>CM071929.1:28990915-29656742 GCA_016081115.2 Rehmannia glutinosa | reverse complement strand
TACCAAAGGATTCAGTTCTGTACATGCATAATTTGTGTCTTTCATTTTCTATTCCTTTGAATATACCCATTCAGGAACTTAGACAAAACATGAAACACGAAAAGCTAGCCAAAAATCTTTTTCAAAACATTTTTGATTGAGATATATGAATTGTTTTCTTGAAAAAAAAATTAAATGCATCTGCATAATTATCAATTTCCCCTTGAGCATTAAATTTTAAATAAAAGTTTGAATGAGATGAGTAAAATACACATTCTGCCTGTGCCCAAACAAACTCACAAGATTGTGAAATTTCTTAATCTCCTCGGGGCACTTTAGCTACTATACCAAATGTCCAACAACCAGTTTATTGATTTCATGAATCTAGCCCTGCTAGCGCTAGCAAGAATACCAACTCCTCTATTGGACTTTTTATTAAATGCTGAGAATATATCTTCTCTTCAGCAGAATCTTACAGTCACCTTCAGAACAATATTAACATGTCAATAGATGGCACATATTAATAATTTTTAAGTAATGACAATATCAAGTTCTAAGATCGCTAACTGCACTTAGTCAGCTGAGCATTATAAGCAATAAAATCTTTCACTTGATATGGCCTTGTATCCCATAAAATAACCAACATATATCTGAAAATCACTCTCAAAAACTTGCAACACTGTAAAGTTAATTTTCAAGACATCAACTTTCATATTAAGTCACATACGAGCAACGAGATGAATGTAACTGCCACCATACATTGTACAAGTTTTTAGTTCCCTGTAAGTAATTTCACTCCCAACATCACCAGGTAAACCCGTAAATGTGATGTAAATGACAGAAATAATCTGGAAAAGTGCCATGCAATGGCAAAATCGAGCAAATGAAAATTTTATAAACATTTGATATTTCTTTTCTTCTTTTTTCCTTATTATATTATTCAGGTATAACTCATAAAAAACACTGTAAAGTTTATTTTCTAGGCATCATATTTCATATTAAACACACACGAGCAACTAGGTAAATGCGCTGCCACCATATATTGTACAAGTTTGCAGTTCCTTGTAGAAATTTCAATCCCAACATCACCAGGTAAATGTGATGTAAATGACAGAAATAATCTGGAAAAAGTGCAATGTAATGGCCTAAATCGAGGTAAAGGTAAATTTTAAAGAACATTTGATATTTTTTTCTTCCTTATTCTTATTCAGGTATAACTCATAAATATAAGTGGAGGTTTGTGTAGGTTTGAGAAATATTTGGCCAGAATAAAAGGTTTATTTCACCAAAACATAAGGATTAAATAAGGAAGCAGTTTGTTGGAGATTGTAGTGGGCATACATAGAAAGGTTGGTTTCAACATATAAGTCCTTGCTCAATGAATTCTCTACTCTGGTAACTTCAATTTCTTCAAAGACTTCTAGATGTTCTAAATTCGAGAGGGAAGAAGAAGTAGATGGGCTTGAGGAATGCATTCTAACTCTCACAAAATCAGAAAAAATCATGTCTCGACAACAAACTTAAAGGCAATTACCAATTGGAGTTTTGAAATACTCCTATTCAAATTTGTCTGGATGGTTTCATCAATTCCAAGTCCTAGGAATCCAATCATAGTTGTTAAGGCACTGGAAGTAAAGCCCCAGATGGCACATAAAAACCTCGATCGTTGGGCGAATACTAGAGTAAAAGTCTGGAGAGGGACGAATAAACTTTAAAAATTTCTAGGTGGAGGTTTGTTATAATTGGATATATCTTAGGAGATGTCATTACATGTGGACATACCTTATCGCACGTTTGTGTAAACTTTTACAATGGTAAATGGATCATTTCACCAAAACATAAAGATTAAGCGAGGCGTAGTTTGATGAAGACAAATGGTGGGAATACATATGGGAGATGCCATATTGTGGACTTAATTATCAGGTAAAGGTCTCTATAACTAGCAAATTAGAGGAGAGGAGAGAGAGAGAAACGAAGTATAACCTTTCCAACAGCCTACAAAATCTATAATATAGTGACCTGGTCAGCTAATATCAGAGAAATTTCTCTCCATTAACCAGCTAATGCCAAATAAGCTGTTTGACTTCTTTATTATCCATATGTGCATAATATCTAAAAGTGTACCCATCAACCTTTCTTCTTAATCACCAGAGAACAAATTTCATTCTTTGTGTTAACTTGAGCTTCAAAAAACCAATCCAAAAGTCAACCCAATGAAACTCTTCAACAAGCTCTCTGATTTAGCCCATCACACGTCATTCCAGACCGGAAGAACATAAAAGAACTCAGAAAGATAAATCCAAAATCTCGGATTGTTAAATGACTTAAATTTTCATCTCATAATCAGAAGAATCATAAACACTTGTAAAGAAAAGAAGATTTGCCAAAACGAAGAGAGAAAAACAAGAATTGGACCAGCTTCATTGAAAAGAAAAATCGAACCTAAAGTGACATGCACACTGCATCGTAAATTTAAGAACCTCAAACTGTTTGGATCAGCAAACAATGAAAGAAACACATCACAAGAATAACAAGTAACAACCAACTTAATTCAGAAACAACTATATATGTATAATTTGATTACCCTCAAAAATAACACACAAAAAAACTCTTCCAAAACATCACTATAATACCAAAAATAAAATCAAGCAAGTCACGAAATACAATAATACAATCAATAAAAAACACCAAAACTTATCATGAAAACAGAAAATAGCAAATCGAAAATTGAAAAATCAGTTCGAAATGAAATCAAACAGAAACAAACACATACTACTAGCCACGTTTTACTACTGCACAAGCGCCCGATATAAAAAAGCCCATCGGTAAGAAACCGAACATTTATCCAGTCTCAAGACTTCCAAAACCCTCAGCTGAGGTAGCCAACAACTCGAGATCCGAATCCTTCACAATCATCCTCCGAAAGTGGAGCACCTTCATTCTCCCAAAAGACCTGACGATTTCCTCCACCCACGGCGTAACATACCCGCCCCAGTCTTCAGGAATCAGATTGAACATGGCGGCGCGTGGCTTACCCTTAAGCCAGCGACTCCAGGTGAGGAACCTTCCGACAACCGCTGCGGTGTGGCGGTGTAGCAGAAGTGCTATCGTGACGTGCTTGCGCGTGATGGCGTCGATCTCGCCACCGCTTGCACACAAGCGAAACCGCATCCCGGTCACGCGGGTCCTGCATTATGCAGGATCACGCACTCCCATACGGTGTCGTACGCCCCACTACTGCTACTGCTTACACCACTGCTACTCGCACGGCTTCACTACTGCTACTACAGTCGTTGAGCTTCTTCAATTTTCTCTCATCCATTTTTAACCATTCGTTTTCTAGAAATCGAGCATAGCAGTGGAGAAAGAGATGGGAGAGTCGAGAGTAAATGGATCCTAGGGCCGGATGGGGGGGGGGTACAGTGATTGGGGCGTTCTTGATAAGTGTGTGTTGTGTGTGAGAGAGAAATAGAGGTTTTTCTCTGCGGCTTTACAAGGAAATGAAAAGGGGAAATTGGGGGTGATGAATTGAGGGTGGGAGAAAAAGGACAAAGGGGGCGAAGAAAGCGTAACCAATAGGAAAAGCGGACGTCAGACTGACCCAAAAATCGTTGTGCATTTATATATTTTGTTTCCAACTGCATCAAATTGCGTGTTGGAAATTAAAAATTAAACTGCAAATTGGTTTTTAATTTATGAGTGGCCAAAATATATTTTCTTTTGTAATTTTTTTAATCAAAAAAATTATATCCATGCTTTTAAAAATATTATTTTTTTATTAAAAAATGTTTTTGAGAAACTCGAGGGGAACTAGCGGATTGTATGGTGTTGATTTTATGTGTATTTTTAGTTTTATTTTTTTTGAAAAGTTTGGGTTTTCTGTATTATAGATTTACCTTGTGACCTTGTCTGTGTGTTTCTATTTTTGTAGTGCATTTAAATTTCTTCATTTTGCTAGAATATTTTCTTCTTAAAAAAAGACCCTTTTTCATTCTCTCACAGCATTCGTTAATCAGTATTTCTATTAAATAATAATAATATATCCTATTATATTAACGATTCCCAAAAGCAGTGTTGGCGGTCCGAGTCGATTTTGGAGCAGGGAGCGTCTCTGGTTTCGTTTGATTCATTCCTCCTTGCAATGAACCGTAGAAACCAAGTATTCCAACGACTAATTTGACTTTTTTTAATTATTTTCCTCACAAATATCTCAAACTCTCTATTTCTCTCTATTAAACAATATAAAGTTATCTTTATCTCCAATTTCTACTCTCTTTTATATTGCAATTGTCAATTAAAATCTTTATTTAATTTCATTATACTTCAATTTTAATTTTGATCTACAAATTATAAATTACTATGGCAAGTTTTTAAATAATTTTAAGTTTAGTAATATTGTATTAGATATTAAGAAATTAACAGTTTTATTTTTTGTGGTATAAAATACAAAACTAACATTTTTAGAAGGAAAAAAAAGACAAAATTTTTTACTATTCATGGTTTTAACTGGTTACAAAATCGTTGGTCATATGGTTCCATTCTGATTCCATTTTCCCATTTCAGGAACCAGAACCAGGAATTGGTGTGTTCAAAACCATGGCCACCAAGAGCTAAATATATCTTAAACTAATTATAAAAGAATTAGGGATGGTAGTAGCGACCCGTGGTGATTTTTTTAAATTTTTTTCATTTTTTATCTTAAATTTTATATTATTGTTAATTTTTAATATTATATTTTGTATTATAAATACATATTATTTATAAAATTTTATATTATATATGTTAAATATAATATTAAATACATAAAACTATATTATTATATATACTATATATATAAATTATACATTAAATATATTAAAAAATAAATAAAAAATAGCGGGCGGTGAGACCAACCCGCCCCGCCTCGGGTCACGGGGCGGGGCGGTCATTTTGCATCCTTAAAAAGAATAAACACTAACAAGGGTGGTTCTGGCCGACCACAATTGTGGGGTTGAGGTCATGGTTAGTTTCTTTGCGTCAAATTGATCCTCCCTACTTGGTAATATTAGTGTGGATTCGATTGAGAGATCAATAACATTCATTCATGAGTTGATAGTATTATTGTTAGATTTGGGGTCGATTATTTAAAAAAATGAATGAACATTTACATGACACGTACACAATGAAAATATATTTCGAAATACATAACATCATTTTATGTCCAAACAATATTTAAATACTTTCATTTTTCATGCTTGTCCGGATGTCCCTACTACTATAAATATGATGTTGTCCCAAAACATTTTTTTTACCAAACAAAACAATTCTATAATTAGAATTAGGAAATCTGATGAAAGGTGATGGCTGGTGAATAAAGACTAAAAGGTAGACTATTTTGGTCTAAGAACTGTTTTTTTTTTTTTTTTTTTGGCATAGGTATAAAAATTGTTGATCGAATTATATAAATGGCGTATTAAATGTCGTTTGATATTATTCTCGTGTATTTGATTCACAAAATTATATTAAGTCAGATTATAACACAGATGTCTATTTTATAGATGTATAATTTTTATAGTTTTTTGGTATACAAATATATCCAAACATATTTTTTGTTTGATTTGCATACATTTATCAATATATTTAGTAATTAACTTATGTAAGAATTATGCAGGAAAGGAATTTGGTTTTATGTACTCATTTAATTCTTCTAAAAGTAAGTTTAATAAATATAAAAATATATATCTGTATGTGATACGTAAATATCATGCTTCCTTTAGCTACGATCTATTTTTAATGTTGATTATCTTTAAGTGGCACTCGGTGTGATATTAAGGAAATAATATATTTGTGGGTATTTGTTAATTAATTTAAAAATGTATATATACAAATTTGAGAACAAGATAGTTTTTATTTCAACATGTCTGAAATGGACATGTAACTTATTGAGTGCCCTTTGAAATAACTATGAAATTGGTCTACACGTAACACATTTATAACTCAAAGAAAATTTTAAAAAAACATAATTATAATATATATCTCGATTTTCAAATGGATTTGACCACACGTTAGAAAAAACAAACTTTATAAAAATAGAGTCATTGAACCTTCAATTAGAAGAATAATTTTGTGAAACGGTAGTTTTCAAAAAAAAAAAAAATACTTTTGTGAAACTCTATATAGTTTCACATTCGAATCTAACTGATTTCCAGATTCGTGTTTAAATGATAAATAAGTAGAAATTATTATATTATGGTAATATATCATATTATGCTCGGTTTTATTGAATTTATTTTTCAAGATTTAAAAACCCGAAAACTAATGCAATTATAATAATCATCTAACTCAAGCCAAAATTAATGCTTGGAAAATTGTATATTATGAAACTATGGGTGTGAAAATGATTCCAAAGAGAGCATTTTTTATCTTCAAAATATAACTCAAAGTCTACTTTTACTGCATTATATTGAACTTAATTCTAAAGCTCAATGAATTTTCAAAAACCACCTTTCATTGCGCACCATTGAAATTTGAATGCTGGGGGAATAAGAATAAGAAAAAGAAAAATAGAATAATAAAAAAATATGCACAAGTTCATTCACATGTACTTTTTTTTTTAAACATATTACGAATCTGACTATAACCTATCAATACAAATAAGATTCAAGTTGCTCTTAACCCAATCATAAAGTGTAAATGTAAGATTAGTTGAATTCACCAACGGTCACAAATTACCAAAAAATTAAAATCTCACCCAAATGCAAATTGCAATTTATAAGATTATGCGAAATTTACATAAGTTATAAAAAAGTTGGTATGGGCTCGTTAAAAGTTAGACTTGATTGTATATGATAGATATCTAATCATATTTAATATTGTGTTTGTTAACAACGGGAAGAGTCTATGATATTTAATAGGCCCCACATCTAAGCGAGGTAACCGCTGATTATGATTATGGTCGGCTCACTTGGCATGATACGTAGTCAAACATCTTTGAACAACTATAATAAAACTTGATTGACAATTTTAGCCGTATATCTTAAATACTCATACTCAATATGCAAGGATAAAATTGAAAAAGAAAAAAAAACTAATTATCAATATTACACCGTGACTTGCAAGCAAACACTCTATTAAACATGATTGATACCTAATATACCAACCTTATCCAACGTATCAAATGCAATTATATCAATAGAAGCAAATATGGCCTATGAGTGCAAAAATTGAAAAGAATAATACACAATAAAACATTTATAAATTAATAGCATATTAAATTAAAAGAAATATTAATTAATTAATAATCAACACTTTATTAATATACAAAGAGTATTTATAAATTCAATAATATACAATTAATCAACCAAAAACTTGTTATATATTTTTTTTCAGTTTAATCAAATTGAATAGTAATTGATCTAAGTTAATTTACACATATTTAATCAACTAAACTACTTTTGTATTTTATCAATGAATTTAATATAGATGATAGCATAGTAAATATATTGTAATTAATAAAAAATTATTTCATTATTACAATAATATATAAATAAATATATTTATTGAACTAGATCAAAATTAATCATTATATAAACAAACACAAGATCTTCGTTATTACCAGAAAATTTCGCACATTTCAAGTTATCTTGGAAAATATAAAATATGGGTATTTATGGAGATAATTTATTGGAAGGTAGCTGAGATATTATAGAAACAATTTATATGAAGAAACTTTTAGAAAATATCTAAGTTATTTCTAAGAAAAGATGTTCAATTAAATTAATATTTTTAGTAAATTAATGGTTTATGATATATATGAATGGGACCATGTAGTTATAAAAGGATTTTATATGAAGCTACTATTGAAATTATTAATTTAGCCAATTAATCCAAGTGGAAATGTGGAACCATAAAAAGTTATTATATAATAGATATTATTAATTTATGAATTTTTTTGTTATTAGATTTTACGGGAAGTGGAAAGCGATATAATATAGTGTTTACAAACTATGCTTCAATAAAAGATGAAATATTGTTTATAAAAGTACTATATCACTGAAATAATAATTGCCGCTAGCAATTTCAATTTGTTTGGCATTTTAGCTAATGTTAACATGCAAAAGTAGGACCACCAGTGAAGTATATGTAACTCAAAAAAAACATCCAAAGAGTAGGACAACTACGAAAAGGACTTGTAATCATATTCCTCTTTTTTATCTTTTTCTTTTTATCCTTCATTTGCTTTTGTTTTTCTAGAACTTCTTACATCAATTCACAGCTGTCCTATATTATAGACTTGACTAAACACATACTCAACTTGAAATTTATAATTTGAAATTAATATAACTTTATAATTACTTGAAGTTAATTTTAGGCACGTAGGCCACAATTTGACTACACCCTTTAGACAACTAATGAGAAATAGGAATTGATTAATAATATATTAAAGCCATAAATATGATAGACGAGGGAGACTTTTCTTAATAATGGAATATATGCATTGATTTCTTAAATGAAATAATTTGGTATATATTCTACACCGGCCGTCACATATTTCATTTAGAAAATTACTAACAATTTGTACTCCCATACAATTTACGTATTACATGAAATTATTTTCTTTATAGAAAAAATCTGAAGGGTAGAGACACATTAAAATATGAAAAAAAAAAAAAAAAGAAATAAACAATCGAATAGGAGCATTTGGTGGAAAATGTTTCGATATTAAACTCAAGTCCTTAATTTAATTTCTTGATTTATTCATAAAAAATATGTTTCCGATCACAAAATATTCTCTTAAATATATTGTTGATAGACAATCCACATATAGGGATGCAAATAGGTCGGGCTAGGCTTTGCGTCCGACGGCCTGAGCCTGTTTACGTGTATTCGGCCTAAACCCTATTATTATATATAGAGCTTTTTCCAAACTCAAGTCTGACCTATTTAATAAATAGGTCTGGCCCGAGCCTATTAAAAGCTCATTAAAGGCCTACAAATCATATATATATATTTTATTTTAATATATATTTTATCGATTATAATAATAAATAACTATATAAAAATAAAAATATTAATAAAATATATAATATATATTGTGGTATTTAAATTTATAGGCCTTAAAGAGCGAGATCTTATTAGCAGAAAAGCCTTTTTTAGTTCTTTCAACCTATTTATCTAAGAGGCATTAAAGGATAAAGTCTACTTTGTTATTTAAATAAATAAAGCAGCCAAATCGCCCAAAATAAGGCCAAAGGTGATAAATCAGCCGGAGTAACTGGTTTTTTTCCACCCCTACCCACAAACATCCAATATATAGTTCATTTAATTATTTTTTTTTCCTTATATCTAATGCATATTACATCATCATAATTACCCAAAAATAAGAAGAAGAAAAAAAAAAAGTGGAAACTCAGGTTGCCATTTGCCAATTTGGTATTTCTTTGTCAGTATTTTGTTTGACCTATTTGTTTTATGTATCTTGATTTGTTGGCTTGACAGTTATATAATTAGTAATCATATATTCCCCTTTCTGAATTTAATATTCATGGGCTGCTGAAAATTCCAGTCTTTTAGAATTATATTTTTAAGTACAAATTTAATATTTAAAGGCTGCTAAAATTTTCCATATTTGTTTTTCTAATAAAACTGTTAACCAAGACTTTAAGCCATGGTGGATCCCAGATTTATACCCTAATCCACAATGCCCTAACATTTTTATTCAATATTGGGAATATATTTCTTGTCTGCAAATAATCTTTGGCAAAGTGGGGTCATTAAATTTTCAATTATTCCTTGCTTTAGACCTTAGTGAAATTGACTTTATGTCCCATAATAATGCACTTAAAATAAATAAATAAAATTGGCTACTGCTTTTCAAAATAACTGTAGTTAGTTGGCATTACTTAATCACACATAATATATATAAATATATAATTATCGACTTGAAGTGAACTAGTTCTATTTATTGCAATGAGTCAATATTTGTTTTTAAATTGCAGTTTAAAAACTTCAATGACAATGGCCATGTTGACACATGCTCATCAATCATCACACTGCATGGACTTTATATAATCTTTTTTTTTTTTTTGGTTTTCTTTTTTTAGTTAAATTTAATTTGTCATCATATTCGAAGAATAATGAAATTTCTTAGAATATAAACAGTGTTCTAAAATTCTCCTAGGCGGGGCTTAGGCGCTTGTTGGACAATAGCCACCCGGAATTTTGGCTAATCGACCCACCTAAGCGGTGCTATTATTAGACGACGCGTCGTCTAGATTTTTTTTTTTTCTCGGAACCATAACAAAACGACTTTTTCAAATTTAGTGAAAATAAGACCGACGACTTTAGAGTTCAAAGTAAGTAAACCGGATATATATAATTTTCTTAATAAAAAAAAGTACAAAATTTTAGGGAATGAAAATCTTCCAATTGATAATTTAATATTATATGAATCAATGCAACATCTTTTAAAGTATTATATTACAGATTATTTATAAATTTTATTGGATTATGTTGTTGAATTATTTTACAGTTTAAATATCAGATAATTTGTTCAAAAAAAATTAAATATTATTTATAGACTTTTAGTTATGTATTATGGGAATTATACATAAAAGCGGATATATTTTTAAGGTTCCGTTTAGGCCTAGCCTAGGCCTTATAGGCACTAGGCGCTAGGTTCTTGTTGGAAGCACCCTTTTTATTTATATTTGGAACCTTTTACACATACAAAAGTAATTACCATTTAGTTCAGACATTTTGTTGCCTCAAATCAAATATTTAAATGTTTCCAATACAAAATATAAACAATATTCATGATATTTAAAGTGGTTAGTACACATTTAAAAGCGGGTATAATATACATAAATATCATCATATGATTTTACTAAGCATTTTAAATTGTTAAATTAAATTAGTAAATTTGGTCTTCTAGATACTACTCCGAATGAATACACTGAGTGTAGTATCTACCGTAGATCTAAACATAATACAGGAGGAACTATGTGATTTTGTATGAATCTTTACACATTTATTACAAATCTATTATTATTATGCTACTCGTTTAATATTCTAGGTGTAGAATGGAATAAAGAATACACTTTTAATTTATCTTTAGTATTTTTAATTTGATATTTTTTAGCCGACATGCTCAACCCCTTCGGACGAGGTGTAAAGGGCCAAATATATGTAGTATTTTACCCTCCATCATTATCATGCCAACTTTTGTGGCCTAGGATTTGGATGTTATATTGAAGCGGTTTAATTTTGTAAGTTTATAATGGTTCAATTTTAGTTTAATTTGGATATGATTAATTATTCAGCACTCATAACTAATTCTGATAGATTTGATTCGATCTAAAAATTGATTGTTCAATTAAATAGATCGAGTAACGTGAATTATAGTGATCCGATCTATTTAAAATCAACATTGGACAATTTTCTCAGATTATATCCGTTTATATGCTAAGGATTTAGGCTCAAGAATTATGCTCATGAGTGTTTGTTAGAACTTCGCTTTTGAATAAGTTTTTAGAATAAAGTAATTTATCAGTTGAAGACAAGTAGTTGAGAATGGAAGTTGGTAGTATTTAAAAATATGATCGAAAGTTTCTAATGTTTGGTGAAAAGGTGGAAAATAGTTTATTTATTTGTAAAAATGAAACCAAAAGCAAAAGCAGAAATACAAATCACCTCTCTCATGCTTTTAGATTCTGAGTAAATGAAATTAAATCAAAAGCAGCAGTTGACATTTACAAACACTACAAAATGATTTTTTTTTTTCACCCAAAAATTGAAAAGTGCTTTTTAGTGATCGTAAATATTCCATTTAAACCTCTTGTACCTTTATTTGGAAACCTTAAAACCCAATTCAAAAAATAAAATCGAAAAAAATCATAGTGCTAGATTATATGGCGATTATATAACATATGAATTCAAAATCTGATCAAGTTGTGTGTCCCAATAATTAATATAGTTATTAATTGCAAAGCCAATATTATCTATTTATTTTGAGTTTTTGTAGGCATCTGAAATGAGAAAAATAAAAAGGGAAAATAAAAAGCACCAAAAGAGGACCACACATTTATCGTTGGTGTGAACTACAAGGTGGTTTTTTAGTCCATTGACCCATTTTATTACTATTATCTAGACCATTCAAAATTCTTTCTTTCATTAAATTAAACTATAAAGGAACCTAAGAATAAACTAACGTTTGATCAAGATTTTTTTTTTTTAAGACGCGTTTGATCAAGATTTGATATTATGCTCCTTGCTTTCGGTTAAAAACATAATTATTTTTTCATCATTCCAAAATGTTTCAGTGGATATGAATTTCTTTAAATAGATTACAAAATCTTAAATAATAAATCAAACTAACTATTTGAATGTTTCACTCAATTTCCAACCTAATTAATGAGGTATTAATTGGCATTTGTGATTAAGGGTGGGAATAGGCGGGCATTCTATCGAACATGGGCCTGTAGCCCAACCTACATTAAGGTTGCTCGACTTGGTCTATTTAACAATTGGGCAAGATTAAGATTTTTTACAAAGCTTATGTAAATAATTGGACCAGACCTAAGCCCTTTTAAAAAAACTTTTAAGCTAAACACTAAATAAGTCGACCTAGTTATAAATAAATATATATAGATTATATATCTTATATATAAATATAATATAACACCCTAATTAAATAAATAATATATTCTTTACAATCAATATTATTATTTTTTAAAACATTAATTTTTATAGGCTTAAATAAGCATTAAGTAAAAAGGACCAAACTAAAAAATGTCAATAATATATAATAGATTATATTTGGGCCTAAAATTAGTAAAGTAGGCCCGGACCGTCTAACATAAAGTCTGACTTGGCCCAATCCATTTCCATCCTTATATTTGTGATACACTAATCTATATAAAAACCTTCCCAGGAAAAATTAGTATCACCAACAATGGGAGTCATTTTCATTTATATATAAAAAAAAAAAAAAGCAATGGTAGTAATTTGAGATTAACCAAAATTATTTCTCGTTATTGGCTTAATGGTTTCGTTAGGTGAAAAAGAAAACGACTCTTAAATAATTTGTTGTTTTATACTAAATTAGACATAAAATTCAAATTTAGTAACTAAGGTTGTGATAGCTTGTCAAAAATTTCCAAATTTTCATCTTTGAGCTAAAATATTTTCTAATGTGTGATTGTTTGTCAAGAAAATGAAATTTCTTTTCAAGAATATCTCAATTTTTTCCAAGATTAACTCATTTTTCTTTTCTCTATCACACTTCTCAATACCTAACTCCGTACTCATTTATTTTCTCTTCCCTCCTATTCGTATCAAGAATTTGGGTAATGTTTTTAACTTTTCATCATTTTTATTATTTTTTCTGTTAATCTTGACTATAAAAGGTATAAAATGAGATTCGTATTGCCTATTTTTGGTTCAATTTTTTTTATTATATTTTACACTATTAATTTCACAAAAATTTCACAAACAATCAATATCTGTAAAAGATTCTCCATCACATCAATACAATCATTATTTTTTCTCTACTCATTCCACTTTATCTTTAAAAAAAATTCGCTATTGTTCACTCAGAAAATAAAAATGGATGAAATGAAAGGACAAACAATCACGTTATTAGGCCATCTACAACCCATTGCACTAAATTTGATGTAATAAATACACTAAATTTGGTGTTTTTGTATAATTTTGTCAAAACCATCTCCAGCCCATTACACAAAATTTTACTAAATGAATATTTTATTCTTTCTTTTTCATTTTATCGTAAAAAAATTTATTTACTTATATAATTATTTTATTTATGTATATTTTATTTATATGAATGTAATTAACTAAAATTTACATTTAATCAATATTATATTAATTAATTATTACAAAAATAAATGTGACAATTAATATTAGTATCTCTTTTGGTTTTAATTATAGCCATTTATTTATAGAAAATAATAATTAATTATTAAAATCATGTTATATAAGTTAATTATAGATAAAATGAGGATACAATTGGAATTTGAATTTGAAGTAGAAGAGAATTGGAGGGCAAATAGGGGATATTGCATTACACTAAATTTGGTGTAATGAATAACATTACACTTACACCAAATTTGGTGTAGGTTTAGAATTAGGTTGGAGAAGAATTTTTGCATATTTGGTGTAATAGTGTGAATTATAGAGTTAAGTTAGAGGAGCAAGTCTCTTGTGAGATGGCCTCACTGGATCTAATCCTGAGTGACTCCTAAGGGCTCCGTCTTGAGAACATGAACCATGAAAATAAATTTAAAAATAATAATGAACCATGAAGAAACAAAAATAAACCCTAAAAACATGAACCATGAAGAATAAACTCAAAAAACAAAAATAAACCTGAAAAATAAAAAATAAACCCTAAAAAAAACTAAAAATCGTAAAAACCCAAATCAATTAAAAATAAACCCTAAAAAACAAAATAAACCCTAAAAAAACAAATATAAACCCTAAGAAAAATAAAATCTTAAAAAAAACCTTTAAAACTTTGTGTAAGGGCTCCGTCGGCAAGTTTTTGCCAAGTTGGAGATGCCCTTAGCGTTTCAAAGTTCAAACCCTAAAATTCGCCTTCGGGAAAAAGAACATTTCACATTCACTTCTTTGATTTTGATTTTTCTAAAAATACCCATTTCGTACTTAATTTTTTTTAGAATATTTCGTACTCATTATTATTTGATCGAAGATTCTGTAACAATTTACTAAAATATTAAATTAATAAACCATACGCATTCCCTATACTTATAAGAATATTACCAATTTCAAATAGCTAAATGATAGCTATTTAATTATAGTGCATAACTATTTTAAGAATGCTTTAAAAAAAAAACTATTTTAAGAATAAATGCTTAAACAAATTTGAAAACTTGCATATGCTCCTTATGAAAATTTTGGGCTTATTCTAATTTTTGTATGTAAAAACAAATCATTTTTTCTAATATAATTTTCACAATGATACTCGACTTTATTTAACAAATATTCGATCCTATTTCTAGAGTTGTGTCTAGAAATTTTGAGGCCGTAGGCAAAGTTTTAGTAGAGGTCTAATATAATTTATCATTAATTCTATTTTGATTTTCCAGCCTTTAGAGATTAAATTAATATTTCTACTTAATAGGTGTTTATTTGAACTCATTAATTATTATATATTCTACAAAGTATGCTAATTTTCTTTTTTGAAATTACAAGGTTTATAATCTACTTTTGGAATCATAAGATTCCAAAAACTTTATAATAAAACGTTCTACAGTGACTTACCACGACAAAACACGGAATATTTTGAATAAAAACAAAAATGAGTTATAATTAAACCTCAAAAATTTCAAACAAATTTAGGGTGAGACAGCTACTGATCAGTGATTACCAACCGCAGCGATGCTAACACACATATATAATTCCATATTTGTAAGGGTTAATTACAAAAAGTACCTTTCAGGTTTGACATAATTACAAAAAAAAAAAAAAAATCATTTAACTTTTAAAATTACAAAACGTACCCCTAAAGTTTTATTGTGTTTAACATTTACTCCTACATAAGTAAACAAATATTTCAAAATACCTCCTTTTATTTATAAAAAAAAATTACAATTAGCCCCTTAATTTTAGCACTAAATTAATTCGCAGGGATACTTTTTAAATTTTAAAAGTTAGTTGATTGGTTTTTTAGTAATTATGTCAAACCTCAAGGTTACTTTTATCCCTTTTTTTAATGCACATAATCTTTTATAGTCTTTACTTATATTTCTATCAATAATGGTACGTGAATGGATAGATCCAAGATTTGCAATGTGGGCATGCATCCAGTTTTATACTGAAAATGGAACCATATTTGTTTGGAGAAAAAATTAATCATTGGAAATCACCATTTTTCTTCCCATTCTTCACGTAAAATAACATATCATGACTATAATTTTAATTTTAATTCTATACATATCCCTAATATATCATTTTGCCAGTCAATATTAACATTTTTATTCAAATTACTCTAGTGACCCACCACTACTATATATATATATGTATGTATAAATCAATATATTCTGATATATCATTTACAAATCTTACATATATAATATCATATATATATATATATATAAATTAAATATTGAAAGTGGACTCTGACGATTCATTTTTGAAAAATTGTATACATAGAACTTTAAATTAATATGATATATATCCAAAAAACATTCAAACAAACATAATTATATTTTTATTACATACTTTCATATTCCAAATTCTCTCAAAACTTCTCAACTAAACATATTTTCGTTTCCAAACCTATATAAAATTGAAATTGCATTCATTCATACAAGCTTAGTCTCATTTTTTACACGATAATCAATAAATTCTCAAATTTTATTTTATAATATAAGAAACTGAATAGTAAATAATTAGTAAATAGTATTAAAAAAGAAAAATAATAAATATTAACAAAAATATACATTACAAAAAAAAAACAATCTATCTACATAAAAATTTGCAGGTAAGTATTAAGATAATCAGAAAGTATATGTAAAATTATTATAGGTAAATATTTGTATGCATAATCTAAAATCGTTGGTAAATACCTATAGTGTTTTTCTTTGGTAAATTTAAAATCATTGGTGATCCGACGATATAATTTGGGGAAAAGATTTTGTAGGAATCGTAAAATTTAAGAACAAATCACTTTACTTCCAGTAAATTTTGTCGATAAACCTGGAAGTTTTTCAAGCGATAGCAAGGAGAAAAAAGGTAAAAAGCTATGGGTACGTGCCCCTTTGCACCATAGTTGGTTTAATGGATCCCGTTTGGCAGTTGCTGCATTCATGAACTATCATGCAACGGATGAAATTAAGGGCATGCAATTTGCAATTTGCAATTTGTGCAAATTAAATCAAAATCAATTACCCCACCACCACAGAACACCTGAATTTGTTGTACTGCCCTCTGGCCTCAACAAATAAATATTGTTGTTGTTGCCTTTGCATTTGCTTCCACAAAAACATGACAAAAAAGCCTCTAGCTACCTGCTACCCCACCCCAACCCCAGCAACAAAATCAATTAATTCATCTTTAGCACAAGTATATATTAATTAATGTAGTCATGGTTACGTGGTAGCACATTGAGCTTATTCCAGTGATCCAGAATCGACTCCTTGTGATTTATCTTTGCGGTTTTCTTATTTGTCATGAAGTAAATAATAGATGAGTTCTGTCTGCAATACGAACAAACAATTAAGGTAAACATCAGATGAAAGTTTTAAGATTTTCCATGAGACGGATCATATATGTAAATAAAATTTGAACCCAAACCCATGAAAAAGACGCATGTTTTTTTGTGTATTGTAGGATCCGTCTCACGAACTTAAGTCCATGAGACAGTCTCACATAAGACCTTCTCAACAATTAAGGGATTCCAGTGACCACGAGGCAGAATTTCAATTGATATCTTAACCCTTTATAAGGATGTTGGAAGTTCAACCATATATGTTTGATTTTTAAAATTTATCATATCCCCTCCAATCACTGCTCCAAACTTATTAAAAAAATTAAGGGATCCCTAGCGTAAATAATAGTCAGTATATGGTTTGAGAAAAATGGAATATTGAACCAACTTGCGTACCTTGAATTAAATGGTGGAAATTAGGAGTATTTATAGTTTTATACCCAAAAATCAAAGAGTTTTATCCTGTGTGGTATGGTGCATAGACTATTTAGGGTTTTGTGGGCTTATGAGATTTGGAATATTCATATTGTGTTAGTCTTTGGGCCTCGATGAGCTTGACACAAACATTATAAGGTGTTTTACAAGTTCATAATCCACGTTTGACATAGCCTTTTTAAAAATCATGACACATCAATGACACATCAATACTATTTGATGTTACTTATACACATTGTGTGGTACATTTATAAAGAAAGGTAGTTGTTAATATCGAGAGAAAAAAATTGTGGAAATTTACAATGCATTAATGTGTACAACAAAAGATCTTAACACGATTATGTTAGGAATTATAATATGAAATTTTACATCCACTGATACTTGACCAACCTGGTCAATGTGAGGTAATTATATTCGTGGTCTCTTTATGGAGAGGTCAAGGGCACGATTTTTGAATAATTAATATTGAGGCATAGAAAAGCAATCACTTGCGGAGTTGATGATATTAGACCATTATGCATTTTTCGGTTTATATGGGGACAATTAGTGGACTAGTTATATTGAAACATGTAACCAAGCTGTCAAAAAATATATATGAAATTTTTACCTTAAACAAACACATATTGGAAAGATGTGAAATGTGCCAGTTTTGTGCGTGGAGCAAGGGAATATTTAATCTCCTAAATAGAGAGACCACTTATCCTATGTCCATATGCTATATGCTGTAATCACAAAAGGAGATTCTGTAATCTATGTAGGACATAAACATATAACTGTTTTGTCCTCATTTAATTAATGATCCATGAAGCAAGGGTTTATTTATTTATTTGTTTTTCTTATTCTTGGAGGCTGGAATATGCTGTTTTTTTTTCTTTTTCTCCAGATGCAATTTGGTGCATATAAAATATATTTAGTGATTTTATTTAGTTATATGTGGAAGAAGAATTGCTAGAACAGGTTAAAAGAATTGATAGGATGATTTGAATTCTTGAAAGGAATTGAAATTAAGAATGATTTCAAATAATTACATAAAAACTAGATTTAAAATCTACTTCAAAAATTAATTTACATTAGAAATTCAAGGATTTGAAGTATATTATGTATGAGAATATTATTCAAACAAGCTCAATAAAATTGTTATTAAATTTGAAGTTCTTAGTTTCAAATCCATGAATGTCACTAAAACCTTATTGAATAACAAAGAAAAATTTTCACATATGTAACTGAGTTTTAGTTCACTCTATCTATCGCACTCTACAACACATATATAAATATGTTGTCATTGAGTTTTTGACTAAACAAAGAATTTATATAGTCATTGAGTTTTTGACTAAACAAAGAATAGGATATTGTGGGTTAACAATCTACACATATTAGGTTTAAGTGATAAATGGAACATAAATGCAATAAAGTTGCTTAAACGACCAAGTTGAAAATATATTCCTTTAGTTCAATGATAAATGTTCTCTTAAATGCTTTGAATACAAGTTTTGTGAACTATTTTTCAATCATAAATGAGTATATTTATAGAGTTGGATCTCTCTTACTCTTACAAGTTGTGCCAATAGACATAAGTATAAATGTATAATCATCAATCTCTATAGCTCGATTAACTCCCAATTTTAAAGGAAAATGTGTGTTAGGAAAGGTGGCTTGGGTGATTGGCATATTGTGTCTAATCCCATTGGCTGATGCTTATCTTCTCATTTGAATTCCACCAAATGAGGTCGATACGATAGATCTGCATATCCTCGGTTGGGGACGGCTCGAAAACTAAGAACCGCATCTTTAGTGACTTCTACCAAACTCTTAAAAAAATACAATATTCACTCATTCTCATTTTTCTTACACCATCACATCTACCCACTTTAAAAAAAATATTATTATTACACATTTTTCCATTAATTTCACTATTTGCTTACACATATTTTTAACTACAATTATATTCAATCATTATTTTACTATTTTTTTATCACACACCTTTCATAATTAAATTTTATTGCATATTTATTCACATTTCCAAAAAAAAAAAATCGTATTCTCTCTAGCAATTAGAAGAAAAAAAATATTCAAAATGAAAGTATATCCACTCACAACTTATATGTGCACTGAAATATTATTCCATAAAATCTTATCTGGATTCTTTGCACTGATACATTATTCTATGAAATGCTATTTTGGATTCTTTGCACAAAAATAATATTGTTACGGAGGGGCGAGGAGCCCGTGTAATATGGATAAGACCCACCCACATTACTTGACTAAGGGAGTGTTTGCAAAAACTTCTGCTTCTAGAAAAAGTGATTTATTATAGCAGAAGTAGAAGTAGTTGAAAATCAAAAGTTGGTAGTGTTTGAAAATAGAATTAAAAGTTGAGAATGAGAAGTTGGGAGTGTTTGGTGAAAAAGTAGTAAAAGTACTTATTTATTTGTAAAATTCAAACTAGAAGCGACGAGAATCTAAAGCACTTTATCCTCTTTTAGATTCTCGATTAAAAACGATAATTAGAAGCAGAAATTGATATATGCAAACACTAAAAATTACTTTTTTTTAAGCAAAAAACTGAAAAACACTTATTTTTAGTGTTTGCAAACACTCCCTAACTCTTCGTGTATCCCAATAATCACTATTCAAAGTCAGTTTCCGATTTTTTTTTCATTTTTTTAAATATTTCCATGTCATTTGGACACAAAACCCAAATTTTATTCGAACTATGGGACATTCATCCTTTCCAAGGATGACCCAAAGTATCCACACACCAGGCGACTCCTGCACCCACACTTTTTGTTTCGGACTATAAGGGAATATCCTTACACTGGCAGGAGGCACAAACCCGACACTTCCTCGGGGCGGATTATAGGACATCCGCCCTTCTGATTTAATTAACCCAATCTTTAGAGAAGAAGAGACAAACGCCAATTTCTCATTCCTTGTTACCAAGATTTGGACCCAAAACTTTGAAGTCCCGATTATGGGGCTTCAAAATTATGATTGCCGAGTTGGTCGTTGGCCCCACGCTCAAAAATCCAATAATGTTTTCATTTTAATGAAATCTCACAAATGTGGTTTTTGCAAAACACCACACGCACGGTGTCCTCAAAATTATTAGAAATATTCGATTTTAAACCTTAAATTTTAATATAAATTAAAATTAAAACAAATGTAAAATCGATTCAAGCAATAAAACTATTTTTCTAATTATATATCGCTTACTAACATTGGAAAAAGTTAAAAACCAAACATAGAAATTAGGATATGTGCAAGAAAAAATTGTTTAACATTGATTTTGATACAACTCAACCAATTACATGGCAAGTTTAATTATATAATTACTTTGTTCGATCACCGAGTAAAAACCAATCGGCAATCGCATATAATTGTAAATTTGCATTTTTTATATTGAGTTGGACTTGTTCAAGAATCCATAATTAAGGACCACAGTGTCCCCACAAAAAAAAAAATCGTTAAATTGTACAAGAAAAATAGATCTGCAATATATAAGAAAATAATGAACCAGGACTAGCTTCCAAATTTATGTTGTTATTGGTCCCCCACCCCCAACCCAAAAAAAAAAAAAAGACAAGAACCCACAAATAACAAGGAGTGCCTAATTTTGAACCAACACT
Source organism: Rehmannia glutinosa (assembly GCA_016081115.2). Lineage (NCBI taxonomy): Eukaryota > Viridiplantae > Streptophyta > Magnoliopsida > Lamiales > Orobanchaceae > Rehmannia > Rehmannia glutinosa. The sequence goes on along the minus strand of CM071929.1, from coordinate 29,635,475 downwards.
CTCCATCGAAACTAAGTGGATGAAGTTAACCAGATACTCCCACTTGGCCACCAAAGAGGCATAAGTCCTGTGGGGTGGAATTCATGGTCCAAACCCACGTACCATCAAAATGCCCTCCGAGACATTTGTGAGCGGAGGTGGAGAAAGATTGATGTCTGATGAGTACTCATGATGAATAACATTCATATTGTTTCGATTTGAGAGAGATCAATTATGATTCGATTTGAGAGGATTGAACATATTTGTTCTCTTTACGTGGGAGGATCTGGTTGCACGCCATCGACCTACTGAACACCGGCCGATTCGTGCACATCCCCGCATTTACCTTGATGGTAGTTATGAGGAGCCAGAGTTATTGTCCTCTCGCATAGTCAGCCGTAAGTCTGGAATGTGAGTTATAAGAAGAAAAAAAACTAAGTGGGGATGAAGTTAAAAAAATTCTCATTTATAGGGAAAGAAAATCCACATAAAGTGGTCCATTAACTATGAATTATATTGTTTTTTTCTCTTTGTTTTTTTATAAAGATTTGTAGCACAAAGGAATCAAACGCCCTAACCTATATATTAAATTCCACGAAAAGAGAGACGGATAGGGGTTTGCGAATTGCGAGAACCTTACCTCAACACCTCAACATTAAAAATTACATAAGAAAAATGGTCATGTCAATGCACCTGTTGACCTCTAGCCGCTACTCGGATTGACGATTGCCCCCACAAACCAACATGAGTCTTTTCTAGCGCGCTTTGTCCTCACTCACGCGCACTCGAAAACTTCCCAGGGGTCACCCATCCCATGTCTACTCCAGCGCCAAGCACGCTTAACCCCGTAGTTTCTATGTAATGGGCACCGAAAAAGAAGATGCATCTGTTGGTATAGGTAGTCCAAATCATATCCTTTTAAGCTATCCTTTAACTATGTAATCCGCCACGAGTTCGAATCGCGGCCGCGCCGCGCCTCTTTTAAAGCCCATTGCAGGCAGGATCTTTGGACCAAATCCCAACAATCCCCTCCCAAAGACTGCCATCTTCTCAGCTCGTGCTTGGCAACCTCCTGTCCGCCAAACTTCCGATTCTAACGCTAACTTCTTCAGCGTCGCGTCGCGCACACCACCTTCGCTCCGGGCCACCAAAGAACCTACACCTTCGGTTCGATCATGTTTACCCGCCGCCACCGACAACTTACCCTTCGATTCTGGTCCACCCAAAGAACCTACACCTTCGATCCCTATTTACCGAGTTCCGCCACCGGCAACTTACCCGATTCCGGTCAACCCAAAGAACCTACACCTTCGCCTGTTTAGGCCACCCGGCAACCTACCCTTGATTGGTCCACCTGTAAAACCTACACCTTCGATTCATCTATTTTACCTCGATTCGGCCATCGGCAACCTACCTTCGATTGGGTCCGTCCGTTTCGCCCGCCTGCGCCCAAGATCTCGCCCACCGCTCCCGGCAACCTCACTGCAGCGTCTTCCCAAGGGAATTCGAACTCGTGACTGGGCTTCCGATACCGCTTGTTGGACCTCTAGCTACTGATTGGATCGTCCCCACAAACCAACATGAGTCTTTTTCTAGCGCGCTTTGTCCTCACTCACGCGCACGGAAAACTTCCCAGGGGGTCACCCATCCCATGTCTACTCCAGGCGCCAAGCACGCTTAACCCCGCAGTTTCTATGTAATGGGCACCGAGAAAAGAAGATGCATCTGTTGGTATAGGTAGTCCAAATCATATCCTTTTAAGCTATCCTTTAACTATGTAATCCAGCGCTCACGAGTTCGAATCGCGGGCCGCGCCTCGCGCCTCTTTTAAAGCCCATTGCGGGGCGGGGATCTTGGACCAAATCCCAACAAAGACCTCAAAACTAGGAAGGTTGATAACGTTGTTTTCTTGATACGAAATGGCTATGTAATGGTGATGTGTATGGTTTAAATTACTTAAAGGCCCATAACATAAAAGTGGTAAATTATAATGGAGGATGTGGTCTCATATTGATGGGGCCTCATTTCTAGGGATTCACGTGATCACCGAGACACTAACCACTACATCCAATCCCTAGCTCATGGGGCACAAAATGTTGCTTTCATAGATTTAGTAAAAGGACATCTTTGTTTTTTGGGGACAAAATGATGGTTAAACAATAAACCGGGAAACTTGAGATGGACGCCGAGACTATAGTCTCTTTAATCGTATCACCAATATATCATTAATCTAGTTATAAGAAGTAAAAATAATTTTTATTGACATCCAAAATCCTATTTAAGTTCTTTACCGCTTCCCCTATGAATGGGTACCCATCCCATGATCGTTCAAGCTCGCAACAAATCATGGAATTTCCGGGAACTATATGGCTAATGTCGGATAGATGAAGAACAAGTATGCCTGGAAAATATGAAATCAAGCGTGTCACAAGCTCTGGAGTTAATAATGAGATTTGGATGCTAAGCCCTTAAATATACAACTTCTTCAGTCAGAACTGTTACGAGGAAAAGTAATTAACTCAGAAAATCAAAACTACTTTGAATTCCCTATTTATCTATTAAACCCACATCATTTGTTGATTGTGAATGTCATACACGTCCTGATTGCCCGCGACCCATACCATACATTCCTCCATGTTTTTATGTAAAGATTCTAGCCAAAAGAATATTGATCGTTTCGATTTACACCTAAAAGGACAAGAAACCCAAGTGTGAAATCTGAATGGACAAAATTAGGCACTCACCTATTTTCATTTCAGATTTGATTTAATTAGCTCCCGACAAATTGAGGATCCAATCTCACACATCTGATGGCCACGAATGAACCAGAGTGCTCAGTTCAAAATCACTAAAATTGCTCAAATATGCAATTAGAAATCGTGTTTCATCAACATTAATGGACGACAAGTGAGACACAAATAATGAATACGGATGCATAACGATCGTCAACGAGTATATGCTTTTCACCCAAAAAACATTGAGCATGAAATTAAACAAATGAAAAAAGATTTAACTTTTTGTTTTCTTTTATACTTACAGCAGATGTGGAGGATTACATTAAGCCCCTAGTTGCTTCATTTGAAATCGATGACAAACCTCGGCCGCATGAGCTACACCAACATATCTACATTTCGTGACAAAAACTAAAATCTATAAACGAGGAAAAGCTAACGTGTTGTTAAAATTCAAAACCGAGCTACCGGCTTCTCCTCTTCATCAATGAATCATCTCTGTTTATGACATATTTTGAATGGTTTCTCGCACAACAAAACCAACCCCATATTGGTCATGCTACTACCGGAGATAACATCTACATCTCCTGCCCCACTATAATGACCCCTACTTCCAGTAGCAAATACATTTTGTTTATCATTACTCACGAGCATGCGAAGCGTCTCCCTAGCACTTTTCTCTAGCAAAGATTCAGGATTCGGAAGTAGAGGGTCCACAAGTTTCGGGTTGAGGTGGAAACGTAGTAGACATACGGCCTGCATGACCAAATACCCGAGCCCGACGAAGCGGATTTCAAACATCTAACATGTACGATTGGGTCACACATCAAAGGTGTAAATGTTGGAATATTCGCAACGTTTGTAACCCGACTAAAGGCTCGGCAAAAGACTAGGAAAATCTATAGGTGGGACCTCTGTCAAGTTTAGGGAGGTTATTGAGGTCAAAAGACTGCTGGAGGGCCTCCTCACAGCTGATAGTAAAGAAGAAAGGAGAGGCAGAGATAGCGATTCAGTTGACGAAACGGGTAGATGCTGTGAATTTCCCAGTGCATATTGAGGACACCAACAAGATCGCGAGGAGAGAAATGAGATTGGCCCGAGGAAGGACTTGAATTTTGTGGGCGAAGAGAATGGAAGTTCAAGCAGATTTACCAAATGCATCCACAAAATTTAGAGTGGCAAATGGGTTAATTCCATTTGCTACGGGAAGTTTGTCTTTCTCGGAGATAAAAGAACTAGATAGATCAGATATGTTTAAGATGTCGTCAACACAAGAGACGTGCTTCTCTGAGTTCTCTCTGCCCCTCAATTTTTCTCTGCCAGCAATTTTTACAGAAGACAAACTTTTTGCAAGGCCCTCTTCAAATGAATCGGACCTGGGACAGAGACTGTCCTGATAAATCAGATTTGTCTTTGACCCTTGACTGTTGGTCTGCGGGATACATGAACCCAACTGAAGAAAATGAAGTTCAGTAGAATCAACTGAGTCATCTGCAGGAGGGCTAGCTGACAGAAAACCACCAGCATGAGCATTAATAACCATTGATCCAGCAAGATAAGTTCGAAGGTGACTTGCGAAACAATTGAGACGTGCCTCGCTAATTCCAGATAATTCAGCCAGTGAAGGTTTTCTCATAACCATGTCCTTCATCTATGCCAGGTAAGAAATGAAAAAGTATAAGAAAGTAATTTCAACTACATAAATGATCATGACGTGAATGTTTCACTTATCGTACCTTTTTGAGCAATTCACTACCCAGAAGTTTAGATTTTTCAGAGCACCAAAAATAATAAACCCCACTGTCCGTGGTCTTTATAAAGAAAGACCTTCCAGAGTTGTCCGCGTAAATCTCTTCAATTTCTATGGCAACAGAGATCCGATGCAGAGCTTAATGTTGCTAATCTCTCCATAGAACCATCATCTCCAATAAATGAGATGCGCATTTGAAGTTGGTGAAGTATGAGACATAAATTCCCTGTTCAAATGATAGACCACAAAGAAGGTTGAGAAAAGAACAACCACAAACGACTTACGCAAATAAATTCAAGTAGATGCAATCACGCCTTAGCTTATTGAACACTATGCTTTATGGTTTTGCCCTAGTCACTAACTAATAATCGAAACAATGACAATTAGCCAATGGAGCATGAATGTCAAACAAGAAATTATTTTACATACATCGGTGATATTCTTAATTTTTCATCAATGCAAAACCCAAGCAGGATGTATAAATTCTGGACAACCAACCACAAAGAATATTCATTTCTTTTATGTACTATAGTACTCGCCTGTTTCATTATGACCTTCTCCTTCTCCACATCTCAAGATTCAGAGAGGGCCATACGATTCAATCTATCGAATGTCTTGGCGTTCTTCCCAAATGAAATAGTTCGAAAGCCATAATAAGCTATAAAATCTAAATTAAAGCACCGCACTAAGATGATGGAAGGATATCAAGCAACGCCTATCTAAACAAAACAAAAAATAAAGGATTACCGATATGAATCGAGAATCACACAACCTAATACATAATTAATATATATATATATATATATATATATATATATATATATATGTATATATTACTCTTGCTATTACTTTCACAAACAGTTAGAGCATATATATTACTAAACGGTACATGGCCACCAATCACGATGGCTCAAGTACTAAATCTTGAAAATAGTAACCCAACAAAGAAACATCTCGCTTATACTTTAAGATTTATGACCATCAAAAATTTACTAATACACTCCCTCTCGCAATCGTGCTTATTCCTCCCTAGAACAACAAACCGAAAAACACATCTGAAAGCATAGAATACTCTGACGCACATATATGGTAAGAAAAATGTTCAATCGAATCACGGTCAACTCAATTTGATTTACTGATTTAAAATGCCATAATCATAATTCCCAACCACATATATCAGAAGTAAATTAAATTGTACGGTCTAACAAAATAGAATAGTCAAATTCATGGAACAGGATTCAAAGCTAACATAGGATGCTAAACAGTAAGTTGAAGTGTTAAACTGACAAAAATATTAACACTATTTAACATATGAAAGCAGCAACAGTTATCAAATGAGACAATATACTGATTCAACATGTAAGAAATCAATGAAATATGGCAACGCAAGATATAATGTATTAAACATAGGAGCACGAATCTACCTTTACTTCTTCTTAATTCAGAGATCATAATAGTATACGCCGATTTCCCTACAAGTCAAAAGATACTTTCACTTGGAAAGATGAAGAATGTTATCATTACGAAACTAACATACATCATTCCATAATAACTAGGCATTACAAGAAAATAGAGACCCCATAGCGTTCTGTTCACAATAATCTAAATAGAGAAGCACCAAATATTACTAACGTTTAAAGGACTGTAACCGAAATAGCGAAGCATCACTTACATAATTAACATCTACAAAAGATATACCATGAACACAAAGTATAATGAGTTATAATCGACATAATGAATCGTGACATGACAACAAAATAATGAAGCGGTAAAATTCACCAAATAGAATATCTCAATATCATCAAAAATCGCATGAGGTTATCGGATAAAGAAGGCTGCTGCAATCCCCATTCATTACCAACATGCAAACATATTTATCACACCAACCTTCTGTGGTGTCTCCACATTCATACACACCTCCTAGTTATGAAAAGTCATAACAAGATGCAAGAATCTAAGAGAGGATCCATCATTCGCCCGATCAATAGATGAGTAAGAGAGGTTTCCGCAATTCACGCACATGGCACTCAAAATATGAACCCTAAACAAGTTTAGGGATCGGATATGACAAGATAATGATCTCTACCCCCATGAGTCCCCAAGAGGTTAATGGTCACCAAAAATAATAAGAAATTAGAAAAATTAACATTGGCTATAGAAAAAGAACATCATCGATAGGCATCCACGAATACACACAAATATTAAGGAGATTCGGGTAAAATATAATGCCGACTCTTAGGAGCATTACAATAATTAAAGTTAACAAACAAGTAAAAATGCATCCACGAAAAAAAAAAAGTGTTAAAAGTAAAATCTAAATCATCAAGATACAAGCAATCAAACATCCATAAGCCACGTGAAATAGGTTGGTATTATTTAAGTTGATGAAGAATATTGCATAATCTTAAATGTTGTTTGATGAACACTCAATCCATATCCTCCTATCATTTCTCTCCGAAAACTACTTTTTCATGCGGTGTCAAGACAATTTGAAGCTAATTCACTTGTATTTCCTCGAAAAGTCACTAACATGAGAATTTATTTTTATAATTTTGGAGGTCAACAATTAAAGAGAATTGATGAAAAAATTCTTGATAACAAAAAATAGCCTTCTATTAATTTGAAATTAAATTGAGTATGCATGAAATTATCATTTATATTCTCTCAAAAATTCTCCACCCAGTTTTACTTAGTGCGCAGGCATATAAAACGTAAATGCTATCAATTGTCAATGGCTTAATGATCAATAAACTACATATGTTAGGAAAAAAACAATAAAGAAGGAAACATATTGTAATAAAAAAATCATCTACCACTAGTAAGTTTTATCGTCACCAAATTTATGCATCAAATTTAATGCTTTGTTATTGTACCCACTCCTCAATACCAAGAGGAAAAAAAAAGAAAAATCATAAAATATCATCTTCACTCTTACTCATTTTTATTTTTCACCACATCCTTGAACTCAACTTTTTAGGAGACCCGGACAACAAAACGAATTATAACTTATGGAAGGAAATCGCTTATGAACCACATAGTATAATAAACATGTAAGGATATGAATATGGAACCATGTAAATGTTTCAAAAAGAATACAAGTTTTGCAACTACCTTTCTTGATGTTGGAGACAAGAATGTTCCTTGCTTGTTGATCTTCCCAACTCGAATAGAAACAAGAGGTACACACAAGCACTTGGCTAGATGACCAACTTCTGATGGCTTAAAGTGCCGCTTCATCAACAATAGGTTATATGGCAGTAGACTATAAACTAGAAAAGCATAGAATATATGAGAGAGTTTCTAATTCAAAAGGAAACGAGTTAACATAAGGAAATTAAAAAAAAAAAAAAACCACCAACAGAGAGAGCAAATTTTAATGTGAAAACAGTTAAACAGATTACGAATTGAGAGAGTGCACATTAAATTAATTCACCAAACCACTTCTTTACGAAAGAAAAAACCAACCGCACCATTCCAATAAATCCCGAACTTTAAATTAATTCAGAATGCATACCTGACTAAGGTGAGTTAGCAGACGATCCTCAGCCATACCAGTAGAGACATTAAGCTTCAACAAAGGCTTCAACCTCTCACCCGCACGACAAGCCCCCATCACCCGCATATCCAAAGCCCCAATCCACTGCAGAACATCATTCTCCCTATCGTTTCTCTGTAGCAACAGATCTTCATCACCATCCTCCAAAAAAAAACCTGTTAACCTCCGCGTAATTGATGAACTCGCACTCGCCGGAGCCTTAACACTGCTCAATGAAATATTAACCGATTCGTCATCGCCGGAAGTTTGATTGACGTCATCGGTCCATTGATCGTTCGTGAATTGACGTTTCTCATAATTAACCATTTTTTCCCAAATTTCGAATTATCTCAATTTATTAATTTTAAACTCCTTAACAGATCCTAAACTAGATTTAAAAACCCTAGATTTTTTATCCGGCAGGCCAATTCGTTTTCACAATCAAATCTCCGAAATCGATATTGAAACAATCACAAGTTCAAATTCAACACGTAAAATATCAAGAATACAAAATTTTAAGAGAACGCAAATGGAGATAGATCGACAAGATCCTCCCACCGACAACTGATCCAGCTGCAATATGGGGATTTTAAGAAGCATCAGCCATCAGGTGATATTTACGGACTTGAAAAACTTTGTTTCAAATTCGTTAAATGTGAGACCGAATCCCCAACTAAATCACACCGATACAATCATGCAGATTAAAATACACGTCAGCACTACGAAGCTTTGGGCCCCACAGGCTGTCGATGGGGCATGCTAGCTATTAGGGGAATTGACCCATTGACGAAGCTATATAGGTACAATAAATAAATAAAAATCCGATCAAATAGACAGGTAACTTCCATTTTTTCTTTTGACAAGAAAAAATCATTAATTAAATCAAACTAGTAATACATAAAAAAAAACAAATGAGCCAAGGACTTTGAGTTAGAAGGTTTGAGCATTCTTTGTCGAGTTTAGGTCCAAACCTAACCTATTATATATAATAGAATTTTTCATAGGCTCGAACTGGCCTTTTTAAGCCTGCGCTTATTTAAAGTTTGTTTAAGTTTATCAAAGTCAATTTAAAATAAATTAATATTAATCTACAAAAAACACACAACAATCTCACAGTCATCAAGATTCATAATGAAAACAACAAAATGCACATGATAGTAGAATTTATTACGCTATCTCCAAAAAACATAAATATAATGATACAATATCTAGTAAGTTCATAACAATAACAAGTTCAAATACAAAAATAAATGTCTGATTAGTGTTTTAATATTATATTTTTATATAAGAAAGATAATATTTTTATACAACTTATATCTTAAATATATATATATATATATAATAATTGACCGAGCCGTAGGCTCTTGTTGAATAATTGACCTATTTATAACCTAAGTACTTGAGTATCATCTAATTAGCCATCAAATCGAGGAAATTGCACTTTTAGTCACCTAGAAAAACTTTTGAATCATATGAGACTAAAGTCTTAAAAATATTATTTGGGACCAAAAATTTAAATTGTGAGATTAAAAATACTTGATCTCTTTTCTTACGTGACCAAAAGACAATTTCCTCCCACCAAATCCATGTTCGGACGTTTTCCAATTTTATGAAAAAGGAAAAATCTCCTGTGCCTACAGGCTACCATACATAATCCTGCGCACCCACCCTATTTGCCGCGGCGCACGTTATCTCTCACCATCGAAACCACTCACTCATGGCCTCCGGCACCGCCCCTCGGCCACCGCCGAAACTCTACGATCTGGATGTTACAATCGTCTCCGCGAAACACCTGAAGAACGTTAACTGGAGGAACGGCGACCTCAAGCCTTACGTCATCCTATGGGTCGACCCAGACCGGCGCCAAGCCACAAAGCCCGACGATTCCGGTTCCACGCGACCCGTATGGAACGAGCGGTTCGTTTTGCCGCTCACCCTCCCCCCAAGAGACTCCATCCTCACTCTGGAAATCTTCCACTCCAAACCCTCGGAGACTCCGAAGCCCTTGGTCGGTACCCTCCGATTTGAAATTCGAGATCTCATGGTCGACTCCGACGAATCGTCGATCCGACTCAGAACGTTCCAGCTCCAGCGCCCCTCCGGCCGTCCCCACGGTAAGATCCGCCTCAAGCTCAGCCTAATCGAGCGCCCTGTGGACAATTACCATACTGCCCCTCCTTCCGGCTACTATTATTCCTCTGCCCCTCCTCCGCCTATGCCTTACAGAGGATATTCTCCTTCACCATATTCTTCTACCCCGCCGCCATCTTTTTCTCCTCCACCGCCGCCACCTCCACAGCCCTATTATTCATACTCTGATCAGCCGTCAGGATATTATTCATCCTATTACTCGCCCCCACCACCTCCTCGTCCGTTTTTCGAACGACAGTCGACCTTAGGAGGGCCGGGCCCGAGTGCTCCTGTGGATTATACACCTTATGATTACCATAAGCGAGGTGGTTCGAAGTCCGGAATGGGAATGGGAACGGGCTTGGCAGTGGGAGCAGTAGCGGGAGCGCTGGGGGGACTGGCATTGGAGGAAGGTATTAAGTATGAGGAAGAGAAGATTGCCGAGAGAGTGGAGAATGATTTGGCTTCAACTGCGAGGGATGATCGTTATGGCGACTATCGAAGTGATTATTGATGTAAGCTTTATTAAGTTCTAACATACTTGCTCTGGGTTATGACTGTGTGATGAAGTATGTATAAAATGTTTGTTGTATTTCAGTTGAATTCCCTTTAATGGAGGATTTGGTGATTACATTGATGTCTTAGCTGTGTGTTTAGTTATATATGGGCTGATATGTATAAAAACTTGTATGTTGCAAGAGTAAGTTCAAGTTCTACTATACCACCTTCTATTTCAGAAAGATTATTTGTTCCTCGGAATTTTTTTAACTTCTGCATGAGACTTATTGATGAGATTGGGATTCGTCGGATTTTAATTTAGTTTCATATGATCTGATTGTGCATTTGTGTAATTTTTTTATAGCTTTATGGATCAAATGAGTGGGCATGAGTTTTGTTTTAAGGAATATGAGAGTGGTATTCTCGTCGATCTAAACTTGTTTTTACAATTCAGTTTAGTATAATCGGCATATGACCCAAAATTAGAAGGCTAGGCTTGATCTGTTATACTGGATGATTCCCCCTGTCATTTTAAATTTATTAAATGGTTGCCCTTGCCAAAGACATAAACATCTTATTGTTTCATATGATTTATCATTTTCCTATCTATGTTCTCTTTCTGGCTTGGTCTTCAGTGAAATGTGTTTTTTTTTATATGTCACTTATTGTGTCTGTTGATTTATGAAAGTGTAAGTTGAGCCAAGTCTTATTGACATTTATAATTTTCGTATATTAAAGGTTATCTCAAATGATTGGAGTGGCTATAAGCTGTTGGTTATGATCTTTTTCTTTTTCTTTTTAACTTGTCTCGATAGTGTGGATATACTAGTTGGTTTGCCTAGGGTTCTGTTATGTTGAGTCTTTATTCTTGTAGAAGGTTTACAAATCTAAACTGCATGAGCATACCTTTGTTTGTTCAAACTTTATTTAGATGGATTCTTATGAAGAAAAGCATTGGTATCTGCCATAATGTGTACAGAATATTAATATGAATATTTTTGTTCCATTGAAGGTGAGTTTTTTTCTGTCAAGTGCAACAAGAAAGGAGGTCTGTTGGCCTAAAATTGATTACACATGAGGCCTTGAACATATTTAAATTGAACACTTGAACTGCTACCTATCTTGGTGTCAATCCAGGGCTTTCCTTTTTCATTAGCTGTTGAAGTCTCGTTCATATATCCTAAACTTTAAATGCTAGCAGAGGAGCACAATCCTCATGTGTGCATAAAAATTATAATGAAATTATCATTATCAAGTGTGCTTGAGGAGCATTCTTGGGTGCATGACAAAAATATTTATGTTCTGAACATCAGATCACTATCCCATTACGGCCCATCTCGACTTCATATTGACTGAAGATTCAAAGTTTTCCTAGGAATCTACAGCTTGGTTGTTCTCTTTCTTTGTGGAGAGTCTGTGTTGCAGTACCATTTGCCAACTTAAATTACTATCCTAGGAAACTGCATTTTGAAACTTTGTTTGGACAAACTACAATGTTGCCAATTTGTAAATGGCTGGCAATACAATTGCACTTTTAACTACTACAATTTTAAAGCACAATGTGGCTGAAAACTCATCTCCGCATAGCAACCGAGAATTTGATTCTACATTTATTGACTCTTGAAGTATCTGGTCTTGGTTTGAAATTAAAGTCAATAAAGAAAACTGATTTCCCTTTTCAGTTCCTACACAATTTTTTTTTCAACAGTTGGCAATATGTACTATTTTGGCGCTTCTTGTTACTCTTTTTTATCTCTCTTGTGGGTGTAGAAGTTTTGAGTGAGCCTCAATTATGCTACATTGTATGTGTTCTGCCTCTGGAATCTTCACTTTTGGTGGTTCTCTTTACAGTTTTTTTTCTTTCTGTGGTTCTTATGTTCTATTGCAAGAAAAATGAAATGGAAGATGATGTTATGTAAAGAAGGATCTGGGACAGCGAAAAAAATAGAGTTCAGGCTTCAGCCATTCTAGTTTGGTCAGAACATTTGAAAGCTGTTTTCGAAGTAGTTAGTAAACTCCCAACTATGTTTCGCATAGGGGCGAACAGTGGCCATGTAAGTTGACATTTTCTAGGCTTGTATTAAACCCTACTAAGTAAGAATTAGGGCATTTTAAGGAAAGCTAAGATGCACAGACCCGAAGACATCAAGACTATTATTATGGGTTGCTTCAATTCATTTATTTGTTGACTGTTTCATGTAGCTCTTATCCTACAAAATGTGATGAAACCATTTACCAATTACCACAATCTCAACTTGCCCAAGTTTTTGTTTATGTTATCAAAAAATAAGAATTTAGCATAGCGTTTTTGGAACATTATACAGAAGTAGGTGTACATCTGAAACACTTTAGCTACACAAAGGTTGTTACAGTCCACATAGCTAACTAATCTACCTAAATTATATCTGTGCAATTATATTTCACATTTTCATCCCACAGGGCTAAGTGATCAGCAATTGTTTCTTTGGAGCACTTTGCTCTCCTTTTCTCTTCACGGCCTTGACTGTCTACCCTTGTCCTGCCACTAAAAATAAGTCGGATCTCCACCATGTCGTGATTTCTGACCATACCGGCAGATCCTTGTGTGTATTGCTGTACCTGTATTCCTTCATATCCCTCTCTCTACATGTCTTCACAGCATGGGCTCCCATTGAAAAAAACAGAGAACACCACATTTATTCACAATAAATGATTTGACCATATTAGCGCATTCTGTATCAGATATAAACACTCTTGCCATTGTTTGCCAGCCGCAGTTTTCACTTGGCCAGAACGAACCTACTCATCTCAGCCTCTCTGAAACTCATGTAATGATAATGCAACTCTTGAATATGACAATCCTAAAATCTGCCTTGACACCTGTAAAAGGCACTATTTTGTGTTGCCCAGCCATTTTACAGGTGAAAAGCTTTTTCGCGAAAATGATGAAGCAAGTCATTGAAAATGGTTTGGTACATTTAATTTATTCAAATTTCACATATAAGGATCTACTCTAGCTCTATATAGGTTTTAGTGAAAATATGTGAGGATTCATCAGAATGATAAATATTGGTCAGAATTCTGAAGGCGTGCGCTGGTATTAATGTTGGATGTTGTTGAGAAGCGTTTGCTCTGTCTTGTTAATTTATGAAGTGCGCGTAGATTATAGATAAATTACTAGAGGTAGTGGTTACAAATTCTGGTATCATGTATAATGATCATTTGGGTTCTAGTGAATATGGTGGGAATGAACTTGCTGAATCAACAGAGAGATCTTTTGGCATAGTGTCTTGTGGGCCACCACCTCACAAAATTCTGAAGTGTGTTTTTTTTTTTTTTTGAGAATGAATTCTGAAGTGTCTTTAGATACAAGAAAATTTGTAAAGTTGTAGCTTGTAAAAGTCCCTGGCATTTTCTGTTTCATTTTTATTGTGGAGTCTCCTGGTTTCTGAAGTGAACCTTTTCAGATTTGCTTAGTTATGTTCAGCATGTATATTATATTTAGTTGTTTGTTAATACATTATATTCAGTTAATAACTATTGGGCGAATCCCATTTTTCTCCTGGAGTTTAGGATAAATCCCATATGCCTCCGTTAGTCTTGGAAAGTCCCATAGACTCTGTTGGACTTCTTTCCCCATTCTTTAGACAACAAGAATACTTTTATTTTATTTTTTTTGCTTCATGAACTTTATTTTTATTTTCTGGGTTTTTTAATGAACTTTGGTAATTCGAAGAAGATTTTAGTATATTTTCCTTTAGTCTGTATCTACCACTTTGCAATTTAGGGATTAACGTTTGTACTCCACTGGTTGAAACTTGTGTTGTCAGGCAATTAACCTGGGTCCATCCTATACGAGTGTGTGTGTCCCCTTCCCTAGTATTCCCCAATTATGCTCAAAAGAAAAAACAAAAACACTTTGCAATTTTGCGGGACTCTCCCCTAGGCTCCCTCATCTCACTTGCTCCATCTCCTCTCTCCTCTCCTCCATGAGCACTTTCAACTCTCAACTTAGAGTTCAATTTATACTCAAGTGGTGAGTTAGACTTACCTCTAAAGGTCTCTACCAACTACTTAGTCAAATTTGAAGAAAGAAGTAGAAAGACAAATGGGGGAGAGAATGTTAATTACCTCTTGAAGACATTGTCAAAACTCTCTTTCCAAATTTGTCTTTGACGTAAGAATGAATGAGACTTCTCAAACAGAGTTAAGTATAAAGACGAATTTATGCAACACAATGCTCCTTAGCTTCATGCCCGCTCGAATTTATCGCAACAAGTAAGCTTGGAGGCTTATGATGGAGAACATTTTGACTTTTCCCTATTTTCTTATTTATGATATCTATTAATTTCAAAATTATTTATTATTTCCCAAATATTATCAATTATTGTTAGGTCAGAAATATTACTAAGCAACTCAATTCATCAGTTACAACCTATGAGACTCACTTTATCATATTACGCCCGTGAGGCTCATCATTTCAGATATAAAAAGTAGCTCATTATTCGTTTGTAAGTATTCTGGATTAGTGTGAATTACTTTCACTTAATTAAATTCCTTGCCTCTGGATTATTCTCTCATACAGTCGCTGACTTAACCATCAGAGAAGTCTCCATAGGATAACCCAAGGCCCTTCTAATCTTGTCTGAGTGTTGCAGGCTAGTTCTTACTTAGGTCATCTCTAATAGCCGCATCAAATCCCGCGTCAACTTCAATTTGGTGCACAACGTCTCTCCAATCATACGCCAAGGGAAGCGCTATTTTGGTGCAATCAATAGTAGTGCGCCAATAATGGCGAACAACTGTAGCCCGACGCTAAATACATTTTCTTTTTTTTGTGTGTTCTAAATTAATGAAATAATTTTCAGTGTCCTAAAACGGGTCAAAAAATGTAAATAATTTATTATTCTCATTGTATATAAAATCTTTATAAATAATTTTAATAATTTATATTTTTTTAATATAAATTTGAATATTATAAAATTAATTTTGTATAGTAAGTTTTAAAATTTAATTACAAGACAATTAAGTTGAATGTCACATTTTTAATTCTCTACTTTTTTTTTATAGAATTTGTAGTTCTCTACTTATATCTTGCTATTAATTAATTAATTAAATAATTAATTTATAAATGCATTTTATTTAATATTGCATATATTGAATAAATTAATAAAATATATTTTGCAATTGACTAAATATGTATATACAATTTTGTATTGAAATTATCCAAAAAATTATTTGTATTGAAATATTAAGAAAATTTCAAGGAATATTTCTTTTGGTGCAAAATTTGAAGTAAAAATGGTTGGAGATGAATTTTAGGTTTGATGCAGAAATTGCACTAATTTAATGCAAAAGCTGCATTAAAATAGAAATATGGTTGGAGATGACCTTAAAGCTTTTCTTTTTGGACTCTAAAATTGCTCACCGTAACTTGGAGTGATCTGTATTTTGCAGCAGCATCAGTAACATTTTTGCAATACAACCTTTGGAATTATAAGAACTTAAAGACTTAATTTATAAACCAAAACCATTATCGGTATTCAACTAGTTGGTCTCTCGAGCTCACCTCAACTTAATCATCACTGTTCAACTCCCTCCAACTCTAAAATCCATTCTCGGTCATCACCAGAATATGTTCACCTTTTTATCCTAAAGAATGTAAATGAGTAGGTTGTCTAACTTTGAATCATTCAAGCGCACTATATATATAGTTCATCCGTATATATAGTTTCTTCAATGGTTGATAATTCGTATATAAACAACTGTTAATTGCAGTATTTGTTTCTTTTTCCCCAATTGGGTCGTGATTGTTGCGTATCTCAAATATATAAATTCTTATATTTATAAGAAGAAATTTTGAAACTCTATTAACTTATCATTATTAAGTCAAATCAAAGTTTGCACAGTATTTAAACAAATATCTTATTTATGTTTTTGTTTTGTACAAGAAATATTCCCACACACAGACAGTATTTATATGAGTGTAGCATATTATAATACTACTTTAAAATAAATAAAAACAGCAGAACTGCAGAAGGTGGGCCCAGAGGTTTCAAACTGTTTCCCACATTCTTCTGTTTTTCTTTTTGTCGGACCGCAGATATCACAGTAGTGAAAAAGAAGACCCCACATTTCACCGGACTATGAGACATCCGTCCTTCCGGGGATGATCCTAATCTGCGGGGAGAGGAGCAAACCCAACCCCAAAACTCGCGTTAGTCGGGAATTGAACTGGCACCGGGGTTGCGATTCGCAACCCCTCAACCAACAAGCCAACCCCTGGGGTTCACATTCTTCTGTTCAAGCAGATGATATTCAAGTTTCAAAAAAAAAGATGATATTAACTTGGACAAACAAATGCCTCACTTAAAATGCTTTAATATGACAAAATTAATATTTGCCGACCACTGAAATGCTAAAATGTGACTACAGTCAAATTCATGATTTTTTTTTTTGCATTAAGCAACTGTAAAGTTCACGTTATATTTATTTTCTTTGTAATTTTAGTGAATTATTTTATTTTCTTAATTAGTAGCAATTATGAATTAATTTTGGCCAAAAAGAAATAAAATTGGATGGAAATTCAAATATTTGAGGATTATTTTGGATAAATTACATGCATATCACCCTTATGTTCTACCAAAGTTAAAAATTAACAAATAAATCGTTAAAAAATTAGCCAAAATGCCATTTCAACTACTGCTTATTACCCCTTTTTTTTTTAATAATGGGGAACACCATTACTCTTAGAGTGTGCATTGGATAAAATTTGGGGCTTGATACAACACCCTACATGTTACATCAACCAGGTAAAATGCACAGTACAACACAGACTCGACTAAGTGGTTTAATTTAGAAGTTGAAATTCGAATTTTAAAAATTTGGCTAGAAGAATCCATTGTACTCTACTAGACCACTCAGACAAAGGGATTCTATCACTAATATATTATACTAAATAAGATTTTGATGCAACTTCGACAAAATATAAGACTTTATGCAACTTACTCCAAAAACCACCATCCACCATATTTCATAATATTTGGTCAAAAATCTTTTGGGACAATTGAATATAAATTACTTTGTCTCAATATATACTAACCCAAATCACACAAAAAAGTAATATTAAACAATAAGCCAATTTGCTGAAACAAATTATATTATAAAAAACATAAAATATTTGACGAGTCAACCTCATGTAGGGGGTGCTGTACTTGACAAAATTTGTTTCTCAATTATGTAATTGTGCAAGACAAGTACACAACAACTTTATGTCTTCTTCAATTGTCTACTCACTTCCAATACTGGCCCAGCCCTTTTTATTAAAGAAAAATTTTTTTTAGTGAAAATTTTGAGAAATTTTTTTTTTACTTATAATTTGTATTAATTTTTCTTGGATTTTTTTCTACCACCCCATTTTTGTGTATGACTTACCATCCTAAGAAAGCGTCCTGTTCCGCCCCTTGCTCACTTCATTATTTCTCTGTCGTCTTTAACCCCATTTTTTGAATGGCTATAATTGACATATTGGAAGGAACTATTAGATGATGTGCAATGTATTTCTCCTATAAAAAGAATTTAGTTTGTTACAATGTACCACTACTTTAAATTTGTATATTGATAAAACTTTTAATTTATAAATACATTTAATCTTGCAAGCCTTATCCTGGATTTTTATGTGCTCATTTGACAGAGATTCCACTATGCATGATGATTGTACATATTTTCATGCATGAATCTGGCTTACCTTATGCAGAAAATTTAAGAATGGAAAGGTGGTCTGTTTGGAACTTTTCCATGGAATTTACTGCATTTGATACCCGTATTTAGGGTCTTTAAGGGATGCAAATCGTGAAATATTGTTCAACTACCCTTAGGTTCCCAATAAGATTATCACACTTTTGTGCAGGGTTTAATATCACATTGTCCCCTTCTAACCTCCCCGAAAAAGCTGCTGGTTTCTAGTATGATTTGAATCCTCACTCTCCCGTTAGAAGTAAGACAATATTGTTGATTGGTCAACCTGTTAAGATGTGCCATAGGGGATGTGAACTCGGGACTACAAGGATTTTTACTACTACTGGTGACAACGATCATCGACATTCATTCTCTCTCTCTCTCTCTCTCTCTATATATATATATATATATATATATATATATATTGGATCAAATGAGAACCAATTCTTTGCGTGAATCCGTAGGAACTTATCACAGTCTTTGGTAAATAAGATTTGATGGTCAAAATTTCATTCTTTAATTTAGGTGGTTGGAGACAAATTTATTAATATTAAGATAATAATGCAATTTGCCCTTATTCTGGGTAAGAAAATGGATAACATGAGAACGTACGTAGGGCCAAATCAATCAAATAATTTTAAATATGATGGATGTAAATTCGCTGGAGGATGGTTAGCCAATAAGTTGGAAATATGATTTTTAGTCCTATAAGTTGGTCCTTTTTTAAAATGTGTCCTCTAATTTTCATCACATTCATGTTTTAGTCCTTTAACTTTAAAATTTGAGATATTCAAAGGTCCTTTGACTTAGTAATTTTACTTTGGTCCTATAACTTAACAGATTTTAGAAATTTAGTCCTGTAACTTAGCAATAGTTAAATTTTATTAATTAATTAAAAATATTATTTCTTAATTATATTTAAATTTTAAAATTGAATAATTTAAATTAACAGTTAACTTTCAAATAAAAATAATTATTTATTTTTTAATTTAATTAATTTTTTTGAAACATTTCAAAAATTTAACTTTTTAAATCTTATGAAAATAATTGCATATTGTACACTAGTCCAAATCCATTTCTTGGAGATAATTCTCTTCACCAAAGGTTAATTACATAAATATGAAAAATGATTCTTAAATTACTAATTTGATGTAATTATTTTAATATTTCTAAAATTCGTTAATTGTTTTAGAATTTTCTATTTATTTTATTTTTTATTAATCAAATCAATTTAATTTTTTTATTCCTTTTATAATTTAATTTTCAAAAATTGAAGTTTAATTATTTTAATTTTGGTCCAATAAAAAATGTGAAGTGTGGATATTAACCTTTTTAATAAATTAGTTAACTTTAACTATTACTAAGTTATATATATGACTAAATTTCTGAAATCTGTTAAGTTATAGGACCAAAAATAAAATTGCTAAGTTAAAGGACTGAATATCTAGAAAATTTGAAAGTTAAAGGACCGAATATGTAAAAAATTGAAAGATAAAGGACTAAAACACGAATGTGACAACTTAGATGACTAATTCTAAAAAAGTTCGAACTTACAGGACTAAAAATCTTATTTTTCCCCCAATAAGCATATGACATATATTATGTATACATGTCATTCTAAGTGTGCATCAATGGACCTCTAAATGTGCAACAACCAACAATTAAATATGTAATAAAATTATTGGAGGTTGTCTTGATTAAAGAAGACAATTTTATCTTTATTGATGAAAAAACAAAGCATGTAATGTAGCATTGTTGTCTTTCTAAGTGTGCATCAAATTAATTTTAAATGTGGACATCTAAATGTGCAGTAATTTTTTGATCTCATAAATTTAATTTCCGAAATAACTTCAATGCTCATATGCAAAATTTTATAGAGCAATAGTATGGATTTTGTTCCCTAGGTTGCAAGGAAATAATATGGTATAATTTATCTTGAAAAATTAAAGCTCATTTTTTTTTTTTGGAAAATATAGAGAAATTTTAATTGAAGTGATATTTTAATTGAGGGGAGAGAGAGAGAGGGATGAGAGAATTTACATTCAAATTCTCATTTAAAAGTAGTTTGATGAGTATATGGATATTCATTGATGCACATTTATAAGGACAAAGATGTATCTATTACTCTAGCGAATTTACATCAATCAGGTCTAATTTATTGGATGGTTGTAATTTTTGAAACGGTTCAAATTAACGTGTCTTACGGATGTATACCATTTTCAATTTTGCCCCTTTTATTATTAACTTAGGCAACTTAGATTCAATTTTTAGGATTAGCCCTGACAGTTAATTATTTAATCACTAAAGGTTATGATTAGTTCCAATCAACTCAAACTAGGAAATTAAATGTCTCGATGGATCTACCCCTCCATTTTGATTTAAGAAAAAAAATTCAGTGAAGAAACTTATGCACAAGATATAAATCTTATCGTTTAGAGCTAGTGACTTGGAGATAATGACAAGTAATTTTGACTTTCTCATGTGGGAATTATTAGATAACCTTTTCTTGTTAGATTTTAGTATAAACTATTTAAAGTAAAACCACAAACAAATTGGATTGGAATGTATAAAGTGGCGGACCATCAATACATCTTATCATAAAGTAGAGTTATTAACTTAATTAACCTCTAATGATTCATTAATAAATATAAACAAATATATAAATCATTGTCGCATTTTTTTTGTTGTTTAAAAAAAACATAAAAATATAAAGAAAACAGAGTAAATTCTTAAAAAGATAAGATAATTGAAAATTTCTATCTTGCGAGCAAGACCAATATTAAAAACGATAATGAATCAGAAGAAGATTAAGAGTCATGTTTGGCAAAAAAAAAATCTTATAAGCTCATACGTCTTATAAAATGTTTAATCTTATTCTAAAAATAAGTCAAATATTTGGCTTCACTATGTCCTACACTTTAGACAATATAACAAGTACAATTGTAATAATTTGGTTTGCATCTTCTAACTCTGCATAGTGTAATTATTGGGTTTTGTGGATGTTGTGAGTGCCTTGTCTTTTGGAGAGTAAATTTTAATTTATTAATTGTCAATGTCATAAATTCGATTAGATTCAAAGTACTCAAATTCAACATCTTGCATCATAGTCCATATACGGATGAAAAGCCTATCCAAAAAGACGAATTTGGGACAACTTTGAATTTAATTAACCTGGACCCTTATGCTAGTGCAACTCAAAATCCAATTGCTAGTGCTTAATTCAACATCCAATATTGCAACCACAATATATAAATATATATATTAAGCTCGTCATGCAAAAATAGTGCCCGAAATTTATCATAAACTAGTGGATTTTTCTGTCCAATCATGGTTAAATATGCGATATGCTTCAAGTGGGTTGTTGTAATTAATTACAAAAACAAGTGGAATCAACTTTTACCAACAAGAAAAGTTATGTCCTAGTACATATCATCATATTTTTTTATTCTTTTCATAAGTTGAGAGGAGTGGTGGGGATCAAATAAACTGAAAGATTCAGCGAACTATGACTAATACCCTTGCAGAAAATGAACGATATCATTTAAGCTGAACGATATCATTTAAGCTATAAGGCTCGTGGTTCATCATGTGCCTATTAACACAACACAGGAAAATGACAAATGAAAATTATTACCGCATAAGGACTGTCTACTTTGAAGCTCATATATAAAGTGCAATTCTTTTTTCCGGTATTAATAATAGTAGTCCGACCATATTTATTAATATATATCAACCCACTTATGCCCCATCCATCTCACGATAAATAGTTCTTTTAGTTAGCCTATGTAAGTCCATTTAAACAATTATTCTATATATATCCACATCCCAAATCCATTTGTAAATTCTATTATTAATGAATTTTATGCTCTCAAAACTCGATGGGCACAATTAGAACATTGGAAAAAAAAAACTTGTATAAAATTTTATGGTATTAAAAGTTTTTATATTCTAGCTCACTTTATCGCCAATTTCTGAATTCGCCCACATGCATCCTATCTTATGAGTGCATGACTAAATATCCAAAAAGAACTTGTCAATATCCCAGCCTTATTCATGTATCGAGTTGATTATCTAAAACATATACAGACAAAAAAATTATATCAAGTTTATTGTATCTTTGCATCATGATTAACACTAACAATCATGGAAAATTCTACAAAATAAATTTTTAATAGTTGGTCATGAACTGTCACAACATGACCCTTTTGGCTTTAATTAGGGTCCAAGAACTTAGACGTCAAGATTCAACAATTCTCTAATCAAACACTAATTTATTCCCTAAAATCCCTTATTAAAAAACAATTGAAGAGCCAAAGGAGAAATGGACCTACCAATCCCAACAACTAATTATTATTAATTTAAACCAAATACATTGGCATTTGACTGCTGATCGTACCAAATGTGCGTAGTGATATTTAATTTTTATTTCATTATTCTTCCAATTTTAAATTAATTGGCTGGCACACGTCGAAAAACCTGAAAAGACGGTTATGTTGACTAATTTTATACTATAATTATTAAACCGACCTTTTTTCCACCAGGTAATCTTAAACATAAGTTAAGTAATTATGAGGAAATTAGAACAAGTAGACTAATTAAATATTGTTTTTAAGTATAATAACAGAATTAAGAGATACGATGCCAAGTTTTTATAGGGATTAGAGGAGTGACAGCCAACTTACAGAATGTAAAAAGTCGGCCCAAAATATTCATCGTATCATATCCTCAATTTGTTACCTAAATGTGCAGCACTTGCATGCATATATATTTGAGCAGATTATGCACACAACTTGTGATTTAATTTATTTTTGATTTACTGTTAATTTATATTAGTTTTATGATGGTATTAAATTGTAGGAAGGCATGTTACTTGTACTAGTTTTTAGAGAATGATACTATATGTAGCTGTCTCTCTCTCTCTTTTTTTTCTTTCTCTTTTTTTCAATTATAGGACTGCAATGTATGTAATTGGTCCCATATGAGTGTGTCTGTCTCATACGATCCCGGCCCTTACTATTAAGTTGTACTAAAAAAAAAAAAAAAACACAATTTGTTAAAGAGGTTATTTTTGATGTGTTAAGAGGTAATTTTTGTGGTTCCTTTTGTTGTCCGAGAGAAACCGAGTTATATATTAAATTGAAGAATACGATTTGTCAAAATTTTACAAGGAAATAATAATTCTTCACAAAAGAATGTTTGGCATATTAGGCTTTAATTTCTAAAATCTGTTATTCCTTTTGTCATTCGAGAGAAACTGAGTTATATATTAATTTGAAGAATTACGATTTGTCAAAACTGAGTTATATCTTCTGGACTTGGCCTCAAACACTCTTAAAGTTATATGTAATCAAATTCAGAGTGGCAGAACTAGTATTTTCAGGATAACCAAATTTGGCCCGGAGAGTCTGGGTTAGTGGTGGGCTTAGGCACAATGGCGTAGCCAGGACAATATAGTAGACTGGGCCCAATGGCGGACCCAAGGGGGGGCAAGGGGGCGCCACTGCCCCCCCACAATTTTCCAAAAATTTTTTTCCCCCCAAAAAATTTTTGAAATTATATTTTAAAGGGTAAAATAAATAAATTAATTTACAATTGCCCCCCCAAAATTTTCAAAAAAAAAAAAGAATTCCCCCCAAAAGTTTTCCAAAAATTTCCAAAAATTTCTTTTCCCCCAAAATTTTTCCAAATTATTTTTTAAAGGTAAAATAAATGAATTAATTTACAATTTTCCCCCCAAAAATTGATAAAATTTTAAATAGTTGTCTCTTACAATATAAAAAACCATTAATTATGGTTAGTATATGGAAAAAAATTTCACATAGTATAAATTTATAAACTCGGTCCGTTTTCCGCCCCCCCAAAGTCGAAATCCTGCGTCCGCCACTGACTGGGCCGGTATACGAAAGTGGGGTGAGCCGAATAGAAAAACCATGAAAAATCATATAAATTTCAACTAATATATATTTTTTTTAAAAAAAAATTAAAGAGGGGGGGCTGGGGCCCGGGTTAGCCCACCCTTGGCTACGCTAATGCTTAGGCAGGTCCCCAGTCTTAATTTTTCTTAGCGGGTTGGGACTCGGATTTGGCCAAACACGCCCGTTAGCCATCCCAATTCACATGTATAAAATGCTCCCATATGTTAGAAAATAAGACACGGTGGTTCCCCCACTATAATCAAATGAATCCGCAGCTTGTCTTACTTGTCTAGACAACTTCTTGTTTCGGCCAGCACAAAAAGTTAGAATCCTTTGCATGCACGCCACGTTGGACTCCCTTTTTCCAACCTTTACCAACCCAATTAAACATTTAAACTTATATAGTACCTCTTTTTTGTAAAAGAAAATATTAATAATACTAAAAGTAATAAAAAAATTAAGACAACTACATCTAACCACAACTAATTCTGTGGCTTTCTGTAATAATTCAGCAGTTATAATAACGTTAAAAGCAATTTTATTAAATTGAGACTACATTTATTGCAAACAAGACTTTCCTTATATAACAATTATGAAAAAGAAAAATCTTCCTCCGAAAAGATCACCTTATTCTTAGCACATTATTATAGAGTTTTTTAAATATAAAAACGACCACAAGGGAATCATGCAGATACTTTTATTTATACATGGAGTAATCCAAGGGAGATCTCATTAGCTGATTATCTCCTGACCTTAAGGTTTTGGAGCAAAATCTCGTAGGATCCTCCTTAATTTCATCAAATATTTAATATTTTGTGTAGTTAATTAATGATTTTATGGGCCTTCTTTTTGCCAACTACTATAAAATGTGTAACTACCCGGTTTTCAAAAATACAAGTAATTCAATAAAAGAATTATAAAAGAACATATTTTATAAAACATAGCCTATAATTCAAAAAGAATTTCCAAATAAACAAAAGTACTTTAATTCAAACCAAAATATTTATTCTAAAAAATTTAAAATACTAACTATTAACAGTAAATACTCAAATTAATTAATAAATAAAGTTTCCTAAAAATTCAAATTAAATAAAAATCGTTGATTTTGCATCCACCGCCTCCAATCCTCGCTCGGGCTCCTCAACCTGAAATGTTTTAATAAAAATGGGGTGAGCTTTTCAACTCGCTCAGTGGGGACACGTTTGTCAAAACTAAATACTACAAATAAGCATAATCGTAAATATTCAACATGTAATTTTCCTCTATAAATTTTCCTCTCGTGATTTCTCGACCGCCGTTAATAAATTTAGTACGGCGGGCTTAACCCGAAGATCAACTTCGATCCCGGACCTATTTGAGTCCCTGACTAGTTCCTCTGTCATATTGCATATAAACGAAAACACATATACGAAGTATTTAATAATGACAAACAATACTTTTAATAGAAATATCCTAACCTCTAAATAATAGTTGCCTTGATGCAGATAATGAGAGCTTGACAATTGGTATGTCGTGAATCTTAGATCTCTAAATTTTCTTCGTCTCCATTATGAAAATAGAATAAGAAATCTTAGACTCCTCACTCTAATATTTATAGTTGAATTAGCGTAAAAGATAAAATTTAGAATCCTCACTTATTTTTTTCTGCCACCACATGAGTGATATAAGAATGTAGACATATATATATATTAGATAATTAGTGTTAAAGTGTAATTAATGTAAGTAATTAAGTTATAATTAATGTAGGTATTAATTATGGTATATTTTAAATAAGCTTTTCATAACGTTGATTTTTAATTAAGTTCAAATTATGTAGGTTTTAATTATAACGTACTAAATTGAGTGGAAATTCAATGCATATCAAAATTTATTATTATGCACATATATACACATATATATTTATTATTTATACTAAATTATTATTAATAATATCATTATAAATTGGTGGTTATTACAATTTAAGAATTGTAACCCTTCACCTTTCATCTTCTTTTCATTAAGTTTGAGCCATTCTAAAATCATAACTTAAATTTTCATTAAAAGAGGCTAATTAAAATTATATTTTTCTGATTAATAAAATTATAATTCATATAATAATAAAAAAAATACGGGATATTACATACTCTCCACCTTTAAAAAAATTCCGTCCTCGAAATTCGTTGTCTTACCAAAGTTCATGAAAAAAAATATGTCATTTTTTTTACACGAGGATTCTTGTCTAATATTGAAAGTATACATGCATTAATGCTTTTAAAAAAATGATGACTTGAATTTATAAAATGTACTTTTAAAACATGATAAGATAAAATATTTCATGAATAAATGGAATAACCTGACGAAATAAATTGCATACCTTGAGGAATCCGAGAGAGATGGCGGAGGTGGATGTTACTAGATAATTTTCTTTTAAAGTTTGAAAAGATTTTTTTTCAAGTCTACAGAACCGTAGACCTGCTCTGATACCACTTGTAACGACACGGTTTTCAAAAATACAAGTAATTCAATAAAAGAATTATAAAAGAACATATTTTATAAAACATAGCCTATAATTCAAAAAGAATTTCCAAATAAACAAAAGTACTTTAATTCAAACCAAAATATTTATTCTAAAAAATTTAAAATACTAACTATTAACAGTAAA
The DNA here is from genome assembly GCA_016081115.2 of Rehmannia glutinosa. NCBI lineage: Eukaryota > Viridiplantae > Streptophyta > Magnoliopsida > Lamiales > Orobanchaceae > Rehmannia > Rehmannia glutinosa. Next base: position 29,608,579 of record CM071929.1, on the reverse strand, counting down.
TACTCAAATTAATTAATAAATAAGGTTTCCTAAAAATTCAAATTAAATAAAAATCGTTGATTTTTCATCCACCGCCTCCAATCCTCGCTCGGGCTCCTCAACCTGAAATGTTTTAATAAAAATGGGGTGAGCTTTTCAACTATTTCGGTGGGGACACGTTTGTCAAAACTAAATACTACACATAAGCATAATCGTAAATATTCAACATGTAATTTTCCTCTATAAATTTTCCTCTGTGATTTTTCTCGACGGTGGCCGTTAATAGATTTAGTACGGCGGGCTTAACCCGAAGATCAACTTCGATCCGGACCTATTTACTGATCCCGACTAGTTCTCTGTCATATTGCATATAAACGAAAACACATATACGAAGTATTTAATAATGACAAACAATACTTTGAATAGAAATATCCCCACCTCTAAATAATAGTTGTCTTGATGCAAATAATGAGAATTTCGAAGTTGGTATATCTTATCTTCTAGATCTCTAAATTTTCTTCGTTCTCGGTCATAAAAATAGAATAACTTATCTTAAAATATAATAAGCATGTTATGAATCTTGTTAAAATATTTATAAGAACAATATACATATGTAAATGTTGAGAAAAATATAAAAATATTAAGAATATATATATATATAGTGGTCTTTTAAAAATATAAAGTAAAGGTTTTTATTTGTTTAATAAAAACACACACTTAAATAGAAATTAGTAATTATATATCCACTCAAAAACACACATATACACACACGAGATAACACACACACACACTACATTAACAATATATATATATATGTGTGTGTGTGTGTGTGTGTGTGTGTTTGTACATACATATATATTAAATAAAGGAAAACACACTCCAATTTTTGAGATTTAATTAACGTGAGGTAGAATCCTCAATTTTTTTAATGAAACTTTTCAAGTAATATAAGGTGTTATATATATACATATATTAGAGTTAGCATTAAAGTGCAATTAATGTAAGTACTAATTAAGTTATGTATTAATTAAAAGTGAGTATTAATTAGTTTAAGTTTTTAATTAATGTAAGTAGTAGTTATAGTTTGTATTAATTGAGGTAAGTATTGATTAATCGTAAGTTTTAGTTAAACTACTTTAATGTATTACATTTTTGTGTGATTAATATCTTTCTTTTAAGTTAAGGAAATAGTAATGTAACCATCTGAAATTAAAAATAATAATATGTGATTATAAAAATAATTTGAAAATAAAGAGAAATAATAAATTGAGTATACTACATATAGATATATATTATTTATACTAAATACTATTAATAATATTATTCTAAATGGGTGGTTATTACAAACTCCCCCACTTACAAAAATTTCGTCCTCGAAATTTAAGTTACTAACCTTGTTTAAGAAATTTATGATACTAGCTATGATCTCATCCTCCCATGTACTTTAGCTAGGTATCATAATGTGAAATGGTAGTGTAATAATTGATAATTATGAAACATATACTGTTATCATTGCATCATGGTTATTGTATCGTAAAATGACATGTAGATTTATGGAAACTTGTACCTTGTTGGAGCCCGCGAGCGAGGTAGAGGTCGATGAATTGCGGTAACTATTTCTTTAAATTTTTCGCAATTTTAAAAGAAAATTATTTTACTTTTTTTTTTAAGAAAATTATTTTACTAATTTTTCTTTTTACGAGTCTTCAGGAAAGTAGACCCGCTCTGATACCACTTGTAACGACCCAATTTTTCAAAATTCAAGTAATTCAATTTAAGAGTTATAATAGAATATATTTTATAAAACATAGTCTATAATTAAAATTTTTGCATCTAAATAAATAAAAGTACATTATATCAATGAATATTTGTCCGCTAAAGATAAAATACTTGCAATCACAATAGTTTAAAATCATCAATGAAATAAAGTTTTCTTAAAAATTTTCAAATTTAATAAAAACCGTTGACTTCGCATCCACCGCCTCTAATTCTCGCTCGGGTTCCTCAACCTGAAAGATGTTAATAAATATGGGGTGAGCTTTCAACTCACTCAGTGGGGACACGTTTGTCAAAATTAAATACAACACATAAGCACAATCGTAAATATTCAACATGTAATTTTCTCTAAAGTTTTCCTCGAAATTTTCCCGACCGCGAGTTAATAAATTTAGTACGGCGGGCTTAATCAGAAGATCAACTTTGATCCGGACCTATTTACTGCCCCCGACTAGTTAACATAATGTTTCATGATTATAGCACTGCGGGCTACCCCGAGGATACTTTTGATCCCGGACCTATTTATGGTCCCTGACTAACATGATTTCCTCTGTCACAATTGCATATAAACGAAAACACATATACGAAGTATTTAATAATGACAAACAATACTTTGAATAGAAATATCCCCACCTCTAAATAATAGTTGCCTTGATGCAAATAATGAGAGCTTGACAATTGGTATGTCGTGAATCTTAGATCTCTAAATTTTCTTCGTCTCCATTATGAAAATAGAATAAGAAATCTTAGACTCCTCACTCTAATATTTATAGTTGAATTAGCGTAAAAGATAAAATTTAGAATCCTCACTTATTTTTTTCTGCCACCATATGAGTGATATAAGAATGTAGACATATATATATTAGATAATTAGTGTTAAAGTGTAATTAATGTAAGTAATTAAGTTATAATTAATGTAGGTATTAATTATGGTATATTTTAAATAAGCTTTTCATAACGTTGATTTTTAATTAAGTTCAATTTATGTAGGTTTTAATTATAATGTACTAAATTGAGTGGAAATTCAATGCATATCAAAATTTATTATTATGCACATATATACACATATATATTTATTATTTATACTAAATTATTATTAATAATATCATTATAAATTGGTGGTTATTACAATTTAAGAATTGTAACCCTTCACCTTTCATCTTCTTTTCATTAAGTTTGAGCCATTCTAAAATCATAACTTAAATTTTCATTAAAAGAGGTTAATTAAAATTATATTTTTCTGATTAATAAAATTATAATTCATATAATAATAATAAAAAAATACGGGATATTACAAAATGGCTACACACCTAACTTTGCTAGTCCCAAAGCTAATTCACCAGTCCTCTTTTCCCAAGTTTTTGCTACGTGTCATTTTTTTTTTTTGAGAAATTTTGCTACGTGTCATTAGATAAATAAGATTCACATAATTTTTTGGGAAATTTGGCCCACTGCGACTGGCTTTCCGAAAATCAATTAGCCTACAGAATCTCACACACGCACACAGTGCATGTAGGAGTAGCATAATTGAGTAGTGTTGGTTTTAGAGATCAAATGTCTCAAATTCAAATTCTCGATCAGTTTTGTATTGTTTTGGTCGGGCTTGTTAGACAAGATTTATCTATATAATATGAATATTGGATAGTGGTTAGCCCGTTATAAAAGAAAATTTAAATGTATGGAAACACAATGATTTATAAGGAAAATTTTAACTTTGTGGATCGTGGTTTTTCTTCAATTTACAATACAAGAATTATCTAAGACTGCATAGATCATGTAAAAAAAAGGGGGATTCGTTGGGCATAAATTTACAAGAAAAAGCTATTAATTAGTTCTTTTTTTTTAGTATAAAGCCCTGAGAGAGGTAGGATTGATGATGAGGTTAGATCTTGGTGTGACACCAAATACTCAATTAATTGAACTACAATCAATTTTCACCATAATTAGTTCATTAAATTGGAAGAAAGGCAAAAACAAATTATGTTCATATATAAGATTCAAATAGTAATCGAAAAAACCTAGACTCAAGTTTGTTGTCTATATTTTCAAATTACACGAAACTCAAATTTTACTGATCAATACCCTTACAAAGATTAGCGATATCACATAAGCTACACGTTCGTGGTCGATAAACATTCTTACATGAAAGTGACAAACTTCTAATTTTGTATCCTTCAATAAGATGGGAAATGTTTGCTGTAAAGAAAGGTTTAGTCCTTTTCGTGAATGCGTAAAATGTAAAAACTTCCGTCCAATATAACACCAAACGTTGACTCTTAGTTGCAATTTTTTCATGTCTTAAAACCGCCGGAATGGGTGCGGACCGACAGCCGCAAAAGACCCTCCGTTGAACCAATCAACACCTGAAAATTTGATTTTGAACCAAATACGAAACAAAATGAAAATAAAGGAGTGCCATTTTTTGCAAATTGCAGAACTTACTAATTAACCCCTTTTGCTTGTTGTTTAATACTATACGGAATCTTCATTCTCTACATATTACGTCATATAGATTTCAAATTATCATTATTATACATGTAACATTCAATAAACCTGAGAATTTATTATAATGATTTATAAATAAAACCGTGATATATGATATTGAACGGAAAGCACACCATCTTTGTGGATATCATTTGAAAATGAGTAGTTTGCATTCAAACAAAATACCATTACATTCAATATGTTTTGAATGAAAATTGAATCAAATGAGAATGGAAAGTACGTTTTATTTGCAAAATGGATCTTCAAAAGTTAGAATGATATATTTTTGTTTATAAAAAATTGTCAAATCATCCGCCACCGTCCAAAAACAACATCTTTGATTTTATTTAGTAAAACCACAAAAATTAACTTTTGGTGAAGCTACACAACGCAATTCGATTTGAAATTAGTTAAGAAAAATCGAAAATTCGCACCTTAAACACCATAACATACACTCACATGGTAAAAAAAAAAGACAAACACTTTGGTCAGACCGTCGTTTAACGGGTCTTTTAATTCGTTAGACGGATCCAATGCGACTCGAATTTTTCTGTAGATATACACCGATGATATATATTTTTATAATATTTTGGGGCGGTGTCATAAGATCTCCGAACTAACGTCATTTTTGTAATATTAGGGGCCGTTAAAAGTTTTAGTTTTTCCTTTGAAAAGTATTAGTATGAAATTTGAAAAGTATTAAAAATCCCATAGTAGCCAGCGTGGAAAATATTTATTGTTTCCCTCAAAAGTATTAGTAACTACCTAAAATGTATTAATTGTCCACTTAAAAAGTATTAGGTAATGACGTAATATTTGACAACATCAAAAGTATTAGTTTTTTGCGTGAAAAGTATTAACAATTACTCGTAAAAATATTAGTAATCCCCATTGAACAGTTTTTTTAGTAATACTCATTAAAAATATTGTTTTTTCCCGCAAAAGTACTAGTATTCCCCCTAAAACGTATTAATAGTTTTATTGAAAAATATTAGATTTTCCGATTAAAGGTATTTAATTATTTCTCTTGAAAAATATTAGTAGTCCTCCCAAAAAGTATTAGTAGCCCTCGTAAAAAGTATTAACAGCGGATTTAGTTGTTGTAGTGTTAATGGTTGTGTAGATCAATGAACGGTTGACCGTCGACTGGGTATTTAATGTGTCTAACGGATAGTCTAATAGGAGACTTAAAAAAATCAAATCGGATATCGGATCCGGTTAAACACTGTCCATACTTGATACCTCTCACACGCACAAAGAAATATATTTGCAAGAAATGGAAAAAAAAAAAAAAAAAAAAAAAGTGGCGAAAGTTGTAACACGTGCCATCCAATCATAAACAAAAAATTATATGTTCCCCACAGTCAACTGGTACCAAAGTATCAATATCATCATCAACACCTCCCAAATTAGAACACTCTCATTCCTTCCCCAAATGCATGAACCCAATTCCCCTTCCCAATTCCCACCTCCTATAAATACCCTCCCATTCTCTATTTCACTCTCACTTAACCCTTTCTTCCCCACCTCTACTGATCAGATACCCCAAATCGACAACAATGGTTTCACAATCTCTGTCTCTGTTATCAAAATGCACTGTTTTCCCTAACCAAAAATCCACCTTAGGAGACCTCAAGCTCTCTGTTTCTGACCTCCCCATGCTCTCCTGCCACTACATTCAAAAAGGCGGCTTATTCACCAACCCCCCATTTTCAATTCCCGACCTCATTTCCTTGCTCAAAAACAGCCTCTCCCAGACGCTTACCCATTTCCCGCCTCTCGCCGGCCGCCTCACCACCGATCAAAACGGCTACGTTTACATTAGCTGCAATGACGCTGGCGTGGAATTTATTCACGCGAATGGGTCCCACATCCACGTCAGCGATTTGCTGGGGTCCAGTGACGGAGACGTCCCCGAGGCGGTTAAGGGATGCTTCGCTTTAGACCAAACGGTGAGCTACGAAGGGCATTTCAGGCCTATTCTCGCCGTCCAGGTCACGGAATTGGCCGACGGCGTCTTCATTGGCTGCGCCGTTAATCACGCCGTCACGGACGGGACGTCTTTCTGGAATTTCTTCAATACTTTCGCGGAGCTGAGCAGGGGAATGAAGAGGATTTCGAGGACGCCGGATTTTAGCCGTCAATCGGTTTTGATTTCTCCGGCGGTGCTTAAATTGCCGGAAGGTGGACCGAAAGTTACATTCTCCGGCGATTCTCCGATCAGGGAGAGGATTTTTAGGTTCAGCAGAGAATCAATTCTGAAGCTGAAAGCCAAAGTTAATAATAATAATTATAATTATAAATTGGAAGATAACGGCGCCGGCATTGACATCGCTGAGCTAATGGGCAAGCAGAGCAACGACACGTTAAAATTCCCCGATCGGAAATTAACGCCGTTAGCCTGGCTGAGAAACGCCGTTTCCAGGGATTCAAACTCGACGGTCGAGATCTCATCTTTCCAGTCTCTCTGCGCGCTCCTGTGGCGCGGAATCACGCGCGCGAGGAAATTACCCGCCTCGAAAACGACGACGTTCCGAATGGCGGTGAACTGCCGCCACCGGCTCGAGCCGAAGCTTGAGCCGATGTACTTCGGGAACGCGATACAGAGCATCCCGACGTACGCGGCGGCCGGGGACGTGTTGGGTAGGGATCTACGGTGGTGCGCGGAGCAGCTGAACAAAAACGTGATGGCCCACGGTAACGGTGCGGTGAGGGAGTACGTGGAGGATTGGGAGCGGGACCCACGGTGCTTCCCTCTGGGAAATTTTGACGGTGCGATGATCACGATGGGGAGTTCTCCGAGGTTTCCAATGTACGATAACGATTTCGGGTGGGGCCGACCCGTTGCGGTTCGGAGCGGGCGGGCTAATAAGTTTGACGGTAAGATTTCGGCCTTTCCGGGCCGGGAAGGGGGTGGGTGCGTTGATTTGGAGGTTGTTTTGGCGCCCGAAACTATGGCGGGTCTGGAGTCCGACCCGGAATTCATGCAATATGTCTCTGTTTATTAGTTGGAAGTGGTTTGGGTCGGGTTGGGTATATTAGTTTTTTGGTAGGCAATAGTGTATAAACAAATTCACCTTGGGTCTTTCATTATAATGTTGTATTTTATATTATCTATAATGCATGTATATTATATATGTATAAAATAATTTCTGAATATACATATAATTATTTATATAAGTCGTACACAATGAAAATGTAATACAGACAGGGACGGACGCAGAAATTCGTTCGGGGGGCGAAATCTAGGGGCGGTCTTGAGGCGCGCGAGATGGTGCCGCAAGATGAAAAACCCCTCCGCGCGAGGACCCCAAGTTTTTTTATATATGTATATATACGATCAATAGCGAGAGATAGGGGCCAACCCCCCCTTTTTTTTAAAAAAAAAATTACTAGGTGAAATTTTTCAAATTTTTTAGTTAATATTTATTTGTATTTTTTATCGGCCCACCCCAATTTCTTGATCGTCACCACTCAGTAATAATCCTAGATACGCCATTATATAATGGCGTATCTAGAAATTATTAAGGGTAGGCCGATACACGAAATTGGAATGGGAGATAATAAAAAAAACTAAAAATTACACATAAATATTAACTAATTTTTTTAAAAAAATACCTTTTTTTTTTAAAAAAAAGAGGGTGCCAGAGCCCGGGTTGGCCTCCTCTTATCTCCGCGATTGTATATATATTATTTATTGCTCTAGGTCCCTTGAAACTTTGACCTGGGCTCTGGCAAAATCAAATCTAATATAAATAAAAATAAAACATACAAGCTTTTATAACAAAATTACATGAAAATTTGGGGGAGGGGGGGCAGCTGGCTTACATTTTTACATAATTATAATAAAATATCGAAATTAGAAAAACTAGATACAAAATTAAAATTGGAATATGATGGGGATATCAGAGTAAGGATAATGGATTGTCTAATTTGTGACAAAGTTTAATTAATGTGTATTTCTAGTATCTTAGTCTAATTAAAATAATAATAATATCTTTTACATAATTTAATCTTAATTGGTAGAAATAAAAGATTTTTTTATAGCTTTGTTGTATGTAAGTTGACTTGCTGATGTGGGAATGTGCTTAAAATAAGTACCCCACCAAATGAATTGCAACATAAAGACAAGAATGTATAAGGTATCAACCAGGGTGGCTTAATTTATCTGCCGCCACCATGATTGTGGGATGGAGTTCGGGGTTGAATCAAATCCCCGCTCCATCAAATTGTTTGTGGGTGGAGGTCGGGTTCATATCCTGCTCCATCAAATTGCTCCCGGGGCATATGCGGTGGTGAAGATTTGGTGGGAACTCATCTTGAATAGCATCTGTGTGGGTTCGATTCGGGAGAGATCGTTATTAGTAGATTGGGGTCGAACATAATTGTTCTCTTTACCAGGAGGATCTCGGTTGTACGTCGTGGACCCGTGAGAACACGGCAAGATGCGTGCACATCCGCGGTTTACCTTGGCGGCAAGAATGAGGAGCGGGTTTGTTGTCCTCAGCGTAGTCGGCGTAGCGCAGGAAGGCTGAGTTATCAAAAAAAAAGAATGTATAAGGTATCGGGGAAGTCAAAATTAAATGTTGTTAGACCAGATACCGAAATTGGATTGGGACTCAATGCAATAAGTCTATAATAAATTCTTTTATGGATGATAATGATGATTGAAAATAATAAATGGGACTGGGTTATTATTCTATGTGATAAATGTACTTAGTCAGAAAAAAAATATTTTGAAAATAATTTCTTATTGGAATAGACAATTTGGGTAGTATGTGTATGTCCTTGGAATGTTTCATAAAGAAATTTTGGTTTTAGCTATCCAAGAATTGCAATTGTCCACTACTTGTCGCAGGTTGGGGTCAATGATAAAGATTAAAATTAAATCTCCCAACAAATTGGCATTCATAAGAAAAAGAAAAGAAGAATACCAAGTCATATGGTGAAATATTAGTATATATGTATCTTTGGGAAATTTGCGGCAGTATTAATTTGGTTAAAGTTATGGGATATTAGAAAATGAATTTTATTCATTAAACAAACGAAACTTACAACTGAACAACATCAAATGTAAAAATAATTACAAGTCCTATAGATCATAGATCTATACAGATCTAAACAAAAAAAATTAAATTTAAACAGATCCAAATTATCCATAAATTCATAACTTCGCAATGAATGCGCTGGATAAAACACGTATCAAAGAACTTGATCTCGCTTTTGTCGCATATCTTCAAGTAATAATTCATCTGAATCTTCTGAACAAAATCCCACAAATGGGACAAAATTTGTTTATTGAAAAGAAAAGGTCACATATTGGGAACAAATAAAAGTCATAATTGGGGACAAGTAAGAGTCAGTGGACAAATTTATTGCAACTAATTACTAAAAGCATTGAAAATTAGGGAAGGAAAAGAGGAAGAATGTGAAAGAGTAATGGCAGCTAGGGTTTGAGAAGTTATGAAATATTAGAAATCTTGGTTTTTTCTGCAGTGTCCCGGCGAAATCCATTTTTCAGTTTAATTTTGTCGAAGTTTCCATGAAAATCTCTAAATTTTATGAAAACTTGAAAAAAAAAACTTTCTTTTGAATAATTTTAAAATGTAGTACAAGATTAAAAAAAAAATTGCTTCCTTTGCTAAAAATTTCTGTGATTGTCGGGTACAATTTGAGAAAAAATAATATTTTTTTTAATTTTATAGGTAACTGTAAAATTTAGTAACAAAACCATTTTTCTCGTTAAATTATGTGGAATTTTCTTATATTTGATGGATTTCATGTGAAATTTATGGCGGAGTTTCAAAGCTGAGTAATAATTGACGTCTTAACGATATATTAGCTCTTGCAAGTGTTGCTAATTGTTTAAGTTTCTATCATATTCATAGATATGCGAATAGATTGGCACATAGCTTATTTTGTTCAAACGACAGGTGATGACGAGTTTATTTGGATTGAGAAAATACCTACTACTTTGGTTGGCACCATTCTCTGATGTAACTCATATTCCGATCTTAATGCAATTTCAGTTTTTCTTCTAAAAAAAATCTTATTCTGTTTTATTTGTTCCACTTTCTATTCCATTGTTATCGATAGCTAACAACTGGAATAAGCTAAACATCCTATTATAACGCTTTTCCATGGGTTATTTTTCAGTTTGTGGTGTTTGCCACAAACATTTGCAAAATTGTGGTGAAAATGGGAGGTATTTAGTATTTAGGTGTAGGTGTCCTACAAAGGCGCCCCAAGGGCAGCGCCGATACCAAGGGCGCGCTCTTTCTTCTTTTTTTTTTTTTCGCTCTGCCACGTAGGCGCCGGTTTGACCGGCGCCTACAACTCGATTTTTTTTTAATTATTTTCGAAATTGAAAGTTTAAATATAAAAAACACACAATTTTTGGACTTTACTGAATAGAAATATAACTCAATCAAGCACGATTACATAATAAAGTAAACATAATTAAAAAAAACAAAGAAGAAAATTACGTATTAAAAAATCTTTGAAATAAGATACGGCATGTCATTACAACATAAGACGCGAAATCAAAGACGCAAACAACAAGAACATTGCACGATCAATCTTGGCATGAAGAAGAACTTCCTTGCTCAAAGATTAGATTGTGATGGCAAGTAGCGTTTAGGGTGACCCGCAAGTTGCTTGAGCCTTGTGTTTTTCGGCTCGTACCTTAAACAATATTTGAAGCTTATCAAATAAAGGTTCTCCTCCATCATATAAGCATCCGAGATAATGATGTGTCATCATCCTAAAAATTAAAGAAAATGAATGATTAATATACTTACATTACATAATGTTATATAATACGACTCGCGTGATGAAAATAAGAATATTTAACTTATCGAACGCCAAGTGACCCAGTAGAAGGAAATTGAGGAGGAAGAGGTTTTGCTGGTTTATGGAGAAGGAGGAAAAGGGAGGGCGCCTTTATAGAAGGGTAGGCGCCCTCCCTAATGGCGCCAGGGTGCAGTTGTCGGTGGTAAGCGGCGCGCCTCTGACCGGCGCCTGCTGCAGAAAGTTTAAAAAAAAAAAAAAATGATGTGGACGGCAGAGAGGGCCAACCCAAGGGGCGCCTACACATATTTTTTCAAACCCCCCGGTTTTCACCCCAATTTCGCAAATTTGTGTGGCAAATGCCACATTCTGAAAAAAGAAACCCCTTTTCCATAGGAACTACATATTTTTTATTTTCTTTTTAATCTAAAAGTATTTTTTTTTTTTTGAGAAATCTAAAAGTATTTATTAATAAGAATGAAGGTCGTTGCAAAAGTCAAGTAGAAAGATTGAATAAAATCCGGAGCTATGTATACTCCAAAACGACGGGCTAGCATATGAATGAGAAGTCTTTGTTAAGACGATGATTGCCTTCTAACAACTTCACGCTAAAACCTGTCTCAATTTTGAGGACATTCTTTCATTGATCGATGATGGATCCAAATTCAGAAATATTGTCTACGTCTGCTGGATAGCATCATACACATTCTTGGCGTCAACTTCAAATATTACCTTAGTATACTGAACCCATTTCATCCCTTCAAATAGTCTACCTACTACATGTTTTTATGGATAAGGATTTTATCAAACAGTGTGTGTACTTTATTTTATTGAAGTTTTGATTATGTTTAGTCATTAGTTAACCACTAAATTATACATGTAATTTAGTTTTAAATATATAATTGAGTTAGCTAAAAATGTCCAAAGTTTTATTCAGAACTTCCTTCTTCTTTTATAATTAAATTTCATATCTTTTTTATAAATTGAAATTCTTCTTAATTTTGCAATTTCAAAATATTTAATGATACACATATTTGATAGCTTGCCTCTAGTTAGTATTTTGAGAATAACTAAAAAGTAATTATTGGAGGATTACTAACGTTAATAGCTCTACGCATACATAATAAAGACATACAGGATACACATAGTTTTGACTTCTCCTACGTATTCATATATATACAAAAAGAAAAGAAAAATACCTCATTGTAGCTTTTTAATTGAGTACATTAAAATACTTGAACTATTCAATAGAATTGTATAATTCAAGTGTTTGATGTATTGTTTATCCACGTGTCAGACAGAGAAAACGGGTTTTGTGGGTTAATATGTTATGTGTGAAAGTAATAAAAGTATATAAAGTTGAAACATATAGAAATTCTTTGATCGGCTGACTTGACTGGTCAGATTATATTTTTATTTGTACATCTGGTCGGACAATAATACTATTAAATGCTCATATTACAAAGTTGGTAAACCCCATTTTCAGTATTAAATGAGGGTATTTATAGTAGAAGAATTTCACTTTAACATGTATGTAGTTAGTACAATTAGACTTAGGTAATCATTGATTGTTGACTAGGGTGGTTGACATCCAAGATTTAGGGGGCATAGCTTTAGGCGGGTGAGTGACTATGACTCGATTGGAAGAGTCATGTCTACATTCCGATATTCATTGGGCGTTGAGTTTATCTTCTAATGGACAATCCTGCCAATCATGTCCGAAATCCCCAGACATAGCGGCCATCACCTCAGGCAAGTATGCAATCTCGAATCTCCCTAATAAAAATCTAGCAGGTTCATTCACGGTCAAGTCGGGGTCTCAGGCGTTCATCTTCGTTCATTTGATTCATTTTGGCTATTGAGATTTGAGACTTTAAAAAAAGTGAGTATTGTATTATATTTGATTCTGTGTCTGCCCCTTAGCTAGAAGTCCAACATGACTTGTGTCCAACAACACCATATCCAATCCAATGTAAGATAATAATTTCATCACATACAGATTCATTCTCCATTGATAACTTCTGATGCTCAGTACATTGCTGAAACCATTTTTGAATGTCAAATTGGCAATTCTATATGTTAATAAACATCATCTCCTTGCTGTCACACCCATTCCTCAGAGTTATCCCATCTCAAAATTTTCAATCAATCAATCCCACTATGATGGTTATGATAATGTTATCAACTTTATTTCCAAATAACATATATTGTGATTGCCACTGTTGTTACTTCTCATCACAAACATGTTGAAATAGAATCAACCGGTGGTTAGGTGACCAAACGGTTACTCGGCCATGCACCACGGTCCAAATGTTCCTTATTGAACGAGACCATAAATTTTTTGACCTAATAAAATGATGGCATGTAGAATTAGAGATGGCAGTGGGGCAGGGAATTCCCGTTCCCCGCGGGGATCCGCCCCGAACGGGGTGGAGATTCCCCGAAATTTTCCCCCGTGGGGACGGGGACGGGAAAATTTTTCTCCCCGTTGGCGGGGATGGGGCGGGGACGGGGATCATACTCCCCGCCCCGTTCCCCGCGGGGAACCGCTTATTAAATATATAATATAATATTTATAATATTTATAATATAATATAAAAATATCCACATTAAATATGAAAATTAACAAAATATTTAATTTATTTTATTAATGAGTGGTTTAATAATTTTTTATATAATTTATAAATATAAAAATGATTATTTTTATAAAAAAATTGAATTTTTGCAAAAAAAAAAAAAAAAGAAATTACAGCGGGGAGCGGGATCCCCGCGGGGACGGGGATGGGGGGAAAATTTTCCCCGATTGTCTCGCGGGGACGGGGATGGGGATCGCTCCCCCGCCCCTACCCCGCTCCGTTGACATCCCTATGTAGAATGTGCCATATTGGTTTTCGATTTATATTATTTTTGGATTAATTACAAAATATCTTGAGATTCCATCTAATCACACCTAATTATTCCCCTCAAAAAAAAATCACACCTAATTATCTTTCAAAATTACAAATTTTACTCCTTTAATATATGTTTCTATTTTATAAATTACACTCTCACGAGGGCGTGTAATTATTAATTAAATACAAAAATTCAATGTGGTGTTTGTAATACCTTAAAAGGAAGTATTTGTAATTTTGAAACCATGGATCGTTTTTGTAATTAACTCATTTTTTTCCTAATATTTTGACATTTATCCAATTTAGTTCCAAAAGTAAAAAGATAATTTAAATGATATTCTAATCTATATTATATCAGGAATCAACCTTGTGCTTTAGTGGTAGATGCTTGTGCTATATGATAATATTTCAATGGAATTTAATACACTAATTGTTGTGTATGAATATTAAAAATAAAGAAGACGATAATCAACTAATCGAAAACATATCTACTACTAAAATGTCCAAAATCCATAAACTACGCCAAATACCATTTTTTCTGAAAGGCAATTTATATCGTTTTTTTTTTTTTGGCAATTTTGCTGACCCAGTTCATTTTTGAAAATATTGTCACACATAGAATCCAGACGGGTTGGAATAAATGGAAGAGTGCATCTTCTATCCTTTGTGATCGTAAAATATCCTTTGTGATCGTAAAATACCATTAAAATTGAAAGGAAAATTTTATAAAACGGTCATAAGGCCCGCAATGCTTTATGGAACAGAATGTTGGGCGACTAAATATGAAAACGAACAAAAATGAGGGTAGCAGAGATGAGAATGCTAAGATGGATGTGCGGACACACTAGGTTAGATAAAATAAGAAATGAACACATTAGAAAATAGAAATAAAGTGGGAGTAGCACCAATAGATGAGAAAATTAGAGAAACACGATTAAGATGGTTTGGACAAGTTTATAGGAGGCCTTTAGATGCACCTGTGCGACGTTTAGAAGGTAGGGAATCACGCACACAAATTAAAAGAGGCAGAGGTAGGCCTAAAAAGACTTGGAAAGAAGCTATTAAACAAGACATGTTATACCTAGAAATAAATGAAAATATGACTTATGACCGTAAACGATGACACAATATGATCCGTATAGCCGACCCCACGTAGTGGGATTAAGGCTTAGTTTGTTGTTGTTGTTGTTGGTTTGCAGCTGAGAATTAATCAATCAAATTGCCACATGAATTACTCATATTTTTGTCAATCAAATCGCGACAAAATAATAAGTCTGATCAGAAAAGCCGATAATGTGGAAGGTCTCCATAAGTTGCAGAAGAAAAATATTTTTATTTTCTTCTTATTATTGAAAAAAAAAAGGTACATAAGTTATGATTATATAGAATACAGAGTGCATATAATCCTACATAACATAGAGAAAATTCAGGAAATAAGATCCTATAACTAATATAAGTTGTTTACCAATTCATATCATCATCCTGGTTCATTCATTACGGGGGTAATATATTCCAAAGGCAGCAAATGCCAGCACTAAACCGAATCTATATGCCAAAATGGGAGTAAAAAATAATTTCCCAAGTTCTCCAACTGAAATATAGAGCCATAAGGTAATTAGATTAAGGATTAGGAAGCAGTAGTCACAATAAAAGTAAGACGATCAAATTTGTGAAACATTAATCAGACATAATCTAATTAAGAATGTTCCGTATACTGAATCACATAATTTTCTCAAGCCAACAATTTATATATAATTCAGACAACTAATTCCTATTCGAGTACATCCGGAAAAGTTGATATGGCCCGTACGTACCAGCTCAAATTCGGATAACTGATGATTTCCCAAGTTCTTGACCGAACTATGAGACTGTTGTCGTCCTTTTAACATTGCCAAAATGTAGGTTCAAATTCTGAAATCACGTTCTGGTACATGAGGTTGGAATATCATACCAAATCAAGTTCTCCCAAAAAACCTCGTTTCAGCTACCAGCAGCAGCAGGCACTGCAACTGGCTTGGAATCTTCTGCCTTTTCATGTTCTTTGTTAAGCATCTGAAATCATTTCTCCGAAATGTCAAGCCCACAGATTCATTACAATTTGTAGGGAAGCAAACTCAATAGCAAAGGTTGGTTAGAAATAAGACGTAGTTTTATTTTCCAGAAGCCAAGTCAATAGAACATTCATATGCTGCATCATGTCCTGAATGAAAAAGGATATTCGCACGACAACATATAATCACAAAATGATCCATATGGGATGAAACAAGAATTAAAGCTAATATTGAGTTTTCCAGCTTATTTGGCTTCAGGGAGGAAAACGTCTTTCTTCTGGCCGCAACACGTGAAATCCTGCTATTATAAAAATGCAGATTTTTATAACAGCAGTGTTTTAAATGCTCGACTGCCAAAAATGGATCAAGGTCAACCCTGAGGCGTTGGAAACACCACCAATGCCGACAAAGCTGCTTTGCTCCCTGATGAAAACAAAGCCGCTTTCCTCCCAGAAATGCCTCTTTTTATTTGGACCAAGATGAAAAATTCTGTTACTAACAAAATTTAATATATTCAGCTAGAGTTTTTCCATATGGCGTACATGTAAAACTTGTGAAACTTTAAGTCTGCCTTTTTTGTTTTTGTCAAGTTGAGACTTGTAGTCGTAGACCATATGACGTATTTTGGGTGTTTGGGAGATTTTGTTTGAGAGATGTAATGAATATAAGTTCCTCCGCAAGAAGTATTAACAATCTTAGTTTAAGTTACTCTGAGCTTGATATGTGATCCACAAACTCAAATATTGTTAATATTAATTCTTGATTTATAACAAATGGATTGTGTTGTAACTATATCTTATCCACTAAAGAAACTCTGATGAAGCCTTTCTAAATAGATTAGAACACAAAGTGCACCTATCTTGCTATTTTCCTGAATCACAATGTCCAATCATTTTGCTTACATTAATTTAAAACCTGCTTTTAAGCAATTGTTCAATCAGATAAGTAAAAAGATATAGTTACTTTCACGGAGTTCTCCCCATATATGGTTATAATTAAACATAATTCCTAGCCATATTGCTTTCAATACTTTTTATCATAGAACCAACATAAATATGGGCTCAACTGTAAACAAAATAATAACCACATTCGATAAATCTTTGGTCTACTATCAATCCAGAAACGTAGACAAGAAATTCTGATAAATAACCGTCACTAGGATCAAAAGTCTAAATTGATTCTGAAGTTGCTTCTTTGATTGAACTTAGAAAATAAAAAATAAAAAAACGCAAGCACATCTCACCTTGTTGTTAATCAAATTATGGAGAGCAATCACACTTCTGATAAGGGAGGATAGATACATGACCAACATCATGTCATTTGTTTTCACTGTAAAAAGGAGGCAGCCAACAATTTTATCAAAGAAAAGCCCGACACACTGATAGGTACTCGTCAAAGAAGAAAATAACGAACAATTCAGATTTAACTGATTTACCAGCAAAAGATTTGACAAGTTCAGATACATTTAGATTTGGGAGTAGGTTGAACACATCCTGCAAAGTCAGGTGAATAATCAAGAGGAGCGCCAACTAACTTGATATATCTTGAGAATATATCTTATGGAAAATGATTTATCCAGGAACGACTGATAGGGTCCTAATGATATGTTCAGTTCACAAATATACTAATGGACCAAGAAAAACGACACCTGGAGATGGTAGAGGATTTCATGGTTTAATGGGAGCTTCCCTTCAATAACCAGGTCAAGATAATTTCTAATCTCTTTCAATCGTGCATCCAATCCTTTTAAAGCAGCAAGTTTTCCAGTCACCTAAGATAGATAAAGTAAAAAATTCTTATTCCCTCCAATAATATTAGAATCTAATATTTTGATATCTTCAGTACAGAGAGCACATGGGTGAATTTAAAGTTGTATTAATCATCAATACACTGAAAGGGAGGAAGGTGTAAAAAGAACCTCTGTTGCAAGGGTGCTAACAGTCGTGTCCTTTACATCCCTTAGCAAGTGTTCAACTCCTATCATAACCAGGATGAGTGGAGTGGTAAGCAGTTAGTATAGGACCAGTAAACAGAAAAAAGATGGGAACACACAAAAATTTTGTGTGAAAGACAGTATTCATATGAAATAGATATCAAGGGCAGCTGGCAAGTAAACATGCTTGGGTGAAAAAAGAAAAGCAAGAACCAAAGCAAAATGCACATTTTCTCATGCAGTAAGCATACCAATTTCCTCAACTTCATGAGCAGCAATTTCCGAAGGAACATGCACAAACACCTTCTGGCTTTTTTGAGTGGCATTCTGCAAGTTCATCGAAAATATTAGACAGTATTTTCTCATAATGGTTTCTGCTGAATGACTTGGCATTTATTTTTTAACATTGTTCCTCTTTATATTACATCCTCTTTAGAATTTCTTTTGGTTCCATTGAGGAAGCAAAAGTTAAAGGCAAGGAGACAAAATTATAGGTCGAGAATCATAAAAAAGCACACAACAATCTTCTTTCTCGTACCTCTTTAACCTCCTCGACGGCATAATAAGCTTTGGTAGGTATTCCAAGCTCTTTTGGCTGGACATCAACAATGACCAACAATGGAGTGGGAACATAACTGCAATATCATGGAAGATTGAATTGTCAATGTGTACGAAAGAAATGCAGTTAATCGATTCATTAGACATGAGTTGCAAAGCAAATAGACAGGTCTAGACAGGAGCAGGCAGGTTAAAGAAAAATACTGATTGTGGTATCAGAAGGACTACACATGATCAAAATTGAATAGACCACACACACCACAAAAAATAAACAATCAATTTAGCATGTGGCTTATCTCCAAGAGCATTAACTAAGTGGAGAGCACTAGTGGAAGAAAATGACTAGCTTCTCTGTTGGACATGTCTTCAGCTCAAAAGAAGTGGGGGAAAATGCCCGGGAAGATGGGAGACTATTATAGTTCAAAGACACCAGAAAAAACCAACTAAAAAATGGTAAAAGAGTAACTGATTGCCCAAATCAAACCAACCCATCATATTTCACAAAGATATGTAAGCTCCATAGTTATTATAGGCGTGTTGTGGAAAACATCAATAATACTATGACAAGATACACAGAAAAAAAATGGTAAAAGAGTAACTGATTGCCCAAATCAAACCAACCCATCATATTTCACAAAGATATGTAAGATCCATATTTATTATAGGCGTGTTGTGGAAAACATCAATAATACTATGACAAGATACACAGAATTCCATGTGAAGATTTCACTTATTAAAGGAAATGCAAGTGTTCAAATCTAAGAAGCTTCAGAAACATTAAAAATACATTCGCAGTATATTTCTAGAGAACAAGTGATATCTTGTACATGTCAACTCAGCTTCAGATGCCTTGGTTACACGCACAATTCTTAAAATTAGCTCCTCAACAATCCCATCAAAATCAAAATTTGTTTCTTTTACGTCGTAAATAACCTATGCAAGCCCACTAACAGGAAAAATAATGATGGAGCAGGGTCAGCGAAACTAATCACTTCTGCTCCAAAGGACAGGGGATTTGTTGGTCGTAGGAGATTTAAACCTGCTAGTCCAACAGATTTCTCAAAAGTTCAAGTTAATACATAAGGAGAAAATACCATGTCTAGCAATCTACCTTGAAAAGGCCTTCCAGAAGAAAGGGAACTCGTAGTTGTCTAGAGACAAGCAACCTCGGAAAAGTGATAATTGCTTCAGGAAGGCAAAGAAATAAAGAGGATCCTAAATAGAGTGGAAAGTAAAAATAAAATCACTGGCAGTTGATCTAGAGGCATTGCTATGGGGATTCTACTTTATCGTTGTAGCCTTCACATATGAGTAGTATCAAATGGAATGTCACAACTTTTCACAATCAAGTCTTTCATTTTAGCTAACACTATTTTCCATACTCAATTCTAGTTAGAAGATACAGACAACCAGTGCTTCTGTAGCTAGTAGCATAATCATTAAATAACTTCAAGGATCTCTTTTGTCAAAAGAAGGCAGACATGTTAATATCTTCCAATATATAGAAAAGCCAAACAATAGTTGAAGACTTGAAGTCAGTTAGAATGAAAACTTGCATCAAACACGAAAACAATACAACATCAGTAATCATCAAGCAAACCCTCACAACAAACTTTTTTCTCGATGCTGTAAACATGTTCTTAACATTTGCACAGAAACAAAGCTTCTTTACTGTTCTATGCTTGGGATGAATTTTTTTAGAACAAAAAGTCAGCAATTACCAGCAGAAACAGACTTATCTCATGAATTACAAACAACAACAACAACAAACTAAGCCTTAATCCCACTACGTGGGGTCGGCTACTTATCTCATGAATTACATCCCAACAAATGTAAAGGAAACTTCTTTTCTTTATGCAGACAGAAATCTTACTCATTGAAAAGTCCATGAACATTTAGGTCGTTCTCTTTCAGTTTTGGACCAGTGCTATACCAACCGACAACATGCTCCTTCGCTGACACAATTTATATGCACATCAAACTATACCCTAACTCCATAAATATTTAGTTAGAAACTAAAATCTAGCAAAAGTACAAACCATTTATTCTTCTAAACATGGAAAGCATTGATTCATGGTAGTTATGATCAAGAAACCAGATGCTTGGATCCCTATCATCTTCTTCAAAAGGCACTGCATAAATCAAGCATGAATGTTATAAAAAGTGCATATAAACAACACTAGAGATTAAATTCAAGAGTTGGAAGACACATTCAGGAGAATGGATATTCCATTAATGAAAAAGAAATATCCAGAGAATGAAAGCCTTGTTATGCTATTCAATTTGACCATTCCTTCTCAAAAGCTCACATTTCATATCATAGCTTAAAGTAAATGGACAGATTTCAGCAAGATGAGTTGAAATCATTATAGTTTTGTAACCAAACACATATCAGCAAAATGTGCTGAAATCATTATGGTTTTGCCCAATCCAAATCCATATTTAGCTCAATGAACTTCTAATTTCTTAGTTTGGACAATACAATAAACACAAATCGCGCCCCTTAGAAACAATACTCATTCCAGAAAAAATTAACTCTAAAAACAAAGTAAAGACTAAAACTTCTATTTGCCAAATTCATTCCTTACTAAAATAGCCATTAAAACCATATAGGTTCTGTCAAGCAAAACTAGAAACAAAAAGGCTGTACAGGAGAACTTCTTAGCAAACGAACATTGAGCCACACAATATTATAATTTGGAATGTAATGGACACTAAAACAGTAAACAAAAGAACCGAATATCTAAATGATCAGATCCAGAATACAGACCGGCGTAGCTGTTGGTGACATCGACAGTGCCCTTAAATGAAGTTCCGAGAAGAACCCCGACGACGCGCTTCCTGGTGTCACGCGCCACCCGATTGTAGTGGTCGACAACGCTTAGCAGCACCAGCGGGTGCACCACCACCTTCTCGATCGGCCGCGACGATATCTGCTGCGATTTTATCACGTCCATTTCCTCTCAATTCCTATGTTTTCCTCTCGTTTTCTTCTTCTTTTCTGGGACTTTTGGGGGATTTTAGTTTCAATTTCTTGGGCGGAACGGCAAATCAGATTCTATTAAAGGCTCGTTTGGCAATGTTTCAACTTTCAAGTTCTCATTTTTAATTTCAGTTGTTTAAAGAGTTTATGAGATTAAATTTATTTTTGGTAAAAATTAACAATAAATTGAATAAACAATGTTTAATTAAAAAGTTGTGAAAGAACGTGATTTGATTATGAGCAAGTCTATTGTGAGACGGTCTCACAGATCTAAATCCGTGAGACGAATCTCCTAAGGGCTCCGTCTTGAGAACATGAACCATGAAAATAAATTTAAAAATAATAATGAACCATGAAGAAACAAAAATAAACTCTAAAAATATGAACCATGAAGTATAAATCCGAAAAACAAAAATTTCCAAAAAATAAAGAATAAACCCTAAAAAAAACTAAAAATCCTAAAAATACAAATCAATTAAAAATAAACTCAAGAAACAAAATAAACCCTAAAAAAACAAATATAAACCATAATAAAAATAAAATCTGAAAAAAAAAAACCTTTAAAACTTTGTGTAAGGGCTCCGTCTCACGGATCTAAATCCGTGAGACCGTCTCACGCAAATTGCCTTTGATTATATATTATAGTAATAGAAAGATTTTGTTTGCTATGGTATATTTTTATTGAATCATTTATGTATATAATAATATTAAAAATTAGTCGTGGTTGAGTTTTTTTTTTATATAAGTGAAGAAAGTATGGGAAGAAATACATGCATTCACATAGGATCGAATCCGGATCAAGAATAATGACAAAGACAACTACTACTTCCTATTCCCAGTCGTGGTTGAGTTCATATGTGGTGAAGTTCAATTTTATTGTATAGTATGAACGTAATAATTTGTTAGATGATAAATTGTGGTCAAGTTAAAGCAATTCTATTTGAGAATATAAAATATGTACTTAGAATTAGTTTGTTGTTATAGTGCCGCTTTAAATAATTGATATATATATATATATATATGATTGTTATTTGTTAATAAATTTAATTTTGGAATTGAAATTATGTAGTTCAAAGAAAAAAAAAAGATGATATAATTATCTGGAATCTGCAATATAATGGATTCCAACTTCCACTGTTATACTATAAAGTTGAAAAATGAGAATATAAGTTTTGGCTGTATTTATAGTGGGTAAATGAGAATAAGAAATGAGATACTTTTAATGAAATTAAATTAAATTAAAAAATATTGTTTTAATTTTAGTATTTGAAATAGTGTAATTATGAAAATGTGGATTTAAAAGCATAAAAAACGAACCCATAGTGTTTTTAGTTTTGTGTATATAATATATACTACATATGTGTATATATATTTATTATGGGAAAAACTCGCGTGAGACGGTCTCACGAATTTAGATCTGTGAGACGGAGCCCTTACCCAAAGTTTTAAAGGTTTTTTTTTTCAGATTTTATTTTTCTTAGGGTTTATATTTGTTTTTTTAGGGTTTATTTTGTTTCTTGGGTTTATTTTTAATTGATTTGGGTTTTTAGGATTTTCAGTTTTTTTTAGGGTTTATTTTTTATTTTTTGGGTTTATTTTCATTTTTCGGGTTTATTCTTCATGGTTTATTTTTTAGGGTTTATTTTTGTTTCTTCATGGTTCATTATTATTTTTAAATTTATTTTCATGGTTCATGTTCTCAAGACGGAGCTCTTAGGAGGTCCGTCTCACGGATTTAGAGACTTGCTCTTTTATTATATATCGGCAGAAGGCATTTTATAATTTATTATTGGGCAATCAGACTTCCTGTGGACATGATGAACAACCAGTCGGGGGAGAATTTTGCTAGCCTTAGAGCCAAATAAGTTACCTTATTTGAAAGTTCACAGTTTTAACATGATATCAACCATCAGCTAATATTATTCTTGTTGCAACTCCCAAGCCTCGTTCCTTAATGTTCAAATGTTAAAAAAATTTACTTCCATTTAGTTGTTTCACATAAAGAAGATTATAATTAACATTTATCTTCTCTTTCATATATTTCATATTATCAAGACCATTAATACAGCAGTAGGAACAATTTTTTAAAGCAACAGTAACTTGCAAATCTGCTCAGAAATTGACACTTGATCACAAGCCTGATCCAACAATATATCATAACAATATAACTGTGTCTACTATGAGGGTTCACCATTCTTTGAATAATCTGCTCAGTCTACTCTCAGCAAAATGGATGTACTACCAAGTATATACCAACATCAAGAATAACACCAAAAGAAAGAGTCATTTCAAAATGCAAACAAGCACAAACTTATCTCATCATCATACCATAGAAGTGTAGAACAAGTTACAGCACAAGTGGCACATGCCACAACATTACTATTATTAATGCTATCACTGAAAGACAGCACAAACAAAGTGCAATTCAGAATCCAATTTTCCTATTAAAAAAAAGCCATTAACAACTTGGCCAACCTTAAGCAAAAGTCCGACTCAACGCCCCCTTTCAAACCCAATTCGTGATCTACCCGATCCCTCGAACCCATCCCGCATGGATCCAGCACTAGCTTTCAAAGTACCTCCGCTTCCAACTTTGTCCATTGCTTTCTTACCCGTCTTGACTGTGTCAAGAATTGATCCAAACCAAACGGATCCGCTTCAGGTGTATCTTTCTCAAACTCAACGGGTTTCTCTCTCGGACCGGTCCTCTCTCGGACGTGCAAAGCAAATCCCTTGCTAGGCTTGAAGCGTCTGTCGCTTATCCACCGCTCATCAAAGCACCACCATACATCTCATCATCCGCGATCTTTCTTAGGCTGTCGCAGTGCTCATTGTAGATTGAGCAAGAAAGAGGCCCTTGTCGTAAATATTATAAGCATCATCGGTGGCAAAACCGCAGTCCATCCCTTTCTCCTGGTTAAGCGACCTCTGGTCATACATAACTTCACCCCCACTTTTTCGATCGAGGCCATCCCAAGAGCAACTTTCTCACCGATATCACGGTCTCTATCCCGCGTAATCTTGCTCTTCTTCCCCATAGCAAAGATCTTTCGCCTCGAGTCTTCTTTCCCTCTCCTCTCTTTTTTCGCTCCTCGCGAATTTTTTTCCTCTGCAAGCGTTTCTCCTCTCTCTTTTTTTGTTTCTTTGGGGACATCTCTCACCCGTTCGTAATCTACACTCATATCGCCGTCATTCATACCACCACCCCCTCTCGAAGGCATCGGCATGGCGGTGCGAAGCAACACCGCCTTCTCTCGGATCTTGCCTTGCGGGCCAACTCTCGTAGTTCCATCTCTTTCTTTCTCCTTCGAACCTTTGACTGCACCGCAAATGACCCTCTCTAGCAGCTCAAAGAACGTATAGAGCCTCTCGATAGCTTTGCAAAATTGTCATTAATCGAACCTCCTGAAGCCCCGACCATCGGCTGTGACGCTTGTCAAGTGGAATTGTATATCCCTGGGGTTTTTCCAATTAGAAATGCAAGGTGGGATTTTCGATCTGTTGGTCCTTCACGATCGGCCGAGGTGGAGAATGCATAAACAGGTGGCGAACCAGGAAGCTTTTGGAACCCTCTTGTGCTTAAACTTCGGGAGGCTCTAAAGGATCTACCAGGCATCTCAACCATCCGAATAATTCTCTCTTTAGCCCCGAATTGAAGGCGGTGATTTCTTTGAGATGGCTTGTACTTGATAAACTTAGAGTCCGAAGATTGTGTAGGAACGTTTTTGGTTGGGCGACTCAACTCCGACATTTACAATCTTCTCGAGTGCGGCCTTAGTGTCTTAGGTTGTCTCGTCGATCTCTTTCGCTTCTCATCAATATCCATATCATCTTCTTTCTCATTATCCTTCACGAAGATTGGAACGAGATCCAGAATCGAGAATACACAATCTTCTTCGCATTCTCATTCGCTTCACAATCGTATCATATCTCAAATTCCCATGCTCATCCACGGTGAGGGGCAAAGTCTTCCCACCAGGCTTCGATTTGTACTTGGCCCATGCCAAGAGGGTCTTGTGCATAATGAATTTCGGGGAAAGCACCTCCATCCCCAAAGTCCTCGAGGCTTAGATGGCTTAAACCCCGCCCGTTTCAAGTAAGGAGGAGGCTTAGCTTAGCCTTGGGAACTTGAATCCTCGGCCTCGGATAAAGCGTACCTACTTTTGAACCATGGATCGTTAGAGTGATCGTAATTAGTATTCACAAATGATTTTGCTTTTGGAAGAATTTCTGTCAAGGCCACCATCTTCAAACTCTGATCTGAATACCAGTGCCCTACAAATACCCAGCAAAAACGAATTAACAATTGCAGTAATTTCTAAAAACACCAAAATCTAATTAAAATTCAGGCACAAAAAAAAACTCAGGGCATCGAAATTAAGAAGATTAAAGGTAACTATATCAACAAAAAAAAGAAGAATAGAAAAAAAGGGAGACAAAGAAAAAACGTAATTCGACTAACACAGCATATTTGTAAACTAAAACCATATTATACACCATATTCATGATAAATACAAGGATTAAAGTGAATATTTTGAAAGATTTTAGATCCTCAAACCCTAATAAAGATCTACGATTAGAGTTCCAACAAAAACGGATCTTATGCCCAATTGAAACTAATAATCATAATCATACGGAAAAAATACGAATCAAATTCGAGAAGGGGGAAAACTCACCTCCGATTTGAACAGAGTAAGACAAAACCAGGAGAAACTTTGGCCTTTGAGTCAAGAGGATAACTAGGGCGGCGTAGAGATGTGAAAAAGATACAATATCCCGTTTGGTCACAGGGTTATTATATCAATACTTGCTGTTTGGGCAACGGGAATATAACCAGGGTTTTTTTTTTTTTTTTTCTTGAGTACTATAAACAGGTTTTGGTTTCATCTAAATAAGGCGGTCCGTATAACTTGGTTCGGATGCACCCAACACTATTTCATGGTTTTTTTTTAAAAAAAAAAAGAACATAAATCATAGTGCTTCTTTTCTTTTTTAATTACAGATAGTGCTTGTTTGAGAGTATTTTTGAGATAGAATTTTGGATCTAAAAAATTATTTTAATAATAATTTATATTTAGTGGTTAATTTATAATGAATTTATGGATAAATTATTCCTTCAAAAAGTTTATTCTAAATAAACCAAAATTGGAGAGTTTTTGAAAATCATTTATTAAGATTTCATTTTATAAACCGACTTTTGCACAGGTGATCTCATACATGCAAAAAGACATCAACCGAAAAAAAAAAAAAGGGTAACCAAAAAGTTTCGGGTGAATTGCTAAAAATTTCCTAGTTATTTTAACGGAAAAGTGCAATATCACCACATGTTACATTTCTAGGATATTTGGCAGGGGCTTAAAAGAATAAAAATAAGTGGAAGCAGTGGTGCTAGGCCTAGCACTAGAGTTAGCAATGGACCATACCAGAAAATCAGGTCGGACCAAGCTTTCATCTGGCCTTAATTTTCTTAGTCCAACTCAATCCATCTACGGGCAAAGGGCCATCGAGCCAAACCAACCCAAGTTAATTGTTTTTATAAAAGAAAAAATTATTGAAAAACCAAATACTTTATAGTTTATATTAATCAACCAAACCCATTATCGCACCATCATCAACTTAACATAAAGACATTATATAATGATACAAACTAACAAAGTGAGTATGTGCCTTTGTGGGTTAACTCAGTATGTTGCGAGCTAGAGACTAGAGATGACAAAATGCCCCGAACCTGACCGGAGAACCCATCTCCGCCCCGAATCCGATGGGGAATCCCCGCCTCGATTATGTGAAAGGGATGGTGATGGGCTTAGGTCATCCCGTCATGCTAAGCCCCCGCCCGCCCCGACTTTATATATATATATATTAAGTATATTTTATATTGTGTATATATTATATATGAAAATATTATTTTCTAAAAAATTATAATCTAATATTCATTTTTGTAATATTCTTGATGATAACTTCTAAAAGTGTTAACAAATATAACACATAAATTTAATAAAATATGTATATATTTTTGTTAAAAATAGATAAATTGAGAATTAAATTTTCACTTAAATTATAAAAAATAGAAATGGGGATACCCGCTCCCGCCCCACCCCCAATTCATCCCGCCCCGATTATGCCCCGATCCTTAGTGGGGCGGGTATGATAATGCCAAAACCCGCCCCAACCCGCCGTTGCGACTCTTATTGGAGGCTCGATTGTTATACTAAGGAAATGTTTGTTTTAATTAAATACTATTGGGCTCGGACCAACTCGAAAAAAATGGGCTTTTATTGTTCGAGCCTAATGCCTACTAGAACACGCAATTTATTCGGGCCTTAAAAAACAAAACCCAGTCCAACCGCCCAACCCTAATATGTGTTAATATGTGGGTTGTCTGGGTCGGACCAATTTTTCAAACACTTCAACCACATATTCTTAAAATAAGATCTAACAAGCCCGAGGGTTTATCCAGTGCGCACTCGAAGAGTAGTGGTTGCGGGTTCCCCCGTCATAAAAAAAAAAAGATCTAACAATCTTATAAGCTCTAAAAACATCTTATGAGGTGTAGGAACTTATAAAATATTTTAAATAAACTTATCCAAACACCCTCTAAATATAAATCAACTTATCAACCTTATAAAAAATTAAAATTATAAACTTAATATTTAAGTTTATATCACAATTCAAATCAAACAAGAATTCAAACAAATTATTTAATATTTATGTCATGATTTAAATTAAGTATTTTATACTTTAACTAAATCAGACAAGAATGATAATCAACTAAAATATTCGAAATTCTGACAAAGACATACACAATGAATCAAATAATTAATAATAAAAAATAAGAAGTTAACTAAATATATATACCTCTGTTTTATATTAATATATATTACACTATATTTTATATAATATAATTCAAAATATAATTAGTTTAATTATAACTGGTATCGTTTATCGACAATTTGTCCGGTTTGATGGCGGATATGATTCCAGACATGGAAGCAACGAAATATTGCTTTGAAAATTTAAGCGATTGTTTACCAAAAAATTTCATTTTCATTTCGCTAGAGAAAAATTTTTCACCAAAAAATGTGAATGCTTATATTTTTTTTTCAAAAATACACTAATCATTCACTTTTATTTTTTTCTCCCACCAATCACTTCTACGCTTGTTTCAAAAAATGCATCACATCACCTATCATTATTACACATACTCACAAAAAAATTATTATTCACCAACTCACACATTTCTAATTACCAAATCATATCCCACAAATCAACTTTCATCATTAATTTTTCTTCTTATATCCAATTACAATCTTAAAATTTATTTTTTTTTCAATTTTTTATACCACTATCCTTTTGCCAAAAGAAAATTTTCAAAATAAAAAATTATCGAATCGTTATAAGAGCTTTGACAATTTTGATTGTAATTTCCTCGTCGATTTTTTTTTCTCTCTTAAACTGAGGCCCAACACAAAAATGAGAGCTCAAAGTCAGGCCCATCAAATTCAGCCCAACCTTAATCAAGCACTGCCCCTCTTCCTAAATGTTCACGAGTCTAGCTGCAATCGGAAACCCTATAGGCTATAATTTCACCCTCTCTCTTTCTCTCCGTCTCCCCTAGTCCTTATTCTTCACAGTTCTCGCTGCAATCGAAAGTCCTAGAATTTCACCCGCTCTATCTATTTTTCTCTACTCTCTGCAGCACCGAAACAATGGGGTCTAGCGAGCAAACTGTGCTTCAGTTCGTACCATCCCCTACAAGCGTGTCGGCTAGGGTTCATCCGCTTGTCATATACAATATATGCGATTGTTACGTGAGGCGGCCAGACCAAGCCGAGCGCGTTATCGGCACGCTCCTCGGATCCGTTTTACCTGACGGCACCATTGACATTCGCAACTCTTACGCCGTTCCTCACAATGAGTCATCGGATCAGGTTATTGGAGTTTTTTAGTATTTTATTCTTGAAGGAATATAATTAAGTGCAAGTTTTCTCTAATTGAATTGCATCGTTAATTGCTGTGCTTTTCTGAGCTATGAGCTATTGTATATACAGATTGTTATGAGGTATTCCTGTGTAATTTCTTACTGTAGCTACTGTATTGGATTTCGATGAATTATCTGATTCAAATGCAATTTTCCCTTTTCTGTGTTTTCTTTCCTCTGGAAGTTTGGAGTAGATTTTTTTGAATATTATTTTTTTTTTGAAAAAAGGTTCCCTTTTTGGCTTGGATTTACCTTTTTAATTTGATTTTTATTAGGTTGCTTTGGATATTGATTACCATCACAATATGTTATCATCCCATCAGAAGGTGAACCCGAAGGAAGTCATCGTTGGATGGTAATTTTTGGTTTCTTTCTATTTTTGTTTATCTTTAAGCTGTTCTGTCATTAAAGACAAAAGTTTTATTGCCATTAATATCTTAAGGTGCATTATATTCATTCACACATGTATGCAAGTTTACTAACATCATTTGTGCTTGAAGCACTCTTTCAAATTTACATCTGCCTTGCTCTTGTTTTACAATTAATTGAGATTGGCACACATTATTTTGTTTGTTCATAATGCTAGCTCATTATTATTTTATGTTTGTGTCTGTGCTTGTCATAGGCAGGATTTCATTAGTTATTGAGAATGCATGCCTTGCCTTATGTCATGGAGTTACAACAAATTTCTTAATTGAAAGTTGATTATGGGCTCATGAGTACATACATATGTGATAGGTTTTCAACTGGTGGAGTCACTGGTGGCAGTGCTTTGATTCATGAGTTCTACTCTAGAGAAGTTACCAATCCTGTTCATTTGACTGTTGATACTGAATTCAGAACTGGAAATGCTGCGATCAAGGCATTTGTATCTATTAGTCTGTCTCTTGGAGAACAACAACTTGCTGCACAATTTCAAGAAATTCCGTTGGATCTACGCATGGTTGAGGCGGAGCAGATTGGATGTATGTATCTAGCTGACCTTATGATTTAATGAGATATGTGCCATGTACAGAAGCTTGTTTCCGTGATTCTTTAAGTATAAGTCTCAGTACATATGCAATTATAAATGTCCCTGGTATGCGTGCTTGTGAGCGTATGCACACAAGCTGCTTGTATGGTATGAGGTCTGCCTTGTATGCTTAGTGATATATTCTACAGCAGTTAGCAAATAAGATTTTGTTACCTGAAGATTTGTACTCATGGATGTTCTTTTTATTGCCCCAACTGATTGTTTCAGACCATGTCTTTCTTATATGGCACAATACTAAGTCTCACACAGGCTTCTTTTCTCAAAAAGTGGTTGTTTTCTGCATGTTGATTATGATGATTATGTGGATAGTAGGTACACTTAATATTCATGCTTCTTTTAGGTGTCATTTAGAGCTAGTATATCGACAGAATATGATTTTGAAGTATAAGCAATTTTTCTGAACTGTACTGTTATTATATTTTTAGGATGATACATATAAAACTGACTGCTATGTATTTAATTCCATGCACAGTCACATATCTGACACTTTATGTGTTTTTCTGTTCCTTGTTTCACAGATGAGTACTTATACGTGGTTTTATTGTTATTTGTTGCTTCCATTAGCTGGATTCTTATTTATTTCTTGCTTTAAGTATAGGTTAAATATACGGCATTGCATGTTTTGGTTTGTTTTTTCTGTAACTTTTTTTGACATCGTTTTTGTTTGCACAGTCGATGTACTTAAGCCGACAAATGTTGACAAGCTTCCCAATGATCTCGAGGGAATGGAGGCCTCAATGGAACGGTTGCTTGCTTTAATAGATGATGTTTATAAATATGCTGATGATGTTGTGGTAAGATAGCTGGTTATGAGCTCTTGAATCCTGTGTTTTTGGCCCTTTCCAGTTGTTTTGACTGCTTTCCGTTTCCCCATTCAGGAAGGGCGCATTGCTGCTGATAGCAAAATTGGAAGATTCATTTCTGATGCTATAGCATCCCTCCCCAAACTATCACCGCATGCCTTTGATAAGCTAGTGAATGATAGCCTACAGGTATAATCTCCTTCCAACACTCAATAAGAAGCTGATTTTCTTATTTTTAAGCAAGTAGCTGCCCCCGTTCCTTCATTTAGGTTCATTTCTCAGTTTTTGAATAGAAATGAAGCCTAAATAGATGGTTCTCACTTTTGCTTCAGGTTATGTCTGGACCTTGGGTTATAGTGAGTAAAACACAACGGAAAAGAAAAAATGTCCTAAACATAAAGCACTAAGTTACAACATTCAAGCTAGGAAATTATTTTCCTTGCTAAAATCCAAATTCAGTCGTAGAGTTACTGTCTATTTTGGAGAGAACTTTACATCATCCGAGAAGGAAATATAAAAACCTGTTGGTAGAAGTAAAGAAGACAAGTAACTTGAAAACAACAAATCCATTTTCATTTACTGTAGGATAGGTTACAAAAGAAGAGGAGACTGGAACAGTTCTATTAATTGAAGTCCATCTATCTTATTTTAAAAAATATTCTCTTTCAAACTACAAAACCAAACAGTTGAGTTACATTATGTCCTCTATGGAAAAGATGGGTGATATGCCGCATATATGATTTGAATCAGAGGTTCTCTCTTGGTATATCAATTTACAAAACGAGCTGGAATTTTTGGATCTCACATGGATTTTGTCAACACAGAATGTAGGTCATTAGAAGGACTTAAGATAATAGGAGAGCTTAAAATCAATGGGGAAATTTTTTGGGTTGGGATATTCAAACTTGTGAACAGATGAATGAATTAAGAAAAATACAAAACAAACGTAGTACCACTAGAGGAACCTTGGACTACTATGAGATCTTATGTATAGTTCAGTTGGTTTTGTTAGTCTCTTTTTGTCGTAATTGTTGCACGTATATTTTTCGTCATGTAAACTATCTCACCTTGAGTTTCGTCTCTTGCAGGACCAATTGCTGTTACTTTATTTATCTAGCATCACAAGAACACAACTCAGCTTAGCGGAAAAGCTCAATACCGCTGCCCAGATCCTTTAATAGATTATACCATTTTTGCTCTGAACTTTTTGCAGGATAGTAGTTTATCTGTGTTGTATGATCTTCATTTGACTGGTGTTGTTATTCTAACAAGGAAAAAGCTCATGCTGTGATCTGGACTTTAGCATTCTTTTTGGAACTAAACTGATTATTTATGTTCTCTTTTTATTTTAGTGCTTAATCTTTATGAAGAGAACTGTAATAGCATCTAAGTATTTTGATCAGTGTTCTAAAAATCCGCTAGGCGTTGCGCAGTCTATTTGCAGTCTATTGTCTGGGGCCTAGCGCCTAGGCGTAACCTTAGTGGGGTTAGGTGGGACTTGGGTATGGTTAGGAGGACCTAATCGGTATAAAAACATAGGCCGATAAGGGGAGCCTAGCACTTAGGCGGGACTAATCAGAGCTAGGCAGAGATGTTTAGAAAAGTGACTCAGATCAATTCCTTGGTCTAGCCCACCAGTCTTATTTGTTCAGTGAAAGTATATCCTAGTGTCAAGTGGTTTGCAATATGTTTGGATAAACCTAATCTAGCACATATGTTTGGGATTGTGCCGGTGTGGCCTACATTAAGGACTATTAATTTGGCAGAGGCAGAGAGATGATAAGTATTATTAGTAAAAGAATCAGAAATATTGAAAAATTCTTTAAGATCTAGACTTGTTCGTTTCGTGTAAAGTTTGATTTGCTTGGTAATCAAATTAAGTTTCAAGAAACTATTTATAACTCAATAAATTTAATCAAGTCTCGTTTAAAGTTTGATTTTATTAGTCAAATTTAGTTTCTAAATAGTTTACTCAATAAAAAATTAACCAAGTTTGAATTGTAACGTTTGGTTCGACGTTAACG
This sequence comes from Rehmannia glutinosa, assembly GCA_016081115.2. Classification (NCBI taxonomy): domain Eukaryota; kingdom Viridiplantae; phylum Streptophyta; class Magnoliopsida; order Lamiales; family Orobanchaceae; genus Rehmannia; species Rehmannia glutinosa. The sequence goes on along the minus strand of CM071929.1, from coordinate 29,575,294 downwards.
AAGTATACTCCTAAATTATATATAAAAATTGAATGCAAGGAGCATGGTATAATTATCTTAGGGAAGAATAGGAGTTGCAGTTATGTTATCTTTGAGAGCAATGTGGGCTATAATTATAATTAATGACTAGCTGGCATAGGGATAAATAATGAATTTTGCTGTTAAAAAAAAAAGGTTCCCAAATCAAACATTAAATTTGTACTTTCAATTCAAATGTTGAATACATACACATACATATAACTAATTTATTTAGACTATTAAATTAACTAATTTTGGGGACCTAAGCATCCGCCTCAACCTCTTTCACGGTTCTGCTTCTCAATTCCTTTTTTTTTATGCTCATCTTTGTGATTTAAAAATTGTTATTGCCTGGTAATGATGCTACTCTTTTCATGAAATCTTTCTGGTGGCCTCTGTCAGAACAGTCTATGATTGGAAAATCTTACAACTTTTCTCCAAACAACAACAATGGTGTCTCATAAATGGGGTGTTAGTTCACACCAAAACTTGCACATAAAACTGAGTGGGGATATATATTGCTGACAAACCTTAGTGGAGACAACAAAGAACCCGACGGAAATTAGGGGCCGCCTATATTTCACGCCCATTATATTTAATTATTTATATATATACCTCTTAACGTTAAAAGTGTTAATTAATTTGTTTCACTTCCAAACACAAGAGTTAACTAAACCCCATTATATTAATACTTCTCGAATCTCACTGAAAAACATTTTAATTACCTCTCTCAACTCGATGAAAAATTAACGGGCAGAAAATAAAAAAAAATTAAAAAAGAAAAGGAAAGAAAAGTTATGACTATCTACTTGGAGGATTGGAAAGAGACAGGTAAATCGGACGCATGGCACTTTTATTCATCCCTACTTTTGGTTCTTCCTATGAGTTTTTCTTATCCATATAATCTAAATAATTAGGGAAAGTAATATGAATGCAACATTATATAATAATTTTTTTATTAATAAGCTTGGAGTACTGGTTGAGGGGAGGAGAGGAGATAAATTTCAAATAAACTGAAAGATATAGAGTTCGAACCCTGGTTAACACACTTATAAAGAATTAGTGATACCACTTGAGCTACAAGCTAGTGGTCAACATTATTATATAATGTAATTATAGTTTTTGACATTGACGTACTTGCAAATTATGAGTTTAGATTGAATATTTGAAAATTAAAGATTTCAGTTACATATAGTAATAAAAAACTCAATGAACTGGATTGTTAGTATAATTTTTCAGTGTAAATTCGAACCATGATAAAGGAATTGTAGGGGAGGGATGTAATTTGAATCATTGACTTATAAGTCTAATAGGAGAGGCAAGTATTATCTTTTCTAGTAATATTTATGACGAATGCCAAACTAACACAGTACAAGGAGGTGAATAATATTTATTCTGGGTCTATGTACAAACGAATGAGCTCCGCGAACTAAACCAGTTTAATTTCTTTGATTGAAATCAATTTTGATGACGTGATTAGCTGAGTTTCGCGCCCAACTATAACCATCTGACAATGAAAATAAAAGAATAATTAATATACATTCAAATTAATATCTGTTGGAATTTTAATTCAATGTGATTTTGAGATTGTATTTCTAGAATTCTCCCATGTAAACACTAAAAAACATTTCTAGTATACCAACAAAATTTACCAACAAAAATGATCTTGTCACTAAATTTTATAGTTATCTAAAGAATACTGACGTAATAAAAAATATTGTTTTCCCCCAAAATATACTGAACAATTACCGATAAATCATCACAATTATTAAATTTACCGACAAAAATATTATAGTTAATTTACTAACAGTTTTAGATTTCTTGATGCACGCGGATGTCTATAAAAGATGGGTGGACAAGCTCATATATCACATAATAAACATGAAAGAGAGTTAATCAAAACTAGAGTCCATCAAGCACAAGAAGTCTCACTCAAACGGAATGTGATTCCAAATGTCTTGTATTTTAACGTTCACATTCAATCTATAGTGCTTTGTTTAGACTGTTTTGCATCCGTATGTATTATGCAAACAAGTTCATCGAATTTATTGTTGGATGAGTTTCATTAAAAGTTTTAGATCTAATCCATATATGAGTTTTAATTGTTTTTCTACTAGTTGATGATTGTATGTCTTGTATTGAACTTACAAATATTTCACTCGTAGAAGTTTCAATCTACTGGCACGCGTACAAATTATTTTACCTGCGTATGAACTAAGATGTAACTGGGACACATTTTTAATTTGCACGAAAAATCTGAATATCCACGCACTTCAATTCGTTCAATGTCATTATTGTTGATGTGCGTCTTGGATTAACAAACAAACTAAATAATATGATGTGGAAATGAAATGACACTCAAAAGATTCTACAATCAGGACTAATTATGTCCTTTTTATAAAACAACCTAGCAGGATTTATCTGGTCATTTTACAGAGAAAGCTTTTACAATGCTTTTTTCTATTGATCATCCTCCCGTCCTTCTTAACAGGTCCAACCTATTTATACTTATACAATTAAGATGCTTTAATCATCATCACTCCTAGTTATAGAGTGGTTACAAGGGGTTATAGAGTGGTTACAAGGGGGCGCGTGTCCTCTTCTGGATAAGCCCGTTGGCTGTGTATTTGACATCTTACTAACTCATCTTGCTATCTTGTTGATAAGTGGCATCTTGACTTACTAAGCAAGATATTGAACTTGCTTAGAGAAATGGTTATCTTCAGGTCGTCCACTATTGGGACCTCAGTCGCATCATCGAGCTCGCCTCGCCACGTCACCGGCTCGGTCCACATCATCTCGGTGGTCCCATGTTATTGCCAGCTGAAAGGTGACGTGGTTTGATCTTTTGCTAGCTCGGCTCGGGTATCATCAATTATTAATATTATTATTTAGAGAAAAAGATATTGATACAAAAATATTAAACGATGAAAATCATTCCACGGTATTAATAACTTAATATATCATATTTTTTCAATTTAATATGATTTTAAGAAAAAAGAAAGTAAAAGGTTGCCGACTTATTGATGGGAAAACAAACACAAAAATAAATCAAATTGCCAATTGTGTTTGGGTGATGGACATTCGTGGAAGTTAGAATGGTGCAAAATGCAGAGCCAAGCAGAAACGGACAAATAATTTGATTACTAAATTATAGGATTAGATATAGAGATCCAAACATTCTTGGGACTTGTGTAAAGCACGCACAACAAATTGGCTGGTCGAATTTCCCAATTGCTATTGTCCTTGAATCATGTGCTCATCAAATTAAATAAAACATTGGTCCTTGACTAAGAATTAGTGCAACATCATATTCAATAAACAACTGAATAAGTGGAAGCAGGGATAATTTAATCCTGGAATCAGCTAAAAAAAAAAATATAAAACATTGATGGATAAATTACAAAAGACCCCATTAGTTTTGGGTAAAAAAAAAAATTCAGAGATATTTCAAAATTATAAAAATCCATCAAGTTTGATATTGTTTTAAATTTAAAAAGGTAACTATAATATTTCTAGAAATGTTTTGGGGTTTTATGAAATAATTTTTTAGTTTTGGGGTTTTATGAAATAATTTTTTAGTTGTGAAGGGTTCTTACACATCAAAGTTCTTTTTTTTTTTTTTCAATTTTAAAAAATCTTTTGGTTTTTTTAATAGATATCCCAAACATTAATCAATGTATGTAAAAATAACGATAAGCGCTCAATCAATTATATTTCAAATTCTTGTCCTTTTGTTTTTGTCTTTAGGCTTGTAGTTATTTAAGTCCCTTCACTAATTATGAAAAATTGAGCGGATAAGATTAATAGCATTCAAAGTTCATATCTTGGAGAACGAATTTATAAGTTGGAAAAGAAAACCCTAGCAATAAGACAACATACAAATAAAGAAAAATAAAGTTTGAAAAAATGTTGAAACTTGAATCCCCTTTCCATCAAGACAAACTCCAGAAAACAAATTGTGCTATCACCCAATTAATGAACTACACTTTTTAAACTGCATGCGTTTCTTGGGGTAATTTCTTTAATTTGGTAAAGTTTCTTGGATTAATTGAAAAAAACCAAAGAATTATCAAATTCATTAAAGAACACCTTAAATATATATAGTTCCCTAAGACAGGAAGCATTGGGACATAAGAAAAGCCAATTTGGTCCCCTTTTTAGTTGGTCGTGTGTTGTCTTTCTCTCTCAAATCTCAAATTGGTGGCTTTTCATGTCCTCTAGTTTATGTCTCCACACCCTTAAAAGGAGGGGTGTTTAATTTTTTTCTTTTTCATCCCAAACAACAATTTAGTATTATTAATATTAATATCATATCAACAGTTGTTTAAATTGGTCAATTAATCTCAGTATCTATGTCAGAAAGATTTTTTGATCATAACCCTCCAACTGGGGATTAAACAATGTGAACTTTGACTTTGATAACCATGCATGCTTCAGTATAATTCTTGATTGCCAGTAATTTTATTTCGTATACTCTTTGCAGACGTTTAATAGTATAATATCCCTGAAACTCTGAATTCAGCTTTTATGTCTAGCACTTTTTTTTTATTACTATTTTTGTTGAATGGTTTTAACAGCAGAAAATTATGAGACAACAGTAAAAAACTTTACCAAGTTTTGAATCGAGTAACACTCTTACTTTAATATTCAATTTATAAATTACTAAATGTTCTTATAATTAATTATATTTCTGTAAGTATTTTTCTTGTAAAATTTAACGAAGAGTAGATTTATTATTGTTATTATTATTGTCATGCCCAAAAGACGGAACCATGACACATACAATACGGTTTACCACATAGGCCGAATTATCTAACATAAATACAATGAGAATCCTCAATAACCATCATCAACATAAAATATCTAATCAGAGTACAAAGTTGCAGTGTAACTAATAAAATAAAAATTAAGTCTTAGGGTCTACATGACGCGTATTAGCATGCCAAATATCCAAATAACATTGCCTTAGTCTGATACATCAAGACAAATCAATAAAGTAGAATCGACAGTCGTCTAAGATATGGAATTACTCTGTCACCTGGAAATCCTCAGCACCATTCTCATGGTACGGAAGCTCATTATTTGGTCGTTAAAAAGTTTGGGTGAGACAAAAATTCTTAGTGGTTGAATAAGAAAGTGTGAGAGTGTGGCTTAGCGTTATGCAAGAAAACAGTTCTATTGAAATCGACGCATGAGACGTGAATGGAGACATAATTATAGTTCTTATAATATTTAAATAATTCACCTAATTTAGATCGAAACAGAATCAGACGAACATAAGTGGTTGCATATGGAACTTATTGGAACATAACACCAACCTTAATCAAATTAAACATAAGTTTGTGTACGAAAGTGTGTCGCCAACCATTGGCTATTTGATGAGATCGCCATATCCTTCCGATAGATAGATAGAGGGGCGATATCACGAGAAGACACAACATCTCCAATAATAACGGTTTTACAATTTTGCCCTCGATAGGATTTTGAGATAAACTTAATTGACTTAAAATTGGAATAAGAGTGAACCATCTATCTTAGTGTTATAAGATGATATTTCGTCTCACCTATTAGAGTTGAGGTCCAGGGTTCACACTTCACATCTCCTTTACAATTTCTTCGTAAAGGTTTGAATTTTTTTATTAAAAAGAAATTGGAATAAGAGTGGCGTAAATGATATGAGCGGAGTTATTTATAGTCGGACTTGGGCCTCACGGGCCTTGTATAAGATCCGGGTCTCTCGAGCCATTGTGCTTCTTAATTTGGAATGATATGCTTGGACCTCACCCGCTTTGGATCTGATTGAACTAATTAAGTTTCAATATCACCCACATCCGATTGAAATTCGAATTTAATATCGTCTAATCAAATGCAATTAAACCCCAAATTAATCATATCTCATAGTCAAAAGAACATGAACTAAATAAAATAAGATGTATATATATTAAACATGTGTAAGATTTACATAACCAGAATTTCTTAATAATATGTAACATGGGCACAGTGTTGTACTTGAAAGAAAAGAAACAAGTCATGTCCCTAGGGCATAACTCAACTGACAAAGAATTTAGGTGATGTGATGTCCACTTCGCTGGTACCCGTATCGTAGAAGATTGAATCCGCCTAAAAACAAGTTGGAGAATGATTTATTGTGTGGTAATTTAGTCTAAAGCAGCTCACGACTCTGACTTTTTGAGGTATATCCCGCAATTCACTCCTCTACGAAGTTTCCTCTTAGGGATGAGGTTCATTTTCTTTTTTAAAAAAAGGGAGAATTTCATAATAGGGTCAAAATTTAAGAAAATATATCACTATAAGACCCAAAATTTCAACTTTCTCAAATCAAGACCCAATTTTTATTTTTTTCTCAAATTGGGTCCTCCCTCAAATTTTGGGTTCTCATTTCAAGATCCAAAATTTCAACATTCTCAAATCAAGACCCAATTTTTATTTTTTTCTCAAATCGGGCCCTCCCCCAAATTTTGGGTTCTCACTCCAGGTTTTAGAATTTAACAAAAAGAGAAATATTGGTATAATCTATCACGTCAACCACAAAAAGTATTTTTCTTCCTCTTTTCGTTTTTCTCGCTCATTCTTTTTTTTCCTACTTTATACTTATTGTCAATTTTGTTTAACGTCAGAATCTTGAGATCTGTACATTTAAATGCATGAAGCTAACAAGATGAAGAAAATAGTAAAATATTTGTCAGTTACTAAAAAAATAAGATATCCAAATTATGAATGAAAAAACAGTAAAATATTTTTTCAGGTTACTAAAAAAGTAAGATAGCCAAATTATGATTGAATTTTAAAGTTCAAAACAAGTATCAATTAGGAAAAAAGTGATGAGCGAAAAAAATGAAAGAGAAAGAAAAATATTTTTTGTGGCTGGCGTGATAGATTACATTACATTTCTCTTTTTATTAAATTTTAAAACATGAAGTGAGAATCGAAAATTTTGGGGGAGGACCCAATTTGAGAAAAAAAATAAAAATCGGGTCTTGATTTGAGAAGATTAAAATTTTGGGTCTTGAAGTGAGAACCCAAAATTTGAGGGAGGACCCAATTTGAGAGAAAAATAAAAATTGGATCTTGATTTGAGAAGGTTGAAATTTTGGGTGTTGAAGTGATATATTTTCTTAATTCTGGACCCTATTATAAAATTTTCCCTTTTAAAAAAAAACCCAGTCCTTAAACAAATTCAAATTAAATAATCAATTAGAAAAATGTATTAGCTTTCTCGAACTGATTTGCAGCAGTACGTATGAATATTTTATGCAAAAAAAATTTGACGACTCAGCACTTTGTCTGGTCGCAGGCCCTAAACTTTGAACAGTGTCAGCTTTTGTGGATGTCTATCTCTCTCCCTCGCTCCTCACAAAAATCAGGCTAAAAAACAATCCCCTTCAAATCCTCAAACTTCTCGTTCTACCTCGTCCCTAAAAACAATGCACTACTATATATACATTGCCACATTAATTAATTAACAAACCCCTCTTATTATATTATAACCAAAAAGAAAAAAAAAACTCTCTTGAAATTAATTGTCCTATTACTGCTATAAATAACTTCACAACTTAATTTAGAGTTCAAACGTCCTAAAACAATATAAACATTTTTTTTTAATTTCAGCAGTTAATATGGATGAGTATACAGCATCAGGGTATTGCATTAGGGCATCGCGCGGTGGAGGGTGTGGCGGCGGCGGCACGGGGACAAAGTGCGGGCGGTGGAACCCGACAAGTGAACAGGTTAAAGTTCTGACAGAGCTGTTCAGGTCTGGTCTCAGAACTCCAAGTACGGATCAAATCCAAAAGATATCTTCACAGTTGAGCTTTTATGGTAAAATAGAGAGCAAAAATGTGTTCTATTGGTTCCAAAACCATAAGGCCAGGGAGAGACAAAAACGACGTAGGGTTTTGGTGGATGATGGCAATGAGATTATGCACCTACACCACACCAACAACCTCGTCTCATCCACAAAACGTATGTCCAAATTAATTTTCCCTTTTTTTTGTCTTTTTTTTTTTTTTTTATCTTTAATGTTTTCTTCTGCAACTAGTAGCTTACTCATATCTACGTTATTTTATAGTAGTTTTTCTATTTCATAAAATAAAATAAAAAAAGTACACGGCCAAGACTTTAATATGAAATATGAATTGAGATTTTCATGTTCCAAAATCCTATTCTACTTTCTGTTACATACTTACATTGTATTGAATGATACATGGAATATGATTTTAGAACAGGGAATCTGGTCCCATGAAATATAGGCATTTGAAAATTATAATTTAACAACTCATGATATGTAAAATTTTGAAAACTTTTGTAGAAATATATGTGTGTGTTGCTTGTGTTCTTTATATTTCGTTAAAAAATGCCACTAATTCAAGATGTTTTCGTGTCTAATTATAAAATTTTGAGAAACTCTAAATATGTTTCATTTTGCTCAAAACGAAAATAAATTGGAAATTATATATGTCTATCTCATAAGGTTTGACCTAGTATTTAATGTTGATCTTATGTTGACAGATTTTGGTGATGAGAAAAACCCGGTTTCAGAGACAGATGATCAAAGGGTGATTGAAACCCTGCAACTGTTTCCACTAAACTCATTAAACGACGCCGATTCGGAGAAGCTGAGGCTATTTAGTAGTGATCATAATAATTGCAAGGAGAATAATGCGTCCTTCACATACAATATCATCGGCACTACTGAAATGGATCACCCCACGTTGGATCTGCGATTAAGCTTCGTTTAGGACCACATGTACAAATAAAGGCTTCGGATCTCAAACACATTTTCGCGCGGTTTGGTTTTAGGGTATAGAATATGCATGAACATGGAGTTTATCAAGAAAAAAACTAATATTAATTTGTGATAGTATTTAAGTAATATTTGGATATGTACAATGCACGTAGCTCTAGATAGTGAACTATGATCAATGTTATTTTGAGACTCGAAAAAAATGGTTGGGACATTCTCCTCTATTTGCTCGCAAACCATTGGGTTTACCTGATCTCCAAAATGTATCTGTGCTAGTGATCTTAATTTCTGGTCATTACAAATCTTTTTGTTTTCTTTTATCTGACATTATTTGGCATGCATGGCCTTCCATATTTTATTAGTTGAAGTAATGGGTGCATATATTCATGTGTATTTCATGGAATTATTTCTTGCCAAATAATAAATGGAGCTAATTTTTAATGAGTTGTGAGTATTGGTTGGCGGGAAAGACATAAATTTCAAAGAAACGAAAAGATACGGGGTTCGAACTCGGGTGAACACCCTTACAAAGAGTGAGCAACACCACTTCTATTACAAGCTCGTGGTAATAAATGGAGCTAATTATATATTTGGGTTTTTAATATAGTGGAAGTGACTGATAAAAAAAAGCAACATGAAAGAAAGAGACAACATTCTATAAGATCTCGTCCCATCTCTCTTCAATTTAATAACTAGTTAACCACCATCCTCCTAATTTGATGAAACAATACAGGGGGATAAATAAAAACCAAAACCACATCTACCACGACTATTCTGGACACTAACTCTATTGTCTGCCTTGCGCACTCGACCTTGGTCAACCGTGAGTAGGGTGGTGACGGCATCGAAAAATTCATGTTGCTGTGTGTGGAGCGAGATTATCCGTTGTGTCAACAAGTTGATTTGTTAACAAATTTGTGGGCTGTCATTTGTGCATTGTTTTTTATTGTGTTGTGGATCTTGTCTTAACAATGTGGTTCGAGGAGTATAGATTGGTTTCTAAATACCAATTGGTTCAGCCAAAAACTTGCTGCGTTGATCCAAACTTAATAGTCTCTATGATCGCTATTGATCAATTATAGTAAACGGTGGATATGCAAACTACGAGTAGTGATTATTAAAGCACAAAGTCCTTGTTTATACAGGAAAATTAGTTAGTGTTATTGATATCAAGTTTTGGCCTTCTACTCTCAGTTTCTTTTCCCTTTGAGACAATTACCTGAGAAGAAGTTGTTAGAGACTAAAGTGTGCATGAAGATTCATTTATGTTTTTGTCTTCCCAGTACAACTCCAGTTTACATGTTCTACAGCACTGGTGATTCTGTATTTATGCATCAATGCTGCTTGAAAGCGTCTGATACTATATTTTTCTTAGCAATACTCATTTTATATAATTATGTTACAACTATAATGTAGTTTTTTTCAAAAGGCAAAATTCATATGAAACAGTCACACGGGTCCAAATCCGTGAGACAGAATCTAAATTGACCCATATTAGTTGACCCAAGTAAATTTGGATCTAACTTGCTTCAATTTGTTATTTGTAAATGGATTGGTTCCGTCTCGTGTACTTATAATACTTGCTCTTTTTAAAAAATAAAAATAAAATTAAAATAGGACATATGTCAAAATCACAAGGACAACCAACGTGTCATTATTATAAATACCCATTGCACAGCCGCATAAATTTAATGAAAAAACTTTACAATGACAACAAACCGACCTACTTTTGTAGGACTTTCATTCAATAATTAGATACCCTTTGGATAAGGTGCAACGCATACAATATATAATGTACATACAACAAAGTGACAAAACCACCAAACAAAAGAGGAAAACAGAAAAATACAACAGGAATTTTCAGTTTTGATCTTCATGTGCTTGAAATAATGGCCACAAATTGAAGAGCAAATGGGACTGTTATGATCTTGTGGTGGAATGATAATGATCAGGTGGACTTGAATGGGATTGCCCTTATCACCACCTGGTGGTACAGAGCTGCAAGTGCTGCCCCAATGAATGGTCCAACCCAGAATATCCACTGCATAAATTTATGTACCAGGTTGTAAGAAGAACAAGTTATATCCAATCTTCAACTACTATAATGTTCTTTAATTAGCAAGAATAATACAAAGATAGGAAGAATAATTTTTTTTTACTGGCAAGAAATTAAACCAACTTATAATCTTGTCAAAGTCATGAAATGAAATAGTACTTCAACAGTTGGACTTAAAGCCGGAAATTTAAATTTGATATCTTGTAATATATATCGGGATAATTACAAAAACTACCCTGAGGTTTAGCCTAATTATAAAAAGCCCCACTTATCTTACAAATTACAAAAACCCATTCAGGTTTGTATTTACCTAACAAATACAACCCTCCCGAGAGTGCAATTTGTAAATTAGAAAAGTTTGTCAACGGGGTGTTTATAAATTTGAATGATAACTGAGTTTTTTGGTAATTAGATTATTTAGGCTAAAGATGTAGTTTTTTGTAATTATTCCTGTATATATGTATATAATATATTTGATGTACATAAAAGATATATCTAATTCTCTCAAAAATAATAAATTAGATTATCAGCTTACATGATCATCCCAGGCATGGCTCTTGTTGTAGATGATGGCCGCGCCTAGACTCCGAGCAGGGTTAATACCAGTGCCGGTGATAGGGATGGTTGCCAAGTGCACCAAGAACACCGCGAACCCAATAGGCAATGGCGCCAATATCTGAAAACATCATTCAATTACCCCTTAAATCTTCAATCACACATTTACAGAAACAAAACTCTTGGTGTAATCCCAATATAAATAACACCTCGCATAAAATATCTAGCTTATAAATTGAGTAATGTACGTACTTAAATTTTTTTGAAGATAATCTACTTACAGGAACGTGGGAGTCTCTAGCGCTGCGCTTGGCATCAGTAGCAGAGAAAACGGTGTAAACAAGAACAAATGTACCAATAATTTCGGCACCAAGGCCGTCGCCCTTGGTGTAACCCGGGGCAACGACATTGGCACCGCCACCCTTGGTCTGGTAAAGGGTCTTGCCGAACCCCTTGACCACACCAGCTCCACATATGGCTCCTAGGCATTGCATCACCATGTAGAACAATGCCCGAGTCAACGACAATTTCCTCGCCAAGAAAAGCCCAAATGTCACAGCAGGATTTATATGCCCACCTGCACACACAGGATATATGTGTACAGTTTATCAATCAATCATTGTTGTTGAAAATAGATTATCTAAAGCAAATCTTCTGAAGACCATTAAACAGTACAATATACATATTTCATCTTTTTGTACTCTGATTGTTCTGAATCCAGTTCGATGATCCATACGCCGTCTTCAAATTCTCAAACGATGTTCTAAACTATCTTTAGCAAATAAAATAAAACCACACTAAAGTTTAGCCTAATTACAAAAAATCAGTCAAATTAATACTCCTTAGGTTTCACATACACTAACTTGAGGTTTGTATTTCCCCAAAAAAACGGAAAAGGGAAACAAATCTCAATGAGTTATTGTAATTTTGAAATATAAATATTAATTTTTTGATTAGACTAAATTAAATCTCTTTCACCTAATGTTAGCCTTATTCTATAATTAAAAGGGATAACTACAAAAACTAGCCTTAAGTTTGATCTAATTACTAAAAAAATGCAGCTAGCTATCTTTGAAAATTACAAAAATCACCATTGAGGTTTATATTTGTCTTATATCTACGGTAGTGGAGCTAACAGAAATTGCTAATGCCATCAAATAGTCTTACAATTAAATCACTCAACTTTTCTAAATATTACAATTAACCACAACTTCCCATGCTACATTTTACATTGCAACCTTCAGTTTTTCTAAATATTACAAGTAACCAGAAGAAAAATTGGGTCTTTATGTTATATTTAGAAAATTTAGGGGAACATAATTGTAAAATATTTGATTATGTCACCGATCTAATTCTATGAGGTCAATCAATGATCGGGCAAAGTAAGACAGATGTAAACCTCAAGGTAGTTTTTGTAATTTTTAAAATTAGCTGGATTTTTTGTAATTAAGTCACACCTCAGGGGTAGTTTTTGCAATTATCCCTAAATAAAATGAATAAATAAACAAACCTGAAATTCCGGCAGTGCAATAAACAAGGGCAAAAATCATCCCGCCGAAAGCCCAAGCAATGCCCTGAATTCCCACAGTTGAACACTTGGAATCAGACTTGCTAACCCCCATCACCGTCAAAACGGTGACGTACAGGAACAGAAACGTGGCCATAAATTCAGCAATCCCAGCTCTATAAAACGACCATGACGTCAGCTCGCCGGGTTCGAACAGCGGCGCCGGCGGCGGCTCCTTGTAGTCTTTGTCTTGGCTCTGCGCCGCCGTTCCTATCGGCTGCCTCTCCGAAAACTTGTTGGCTCCCAATCTCACGTCCTCCTCTTTGCCCTCCATTTCCCAAATTAATTAATTAATCAACAAAAAATAATATTCTAAGTAAAGAAAATATTTTAAGCTTGTGTTCAGTGCTTTAGTGATGAGATAATGCGAGTGATTGGAAGAAGGATTTATATACAGGAGGAGTGTGAGGGGGTGGGCCCCAGTGACCTCCATTGATGAATTAATTTTTCACTATGATATAACCGACCACAAAAAAATTGTGGGTTTTGGGTTTGTTTTGCGTTCTTTAATGGAAGTGTATTTTGTTGGATTGGAGAAAACGACGTTTTGGTTTTGGGGCGGCGGAGGGTTTAGCCGATCTGGCAAAATGAGGTCCACTGGTTTGCATATTGTGATGATGATTGATGAAATTGATATAGAGTGGCAAGGGCGACACCGCCCAAACACTTGGACTAAAATGGATAATATAAGGATGCTTTATAAGGGATAATTAAAAACATTACAAAAATAAATCATAAGATATTTTAAAATTATAAAATACTCTATCATATTTGATTATAACTTAGAGTATTCTCAAGAAACTTTTTAAATTTAAAGAGCATTTTTTATAAAATAAAGAACATCTTTAAATTAAAAAGTAATATTTTTGCCATCTTCCAACAGATTCTTTAAATTTGGCTCTTTATTTTATTATTTCCCAAAAAGGGTCATTAAAAAGTGCAAGAAATCATTAGATGGGATATTATAAATAATTAACATTTAATGTAATTAATTATGGAGAGTTATCTTGGCTCTCCAAATTTGGAAAGTGAAAATTGGTTCTCTAAATTTAAAAGGTAAACTAAAGAGCTTGTTGGAGAGTGTTTTTGGTATATAACTCTTTAAAATAAAGAGTATTTTTTATTTGAAGAACCTATTAATGATGCTCTTAAATTAAAAGAGATTAACTGAAATATTTATATAAATATTATGGAATTATTTTTGCTTAACGACAATAAGTATTCCTTTCACCCATAAAAGAAAAGATTAACAAATAAGGGATGCTTTCAAAAAAAAGCCTTTAGGTTTGGACTAATTATAAAAAAAAACAAGGAATTTTGAAAATTACAAAAAAAATATTTATATTTATCCGTCTTACATTTTCTCACGCAAATAAGAAATTTCAAAAGCTCCTTCTATATTTACTAAAATATTACGGTTATCCCCCAAGTTTAAGTCAGAGTCAAACTTCAAGTTTTTTTTTTTTTTCATTTTCAACAAGCTCTTAGGTTTTTAATAATTAGCCTAAACCTTCTGGGCTTTTTGTAATTATACAAAAACATAATAAATTAAATAAAGTCATTATTAGTTACTTTTCAATTAGTGCAATAGTGACATATTAAAGAATTACAAGGCCGGTGCTTGCTTGCTGCTGACAGCAGTGGGCTCATCCTACCACTAATTTGCACACATTTTAATTGGTTAATCATTTGTAGCTGGTGTTATTTCTGCCAGTCACGGAGTACAAATTTCCACGCTGGCAGCCTTTCGATGATAAAGCAATGATTTAAGCAGTTTAGTATATTAGTATTAATTGTTCAAAAAAAAGTATATTAGTATTAATCACATCAACTAGTTGGTTTAGTTCATTTCTTTTTGTGGTTGCGGATAACATAAACTAATGTGCATTACGTTAACTTATAATGATCACAATTAATTATTTCGTGGCCACAATTGCAACATAGTCGTACAAAATAATTAGAGGTGGAGAATCGATTCGAATCAATATATCAGTTCACTCAAAGTCAAGGTCAATCCGAGTTACGGCGACAAGTCCAAATGCGAATCTACGTATAGAAAACTAACCCACAACACGACAGACAATGTTAGAATGGCCCCAAGATTGTTTATGGAAAATCCCTTCGATGCTTAAGTCCCCAAATGATCAAAGAATTAATCCAGAACATAATAGAATTAAATAAACAAATGGTAATTTAATAATAATTATGAATGGACTATTTATATCTACACTGATGAAGTCATGAGTCTGGTGTAATGAGATGAACTTCAATGCCTAGTGTAATAAAATTGGGCCTCAAGAGCCTTTATTAATGATTTAGCCCAATCAATTATCTTTATGGCCTTGTAATTAATTAAAAGCTTGATTAAATGAACAACTAAACATTAAAAGGAAAATTATGATTTTACCCACCATCATAAGCACCCCAACTAGGGATGTCAACAGGGCAGGGTGGGGACGGGAGAGCGATCCCTATCCCCGACCCCGCGGCAGCGGGGAATCCCCGTCCCGTCTCCGCGAGACAATCGGGAAAAAATTTTCCCCCATCCCCGTCCCCGTGGGGATCCCCGCTCCCCGCTTTAATATTTTTTTTGGGGCAAAAATTCAATTTTTTTATAAAAATAAATATTTTTTATATTAATAAATTATATAAAAAACTAATAAACCACTCATTAATAAAATAAATTAAATATTTTGTTATTTTTCATATTTAATGTGGATATATTTATATTATATTATAAATATTATATTATCTATATCTATATATATATATATATATATAAACAAGAAAGTCATAAAGTTGGAAAGTTCCCGCCCAAATGCATGTAATAAATATGGAAAGTATTGTTCATTAATTACAAAGTATGTTCTGTCACTTTTTTTTCACTTTTTTACTTTTCTATTTTAGTTTATAAATAAACCCTTCGTAATTCGTAAATAAAGTAGCTGCAACTAATAATAAAAGATACAATTAATTAATTATGACAACTGTTTTACCTTGAGCACCGAAAAGTGTGTAGTTCAAATTTTGAAATTCGTATAATTAAACATCAGCATGAAACTATTAAGATAACTAAAGCTGAAAAGCCCAATGCACAAGCAATTGAATATAAAACCTTGGGCAGATAAAACGATTCTACCGTGACCCTTTTTCTTTATGACTTCAGCTGTATAAATAGGTACATCACCATTCAAAAATACTGGAGAACATCGATATTACATAAAAACCCAAAAAACAAAGCTGATAAAACGATTCTGCTACACCCTCCTTTTTTATGACTTCAGATGTATAAACATGCTACATCACCATTCAAGAACACTGGAGAACTTCGTATAAACCAAAAAAAACTGCAGAAAGGCTCGAATATTTGCATTCCTTCAGGATCCGACGAAAATGTACTGGGTTTCAAACTACGGTTCGTGCATGTCAACAGTGCACCTGTAGATGGCAATTGCTCGCAATTTTCCAGTCTATTAATGCAGCAACTTTCATGAGATAAAGGTACGGTTAGTTGTTTGTTTTAAGTCAATCTTTTACAGTTAAAATAGAGTTTTCTGTCTTTGTTTAGTGTTTCTGTTCATTCATATAAAACATTTGCTTTGCATTTATCTGGTCAATACTAATTGCACATACATTTTAGATTTTTAGAAAACATGCGTTCTTCAAGATATTTTAAAAATTACAATTAATTAAACATAACTATGACACAACTGCAGTTCACATATTTTAATGAGTGTGTACCATTCCTCAAACTAACATTATGGTTGTGAACTGATTTTCAGCAGAAATAGAAACTGACTTGAAGACGAAATAGTTGAATTCAAGCATTACAATTCCACAGCGTTGGGCACGGATTAAAGCCAACTTTGTAAGAGTAAGAACATGCAGATCGCAAAATCAAATACAATTTCCAAGCATAAGAGGATCAATGTTCGAGCAATTGGCAATTTTTTAATTTATATGTACTCAATAGTTTAAATAAGATAAATACACTTACCTCGAAATCTTTGATCAATTTATACTAGATGTGTTGTTGGTATGTCGAAGCACTAGCTATAGCAAAAACCCACACCGCAATTATATTAAAAGTCTAATGATCTTAGTATATGAAAAAGAAACAAGATAAAAAGAACATTTTTTTTTTATTTTTTGCATACTTCAATGAGAATATTCATGAATCTAATATGCAGATTTTTATGATATATATGATAAAAAAACTAATATCAGATTTTTTGAAATATTCATGAATCTATATTTTAATTTGATTATTTTTAAAAATAATCATAAATTTATATCTTTTTATTGGTAAAAATATACATAAAATAAAACAATATAAAAATAAATAACATAAAACACAACAATATATCTTAGAGTAAAATATATCTCAAAAAATTATGTTTGCTACTATAGATCATAAGAGAATAGAAAAATAGATAATAATTCAGTCATGGTATATATGTTTCAGAAATGAAATGTTAAATACAGTTTTAGGAACTTTTGTGATGTTCAGTACAGACCAGTTCGAATCCATTAAAAACATTCACACACAATAAAAAGAAAATTTGACAAGAATTTTTTCAGATCTGTAATAAATGAATATAGATTTGAAAATTTTAACAATGTATACTACATATTCGAATAAAAAATATAGATCTAAACATTCATTTTGATTTTCAGTAGAGATCCGAAATCTACTCAAAAATTCAAAATAAAAAAATATAATTAAATTAAATAATTCAAAATGAATTTTTCAGAGCATTTGATAAAGTATAGAAAAAAGCTTAGATATTAAATTACCAAAAAAATCCTAAAATTTCCGGTCGAAATCGAATGAAAAATTCTATGGGAGAAGTTTCAATCGAAAATTTCATATTTTAGTTGGAGAATCAGCAAAAAAAGTGTAAAGAATATGAGGAAAAATGACGGAAAATAATGTTTTAGAGATAAAATTTGTTGAGAAAAAAAGGTTTGAGAGAGAGAATTTGTTGAAAGATAAAGTTGACTGAAATAATGAATGTAACGATTTGGTTTCCGAGGTGAAGCAAAAACAATTTTGTGTTTTTTTTCGTTTAATTATTATTATTTAGATGGTTGGGCCCTTGCTATCGGCCCAAATAATTTATCTGGGCAGTCTTCGTTCGGTATTTTAACAAAAAAATTTGTTTAATGTTTTAGTCATTTGGGCCTAAATACAAATTGGTTCCATTATATTCTAAGTTCTATTAGACTTTTTCCTTTTTGATCTGATTTTTAGTTTCTTATCCATGTTTAGGTAAACATTTTTATTAGCACAAATTATTAAAAGCTTTTCAAACGCAATATGATATTAAAATTTAATTCAGTTGGATACAAAGTTCATGTTCTTATTTTTACATCTATGAGACATTAATATAAAATCCAAACACAATTTTGTTATTTTTCTATATAAAATCGAGAGGTTGAAAATTTTGATTTACACTGTCGATTGCCTCAATGATATACTCTTCAAGATTTTATGAAAAACATATTATATTGGACATGAACTAATTATTGGTTGCACGACAAATAATATTCAATATCATATACTCTTCAAGATTCTATGAAGACGGTTTTGACCGGTTCAACCGATTTTTGACCATAAAAACGGTTTTTAGGACCTAACCGGACCGGTCAAACCCCCGGTTCCTGGTTCAACCGATTGAACCGACTGATCCGGTCCGTTTTTTGAAACAGTATTGTTAGTCACAATCAATTGTATGTTGGTGTTTTTAGAGTTCATAATAATCTTAAATATTTTATATGTGGTGATGATAGTGATAGTAATCGTACAAATTCGACGACCAATACTTTATTTAAAGAAGTTTTCCAAATTTATAGTTGTTTTTCAAACATTATTATATGTGGTGGTGATAGCTTATTTTCATTCAATTTGCTTTGTAAAATCCCATTATTATTCAATCATAGTTATTTGGTTGTACATTAATAATCTATTGAATTTAATTGATTATTAACTAAAATAATAAAAATATTAAAATTACATTATTCATATAATCCGTGCATCGCACGGGTGGACTGCTAGTAATATATAAAAACAAGATAGCCTCTATTTTTGGCAATTTCCCGCCAAAAAACACTTTCTATTTTTGGTTTATCTTCTGACTTTATTATTTTTTATTATATTAAACTAAATTTATATTTTCGATATTAAATACATATCAGTAATAGTAAGTCTGTGTTATGCTATTTGTAGTATTATGACTTGAATGTTGCATCGAATCCCGAAAAGAGTTGTTTATAATATATATAACTTAATATTTTGTTTTGGAAAAATCATCATTCACTATGTTGATTGTACATTATTAATGACATCGTAGAGATGTATTGCTTTGGTGCATTAATTCGAAACAAATTCATATTTTAAAATTTCAATAAGTTGGAGAGATGTATATTTCGCATTAATTACATAACCAAAATACGGCTAATTAATAACCTGCAAATTTTGAACTTTTGCAGATAGTTATATATTGTATTGAGAATACCAATGGATGCTTTTAATAAACATACATATAATTAAACAATTAATTAATTCTACAAATTTCAAAATTCAAACTACAATACAACTCCATTACAAATAGAGACAATCATGGTCATTTCAAATCACAGAGACACAAACTGACCTATGCAGATAAAAAATAGACAAACTTTGTACCCAAAAAATATTGAATCTGCACAAACAGCTCCATGGCTCCGCTATTCTGCTTGGTGAAGGATATTATTAAACATTCAAAGGAGTTCGCACCATTTAAATTGAGGTTGAGAAGATGCTACAACGTTCAATCTTTCAGAAAAAACTCATAAATTTTCAATTTAGAGTATGTTTCATGACATGGAGGTAAGATTACTATTTTATTTTATTTCGAATTTTATTTATTGCAGTGTGATAATATACTGCAATGTTTAAATTCTTTTCTTATCTATGTATGTGATAATCTTTTTCAAATAAAAACACACAAATCATAGTATATACAACAATATCAAACTTCTGTATATGAATATCATTTTGTACTGCCATGAATATAATTTGTATATCCAAATCATTTTTATATCATTGTATATACAAATCATTTTAACCATCTTTAGTTAATAGAGCATAACATCATTTTCAGAAATCAAAACCCACCCTCCAGCCAAAAAAGAGCATAGTCCTAAAAATATAATATATAACATATCGAAATGTGCAAGTGCAAAGCATAATATTTAAGATAATGAATATGACAAATCACAAAAATCAAAACACCCGGTCAAAAAAGCAAAAAACAAATACACGGATGAAAATTTGAACATTATATAATAAACGGATCAGTACTTACTGAACCTGAAAATTCTAAAATTCATTAACAATCACAATAAATCTAATCTCTTTATTCTAATACATGTAATGTGTCAATGCAAATGATAAATATTTATGGAATGTGTAAAATGCAAATGATAAATATTTATGTGAACAATATAGTATTTCGGAGAAAAGAAATCATCAAATTCCTCCAAACTGTAATAGAATTAAATAGGTTTAGCAATCATAGCATATTCATTAACAGCCCCATTATAATTTCTAAAATATTTTAGTGCTATTTAGTGCATAGACAACTGTATCCAGATATTTCAATAGAGTTTAATCACTTTCTTTGAAGATTTGTCTACCATTCTGACATTAACTGATGCAAAAATTAATTTTGAAGTTTCCCAACCAAATGTATTATTATATAAATAATGTCTTATTATTTACCCCCTCTCAGGCTTTATATACTACAATTCGGTGTTTTAAATACCGTACCGGTGATTAAACCGGTCAAGCCACCGGTAAGCGGTTCAACCGGTCGGACCGGTTCAACCGTCAGTTTTACCGGTTTTACCGTTTTAATAAAAGATAATTATATTTGATATTATATTATATAAAATATCGATGTAATTCATTAATATAAAAAGAAAAGTTGTATATATGTATAGTTAAAAGGAAAATATCTATATATTTAGCTCAAATTTCAAATAATGACATAAATATATTATATATTAAGTTTATAAATTTTATTTTTATAAAAAAAATAAAAACAAAAAAAATAAAAAAAAAATAGCAAAAACCGGTTGAACCGGTATTTAACCGATTTTTGGCCGGTATGTTCCGATTTGACCGGTATTGACCGGTTTAACCGCAAAAACGGTTTTTAGGGCCTTATTATACCGGAACGACCACCGGTATCCGGTATAACCGGTTGAACCGGCCGGTACGGTCCGGTATTTAAAACAGTGCTACAATTCATCCAACTAATCTATAAGTGTTTCTCATGCAACTACAAAAAGATACTGTTCGCCTTATTTTTTTTAGCTTCACCGCAAGTGTACGGTGTAGTTTATAGAATAGGGTAAGCAAGGTCGTATCCACGGAGACTAATAAATTAATGTGCTAAGTATTGAACTAAAATAAACTTATTTTTATTTAGACGATCAATATTGGATGATTGTTTGTGGAAGTAAAGACAAGAATAACCACAAAAACACAAGATGAAAATAATAGTGGAATTATCAAGGGAAATGAAATGGATTCCCGGGTTATGGTTTCAATTAATATTCCTCTTGTTTTACGATTTAATCAAAGCCAAAGTTATTATCAATACACCTATAAGACGATCACAACGGTATTTTATCCTCCATCTTGAGATGTATATAAAGTGTAGATTGAAATATCTATGCTAGTATCTCTACTCAACATAAGATACACAACTCCCAAATGTACAAAAGATCAAATATCCTCACAAATATTCACAAACCTCTCGATTATGCAAATATTCATGTCAAGTACTCAAGATCTAATATTGAAACTCATCTCTCGAATTATGAATCAATATATCAAACATGTTAAATCATTGTCCAAATGATAAAACAAGAATAAGAACAAAGTACTCAAATAGGCTTCAAGACAATAACTTCAATTAAGATTAAAACAATCAACAAGAGTTCAATTAATCTACTTTCAAAACCCGGAAATCACAAGAAATTTAGCTACCCATTATAAATAAACAACTCATAGACAAATTGTTCATCTTCATAAGAAACTAAAATGAAAGATTAAAGCACAAAGAATGAGAAAACTTAAGGAAATGGATAATCTCTCGATTAATCTTCAATCCTCAAGCTCCGATTCGACCCGATTCTTCCCTTGGTTCTTCCTTGATGAAGTGGATGTATTTCTTGTGTTCTTGGGTGTATTCCCAGCCTTTCCTCCATACCCTACATCAAGCCTCCCATTTATCTATTTATAACCCCTCAAAAGTTCAAGAAAAAGGTGGAGAAACATAGTAATTTCCGCCCTGGAAGTCTTTGGGCGCCGGGATGGGCGCTGCGGCACCCAACCATGTCATACGCACAAAAACCCGCCCGGGCGCTGCAGCGCCAGGCGTTGGCGCTGCGCGCGCCCGCCTAACCAAGAAAAAAACACCGTCGCCCTGTCTCAGGCTGCGGCGCATTTCGCCGGTTTTTTTCACCCACCAAATGTCCGAATTTGATTTTGAGCCCTTCATCAAAGTTGTAGCCCTATCTCTTAGCTTTCCATAGCCACTTGAATCATCTCAATATCAATTTTGTAGAGAGAGTTATGGCCAAAATACGAAACGCTGCCAAGTAATGGAAATTTCAAACGCGCGTTTGGACGCGTTTCTTCAAATCAATCTCTCGTTGTTTGCTTGTTTGTACTTGTTTTGATACCCGATTCATTACTATGACTATAAACTCAATATGATTGGCTCTCAACATGGCTTGTCTACTCAAATGACTCAAAATAATCAAAAACAACACAAAACTCAAGTCTAGGAAGCCCAAATCAATGGTATAAAATCAAGTGAACAGATACCCAAAAACATATTATGAAGAAATCTACACATTAACAAGAACCAAAAAACTGCATTCCGACTATATCAATTTTATATCAGTGAAAACAAAATCACAAAAGTGGAGTTTGAGCATTTCCAATTTCAAGATCAACAAATGTCAACTGGTGAGTTTGATCAACAAATGATGAGTTTTTTCATTTGCATAGATGAACGTACTTACATGATATGGATCCTAATTTCCAATATCGGTTGTAAATTAAAGCAAAAGTTACTGAAAAACAATATACTTGAAAATAATTAGTTTTCTTCTTGGATGTTCACAGCTTTTATGAATAATTTGTTTTAAAAGAAAAACAAAAAAGAAAATTTGTTTAAATGAAAAATCAAATGTGAAAGAAAACCACTTGGACAGATCTTTGAAATTATAGAGTAGTTTTAAAACCAAAAACAAACAAAATACCAAAACGAAAGCACAACAAGAATTTGAAACTATCTATATAAAAAATAGGTTTTCAAATAGATCATCAGAAATCTAAATACATTTCTAATCATTAATTAAACTAAAATTTAAATCTGAAATAAAATAAAAATAATTATATGCAGACGATCAATAGACGAGCATGCCTCAATGTTTACTTCAATTTTCAATTAATGAATAATTATTTTTAATATTTACATATATTTAGCAACAAAAATATAATAAACAATTACATTCAAAAAAATTAAAGGGCATTTTCTAATAAACTGAATTTTTCATTAAAAAAATCTACGGTTGGCAGATTCTTATTTAGTATGTAAGGTTATGTTACAAAATTTTTTGTCCAAATAAATTGTTTTCAGAAGCCATTTTATTTATGAAAAAAAATCCGATTTTTCATTTCGAAAAATTAATAAGTAAATAATTTTCTATATTTCATTAGATCTGTAGCGAATACTAAGGATCAAGAACTATATTTTATTTTTCTAAAATCGAAAAATATTCGGCGAAATTTGAGTTTCTTCAGATATGAGAGTTTTACATAAGAAGTGTATATTTGCATAAAGATCTTACATTTTATCGTTAAAAGTATCAGGTCTTTTAAAAAAATATTTTAGTTATTTCTACTAGATAACATCATATCCAAATAAGTGCTAACGATCCAAAAAAACTTCGTTAGTTTAAAAAATCGATCAAAAAACATATAATTAAACTATTAGACTATACTTTAAAAATATGCACATGTGCCGAAATAAAAGAAATAAAGAGAAATTCAACATACCTCGGGTCCGAAACCTAAGAAATGGTATCATTTTGCAAATCAAGATAAATCTCTGAAAAAACAAAAGATGATCCGAAACATAAATTCTACTGTTTTGAGCATTTTTTATTTTTTTGAAGGAGCATGTTTTGAGCATTTAATTTAGGTAGGGTGTTTTTTTTTAAAAAAAAATATAAATAATTGATGTTGGGCTTATGATATTCAAACTCGGGTTTGGGTATTTTTTGGGGCCAACACTATTTTTTTTTGCTTATGACATTTGGTCTTTATCTTTACATTCAAAATCTATACTTTTTGAGTTTTATGTTTTTATATTTTCATTAATTTTTCTATTTAATTCAATTCATTTATCATTATTGGCTTTTAAATATTTATCTTTTTATTTACAAGCAAGATCATAATTTTCACGATCTTCGTTCTGAAATATATAACTATTTTCAAGTCAATGTTAGAAATAATTTGTTGGTCATATCCTTTCGCATTTCAATGGATAAAATGATTGAAGAAATCTTTTCGTCAAATTCCATTTTATGTTGTTTCTAGAGTTACTAATCCTAAAAGTCTTATAATTTTAATATATAATGGTGATAGTGATAGTGAGCTTACAACCTCAATGACAATGTTGTATTTAAAGAAATTTTCCAAACTTATAATATTTTCTTTATGTTTTGTATTTATGTTCATTCAATTTGTTTTGCAGTGTTCTATTATTATTCAGTCATTTGTTATTTATATGTAGCTATTTGGCTTTACAATTAAATAAATAACTAAAATCGATCACTTAAAACATAATCCGTGCATCGCACGGGTGGACTGCTAGTCACAATGGATAATAACCCATTCTTATACACCTATACATGCCCTTATCAATCCTATTACAAAGGTATGAAATTTATTCTAATTCTAAAGCCTTGTGAATTTTGATTATTTTTATGGCTCTTTGATTTGAATTTGAGCGTCGGAGAATTTTTACCGGGACAACTCTGGTGCCCTAATAACTTGTTGTGTTGCAGGCAGTGTCCCATCTCAATCATTGATTTCGAACTCGGAGATTTGAAGAGTAACGTGATACCACATCAATCTTAAAAGTAATTACTTAATTAATTAAAATGTGTTTATATTCTTTATGCTATAAGGTTTACAAGTCTACTACTAACTTGTTTGTAAACCTAATGTGTCACACGTCTCAGTAATTTAATCCAAAGAGTTTGATTAAGTTAGTTTATGGAGATTAGTTAACTTGAATTAATTTAATAATTAAATTAATTATCTAATTCAATAATATAATTATATATTAGACTAATAATTAGGGGCTACACTAATTTAATGTGTTACATTAAGTTAACTTATTCAAATAAAACAATTTATATCGGGCCAAATTTTATCAGGTTATCTTGTGGAACCATTTAAAACTTATTGGACTGGATCTAATCGGTAGAGATCTATTAAAGAGGAGGCCCAATATTGATGGAGAGAAGCCCACCTGTAAGCATCTTGTTTAGAAAGAAACAAATCAAAGACATCTATTTGTATGAAAAGAATGACTGGAAACCCCAAGTTTAATTACTCTAATATTCCTTCAAAAACAAAATTACTCTAATATTGTATCTCTAATTCTATATTTTATTTTTGTTTAGATAAGATTTTTCAGCCAACTTTTTCTTTTTCTGCTGGGATTGGATTGTAAATTTTGCCAAACCCATCTAATTGTTATTCTTAGATAGAACGAAACGAACTTGTCCCGTATAAATAATTTGAACTCAAACCTAATAATTGTGAGACTCTCTCTCTCTTAGTAGTAGTTTCACCCTACTACTAAATGTAGGGGTTGGAAGAGTATTTAATCTAAGGAATCCCGACATGTGTGGTTTTCTCACATCCACGTAAATATAAAAGTTTGTATTACTTGTTCATAAATATTGATGGTTTGGTCAAATTTTTATGAGTGACCTTAGAGCATCTCCAACCCACAGCACCAAATTTGGCGTGAAAATCACACTAAATTTAGTGTTTTGGTGTAATTTTGCAAAATCCATCTCCAACCCACTACACTAAATCTTACACCAAATGAGTATTTTAATATTTTCTTTTCATTTTGGAATAGCAAATTTATTTGTTTATGCAATTATTTCTTTTGCTTATATTTTATTATTATTAATGTAACTAAATAAAAACTTATATTTAACTAATATTACATTAATTAATTATATTGCAAAATTAATATTACAACTAATATCACAATAAATAAAAATACTAAATTGCACGCTAGACAATAAAAAACGACAAACCTAAAACAAATATTTAACTATTGAACTATCATCTACTCATAAATTATCTACTATTAGGAATTTAGTTTGCTTGGTATTTTGTTTTTTAAATTTCAAGTTTAATTATAATGTTAGTGTTTTGTATTTTATGATAGACTTTGATGCTTTTTTAATTAAATTATAATTTTGTTTATTAATTATTTTATTTTATCAAAATTTTAAGTTTAGTTTATAATAATTTATTGGTAAATATTAACTATTGTTCATCCAAAATAATAATTATATACAAAATTTAAATAACTAAAACCATGTTACAAATGAATTATATATCAAATATAAGGATACAATAGGAATTAAAAGTTTGAAGTAGAAGAAATTGGAGGGCGAAAAGGGAATATTTGTATTACACCAAATTTGGTGTAAAGGAATAGTGTTACACCAAATTTGGTGTAACACTATTCATTACACCAAATTTGGTGTGATGTTTAGAGTTGGGTTGGAGGGTGTTTTTTAGATATTTGGTATTTTAGTGTGGGTTTTAGAGTTGGGTTGGAGTTGGTCTTATTATTCGGTAACATTTAACACCACCTAAAAAATATCATAGGAGGTACTATCCGAACCATGATATGTATGTAGCCTGTGGCTCCAATTATTCACTTAGCAATAATTTTGTCGATTTTTAGAATGTGTCGTGGAACTTGATCCCTTCCATTTCCATACATAACCGTTATAATACTAAGTACAAACAACCCCCTAACGGCCCCAACGAAGTACTATTTAGAACTTTAAGTGAGAGTTGAAGGTATAAAATTCAATATGTTAGAATAGTATTGGTGGCAATAGGAAATAAATGAAAAATTGAAAGAAGAACGAACAAATAGCATTACGGTTTTGAAAATAGCATTTTCTGTTTTATGTTACACACTAGTCCACTCATTTATAAGTCTAATATTAGACAAAAACTCGGTCTCATCGGATTAATTTCAAAGATTAACTTGTTATGATTATTAACATTGATTCGTCTAATGAATTTAAATCCTAAATCAGTCTCACATAAACTTACTCCAAATATTATTACCAGATATTTATATTGAAAAATAAAATCGCATTCTAAGACCATAAATCTAACACCAAAATAACAGTACTATATTTTAACAAGTCCAGTTCTACAGTGTAAAAAATTCAATAAATTAATCAAAACTGTAAGGCTAGATTTTACAAATAAAACACAAAAAAAAAATGATAACTCGAGAATAATCGTGTTCTATAGGTCAATCTAAAAAAAAAAAAACTAAAATTAGGATAAGTATAAAATCCATTTACTAAATATATATGGGTGTGTGTATATATCTCATCCAACAAGACGAGGCAACCGGTTCAACCCGCCACCGATTCAAATCCCATTCCGCCGCCTTCGCTCCGGACTATACCTTCCGCTATCATGGCTCCACCGCTCCCCGAGAAACGTTTTCGCCGCGTCCAGGCTCGGAAAATACGTAGGCTCTAGAAATATCTGACTCAGCAAATCGTCTGATTCGACATTCCCCTTCGCCTCCAAGCTCCCCATCACCACCACCAGCAATTGCTTGTAACAGAAGTAAAACCTCTTCACCGCCGCCTCCACCGCCTGCATCGCCTGAAGCAGGTGGATTTTCGCGAACTCCTCCTTCCTCCTGTACAGTTCCATGGCGGCGTCCTGTATCCTCGGCCCTCCGGTAGGGTCCACCTCCACTCCGAGAACCGCCGGCACTTTATGCTTCAAATCCTTGGACGATTTCGTGATTCCGACGAGTTCGCGCGATCTGAAACAGAACAGATCCGATTCGGAACTCGCTTTGATCATCAGCTGATTCTTCAGGCGTAAGAAATCGTCCGGATCCATCAGTAGATGTAGATCTTCGATCTGGTTTACAATCGTCCACACTTTTTCGAGTATCCAACAACTGCTCGACGCTCTCTCGTAGCGTCGGGAGTCGATATCGTCGGAGATTCTCTCGATTAGCTCTTTCGCGACGCGGATCCACGATTCTAGGATCCGGTGCGTGGAGTAGAGTGTCCTGTTTTCGAAATTCTTCGATTCGACGTCGTCGTTTGGGCATTTCTTAAGCGCGTGAATCTCCGCCGGCTTGCAGATGAGATCGTAGTTTAGGCTTGGCTTGCCGCTCAGATTCGGCTCACCCAAGCCGAGTGTGTACGGACACCCCTGCATCTCACACTCGATCGAGTACTGGATCTTCCTCGCAACGTCTTCGAATTTTTGCCACTCGGCGAGCTTCGGCAGCAGGCTCTCCTCGCTGACTAGGCTCACAACCACCGTGTCGTCCGATAACTTCCACACCTCCGCCGAGCTGTTCTTCGGCGCCAATACGCCGCCGGCGGATGTCAGATCCGCGATCGGAATAGTACCACGCGTCTCCGGATCTTCCTCGTCGTCCTCAATTAACAGAGATATGATCTCGATCTCGCTCGTGGCTAAAGCCTCCACACGCCGCCTCCATTCTCGCCGGTTCGCGTACGGCCTCGGGTCGGACAACACAGTCGAGATAAACCGGAAGGTAATCTCGAGGCCGATTAAAGCCGGTTTGAGAACCGGCTCGCTCTTCCAGCCGGGAAACTCGTGTGCTGCCCATAGCTTTTTCAGCTCCGGAAGGCGAAGGTAGTGTTCGTACGCCGAACAAGCAGAGTCGGACGCCGCCGACAGCTCAGCGAGACGGATTTTCGGCGGCGGAATTGAAATCTGGAGCTTATTGGCTAATTTTGGTGATTTGTTGGATATCTCAGAGGCGATCATTTTGGTTTTCCAATCCAAATCCACCATTTTTCATAAAAATCGGTATCAAGAAACTAAATTATTAATTATGGAATTTTGATTTTACTTTTTTTCTGTGGGGTTTGAGAAGAATGGAGAGAAAGAGGGTATATATATAGAAGAGTCTGGTAATGGGGGACAAGAACAGGGGAAATACGTGTGAAGAGAAGACGGAAGAATTTCTAAAGGCGCGGCGGTGAGAATTTCTAAATAATGAATTTATTAATTATTTTTTTGAGGAACTTTCTTTTTTTTTTTTCAATAAATAAAATGAAGTCTTATCCATATACGGATATACCTAACGGAGTAGGTCCGAATTATTTAATTGACGAAATTGTCCTTTGCTTGGCATTTGGACCATGGTCCTGCTGTGTTTCGTAATTTCAATTAAGTCTTCTTGAGGAGGAAATCAACTACTGCGCTGCCTTGCCGACTCTCTGTGTGTTTCCGTCCAATTAATTTATGCCACGTCTACGGTTATGGGATGTGTATAAAGCCTTTATGGTTGCGTATGCTATAATATGATTTAAATTTGAGAAATATAATTTTGAAAAAAAGGAAAATAAACAATTCTATATTAAAGACATTTAAAGTTATGTTTTAAATTTATCAGATAATTTAAAGAAATAAGAAAAATAAGTGTTTAAGATTTAAAATCTAATATGAAATGAAATTACACAAATAAGGCCAATGAATATGGGCATTAGAGACGAACCTTATATGTTAATAGAATTTGCACACAAACACAAACTCAAACCCATAAAATATACATATTTTTTATGTTTTGTAGGACTTATAATTTAATCAATGAGACGGTCTCATATAAGATAACTTCATTTCTAATTATTTTTCCACGTCATGAGCTCAAATAAGCATTTAATGATCGATGTCGGCTCGAGTATCGAGTAGTTTGGTTCGTTTTTATTCAAAAAGAGGAAAGGTAAATTTAATACGATAATCTTGCATTTTTTTAGTACAATATTTTGAGAGAGTGAGACTGGTGGAATTTGATACCGGATCAATGACTTTGGTTATAAATGTTCAACCAACTAAGCTACAATCAATTGTGGGATCTTACCTTATTTTTCTCATAAACAAAAAAGAAAAAAATATTTTATTGTTTCTTATAATAATTTTATAAGAAATTGACATGTCCAATGAGGTGTGTGTTACCAATTCAGATTATACTATGAGATTAGTATTATTATTATTAACCGACTTCTTGAGAAAAAAATATTAAAAAAATAAAAATAAAAGGAAAATTGGTCCGTCGAAGTGGACTTGGAGAAAAAATGAACAATGCACGAGTTTGACGAAGAAATTATGAGGCACAGGTGATTGCAACTCATACTAGGATAATTACTCCATGAAAATGCTCAATACTAGGATCCTTCCTAATAATTCTTCTAAGCTAAGTCATTTTGATTTTATTTTTTGATGGACAAATAATACCTGCCTGAATTTAAAGTTTTGGCCATGATTTACGATGAAAACTACGATTTTGCCATTTGTGCTTTAAAAAATAAAAGAGTAGACACCACCAACAAAATGCTCCCGTGTTGTTTGGGAAAACGACTGCTGACAAATGTTGGAAGGCCATGTTTTGAAACTTGAGTTGATCTGGAACTGGAGCACTAGTTGCACTAAAGTTCCAGGATTTTCTGATAAGTCCCCCTTTTGTTTTTTGTCTGGTACTTTTAGGTCCAACTCAATTGAACTTACTTTTTCAAGATAAACAATATCAAATAAAATTACAATTGGATATTTTTCTACTACATTTATCTTCTTCTTCTTTTTTATTTACCTAAGTACATTTATCTTATTTTAATTTGGCGACTCGGAATTTAAACGGATGAGATCTCATATTCCATATTTATGTTTCACTCCTTATTCCTCCACATTAGATGAAAGACACGTGCACAATTATGACATTATTTTGTTCATGTGTCATTCATCCAATTAAATGGAATAGACAATGGAATATAAAACAAACTATTTAAACACTATTGTGTTTCAATATTTCCCAGAATTTGTAGATAAACCAATTATAAATTAAACTATGACAATTGAAAAAAATAGTTCGAATGAACGCTTATTGCGTGGAAATTAGATTCGACCATGTATAGTATGTAATAAATATAAAATCCAAGTTATACTTTCTCTCTAAAGTTTTTTAATTTTTAGAAGGAAAAAAAAGGTCCAATCAAGATAGACAAACAACAACATTGTAGATGAAGACTAATTAATTCCGTGTTTGGATGACTAGCTATTAGAGGGTTGAGAGTTGAGAGAATATGCTTTAAAGTGAATTATGCTTTGAGTTTGTAACATGGAGATGGTGAGGTTAAGACAAAGTTTATGTAGTTTAGTGTTGGAACATAATAAGAATTATGCTCTTAAAAAGAAGATTTTTGTCTTAATTGTTGTTGTTAATATCCTAATTAATTAATGTAGCCAAATTTGTTCTCACATTTTTGGTTTGAGAATCATATTCTTCTGTTTCTTCTTGGATTGAGTTTTGTTTTGTTCATAAGGGATAATTCTTCAGCACCTTTTCTATCAATGTTGGTTATTGCCTCTTCAATTTTATATATTTTAAAAATTAAGAATTTATAATTCAAGAATCAAAAAAGTTTTACCAGACCAAAAGAATATTAGCAGAATAATAAAAATGGTAGCTAGCTTGATTTTCACATGCGTCTATTATCTCGAAATAAGAAGAAGAAGTTGAAAATCACTCTATATATCCAAACAATCAAATTTATTTACTCAGTTTATCAAGATATCAAAGAATTATAAAATACAATAAATTGTTTTAAATCAAAACATGCATCTAATGACATAAATATACAATTAACTTTGTTGAGATTCAAATCAAGAACTTCTTACTTGTAGAATTTTAGGTGATCATAACCTTTACCACCAAATTAGTTTTAAACTTAAGTGGAAGACGTTTGTATTGTGGTGGAAATTGACCCGAGTTTGATCTTATATGAGTGTATGTTCTCTCCCCTATTATATTCCACTGTACTAAAAAAATATTCTAGATCTTTTGGAAAATTAACATTAATCATCAGACGATAAGTTATATCTGTTTGAGTACAAGGTCCCAGGAGAGGTGAGACTAATGGGAATTGCTCATAGGTCAATGGTCTGGGTTACAAATGCTCAACCAACTAAGCTACAATCAATTCTCGTAAGTGATATTGTGAGCGTTTGCAAAAACAAAAACTTTTAGAAAAAATGATTTATTGTATTAGAAGTAAAAGTAGTTAAGAATCAGAGAAGTTGGAAGTATTTGAAAATATAATAAGAAATTGAGAGCATTTGGTGGAAAAAAAAATATTTTCTATTTTTTCGTAAAAGTCAAACCAAAAGCAGAAGCAGAAATTTATAATACTTCTCTCGCTGCTTTTAGTTTTTGATTAAATGAATCTAATCAGAAGCAGAAGTTTGCATTTCCAAACACTACAATACAAAGTAAATTTTTTCAGCCAAAAACTAAGAAATAAACACTCCTATAATGAAGTGGGTAATGAAATATTAAATAAAGGACAGGAGGGTCATTTTACATGCTTAGTGGCCCGAACATGGAAAGAGGAGTGAGAACGAGGGTGAACAAAGTTTCCGTTAGTTTCGGATAAGCATAGACCACTTACAGTTGTCCGAAAATACAGATTTCAAAGTTCAAACTTTGGCGGGCGAAACATTCTTCTGTTTAATATTGGACTCCAGTCTATCTCCGCGTTTACCGTTTCAAACATTTTGCGCCGAATTTTTCTCACTCCACGTGTCGTTCATCTCATGGCTCCTATCTATTTTTACTTTTCTTTAAATGCTCCTTCAAAACCAGCTTCACAAAATTGACACTCAACTTTAAATAAATAAACACATGTTTTGAAAAATACAGATGTTTCATTAATAATTTTCGTACATAATTCTTGGACTATTAATATCAGGTAAAATTTCACTGTACTATTGATTTTGTATTAAATACATCCCATACTATTAAAATCTTTAAATACCTTTTTAAAACTATATGACATGTATTAATAGAAAAAATATCGGGTTATTTTTTTGTATGTGGTATTTGCCACAGACTTTTGTGTATTTGTGGTGGGTTGGGGGATTTTAATTATTTAAGCGTAGGCGCCCCTAGAAAGGGCGCCTACTAAGCAGGCGCCTATATGGGAAGCGTCTGCTGACATGTACAGATTTACCTGAATAATTTTTTTATTTTCGAAAGTTAATTTTTAAACATAAAATCGCAATTTTTGAATATTACTGAATTGAAATATTACTCAATCGAAATATGATTATATAATAAAGTTTACACCACATAATAGCTAGAAAATTACATATTAAAATACTGAAATAAGATACGACATGCCATTACAACTAAGTACGAGAATAACTGGTACGCAAATAACCGAAACTCTGCACGATCAACTTGGCATGAAAAATAACTTCCTTGCTCAGCATTAGATTGTGATGGCAAGTAGAGTTTAGGGTGAGCCGGCAAGTTGATTGAGCCTTGTGTTTCTGGCTCCGGTATCTTAAACAATATTTTGAGCTTATCAAATAAAGGTTCTCCCTCCATCATATAAGTATTCAGAGTAACGGTGTCATCTATAATTATTTTATTCTATTATTTCACTAACTTTTTTAAAATTTCCTACTATATTATTCAACAATTTTTACTAACAATTTGTAAAAGTGCATAAAAGTAAACTAACATTACCAGAATTTTATCTACAATAAATTATCATATCATTATATTATTATACTAATATTTTAAAAATACCTACAAGTTACCAATATATAATTTATTATTCTACAAATTTTACTAACAATTTATAAAAGTACCTAAAAATAACAATTAACAAATATTATCTGCCAACATCAATCATTTACAATAAAATAAATAATTAACTAAATAAATTAGAAATATTAAAAATTGCTCAAAATGTTTGAAAATTACCAGAAAATTTCAGAAAATTGCTCGACTCAACTGTCCACAGTCGTGCCGCCGCTGTCCACCGCCACTTACCACCACCGTGCGCCACCAGTCACCATCACTCACCATGCAAAGAAGAATTTTTAAGCTGGGAAGAGGAGGGGAGGGCGCCATCTGCCATGTCAGCTCGACAGGTGACAACAGACGCCCCTTTGACCGGTGCCTACATGGCAGTAAGTAAAAAAAATATAGCAGGAAACGCCCTAGGTAGTGGCGTCTCCCTGGCAGGCGCCAACTCCAAGGGCGCCTGCACCTAAAATGACAAACCCCTCCACCCCCAACCCACCACAAATACACAAAAGTCTATGGCAAATGCCACAAACAGAAAAATAACCCAAAAATATCTCATCTATAATTAGATTTTAATTTATTTGTTCCTAAATTTTGCTTAACTATGATTTTATTGAATAACTGATAACTAATCCAAGTAAATATAATTTAACTAGCTAGAAATTTATTTTTGAAAGAAAAAAATAGAAGTAAATAAATTTGACCTAATATTTATTTAACTCTAATTCTTAAATAAATTTATCTGAATTAAATTTTAAAATAAATAAAAATCTAAATACAATGTTAATAATGTAAAAAAGAAACATTTTTAGAAAGCATTATTCTATAATATTAAACTTATATTTTGCTATTTATTTAGTTTAAATTAATTTAAAATTAAGTTTATTTAATAAAATTAATGTTGAATAAAATTTGGGTCGGGCTAGCTCGATAAACATGATAAGACACTATATTTTTTTAATTATCTGTAATTTATTATTTGTATGGGCAATTTACTAGTAATTGAACATTTGTAATTAACTATTTTTATTGATAATTTATTAGATTGTATGTTTTAAGTATCAAATATAAAGAATATAAAAAAAATCATATATTCTATTTGTTAATGGACTTAACAAGCCTAATGGGCCTAACTAAATAAGTTTGACAATTTTGCTTACCGTGCCGTGTTTTTCGTGTTTTTAACGCATCGTGTTTGGATTTAAATTTTAGGTCCTTTAAAATTATCGTGTCATGTTCGTGTTTAAGCTTATCGTATCGGACCGTTATCATGCCGGCCTGATAATGATCCATCACTAACGACTTGCCACCCCTACCACAAGGATTTTGGGCCTCTTTCTTACCACTAAATTAAATGCATATGGGCGCATGTTTCTTTTCTTAGTATAGAGAAGTCTTGTTTGGAAGATTTTGACAGATGGTGCATTAAAAGCAAATTAGTTTATTCGTATGAAAGAAAGATGTCGTATTGTAATATATATAAGACTAATAGACTAAATAAATAAATTATAAACTCCATCCATAAAAATGTTTTATATTGGTGACTACTTCATTGGAAAGTCATTCACATTTTATTTTTTTCATAAAAATTAACACATAAGAAACTCTCAAACTAATAGACGTGTTGTACAAACTTAAATAGAATAAGCTTTTCTCAAAAAAAAAAAATAGAATAAGCTAAAATATGGATATCAAATTACGGATTTGGAAATATAAAAATTTGCCCATTTCTATCTCAATGTTATGGCGTTCAACCAGCTAACAAATCACGCGGCCCAGCACGTGAGCTGCCCACTCCAGTCATGGAGAAACACGCGGACATGTTTGTCACGTGACGCACAAGTCGTGGCCATGTGGAGGCAACCGGTTGGCTCAACGGTGCCGGATCTCGTACTACAATCAACAATAATCACTTTTTTCTTTGTGCTTAGATTTTGCGGTTGTTGTTTTTTTTTTTTCAACGGCTTGTTTGGCTTGCACGTCTGGATAGAGGACAGGCGTCAGCTTATTTTTCAACTTCTTTGACTGTGGGATAAATTGCTAGCTGTAAGATTAATGACACTATGACAGCTGTGATTTTCTTTTTTTGCGCGTGAAGAAAAACAAACAGTCCATATCTTCTATTTTCTATAACATTTTATCTCATTTTTAATATATTAGGAGAATATAATTTTCTAGAAATCCTAATATATTATTTAAAAAAATCAATACTTTAGATGGATTTTTCATTTGTGCAGTAAAGGCAAATGCCACCTAATTAAATGCTGGTTAGTGGTGAAGAAGTTAAACTATGGAAGATTCTTAAGACAAAGCTTAGTAGATAAATTTTTTAGCTGGATTGAGAGACATGTCATCATTTTGTTTGTTAAGGTCTCACCTCCCCAAGCTTAGTCATTGGAAAAAGGATAGTATTATATTGATCTCCACCAGATTTATCCACCTAACATTTTTAAGTATTTGTACGAAGACCAAAATTGTAAAGAAAATTTCTCAAAAAACCCACTCTATAGTTTTGTTTATATAAAATACTCAACTATATGTTTTTTATTCCAAGTTGTTTCTTATTTAGTTTTTTTATTCTTTTTCTCAAAGAATGCATGCTGCGTAGAGTGTCAATGGGCTTGATCGGACCATTGGGCTTTCGAAAAATTTTGGGATGGGACGGGACGGGTCGAAACTGGTCGGTCGTGGAAGGCTTGGTCCAACCCAGTCGAATGTGAAATACATGTACAAATATTTTCGTGTTGCGCCAAAAGTCGGGTCAAGGCCGACCTATGGGCTAATTGGGTGGCTCAAATAGATCCGATTTTTTCGGCCTAAATAACTACGGCCTAGCCCGACCAAAACTTCGGGCCGGACTAGATTTTGCTACCTCTAATTTTAAGAGGAGTTTTTTTATGAGAAATATTGGAGAATATGTGTATGTATTATGATGAAAACATGTTTAAAGATGTAATATATATTAAATTTTATTTTGGAAGAATAAATGGAAAACGAAAAATAAAGAGAAAAAAAATATCAACTATATTGTTTTATTACAAAAAAGTTCTTAATTAGCAAACGACTTTTCAAAAAGTTTTCTAATTATGATTTTTTTCAAAATGAATTTTTTGTATAGGCGTGACATATTTAAAAGTTCATTCTAAATTAACTAACAAACACCAATTATTACTGAAATGAAATTTTAGATCCAAAAGTTCATTTTAAAAATGTTCTCAAACAAACATAGGATGTACTAAAATAACCCATATATCATATCGATAAAGTAAACATTTAAATCAATATTAAAGTAGTACGTATATGAATTTCGTCAAATACGCTAATCATTTTATAAATCTATAAAAAAGATATAATAACCATTTCTAGAATTTCAAATATGTCAGGCACGATTCACGACGGTAGACTGAGTTCAACTCATGTTATTTTAGTATTTGGGGCTGAAAAACTATTTATGGATATACATAGGCAAGTGGATAATTCCAATTGATTAAAATATTACAAAGTTATCTGGATTTGGTTGGAAAGTCATGGGGAGGTTGACTTTGAAGGTTGTCAACATGAATTGCATTGGTTGGTTTCCTAGGGAGAAACCATGCATGTTTTTGTATCAAATTATGCACTTGTTTATTTTTCACATCCCATGGGTCATGTCCTACTTATCCAATGTCCTTTTAGTCTAAACACACATTATTATTCTACGCTCCAGCCGAAATTATTGAAAATTCACATTAATTTTAGGATTCATTTTTTATTTTTTTAATTATTCGATCAGATATGTGAATGTCGGTACATCGAGATACCGATGTTATTACCAGGCTGGCAGTCAGGCACCACTAATGGAACTAAAATCAACTAGATTTGGACCCAAGAAATTCCCAAATTTTGATATTTATAAAAGATTGGATTTCAATCTTTATCATTGTACTAGATCTTATTGACAAAAAAATACCTTTAATATCATAAACGGGTTTGTATGTTTCTATCTCTGTTATTGAGTATATCAATTGGTAAATTAAATGGCACTTCACGACTCGAAATTTTATCATTTTAGTTTATATTATACCCAAAAATAATTTAAATTGAACTATACCCTCTAATTATCTTATATTTATAACAATATTTTTGCCTGCAATGGCATTTCCTCTAGGCTAAATTTCATCAAAAAGCATAAAAAGTCTTCATCAACCTGGATCGTACTGCAGCCACTCCTTGCAGCTCTAGATTTCAGAGGCTACTAATTAACCACATAAAATATATATTTCCCATTGTTATTCACATCCACTTTTTCTATTTCTCACTCAATAAAATCAACTCCAACAATATGCACTATTTTAGTGTATATTTTGCACTATTTACCATAAATTTTATACTTCATCTCCGACAATTTGCAGTAAATTCTACAACTAAAAATAATATTCCATTTTAGTGCATATTTTCATACACTAAAATCAAAATAAAAAAATTAGTGCACTACAGTGTTAAGCTATTTTTGGCGAAAAAATCATTCTCATCTTCAATATGACGTAGGCTTTAGTGCATTGCTAGAATAAGTTTTTGCTCCAAATTGAAAATAGAGCGCTCTCTTAATTGAAAATGCGTTAACTAACATTATTTGCAGTAAAAGATATTACTATTCGTTATGGTTTTACCATTGTTTTTACTTTTGAGTAGCAAAGAAGGGGAAAAAGCAAGAAACAATAAACTCGTGTCCAGGGACTCTGATCTTGAATTTTTTTAGAAGCGGCACAAAATAATTACAATTATAAACTGCATATATCAAAATAATTAATGGGAGCATATTTTTTCAACTAATTAATATATAGCTTTTAAAATTTTTTACAAAACTAATAATGTTATGTGCGTTATAATTTTGGGCACACGATTACCCTAATGTTACATAACACTCTTTGTTGAAAAAATTAATAATGATATATAACACTTTCTGCATGAGTTAATTAATAGTGCTATAAAAATAATAAATAGTAAAAAAAATATGGGAGCATGTGCCCGTAGTTGGAAGCATAATAGAAGAAATCCGGATAGGATCTTCTATTCCAAAACCGTGTTTCATCTCCTATTACAACCGTATGGATAATTGACACGTGTATTACACTTACCAAATTAGAACCCTACAATTTCTGCTTGATTTATGCTTGAAAATTAACATGGTAAGTGTAATACACGTGTCAATCATCCACACGGTTGGAATATGAGATGAAACACGGTTTTGGAATAGAAGATATCATCCAGAAAAAATTGGTTTGAAAATGTCATTAGAGGGCAAAGTACTATAATATATAATTAAAATATAATGGAGTAAAATGCTTTTACATCATAAATAGTAAAATTTGAAAGGGAAAGTGCATTTTATCCTATCGAATTTTCTTCCACGTAGTCTTTGTTCCAAATATAATAACGATAAGTACTTTGTGAGTATTCTGACTATTCTCCCTTAATTTTGTCAAATATTCAGTTATATATCTGGCTAGATTCTTTTCGTGTTGCTTTAAAAATTAAACCATCCATTGAATTGTCTCCTTATCCATGTATTCGGATGACAAAGATTCGTTAAATCGTCAAACTAACACTTGAATGCATGTTTTTTTTTTTTCTGTTAAGATCAAACTATGATCCGAACAAGCCTATAGATGAAAGAAATTTTGACTTAGGGCTGTAAATAAGCACAAATTTCTTGTTAGATTAGAGTGGAGATTTTTGAGAAATTGTGCTCTGAAGTAATCACCAACTTTATGGTATGATTGTATTAATTTAAAAAAAAAAAACAGAGGTGTTTGAAATTAAAATAATAAAAAAACTCATTGAGGCCGGTTTGATTATGTGTTAAATGTAAGTGGGTAATTCCAATATTTTTACAAATGTAAGGAGTGTATTTGAAATAGGTTTGCTTATGAATGACAAAATGAGGTAAAGTGTAATATTGAATCAAACCTCAAGGAGTTTCTTGAAATATTGTTCAATATCTTGGTCTTTTTCATGATTAACTCAAACCTTAAGGGTAGTTTTTATAATCATCCCAAAAAATATAAATAAATAAATGGTCCAAAGCAGTTATAAACTCATAAAACTCCTTAATTACACTACAAGAAAACATTGAAATTCCAACTGAAAAAAATCGTTGGAATTTGACCAATTCTCGTTGGAATTGTCAATTCCAACGGAAATTCCAACGAAAAATTAATGAACCGTTGGTAAAATGGCCGTTGGAATGCCAAAATTCCAACGAAAATTCCAATGGAAAAATATTCCAACGGTAGTTCCAACGGTATTTATCTGTTGGAATATCCAATTGTTGGAAAAAAAATCCAACAAATATTCCAACGGTAATTCCAATAGAGTTATACCGTTGGAATTTAGTCCAACAGTGATTCCAATGATATTAATCCGTTGGAATATATAATCGTTGGAATAAACTCCAACGATTATTCCGATGTTATGTCCAACAACATTATATCGTTGGAATTAATTCCAACGATAATTCCAACAATATATTTCATTGGAATTTGAGAAAAATTCCAACGTTTTTTTTGTTGGAAAACATTCCAACAACAATTCCAACGGATTTTTTCCGTTGGAATTAAAAAAATTCCAACAGTTGGATTGTTTGGAGTCCAAGAGGGTGGGGGCAGAGATGCCCTAATTAAAAATTAAAAACTTATGCACAAGTTGTTTCATGTTTGTAAGGAATCGATACCTAAAAATTGAGTTAAATAAAAACATCTGTTTTTGTTTTTCTTAAACAGATGCTTTAAGTTTTAAATTTAATTAAAAAATAAAAGACTAGTTTATAGGTATCGGGTATTCAATAACAATTAATGCCTAAAGACTTTGATTTATTTTCAAAAATTCCACCACCCTTCTTTAGGCATCAGTTTTCGTGAAGAACTGATGCCTACATGGTGATTTTATAGGTGTTTTTGTACTAGTGTTTATTCCAATAATTTTGTTTATCATTAAATTAGTGTTGCAAATTTTCCAACGATTTATTGTGATGTTGGCATTTAATATTCCAACATAAAAATCCAACCGTTTATTCCAATAGTCTTGTCTACTGTTGGAATTTATTTTGGAATTTTCCAATGGTATGCTGCAGCATTGGAATCTCAATTGAAATTGTAAAACTTCCAATAGCATTTCCAACGGTTTATTCCAACTATTTTGTTTACCATTGGAATTACTATTGGAATTTTCCAACAGTTTATTTTGGGGTTGGAATTTTCGTTGGAATTTTAATTCCAACGGACATTCCAATAGGTTATTCCAATGGTTTTGTTTACCGTTGGAATTTTCCAACGATTTATTATGGTGTTGGAATTTTCGTTGGAATTTTTAAAATTCCAACAGTTTTTTATTTCGTTGGAATTATTCCGTTGGAATTGTATTGTTTTCTTGTAGTGTTATATTTCTGGATAATGTAATAACTAATATAATTAATTATTTTTAAAAGTATATATAAGGTTAAGTGTTTGTTGCACGTACACTGGTGCTGATGTAGGATTGCACATTCAATCAAATGAACCGAAATTTCGATTATTTGAAAAATCAATTGACCAAAATCATAAATTGAAAATCGAGTCAAATTAATCAGCTCCATTCAATCATAAGTTGATTTTCTTCTCTGGTTTTTCGAACATTCAATTTTTCTAAAGAAAAATAAAATTGTAGAAATATCAAACAACTCTTATTAGTCATCAGATGCATGTCACATACTTGGTCTATAACAATAAGAGTCATGGGCGGATTCAGGGGGCCGACCCAAAAAAAAATTATCCCATTTTTTCTATGGGGAAAAAAATAAAAATTAAATATTTTTTAAGGGGAAAAATAAATAATTTGTGAAAAAAAATTGAACTAGGATAGCCGAGCCGGATAGCTA
This sequence comes from Rehmannia glutinosa, assembly GCA_016081115.2. Classification (NCBI taxonomy): domain Eukaryota; kingdom Viridiplantae; phylum Streptophyta; class Magnoliopsida; order Lamiales; family Orobanchaceae; genus Rehmannia; species Rehmannia glutinosa. Next base: position 29,533,432 of record CM071929.1, on the reverse strand, counting down.
CACCATTAATACGAGTTATATGCAGCATGCATACAATACAAACGGCTAATAGTAGTAATGCATGTGACATGCATTTACCCGTATTTCCCGTCACGCAATTGTCAATGCCCAATTTCTTGCTATGACTTGTATATTTTTTTTGCAGATTTAAATATATAGACTTTGGTATATATCACCAAATCCATTCATTTTGGTCAGTGTTTATCTTCAAGGCATCTTTTTACGTTAGATGGTGACGTAATACCCATTACCCATGCCATGCCATCTTCATAGCTGCTTTGATAATTTTGGGAATGTTAAAATCAAGGGAGTAGAAATGTAGAATCTTTTTAAATTACAAAAAGATGACGTTAAGTTTTTTACATACTTATATAAAAGTGACCCTGAAAGTTCATTATTTATCCATAAAAAGAGCGTTTTGTATAGCTTTTTATGACATAGAGATAAGTGATTTTTAAAGTTTATTTTCAATTGAAGTGATAATTTGAGAAAATATCAAAAAAGGGCGGTTCAGAAAATAAATATTAATTATAAACTATTTAAAAATAAATGAATTTTAAGGGGTTGAAGAAACATTTTTTTTTTGGTTAGAAAAATGCATATTAAGTTTAATTAAAATTACATTTAGGTTGTCGTCGCTGTTAGATTCTATATATCAATTTACATGGAAAATTTTTATTTATTCGAGAAAAGGCAACAATAAAGTACCCAACTTATCAAGTACGTAATTGAACTACTTCCACTCAAATCTCAGTTTAAGATTTTATTTGTGAAAGTGACAATATATAAAATTTGCAAAACGCCCTTGATTTGATGATATTAACGTTAAAATGTTTGCCTTTAGTTTTCCAAAAGGAGGACTGTCATGCAAATTAATGTTGGAATAATACGTTAAGAAACAGTGTATCGTATGTAATGTTTGGTCCTTCAAAGAAAATGTAATGTTTTGTTAACATTCAAGATTCCTCTAATTTTTTCATCAAAAAGAAAAAAAGGATTCCTCTAATTTTTCTAAAAAATAATAATGTTTCTTCTATACCTTTCTTAATTTTAATTGCTTCTTCTCTCACAAAATAGGATCCACTATATAAAGTTCCATCGTTAGTTTTCAATTTTATATTAATATACATCTATAATGTCTTTTTTCTATACGTGTGATGCTGCTAAAATCCACAGATCACTCAAAGTCAAGAAATTCAGAAAAAGTCTAAATCTTTTTCTTCAAAGCTGGAAATCATCTGTGGTGGAAAATTGCCTGCAACAAACGCTAGACGTATACTGGAGTTGTCCCAGGGAGACCCCTACGACGTTCAAGTCAGCACGTGAATAAGAGAAAATACGGAGCAAAAGGACAAATATTGGAAATACTGAATTGTGAATACTTATAAATGAGATGGACGAACATTTTACCTGAATTAATGGGCCGCATGCGCCGTCTAGGAGAGGGTGGCAGCATGGACCGGATCCCGACTTCATGGGCCGGATGCTTTTATTTGTGACCCAATAATAATTGGAAATATTGGGTAATAATTGTGATTTATTCATACGTAATAATGATAATTATAAAAGGACATTATTGACATAAGATGATAAAATAAAACATATGAAATTCAAGGTATAACTCTAATGTGACAACTCCAATATCTAACAGAAAAATACATTTGCAGTAAAATTTATCTCCTCTCAAGAGAAAAGTCACTAGTTAGTTTCAGTATAATTCCCCTCCCCCCATTATATTATTGTTGTTATTATTATTTATGAATTAAAGTAGTTGTTCACATCCCAAACTTCCATTCATCCAAGAAGATAAGTATAAAACTTGAAAACTATTATTGCAATTGACAAAATGACATATCCAAGTTGGTCACAACCATATCAATGTGCAAAAGTTGGATAAACAACAATCAGCCCATGTGCCCAAAACAACTGGTAAACTACATGTTGTGATGCATCATGCCCTTTGCAACATATTTCACTCAAATCCAACTAGTCTCACCTCTCCCGGACCTAATCCAAAAAACCCCCCCAAAAAAAAGAAGAAAAAATTCCCATCCAACTCACCAATCAAAATAGCAATTTAATATTTGCTGGTTAACCAAACCTCCGTAATTTTTCTTACGTGATATAATAAGCTATTATAGTTTGGAGAAAAAAAGAAATCAGAACCTAGTAGAGGATACACCAAATCTAAACATTACACCAAATTTGGTGTAATGAATAGTATTATACCAAATTTGGTGTAATACAAATATTCCCTCTTTACCCTCCACTCTACTTCAAATTTTAATTCCTATTGCATCCTATATTTGATATATAATTCATTTGTAACGTGGTTTTAGTTATTTAAATTATGTATATAGTTATTATTTTAGATGAACAATTATAATAACTAACAATAGACTGTCAATAGTTAATATTTATCAATAAATTATTATAAACTAAACTTAAAATTTTCTATTAGCTACAATAATTAATAAATAAAATTATAATTTAATTAAAAAAACATCAAAGTCTATCACAAAATATTTGTTTTTAAATATTAGTTTTGTCTACCATAAAATACGTGTGAGATGAGAATTAGTAATATATTAATATTCTTTTGTTTTTAAATATTTTTTTTAGGTTTGTCATTTTTATTGTCTAGTGTGCAATTTAGTATCTTTATTTATTGTGATATTAGTTGTAATATTTATTTTGCAATATAATTAATTAATGTAATATTAGTTTAATATAAGTATTTATTTAGTTACATTAATAGTAATAAAATTTAAGCAAAAGAAATAATTGCATAAACAAATAAATTTGTTATTCCAAGATGAAAAGAAAATATTAAAATAATAATTTGGTGTAAGATTTAGTATAGTTGATTAGAAATGATTTTTGAAAAATTACACCAAAACACCAAATTTGATCTGAACTCATTGGTCGGAGATGCTCTCATACTCCAAAGCCACAAATATTAAGCAAAAATGCCAGTACTGCAATACGGTGTTGATTCAAATTAGGCCCAATAAGCTGGTTAGTAATGTCACAGAACTATTTAACATATTCTGAGGAATAAGCACAACTGAAATCCTCAAACTGAACCTCAATGGAGAATTTTCAAGTAGAAATTCGCTTTAAGAACCACGGCCAAGAAGACAAAGGCACGCACTTAAATCAACAAACTCAGTATTGCAAAAGCCATAAATATACTTAAAAACACCGCAACGGCATAATGTGCTCCAGACACTTAGAAATTGTGTAAAAAGATTCAGCTCCAACATAAAAACATAATCAAACCATAAAGGTCATGCAAATCATTCAAATGCAACCGACAATTAACTTAATCAAAAAGGCTGAAACCCATGTCATCATCAGGCTCTTCGGCAGGCTCTTCTTTCTTCTCCTCTTCCTTGGCACCACCAGCAGCAGCAGGAGCAGATCCAGGGTCCCCAGCTGCAACAGGAGCAGCCGTAACAGCAAACTTGCTCGGATCCTGCATGCCGTACATCACATCATGCGATTAGTTAAATTATAAAAATTACCCTAAAGTTTAAGCCTAATTACTAAAAAACTCCTGTTATCATTCAAAATTACAAATACCACCTCAAAGTATTACAAACACCCCTCGAAGATTGTATGTACTTAACAAATACACTTGTAAAATGGACCCAAATGTCAAGGGGATATTTGTAATTTTGAAATATAGTTGGTTTCTTTTTGGTAATTAAACTTAACCCTAAGTAAAAAAAGACAAATCGTAACTGGAACAGCACTAATGAAAAATAGTAAACGCATACCGCAAGATACTCCTTGACTTTATCAGCTTGGGGGAAGGAATAATCAGTTTCAAGTGCAACAGCCAAGACATTTTTGAATGCATTAATGAACATATGTGGTGCAGCTGCAAGGGTTGGATATGAGATGGCTAGTGACAATGATGTAACCATGGAGACACCCATGGCAAACTTCTCAATCAGGTCATCTTCTGTCAAATCAAGCACCTCGGGGCTGAAAACAGATCCATTGTCATACACAGAGAGGACAACGAGACCATAAGAAAAGGGCCTGATTCCAAGTTTCAAAAGCAACGCAGCTTCAGAGGAACCCACTTTGTCACCCTTTTTGATAAGCTCGACAGGGGTGATAATTTCGACAGTACCCTTGTTAATCTTGGTGGGGATATTGAGAACCTGGAAGCATACACCATCATATAATATCCTATGGGTTGGGAGAAAAAACACTGCAATGAAAGTGAGTCAACTTATAAGTACCTGGAAGAAGGATGTTTGTGATGGATCCAGACCAGTGTTCCCAGGTGGGACAATGACATCAATTGGAGCCACCAAACCAACACGAGCAGGTGCCCCAACCTGTTGACAGAGATAAGATGTACACACACCAATATTATTAACATAAAAAGGAGAAAGATATGCAAAGCAAATAAGAGAAGAAATGTCATGCCTTTAAGATTCACAAATAAAGTATGCAGATACACCTTCAATGTCTTACCATCATGGAATTTCTATTTTACAATCAATTTTTCTATAAATATAACATCTACAATAACTATTATAACAAATCAGATTGTGTACTCGGTACTGTAAATTCATTTAAAGAAGAAAGAACCATTTAGTTCTAAAGTGAAAAAAAAATGTTATGGAGATAAACTAGGGTTCTTCTGAAGTGAAACTTCAACCATAAATCGTCTCAGCTTAAAATCATAACTTACATGAAAAAGTTAAGATTATAGTTCATGGGTTCTGATAAATATCAATGTGATAGCTTCTTTAAGTCAAGAAAACTAAAATACGAACAGTTAGCCCAAACTTGTTTATCAGGATAAAAGTTCACAGTCGTATGAATATGAACTACATCCATCTTAACTTCCCTTTCTAAATCACCAACTGAAAGCACTAATAATGTTTGCCGGCATTAATTGGCAATGTAATATTTAATTACGGTAGGAAACTATAAGATATTCCAGGCACAATTTCAGCCAAATCAAACATACAAACTATAAAGAGGTTTTGATGTACGTTCAAAAGAATGTAAACCTCAGATCAATGATAACAAGTATAAATGGACCATGGAACAGATACAGATTAGCAGGACAAAAGAAAAAGAAATAAATAAGTACGAACCTTGTACTTGGCAACCTCCTCACTGACTTCCTTCAAGTCACCCTTGGTGAAAATCAATCCAACATTGCCCTGTACAAACAAAGTCGGAAACTTGATGAGTACTTATCCATTTTCACATCTAAACAAAGACATCAATAATTGATAGTCTCTCACCATCTATGTAAATTAGCCACAAAAAATAAAAAAAAACGCATATTTAAATAACAAAACACCATCTTATGCTATTTCCCAATGTGAATTTAACAACAGCAATAATCATGTCAATTGCTCATGACTGTTACATTTAGGGGTTACCAACGCTAGAGGGAGAGCCCAAACCACCCAAGTAAGGTTCAATCCTAAAACAAATTGGTGATAGGAGAAGTAGCTCACTTAGCTAATAAAGTAGGCTCTATTTCCCTAATTAATCAATTCCATCAATACCACAAATTGAACAACAAACAACCAAATTGATCTTCCTAAATCCTAATACTACCTGCATCGAGAAATATTAATGTAAGAAACAATTCTTTCCTAGCCTATTAGTCAATCTAGTAAATCGATATCTTGCATCGCTCCAACATTAACAAATTACAAAGACAATTAACAATGTGAAAAATATAAAAATATAGAAAAATAAAACAACTAAAACTAAGCTTCAAACTTACAACAAGGAGAGGAATGAGGTTAAGAATAGTATTGTTCCCCGTCTTTTCAGCGTGGATACGAATAGACCTCTTCATCATGGTATTCTTACCCATGAGAACCACAGAGTCACCTCTTAGTCCTCTCCTAATGTTCTGCAATTGAGTCGAACCCACATTGTCCGCCGCCGCTACCAAGACCTGCGTATACTCATCGAGCAATTGGCAGAGTTTCTGGTCGTAAGCGATCTTCTTGTCGGCCTTTGAAATCTTAGGAGCCATTTCTCTCAACTACAACAAATGTTTCTACCTAGATATAAATGTATCTATACACAAAACCCTAGAAATGAAAGGAAGAGATACAAAAATGAGGGCCAAGACGCAGCGGCAGTGGCTATGTCAAGGCGGACAGCGGAGGCGCCGTCACTTTAACCTCTTCAATTCAGATTTGGGGCTTTACGGATGAAAGCTGAGGATAAAAACACAGAAACCTATTCGGAGCTCTAAAAGAAGATAAATGGAGGGTTGACGGGTTTTTATAGGATCAAATGGCGTGACCTAAAAGAGACGGTCAGGATTGGGAATTTTGTAATTGGATGATCCTACGGCTGAGCCTCTGTTAGGCAATGATGGGCCTTCATACTGGGTTTAATATTTGGGCCTCTACATTCATTGGGCTTCTCAAAATTGGACAATAATCCAGAACGAAACGGCGCGCATTTGGAATTGTATTGGACACTCAAGTAATTTTTTTTTTTTGGGAGGGCGAAAAACGGATCGAGTTTCTAGTTGTCTCCCACACTACCCTTCGGGTCTATGGAGTGTCGCCAATAGCTAGCAATGGGATTAGTAAGAGGTGGGTCAACCCCAAACCCACGCTCCATGGTATTTAATGATCCTGAGAAATAATATCACATCTCTGAGAATCACATAATAAAGAGCAAGTCTCTTGTGAGACAGTCTTACGGATCTAAATCCGTGAGACGGGCCTCCTAAAGGCTCCGTCTTGGGAACATGAACCATGAAAATAAATTTAAAAATAATAATGAACCATGAAGAAACAAAAATAAACCATAAAAACATGAACCATGAAGAATAATCCCGAAAAACAAAAATAAATCCAAAAAATAAAAAATAAACCCTAAAAAAAACTAAAAATCCTAAAAACCCAAATCAATTAAAAATAAACCCAAGAAACAAAATAAACCCTAAAAACAAATATAAACCCTAAGAAAAAAAAACCTGAAAAAAAAAAAACTTTAAAACTTTGTGTAAGGGCTCCGTCTTACGGATCTAAATCCGTGAGACCGTCTCACGCAAGTTTTTGCCCATAATAAATATTTCCATAGCTGATGAGTAGATGCATTATTTTCCCAGTAATACATTATTACCAACCATGAGATAACAATCACACCACTGAAGTAACATCTGGTTTTCCATTATCTACTTCTGGAAATATGCAATTGATCAGTTCATGCAAATTAAAGGGGTTGTTTGGATATCTTTATTGTCACTACTTGATATTGATGAGACTGTAGTGGGCAATGGGCATATGGATGGGGATAATTTATCGCTATCATGATTCCATATTTATGCTTTAATGCACTTTGCTTGTTATTCTTGGTGTGGTGATCAGCAAGTATTATGATGACATTTTGTGACCAAAGTGTTAATTTTAGTATTTTTTATTTTCTGAAAAATAACTTTGCTTAGTATTAGCATTTTAATCCAATACAATATAAAACCTATTGTAAATCATCAACTAAATAAAGGGTTGTGGAAAATTCCAAAGGTATTAGTATTCATGATGTGTAATTTTTTTTTTTAGAATCAAATGAAATACATTTATTCATGGAACTTACAATTGAATACAACATCGGATGAAAAACGGTTGCTAGTCCTACAGAATCATAAATCTATACAGATCTAAAATAATTTTTTTAAACCTACATATATCTAACTTATCCGTATAATCAGAACATCGCAACAGAGCCGTTGGACATAACACATACCAAAGAAATTGATCTCGCTTTCTGTCACGTAGTGTCGATAATAGCTCATCTGATCTTCTGAACAAAAATCTCACATATGAGACAAATTTATTATATTAGATAGATTTCATGACTATAACAATCTTGTTGCACTCACAGTCGTTAAGATTCAAAGAGTGAGATTGCGTATGAAGGGTAAATGGAAGGGTAATTGTGCTTTTTATTTACAAGTAAAATAATTTTATTAATTAATTCAAATTAGCAATACATCAATAGAAAACACAAATAAATTTGTTAAAAATCATTAAAGATAAACTATGAAAAGACTTATAATATGTAGGTTAATAACAAAAATCGGCTCAAAACCTACAATTTTGAAAATTCTATAGTGTCTAGAATATAAATGATTCTGGACCTGCAACCTGTTGAAGACCATAATCTGATTTGTTATCTATATCGGATCGAAAACTTGCTTATCTAAATCTGCACAAGAAAATAACTTCACCAAGAGGGAGATAAACCAAACGATGCATCAGACAGCAGAATCACAAACAAGAAAATAAATAATTCAGATCTATGTGGGAAACCACTTATTTAAAAACTAAATTAATTAAAAAAAGATGTTGATTGGGTGATTTCAAGCAACAAATGACCAACAATCACACCTTAGCAATGAAGATCAAGAAGAGAAACAAGATAGGGATAAACAAGAGATGTGGTTAGAGAGAAAAAAAAGGCTAGCGAATGAAAATTAGATAAGGCGCAATTTCTAAAATTATAAGTTAGCGGGGATATGGCTCGTTAGAGTAATGAAATTTCTTATTCCACTTTCCTTATTCAACTTCTTATTTTATATATTGATGAATGACACATGTACATAATAAGATCACAATTGTACAAGTATCTTTCATCCAATATATGGAATAAGAAAAATAGGAATAGGAAATCCCATTCCGTTAGAATGCTTAAACTCATACATTCGTCGGTTTCATAGAAGCCCAATTATTATATTGACACTTTTTTTTAAAGTGATTTTTGTTTTCCCCAATATTCACTGAATATGGTAGCCACCTGAAATCCGAAACTTCGATTATTTCCTTAATTTAAATTTTAGTCCAAATTAATTTATAGATTTTTTTAGTCGATCAATGAATTTAAAAAAAAAATACTTAGAAATTTTCTTGCATTGAAGCGAGGGTAAAGCGCCAACTGATATTTGCTTAGAATTTTTTTTTGAAAATTTTAAATTACATTTATCATTAGAAAAATAAATGAAGAGGAACCCGATTTTGCCATCAGAACATAAATGTTTTCACACTCGGAAGATACAATCATTTGAAACCATTCATTCAAGTAAAAGTATATCAATAAGACTCAATTAAGTCGTTCACTTAAAGCGCAACTAATTTTAATTACACCTCTAAATATGTCAACATGTTCTTTATGCCAAGAAGAGGGCCTTTGGTAAAGAAACTTTTCGAATTATAATCAGAGAAAGGGCATATATATCAATTATAGTTAAATACATACCACCAACTTGTAGCTCAAGTGGTATCATATTATTTTATGTAATATAGAATATCTATTTATTTACATCAAAACACCCTACAGATAAATGTCAATACATAAAATGTAGTATGAATAATGTTGTGATGGATGGAAATTTTCATAAGATACATATATAAGAGGGCCATTGCTAAAAAATAATAAATAAAATATATGAAATATTGTAAGGACTAAAGAGAAAAAAAGCAAATCATATCCTAGGATGCCATCAATCATGCCAATTTTTAAAGTCATTACCAATGAAAACAGATTCTTACGGCATGATTGGTATGTGGGAATGGGGTAGGAATGGAATGAAAGATTCCTTGTTTTCATTCCCATTCACATCTTCAGTATCTTTAGTAATGGGAATACTCATTCCCATGGAAATCTCTATTCCCAAAAGTAAGGGAATGACCATTCTTCCTCTCCCCCATGGGTTTAGCTATTCCCAATCATCAAGAATGACTCAAATTTTATTTTTAATAAAATTATCTTTCTATAAATGACTAAAAATGTTGGATATAATCTATATTTTCGAAAAGTAGTGTTATAAATAAAAAAATTATTTATAATTTAAATATAAGTTATATTTAATATTTTAATAAATCATAGTCAATTTCTATCAATATTCAATAGTTAAATAAAAAATTTGATATAGAATTCTCTTGTTGATTTTCTATATTTTGTTATAAAAAATAGAGATAATTACAAAAACACCCATGAGGTTTGGGATAATTACATAAAAACCCAGAGATTTTTTAAAATTACAAAAAACTCCTTGAGGTTTGATTCTGTCTTACATTTTTCCCCTTCTTAAACAAAAAAATATCAAAACCCCCTGATATTTATAAAAATACTATAGTTACCCACTTAAATTTAACACATAATCAAACCTGATGGGTTTTTTTTGTAATTTTAAAACATCTCTGGATTTTTTTTGTAATTAGCCCAAATCTCATGGGTGTTTTTGTAATTATCCCTAAAAAATATTATATAAAATATTTTTGATATCATAGATATAAATCTATATATATGTATATATATTATTTAGCACACATTAAAATAATTTTGTATCAATTTACGAATAACATATTTAATAAAATTTATTTAAAAAATCTTATTTAAGAGAATTTGATACTTTAAAATTATTTTTCCCAATTACTATCATTAATTTATAATTACCAATCAAGATATTTAAATCAAGTCAAAAATCGTCATCCATTCATTTCTCCATTCCTTGTACATACCAATCATAAGAATAGTAATACTACATCATTCCATTCCTAATGTGATTCCATTCCTAAATTCATTTCATTCCAACCTAATTCCATTCATTCATACCAATCATGCCGTTAAGGTAATTGACGTGGAAAAGCAAGTGATATGATGTGAAGAGGAATGCTATGCTTGCACGGAGGAAATGATATATTGATATACACCAAGATAAGACTTTTCAAGATTTGAAAAAGAAAGGAAAAAAGGCCAAGCATATCTTATAGTCCATAATAAATATTTCAGGGGAAAAAAACGGTTTTGCTATTTTTTTTTGGCTATTTTTTTTTTTGAGAAATAAAAAATAATCTATTCTTGATTCCTTCTAATCACATGAATGGACCCTATGGTGTGGAAGTGACATCCACTCACCTACATCTATCTATTCATCTACATCTATCTAATGGTGGAGGAGTTGCATTCCCGTTTCTTTTGGAATGATGGATCTTGGTTTTGAAATTCGAATTTTATTTAATTGTTGGATAATTGGGATTGTAGCAAAAAATATACATGAGCTGGTTTTATTTAATATATATTATGGCACAGGGCTGAAACTGTACATCACAAGGCCCTACACGAGATTCTAAAAAAGGGTTTTTATAGTTACCAAAAAAAAATCTTAAAATTTACTATAAATCAAGAGCGGAAATAGTGGCCAAACTGTGTCGTGGTTAGAGATATTAAACGGGCTGGCCCTAGCCATATATAAATTTAGCCCTAACGGGCTTCAGGCTAAACAAACCATGCACAGTTAAACGGGCTATATATTGCGAACCTAACCTTAACCCTAACGGACTTTGGGCTAAACAGGCCACTATCGGGCTACAAATCAAAAAATATATTTTTTTATTTAAATCTAAAATTTAAGCTAAAGCTTGTATAAAAATATAACATTCAAACTAAATATGCAAAACTAAAAATTACACAAATTTTTTATGTTGCATTACAAGCATAAAAGTATTAAAATACAAAATACAAAAATTCAAATACAATTTAAGCATCATCATTATCGTCAAAGACTTTGATACTTTAGTAAGATGCTTATTGTAATAAGAGTTAAAACAAAAATATATGCAAATAAAACTCATTTCTAAAATGAAAATAGAAACAACAAACTACAATACAGAATGATAAACACTCATATAATAAATATTTGTTTAATACCTTTTGACTTTTGTAAATTAAATAAATGTAAAGAATGATAAAATACGCTTTGATGTTCAATATTTGTGTGTGAGAGGAGTGTTTGATAAATGGTTTTATCATGATTTTGATGATTTTGATTTTATACCAAAACAATGTTTTTAAAGGTTGTCCAAATACTCCTAAATGATTTAAAATGATTTTAATATTTTTCGGAGTATTTCCTCAAGTTTATTTTCGATTCAAAATTGGACAATTCATTTAATGTTTTTAAGTCAATGGGTTTTTACATTGAAACTATGTTGTCCTAATACTCCCAATTGATCTAAAATGTTTTACTATTTTTTTGAGTATTTATTGGAATTTATATCGGACAACACTTTGTGTGTAAATGTTTTATTTCTTCAAAACTATATTTCTAATGTTGTCCTAAATACTCCCGATCGGTTTAAAATGTTTTTACGAATTTTTTGGAGTATTTCTTGAGGTTTATTTTTGATAAAAATCGGACAACTTGTCATTGAGGAGGTCGACGGTCGGCCGGCGAGAGCGAGTCAGACACGGGAACAAGTTTCGTGAAAGCGTAAACTTGAGAACTCTCAAAATTGTTCGGTAAACCGGTTGCACATAGGCTCGACGGTCGGGTGCACTCGACCCGCCTGTGTTAATTTGGTGCTATATGTTTCAAACTCTATTTCGTGCGATCGGTCGCCCTTTAGTTTGACAAAAAAAATATAACCGTTGTTGTGAAGACCAGACCATTCTTCCTTAAAATGTGGGATTGTTCTATAATCTGATTTTTGTATCCTTATGAGACAACCATATTTATTTTAATCTCTTTTGTCTTATTTGTAGACAAAAGAAAACATGGAGGAGCCCATGAAGGAGCTATGTTGGAGGAGCCTTTGGAGGAGCCTTTGGAGGAGCCTATGTTGGAATTCAAATTTGAAGGCTCTCCTATAAATAGATGAAGGCTTGAGGGATCAAATACAAGACTTGATACAAACAACAAGAGATATCACAAGCACATAATCTTTGTTATTCATTTCAACATTCTTGTTGTAATAAAAAGTACTATCACTTTCACATCTTGAGGTCTAGGCTTTCATTCTTGATTACACTTGCACTTTTGAGTTGTAATATTTTTCAAAGTGTAATCTTGATTGTAATTCATCAACCAAACACAAGATATCCTTGTGAGTATTCTTGTGGTAAGAATACACTTGGGTGATCTAGGTGATAGGTATTTCAAGAGTGTGGTGCTCTTGAGGTGTTGAAGAATTTGGTATTCTTCAAGATTGAAGATTGTGGTGATCTTCAAAGGTGCCGTTGAAGGAAGATTGTGGTAATCTTCAAAAGGAGATTGTGGTAATCTCCAAAGGTGGTGTTGGAGAGTTCGGTGCTCTTCAAGACGGAAGATTGTGGTGATCTTCAAAAGAGATTGTGATAATCTTGAAGGTGTTGTTGAAGAAGAGTGTGGTGCTCTTCAAGGTGTTGTTGTAAGTTGGTGTTGTATTAATTTTTGGTAAATTAATAAAATCTTTTTCTTTTTGAAATCCATCCGGATATCTTTGGGGTGGTAGAGGATTAGGCCTAGGTGGGTTGAACCTCTTTAAATCGGCGTGTGTTGTTTACATTCCGCACCTTCATTATTTTGTTTGAGCATTCGGTTTGAAAAAGAGGGCGAAATCGAAAGATGGAGATAATCTATTCACCCCCTCTAGATTATCGTAGCCGCTTGGACTTACAAGTGGTATCAAAGCCAAACTCTTTGGCAAGCTCGTTTCACATCGCGAGTGAAGAGAAACGATCGTCGGCTACGAACGAAGCTCAACTTTCCGGCACCTCCACCACCAAGCCACCACTATTTGATTCCAAGAATTTTAATTTTTGGAAAGAAAGAATGGAATGCTATCTACAAGGTTGCGGGTTCGACATTTGGAACACCGTCATTAATGGAGAATCCATTCCGACGAAAGATACACCATACACCTCAAAAGGCTTCAAAAAGCTCAATGATGAAGAAAAGAAAATCATCTCCTTAAATGGTAAAGCTCTTAATATTTTACATTGTTCACTTACCACTTTGGAATTTGATCATGTTGTAGGTATTCGATCGGCACATGAAGTATGGCAAAAATTAGAAGCCATCTATGAAGTATATGCAAATGAAAGGAGCAACTCAAAAACATCTACTTCACAAATGGATACAACATCAAATCCAACAACATGGGATAAGCCTTCTACAACCTCCCATGATGAACAAGTTGAACAATGCCTCATGGGCATCGAAGAAGAAAATGAGGTAAGTTCTAAAACCTCTACTTCTTATGACAATGAATTGCAAAATGAATATAGTGATTTACAAAATGATTATGATGAGCTACAAGATGAATTCCAAAACTTACTTGTTAAATACAAAAATTTGAAAAAGGAATTCATTGTTTTGAAAAATGATAAGGATAGTTTGTTTACTTCCTATGAATCACTATCATGTGCTCACACCACCACTCTTGACAAGGTTAGAAACCTTGAGAAAGAAAAAATAGTACTCTTGTTGAGGATATAAATTGCTTGAAAAATGATTTATCTAAATCCAACTTGAGTGCCGATAGAATGACCAATATTATTGATTGTTGTGATAATTCGAAACTAGAACTTGATCATAAGCCTAAGGGTGTCAATCACATGAAAAAGAATCAAGTCTCTAAGCACGTTGGTCATTATGCTCCTAGAATTATTACATGCTTTTATTGCGGTAAAAAGGGTCATACGGTAAATACTTGTCGGGCTAAAAATAGCTCTAATTATTGTTGGAGACTTAAAAGTCTCAAAGCTAATCCTAAAGGACCCAAACACATGAGGGTACCACAAAACAATGTCATATTAGGTACCCGGCGAAATAATGATCGAAGAAAATTTATACCGCCACGAAGACATCAAATGACCGTTTCATTTGATCAAAGAAGGAGAAACTATTTTCGACAAAGCCAATTTCAAGAAGAGGATATAATCAAAAATGGGAAGAACACAATCCTTGAAATGGCAAAGACATCATCAACAAGATGATTTTCAAAGAAGAAGAGACCATCAACAATGGGAAGGTAACCAACCTTGAAATGGAGTAACCAAAGAAGTCATCATCAACAAAGTGACTTCTCGAGGGGAAGATATCATCAAGAATGGGAAAGGCACAACCCATGGAAATGGCGTAATTGGTAACCCGTATCTCCTATTTAAATATGCATTTTATTTTGTTATGCATGCTTTTATTTGTGTCTTAATTGCAAAATGAGTTTTCAAATATTTTTTTTAATTAAGGTCTTCAATATATATTTGTGCTTTTAAAATATTTTTGAAAAAGAAGACCTTATATGATGTTTTTAAAACTCTTGTGCATTTTTATAGACTAAAGTGTGTTATCATCTCGTATGGATTTTTTATGGCATGAGCTTATTTGTGATATCTCTTAGCCTACACTTTTATCATTATGATTTGTGCTAGATATGTTTTAAGAATTGTGTAGGATTTACATATTTTCACAAATGGCCATTTACGTCATTATTTGTCAAGAAAGGCATAAATTATCGAGGTACGTTTACTTGTGTTATTCTTACTCTTATAGACTCGATATATGTTTGCCATGTGCCTATGTGCTTGTTTTTCATAGTATTTCATACAAGGGCCATTAAGAGGATTTTTTAGATTTTTTTGAAAAGGCACTATTCGATATTTGATTGCACATATTTGCCGTATCAACTCTTGTTCAAATACTTATTTTAAATAAGGTCTCAACTATATGCTTTCGGATTTTCAAATTTCAAAAGAGACCTTTTGTAGCTTTCTTAAGCTTATTTGAACTTGCATGATTTATTAGACTCTTGATGATCTTCTAAATGCATAGTATGTGTTTATTGCTTCATGGTCTATATATATAGTGTCTATTTCTACTATGCTCTTATGCAAGATATTTTTGTGATTGATGATTGAGGCATGTTTTTACACTTGGACTATTTTTTGCTTATATAAGCGATCCAGGTAATGAGTTTGTTAAGTTGTGTAGATGAGAAATGAAGTACTCCAAATATTAGTTACCTCAAAATATTTGGATGTAAATGTTCTATTATGAACACCCTAGATCAATTGGATGGCCTATGATGATAGTGATGAAGAAGACAAAAAGGGTATTCCGGAACAAACTCGATGACCAAGGCAACATTAGTCGAACTAAGGCGAGGTGAGCTTGAGATGAGAATGATGGGGGAGCTCAATTTCTTGCTTGGACTACAAATTATTCAATGCCAAGAAGATGGTTATATAAGAACTCTTGAAGGAGTTAAGCATTGAAGGAAGAAGAACCATCTCAACCTCTATGGCTAAAGATTGACAAAGGTTGAGAAAGGCATATCGGCCGACAAACAAATTCGAGGTATGTCTTCTTGTATTATTCCTATAGACTCGACATTCCATATGCCTTATGTCTATATGCTCGATTTCAAAAACTATCCCAACGAATCTCATTAAAGTGCCATTAAAAGAAATTTTCAAATATTTGAAAGGCACTTCTTCTTATGACTTGTTGTATCCAAAGCCTTAAAACGTTCTTATTTTTTTTAGGATAACAAGTTTGATATCTATTATACGGTTATTCGTATTCAAAATTTGGTTCGTCATAATCGAACTAAACATATTGAGATTCGATATATTTTTTAAGGGATTGTGATTTTTAACAAAAAAAAAAAAAAAAAACTTGAGATGTGTTTAATTCCGTCTCAAGGATAACTCGCGGACTTTTTAAATCGCCCACCGCCGAGTATTTTACCTCATTTCGAGCTTGATTATAACATAATGTATATTGAATGAGGTCTACGTTTGCATTTTGCACGTTTTTTAAAACTTAGGGGCGAAAAATCGGATTTTTGGATAAAACCGGATTCTTCAAACGAGAACCACCATAATGAAATGGTGCCAGGGCGGGGAGGCGACACCGTCGCCCACTAGCTCGACCGGTCGCCCATGCCCTGGACCGTCGCCCAATGATTTTTGGCTAAAAATAGTTACGTTTCCAGGACTTCGCCATTTTGGCTTATTTTGTCCATTTTTCGTCCCCTTCGCAAATTGCACACAAATTTCACTCCAAATCTATTCTATTGCATACATTTTATATTTTGGGGATTATCTAGCTCGGTCATCATCATCATTGCTCGACTTTACCGATTGAATGGTAAGAATTTCACTATCTTTAGCTCAATTAGGTTGAACCCTTGAGTTTGTGGCTTATATGTATTTTTCTTGATGTAATTCATATATGTTTGTGATGAGCTTATTGATTATTGATGAATGATATTTGTTATATTGTATTTGGTGATGAAAAAAACTTGGCTTGATTTCATTTACAAGGGCTATATATAACTTTTTCTATTTTTGACGCCCGCAAGTGAGTGTTCGATAAAACGTTTCAATGAAAAATTCATCACCTACATGACTCTCTCGATTTCAAAAGTCTCATATATTTATAGAGATCATGTTTTTGCAAATCAAATGATTTTTCATAAGCTTCTACAAGTCGTATGATTCGACTCTTCTATTTGGTTTAAAAGCTTCAATGTTCAAATGGCTCGATACATCGGTTTACTTGCGCACTTTGATAAAAATATATGATGTATTTATCGTGCTAACATTCTTTTTGATGATTCCAAAGGGGGAGAAACATGTTATAAGCTCATTAGCTCGTAAAAGCTAAGATAAGCTTAACGAAAAGAAGCTATAAGCTATGGCTTCATAAAGCCATAAGTTGTGGATCATATTTAGTCCACTTGGTGCATTATGGTTATGTATGTATCATGGTCCATTGGTTGTAGTATGGACTTATATACGGTTCTAATGAAGTATCTTTGACAGGGGGAACTTTTAAGCTTTTGATACTTAAGCTCAATATCGAAAAGCTAATATTTTAGCTTATGTTTAAGTTGCTTCTATATAACTCTTGTTGTGCATGTTGATAGGGGGAGCATTTGCTATATGTGTTTGAATATCTCTACTCCCATCCATGTGTTCTTATTGCATGGAATGTTGTCGCTCACAACGGATAGTTCTCTTTAACCGGTAAAATTGTTTTTGTTTTCAAAATCGGCCTTATCAAATTGTTTTGGTTTGTAATCATCAAAAAGGGGGAGATTGTTTGATAAATGGTTTTATCATGATTTTGATGATTTTGATTTTATACCAAAACAATGTTTTTAAAGGTTGTCCAAATACTCCTAAATGATTTAAAATGATTTTAATATTTTTCGGAGTATTTCCTCAAGTTTATTTTCGATTCAAAATTGGACAATTCATTTAATGTTTTTAAGTCAATGGGTTTTTACATTGAAACTATGTTGTCCTAATACTCCCAATTGATCTAAAATGTTTCTACTATTTTTTCGGAGTATTTATTGGAATTTATATCGGACAACACTTTGTGTGTAAATGTTTTATTTCTTCAAAACTATATTTCTAATGTTGTCCTAAATACTCCCGATCGGTTTAAAATGTTTTTACGAATTTTTCGGAGTATTTCTTGAGGTTTATTTTTGATAAAAATCGGACAACTTGTCATTGAGGAGGTCGGTCGTCGGTCGTCGGCGGAAGCGACCGTACACGGGAACAAGTTTCGTGAAAGCAAAGAAACTTGAGAACTCTCAAAATTGTTCAGTGCAACGGTTGCACATAGGCTCGACCGGTCGAGGTGCACTTCGACCGGTCGCCCTGTGTTAATTTGGTGCTATATGTTTCAAACTCTATTTTTGTGCGATCGGTCGCCTTTAGTTTGACAATGACAAAAAATATAAGCAGTTGTGTGAGACCATTCTTCCTTAAAATGTGGGATTGTTCTATAATCGATTTTTGTATCCTTATGAGACAACCATATTTATTTTAATCTCTTTGTCTTATTTGTAGACAAAAGAAAACATGGAGAGCCCATGAAGGAGCCTATGTTGGAGGAGCCTTTGGAGGAGCCTTTGGAGGAGCCTATGTTGGAATTCAAATTTGAAGGCTCTCCTATAAATAGATGAAGGCTTGAGGGATCAAATACAAGACTTGATACAAGCAACAAGAGATATCACAAGCACATAATCTTTGTTATTCATTTCAACATTCTTGTTGTAATAGCCTAATACTTATCACTTTCACATCTTGAGGTCTAGGCTTTCATTCTTGATTACACTTGCACTTTTGAGTTGTAATATTTTTCAAAGTGTAATCTTGATTGTAATTCATCAACCAAACACAAGATATCCTTGTGAGTATTCTTGTGGTAAGAATACACTTGGGTGATCTAGGTGATAGGTATTTCAAGAGTGTGGTGCTCTTGAGGTGTTGAAGAATTTGGTATTCTTCAAGATTGAAGATTGTGGTGATCTTCAAAGGTGCCGTTGAAGGAAGATTGTGGTAATCTTCAAAAGGAGATTGTGGTAATCTCAAAGGTGGTGTTGGAGAGTTCGGTGCTCTTCAAGACGGAAGATTGTGGTGATCTTCAAAAGAGATTGTGATAATCTTGAAGGTGTTGTTGAAGAAGAGTGTGGTGCTCTTCAAGGTGTTGTTGTAAGTTGGTGTTGTATTAATTTTTGGTAAATTAATAAAATCTTTTTCTTTTTGAAATCCATCCCGGATATCGGGGTGGTAGAGGATTAGGCCCTAGGTGGGTTGAACCTCTTTAAATCGGCGTGTGTTGTTTACATTCCGCACCTTCATTATTTTGTTTGAGCATTCGGTTTGAAAAAGAGGGCGAAATCGAAAAGATGGAGATAATCTATTCACCCCCCCTCTAGATTATCGTAGCCGCTTGGACTTACAAGGAGTTGAAATCTCAAAATGCAACAAATTCATTTTTATAGTCAATTAAATAAATGTAAAGAATGATAAAATACGCTTTGATGTTCAATATTTGTGTGTGAGAGGAGTTGAAATCTCAAAATGCAACAAATTCATTTTTATGACTATTTGCATAAAGTTTCAATTATTTGTCATTTTAAGTCATGAGGTGTTTAAACTATTTAGACTATAGTATTATATTTAATTTAGGGATATAAATTATATAATATTTTAAGTCATCACAATTAATCACATTTTTTCCTAAAAAAAATGATCACATTTTAAGTTACTATAAAAATATATTCTTAGGAAAGGTTTAGTAAGTTTTGTTATCCATTAATTCACCAACCCTCTATTTAAACATAAACAAATGGGCTGGTCCACGAGTCTGAGCCCTTTAACATCTCTAGTTGTGGTTGCCTGGTTGGGCTATGTTTGGAGTCGTTCTGGTGGATTACACTAATATTAATATTTTTTTTTGAACTACACTAATATTAATATTTAGAATAATCAATAAGTGGAACTTATTATTCACAAGGTGGGAGAAGAGGATGAGCTCAACATGAAGCGCTTGACTCTTGAGGGAATAAGTGAAGGTTGGGAATTGTATATTTTTTTGTTTTGTTTTTCGGTGCAATGTGGGTGAAGGGCGGAAAAAAAATTGGACCCCTAAATTTTTGGGGCTCTAAGCTCCAGCTCACTGGGCATACCCCTAGGTTCGGCATTGTTCTGGTTCACCTGCGGTTTCGAATGTCGGAGAAGGAATTAATATTTCTGTTCCCCTTTCTTTTGCTACTTGATCATATTCAACTTTGTTGATAACACATATCATGCATTGAAATAATCTAGAACACTTATTTATCATATATAATGTGTTATTTATCAACATAGTGGAATAGAAAATGAAATAAAAAGTGGAACATGAAATATGAATTCAAAGGCGAGGTCTATATATGATTGGTATAATTGAATGAGTTTATAAGTTATGCAAAATATTTATATAAAATATTTGAGAACTTATAAGATTGTAATGTGATTGGTAAGGTTTTTGGAAAAATATATGAGTTTTTAAGTTTTCAAAACAAGATATTTGGATGTTATAAGCTCCTTAAAAATCCAACAAAGAAAAAATAGAGTCCATAATTTATTTTTAAGATTTTAATGTTTTTCTAATTTTACTCATATTAATTAAAATTATTATTACTTAATGCTGCATATTCTTATTTTATTCAAATATATCAAAAACTTAATTTTAAGTAAAGTTTATGCATCTTATACTTCCAAATATTGTACAAGATGGTGGCAAAATAAGCAACGATCGATGAATAAAGTCTTAAAATTTAAAAACAATCGAAATGTGCTAAATTTTTGGTCTATATTCTTGATCATGCTGACTCATGACTTAATAATTAAATAAGCACTATACAATCCTCGGCCGCAACCACCGTTGAGTTCTCATCGCATGAAAAGTTATTTACAGTAAAATTAAAATTTGATAAATCCTGATTTGTAATTAGCAGTTTATGAATTAAACTAAAATTAGTTTACTTGGATGAAAATATTTCTATGTTAATTCAGGTTTACATAAATTATAACATGAATAAAGGTTGTTGCAAAAATATATGTAGTTTTTTTTTTAAATAAGAAAAAATAAAAGAAAATAGCTAATTAGGACATAAGTAGTTGTTTGAAAAATCAGAAAAAAATATTTAAAATGGGAGCTATGGAGCATTTTCGCGATTTATTCAGTTCTTGAGGGGCTGAGACTGTCCCCAATGACTAGTAATACGATAACATGAAATTTTGGTTAAAAAATTTAAGAAAAACGAAAAGGAAAAACTTACAAGAAATGGAGAGCAAAAAGAAAAATATATCTGCTAGGAATCTAGGATGATTGGTGATAGTGATAACTCCGAAGTAGGCTATAGAGTGTAGAGTTAGCTCTTTATCTTTAATCATTAGGTCTCCCACTAATGACTAAACCTAGAGTTTAATCCTGGATTATAATTTGTGCTTTACCAAAAAGAAAGAGTTAACAATGAGATATTGGAGGGATTATTGTCCAATTTATGGATGAGCCAGTCAAGATCAGTCAAAAGAGAAAAAGGAGTGGAATATGAGAGGATGATAAATTAAGAAATAAAAAATAATGAGGTTTGGGCTAATTAAAAAAATAATTCAAATATTTTTGAAAATTACAGATTTGATTTCAGCATCTTATGATTGGTCTGCGCTTAGATCAATACCAATGAGAATATCTCATCGGCCAAGATTCTCTGAACTAGTATTGAAATTTTATGACATATTGGCTATGATCAAAAATCTCCATATCGTCGTGGAGAATTGAGTCCACGATTTCATCTAGTCGTCTTTCGTTCAATATAATTATAGTATTGACAATGTCACACGAGACTCCTGCGGTAGAACATGTACACATATCAGTAGAAAATATATATGTAGATTCTCCAATAGAAAATGTACGTAAATATAATTTTTGGATCAATATTAACTCATATAAATAGATAAATTATTTATATTTTTAAAATACACAGGCCATTTTATGTCTACCCCGAAAATACGAATAATAAACAGACCGGGTTAGATATTGAGAAATAAATAACAAGAATTTTATGACTTGATAAACTTGAACACGACACGAATTAACACCCCTAGAATTATGAGTTATTCATCTCATATTATTCATTGCTTGTTGAATTTTAATGTTTAATTGTCTTTCTGTACTTCAAAGTTCAAGGCCCATCAATCAATTATTGGAAAAGAATGAATAGTAAAATCAATGATGCAGGATAATCGTAAAACCTTAAAAGTAAAAGATCTGATCTGCCTTTTGCTTCAATAATCAGTACGTTTGAACACAATTTCGTTCTAAGTTTACCTTTTTTTTTTTGTTGAAATTTTTTATCCTTCAGCAGCTAATTTTTACTTTTACTTAAAAAAGGGAAAAAAAAAAGATGACAGTGAGACAAATGGACATAAAAAGAGAAGGCGCAGAGGAGAAACAAATAAAAACAAAAGAAAAGGCTTAAAAAAGTGTCTGTTCTTTTGCTGTAAAAAGTTTTTTTTTCTTTCTATCTTCATCTCCCGGCAATCTTTATTTACACTCAAGAGTCAAGAGAGAATAGCCTATCCCTAACCAGGTGGCTTAAATTTTTTCGCCACCATGGCGATTGTGGGGTGGGAGTCGGGGTCAAATCATCGCTCCATCAAATTGTTTGTGGGGTGGAGGTCGGGGTTCATATCATCGCTCCATCAAATTGCTCCCGGCGGGCATATGCGGTAGTGAAGATTTGGTGGGAACTCATCTTGAATAGCATCCGTGTGGGTTCGATTCGGGAGAGATCGTTATTAGTAGATTGGGGGTCGAACATAATTTGTTCTCTTTACCCAGGAGGATCTGGTTGACGTCGCCAGACCCCGTCGAACATTGGCCAGTGCGTGCACATCCCGCGGTAATGAGGAGCGGAGTGTTGTCCGGCGTAGTCGGGCGTAAAGCGCTTAAACCGAGTTATCAAAAAAAAAAAAAAAAAAAAAAAAAAGCCTATCCCTTCACACACACACACACACAGAGTAAATTAACAGAGAGACTTTAACCCTGTTGAGTGTATTCAGCAGGTATAAACACTTCTATCTGGGCATTTTCTTGGTTTGTCAAAAGTTCATTTCTTTTCAAACAGAAAAGAGAGAGAAAAAAAAAAGAATATTTGTTGATAATTGAAGTAAATGCAGAATGGCATTTAATCTGCTGGTTTTCTTGGAAATCAACACTCTGCACAATTTGTAGCGCCACCCGCCAAAAACCAGTCTTTACTATTACTACTATCTAAAAATAGGTGGGACTGTAATAAAATTACATTTACTTTACCAAAAAAGCGTTTTAAACATCTCTGGACTTGTCTAATTAAACTCTTTATTTGAGTTGCAGATTTTAAAAATGGTTCCCCAAAAACAAGCAGAAGAAGCCATAGTCCCCAGAAATATGGATGGTAATGGTCAAGATAATGATGATGATCATACCGAGGAAGAAAAAATGGACATTAATTCCAGGCTTAGCTTCAAAAGCCTTCTTTGGCATGGAGGGTCTGTTTATGATGCTTGGTTCAGCTGTGCATCAAATCAGGTGATTGATTCTAAATGAAATTAGAAAATCACTTGTTTACTACTCTTAATTTCTTATTTTTTCTAAGAAAGGTTGAATCTTGGGGTTTTTAAGTGCAGGTGGCACAGGTTTTATTGACTCTGCCATACTCTTTCTCTCAAATGGGAATGGTATCAGGAGTAATTCTTCAAGTATTTTATGGTTTACTTGGAAGCTGGACTGCTTATCTTATTAGTGTACTCTATGTTGAGTATAGAACTAGAAAAGAGAAAGAGAATGTCTGCTTCAAGAACCATATCATCCAGGTTCACTTTTTTTCCAAGAACATGTTTAATAGCAACTTTTTTAATTTGGAATAGTACTAGTTAAGATTCTGAAAATTTATGATTAAATATTTTTGTTACATGATGTATGAGAGTATTAGTTTAGTTTCCTTATTTTTAATAGGGATAATCACAAAAACTACCCCTGAAATTTGGGTTAATTACAAAAAACCCCTTAATGTTTGATTTTGTGGTAAATGTAAAGGGGTAATTGCAATGTTTTTTACTAATGTAAGGGGCTGTTAAAATGTTTTTCTTATATGAAGGGGTACAATACATAATTAAACCTCACGGGTTGTTTTGTATTTTCAAAAACTTATTGGGTTTTTTGTAATTAACCCAAACCTTATAGGTAGTTTTTGTAATTATCCTTTTTCATATGTATGCAGTGGTTTGAGGTGTTGGATGGCTTACTGGGTCCACATTGGAAGGCTGTGGGATTAGCCTTCAATTGTACATTCCTCTTATTTGGCTCTGTCATCCAGCTTATAGCTTGTGCAAGGTGAGTAATTATTAATATAATGTTTTTAAGGTCTGATTTTCAATTGTCTATTTCTGTCCACCTGCAATCCATTTCATTGTGCAGCTTGATAAGTGTAGAAAAATCCAATTGACTTTCTGGTTATCAGAAACCTCTGTTAACATTTGTTCCGTATCATTTCACGATTTGCAGTAACATATATTACGTTAACGACCGTTTGGACAAGAGGACTTGGACATACATATTTGGGGCGTGTTGTGCGACCACCGTGTTTGTTCCGTCCTATCACAACTATAGAATATGGTCCTTTCTTGGTCTAGGAATGACCTCCTACACCGCGTGGTATTTGACTATTGCAGCCCTCGTTCATGGCCAGGTAATATGAGTGAATTGTGAAGTTGAGCTACTTCCTCAGATAAGGCGCATTTTATGCCAGTTCGGATATTCTGTTTCAAATTGTATTTCATTTCCTATTTCAAATATCACAAATACACACAAAGTTAAAACGCCATGAATACACTTAGCGTGTCACTACAAAAAAACTTTCAACATAAATGATTTTGTCACTAAATTTTATAGTTGCCACATAACACCGACATAATAAAAAATATTGTTTTTCCTCAAAACTATAACGACCACTTCCGGACAAATCACCAACAAATTTTAAATTTACCAATAGAAAAATATAGGTATTACCGACAATTTTAGATTTTGTTGGTAAATATTTTACATACATTTTTTAGTTATCTTGATATTTACCTACAAAATTTTCTATGGGTAACAACTAGTAGAATGGATTGGAGCATTGGTATTTGTAATATGCACATGTTTTCGAATAAATTTTTGATATTTGAGTTTACATTACACTTGACTGTCTACTGTACTTTCTTTGTTAGACAAATTGTCCCATGATTCTTGACTGAAATTTTCTTGCCTCAACTTAGTCAAAGATTTTGATTTCGTAGTAATCATTTTCACAGGTTGAAGGAGTAACTCACTCGGGACCAACAAAGATGGTGTTGTATTTTACTGGTGCCACCAATATACTTTACACTTTTGGTGGGCATGCCATCACTGTGTAAGTAGTTTTTTCCACTTGAATCAAAGCAAAATTAATGCTTCAGGGTATTAAGTTATTCACTAGGTAATATAAATGGGAATGAAACTGTTTCAAATCTTCGATATATAATCTGACTATTTTCGGGTCTCTTACATTTTCAGGGAAATAATGCATGCAATGTGGAAGCCTAGAAAATTCAAGTACATATATTTGGTTGCAACCTTGTATGTGTTCACGCTCACAATTCCATCAGCTGCTGCTGTGTACTGGGCCTTTGGGGACCAACTACTCACTCATTCCAACGCCTTCTCGCTTATGCCCCGGACCGGTTTCCGTGATGCTGCTGTCGTTCTAATGCTTATCCACCAGGTCTTGAAAATTTTCTAAATCGACCCGAATTATGAGTTCTCCCTCATTCTAAAATACCACTTACTACTAGTAAATCATTATATCAATCATTATATTCTTCAATTTACTATGTATCGTACCATTGCACCACGAAAATTTCATGTAAAAACATAAATAGAAAGTGTTGTTATACATACGAGACTTCATATTTTCCTACCGCGTTTCAACTGTGAATTATTAGATGATGTCATTATTATACACGTGGCGTTTATCTAGTGCATTGAAACACCGGATGGGATAATACAAGGAATAGTAGGTCTCGACTGGTTTGTATAACGTATAATTGTATGTTTTGACTTTCTTCATTAATGGCAATTTTGTTACCAAAAACAGGACATAAGCGATAAAACTGTTATTTTTCCGTGTTGCTTGCAGTTTATAACATTAGGGTTTGCTTGCACACCATTATACTTCGTGTGGGAGAAAGTAATCGGGGTGCACGACACAAAGAGCGTATGTTTGAGGGCGGTGGCTAGATTACCAGTGGTAATACCAATATGGTTCCTAGCCATTATATTTCCTTTCTTCGGGCCTATAAACTCGGCTGTGGGGGCACTTTTGGTTAGCTTTACAGTCTACATCATCCCTGCTCTTGCACATATGCTCACCTACAGAAAGGCCTCCGATCGCCAGGTACGTAAACTAGTCCGTTCTTTATATTATTTGTAATCGTCCCTTCAGAATGTTATCTTTTTCAGGTTAGTACTTTTTTTTTAGATAAATGAAAATATATAAAAAGAAAGGAAAAGTCCTGATCACAAGTTGATCAGGTTAGTACTAAACGTTGTCGATTTCTTGTTGACATGCAGAATGCGGCAGAACAGCCTCCGTTCTTCCTCCCAAGCTGGACAGGCATGTACATTGTTAACATTTTCGTGGTGTTGTGGGTTTTTGTCGTTGGATTCGGATTTGGAGGGTGGGCGAGTATGAATAATTTCATTAAGCAAGTCGACACGTTTGGTCTTTTCGCCAAATGCTATCAGTGCAAGCCCCCACCACCAAGGCACTGATGTTCAAACTTTATAACTCCAATCTAATTAGCAAAACTCCCCTTAATGTAAGTGGTGTTTCGTTTCTTTTCTTCTTCTTTCGGCTACGGTTAGTATATCTGTTGTTATATGGGGATGATTATTATTAGTTTTGTTCATAGGCTAGAAACAAGAAATATTCAGCTACCAAAGCAGCAATGAAGAAATTTGTGAATGTGCATTTTATTTGATGTTGGTGACTTGGCATGATTCCAATGATGAATGGCTGATCTGATGTTTAGTTCTGCATGACAATTTTGTTCCTGTAGATCAGAATTTAATGAATGATCATTCTGAGGCCCCGTTTTCAAACAATTGTTGTATTTGTATCAGTATTCAATTCGGGATACTTTTTATACTATTTTGTGAAAATCTCGTGTAGTTTAATTCCTTCTATTTCATTTTATTTAATTATGTGTTATTAGTGTAGAATTACTAGACTTGAGCTTGTATTGAGATTCCTTTCCGTGGTTTTTAGTTAGAATTAGATCATTTCTTAATGTTAACTTGAAGCCTAATTAGAGTTTAAATTGATGGTTTTCAGAAGGTGATAATTTACGCCCAACTTTTTTTTTTCTTTTTTTTAAGAGAAAAACCATTTTATTAAAATTAAAATTGCTGGGAATCATCCAGCATCGATTGACAGAGGGGTTCTGGGAGATGATCCCAGAGAAAGTTTACATGTGACATATGTTTTGCAAATTTTGCTAAAGTGTGAGCAACAACATTAAAGTTGCGACGGATCCAAAACATGCCCTGAATGGGAACGGAGGCCTTGAGGTTAAGAATATCTTGTAAGATTCCAGCAGCGCAAGAAGCAGGGCAGGAGGCGTCGCCAGAAGCTGCTAAAACTACTTGTGCTGCATCACCACAGATTAAAAAGGGGCCACAATTCAATGTATTGGCAAATCTAGAGCTTCTCGTAATGCTAAGAATTCGACAATTTCGGGGTCGATGATGCCGCTAAATTTCTTAGAGAGTCCTTGAAGAAAGATTCCATGTTCATCAAAAAGTGCAACACCAACACCACCACAACTTGAAAGTGTTTTAATTGGAACCCATTTCTTGGATTTCCTGGCAACTTTACACTTGAGGGCCAACCCTAGCTATCAGTCACTCATTAGGCTCATATGCCCATGAGAGGCCTTCTTGTTTCTTCAATCACATCCCTTCACACATAGAGATGTTAAATAGACTGATTCTAGCAATTTTGGGTCAGTCCTAATAAATTTGGGGGCTAAACGGGCAATTTTAAACGGGCCAATAATATTGCAAACATAATTCTGCTCCTACCGGACTTCGAGCTAAACGATTATCATGCTACAAGTCAAAATTTTCAAATTTATATATTTAAATCAAAAATTTTAAACTGGAATACATAACATTTAAATTTAATATTTAAAGTTAAAATATTCATTATAAAAATTTATCTATAATTTATAATTTTTTTTAGAAAACTATAATTTATAATTACATTGCATTGACAAAATATTCTTAGGTACTTTCCATTGAAATAAAACCTTCATATTTCAAAAAGTTAAGAGTAATTGACTCTAAATTATAGATTTCACATACTATTTGGAAATATAATTTTAAAATAACATTTAGAAACTATATTTGCAATTGAATCGTTAAGCCGTTTTCTTTATATTTTATCCTTTTAGCTTTTTTAATTTTAAAATTTAGAGCTCCAAACTTGATATTTTGTTATATTTTGTGATTATTCTAATTTTAGGTTATGTTAGATACTTTTATAGTTGTTTTATTTATTTTTTATATTTAAAACATAGTATGTTTTAAATAATTTATTACGTTGCTTTTTTATGTAATATAATAAAAGATATAACCAATTTTTATTAGATCAGTTAAATGGACAATTAACCATTCCAAACGGTTGAACTGCTGATTAAATAATAAGTTGGATTTGCTCATTGGTCCAATTTTTTAAACATTGGATAAAACTTTAAAAAGAATTCTGCAACATCAATGTGCAAGGAAGTCCCTTGGTTAAAGCGCCTTAGAAAAATAATGATTATTTATAGTAATAATAAATAAAAATGGCATATATCAGCAGAATTATTTACTAATTAATTGTCATTTTGACCACTTAGTAGATCAAAAATTATATTGACATATGAAACTGAATAATATTGTTCTTTCTGATTTTCAAATTAATTGAATAAATCAAGATATTGTGTCTTGTGAAAATGTTTTGCTTTGAAGCACCACTCTACTGACATTATGTACTTCTTACTATTTTGTAAGGATTGAGGAAATTGAACCTAATATTTTTTAAATTTATTCCCAAGCCATGACTTTGATGTTTTATTCCAGCATTTGACAAAAAAATGTGCATATAAATATTATTTAATATTTAAAATCATAGAGAAAAAACTGTTTAAAATTTTATAAAAGTTGATCATGTAACCGTACATGAAGAATTAATACACATATATAAAAGAAATAATTAAGTCAATCTTTTAATTTTTAAAATTTTATTGTGGGAATTTGTATTATTTTATTTGGATTTTCTAATTCTTTTTGTAAAAATAGGGGTGCAAATTTATTATTAATTTTTTTTACTAAAAAATATGTTGGATTTTTTTAGTTTGGGGTACAAAATTTACATATAGATCCGCCGCTGGTGACAATTGCGTTTAAATTTCACCAAATATTGATAGTTCATATTTTTCTGACTTATATCAATATTTAGTTATTTGCTATTGATAGCTTGTATGAATTAATTAGCTCAACTAAATTGCATTTATTAACTTAACAACTACCTAAATACCCGATGTACAACCCACACATAAGCAACGTACAAGCACTCACATGATTCGGACGTGGGGCCCAAAATCAAAACCTTCCTGACATATTACCAATGATGAGTGGCCACGTGTATATAATATTCCTCAAAGAAAGCAAATGGTAGGAAATACCCACAGGATAAGACAAAGACTTTTATGACACGTGAGATAAAAATTAAGTTTTCTACCCACTTTTGTGGTGTTTTTACTCAAATACCCTTTATATCTTGAATACAAAAAAAAAAAAGTAGGTGGGGTCATATTTTCTCTCACATAAATATACTTTCTTTATTTTCAGATTTTTAACACAAGTTTTAGTTTTT
Source organism: Rehmannia glutinosa (assembly GCA_016081115.2). Classification (NCBI taxonomy): domain Eukaryota; kingdom Viridiplantae; phylum Streptophyta; class Magnoliopsida; order Lamiales; family Orobanchaceae; genus Rehmannia; species Rehmannia glutinosa. Next base: position 29,503,325 of record CM071929.1, on the reverse strand, counting down.
TTTTTTTTAAAAAAAAAACAGTTTTTCAAAAAAATCGTTTAGTATAAAAACCATTTTTTGAAAATAATTTTGTGTTTTTAAATTGGCAGGATATGGTTATATAATATATGTATATATGTATATATATGAATATAACACGATATGATTCAATTGGCACGATATATAAAAATGTTATATAATATATATTTTAAATTAGCACGATATTGTACGTGCTTTGTGTCATATAATATATAACTTTTTTTTTGAGAAAGCATATAATATATAATATATGTATGTATGTATGAATATGCCACAATATAATATGTTATAAATTGGTACGATATGGTTCATTTTCAGGACAATATCTTAAATAAATGGTACATACATGGTTCATTTTCAAGACAATAGTCTTGGACTTTGTATATATCATGAAAAGCAACAAATGATTCACTTTTTGGCATAATAAAACATGAAAAGCAACACCTTGATTCCAACGTACACAAAACTCAATTAATTAACCACGAATTCCAATGGCATGATAGTGCACGACATGGGCACGATATCGTGCCCAAGAGGCACAATATATCGTGCCTCAATAAAAATTAGGCACGATATCGTGCCCAATATTCATGCCCAATTTTAAATAAGGCACGATATATCGTGCCTCGGTAAAAATTAGGCACGATATATCGTGCCTCAGTAAAAATTAGGCGCGATATCGTGCCCAATTTTAAATAAGGCACGATATCGTATTTGGGCCCAATTTTAAATAAGGCACGATATATCGTGCCTTAGTTAAAATCAGGCACGATATATCGCGCCTCAGTTAAAATTAGGCACGATATATCGTGTCTTTTTTATGTATACGTACATTGGGTTGGCACGATATGGACACGATATGGCACGGTATGGGTATACGATTTTATACATAAGTGTGTTTGTATTTGGGGGGAAGTTTACATGAGTTTCAATGAAAGCATTAATTGCATCAGTTTCAAAATTATAAATCTTCAAATTAAAGGAGAGACATTTTTGTCAAATTGGGTAGAAAAGAGTTTTCTTATGTCTATGGATAGAAAAGAATACTCACTATGCATTATGGTACTTAAAAAATTCCCCCTTCCTCAAATATTTGTGTAAATTGTATATCATGCATACATACTAGTTTCCTCTTTCGGTCTCTTCTTCTGCTGTAGCTGTACCCATAATCAGTCCTCCCCTTTCTTTAGCCATTTTAAGCAAACAAAAAAGCAGATTTTGGTACCCTTTTCAGCGTGTTTTTTCACTTGTTCACTGTGTGTTGTGCGTGTAGAACCCTCATCGGAGATGGCAAGAGGAAGACCGAGAAAGGTTCATCCTTTTTCTTTTTTCCCTTTTTTTTTAAAAAAAAACAATCGTCATCATCAATATTTCTAGAGATTTTTTTTTCTTCGATGTCTCTGTTACCATGGTTTCTCACATTTCTCTTTTTTTTTTTTTGGGATTTTGGTTTTTAGCCGCGATTGTCGCGAATGGACGCTGCGGTTGACGCCATGGGGCTATTGGGCTTCCCGGAAGGAAAAGTAAAGAAACATGTCAAAGAACTTCTCAAGGTAAAACGTGAAATTATTGTATCATTTTTTTATTTTCTGTGTTTAATTTACTCTTTTCAACTTCACCCCCCCCCCCCCCCCCTTCTTTCATCAGTCATGGTTAAATAAAACAGAGTAAAATAAGGAAGAATGATTTGGGCTTCTTATTTTTAGTTGGTTGTTAGTTTTGTTCTTGTTCCTTTTTCCTGTTAAGTCAAAATGACAGACCATAATGTTTCATCGTTTGAGAATGTTTGAATTCGATTAATGGGTATATATCCTACCCTGACTCGCTATGGTTTCAGTGTTGTATATATGAAGTGTGTATAGAGAATTTCTTAAAAGGCACAAATTATTGGCTCACAAATTATATGCTATGCACATAAAAATTGTATCTTTAAATATTATACGTATCCAGAGAGATTGTTTCGATTGTTTTGTTAAAGTGTTTGAAACAATTAATAGTTAGAATTCTGGTATCCGAGATGTTGTTGGGTTTTTTCTTTTTCTTCTGTTTTCTTCTCTCCCCACAACGAAAAACTCTTTGCGAAGTTTGGAAAAACACCTGTTTTTGGGACTTGGGATAGATGGGTTTGGGAGTTCTATTGATTTGTGAATTGAACGTGAAGGAAAAATGAGGGTGTGTGGTTGCATGCTTGTCTTTTTGTTCCATTCATTTTTTGTTTTTTTGATCGAGAATAGTGAGTGAAAGTAGTTCTTGATGGATTTTGAGATTAACTGTATATGTGATAAAAGTACAGAGGTGACAATTGATGCAACTTTTATTTTTTTTAGCAAAATAGTGATTCAATGTGATTGATGATTGGGAAAAAAAAAGTAAGTAGTATGCGTAAGTGTAACACTGTCAACCACTTTCTTGTTAGGCCATCTCCAATGGATGCGCTAAAAAACCACCCAAAATGTTGTTTTGGAAAAAGAAACCAGCCCCAACGTTTTTTTTTTGTTTTAATAAATTTAATAATGTAAATATATTTTAAAGCAATAATAAAATTTAACAAAATTATTTATATTTATTTTATGTAAGCATGTGAATATTTTTAATTTTTTTAATTATTTTTATTACTATTGTTATTATTATTATAAATTATATATATTGGTAAAACTAGTTTTTTTGAAATGAGTTTTAAAACACATTATAATACTAAAATATATTATTTAATTAACTGAATATGTATTATAGTACTATTTTAATAAATACTTGGTGTGGAAATAAAATACTTATGTATTTGCAATGGGAAGGCGTATTTACGGAATATTCTTTTTAGTGCAAATTTGAAGTTGATGGATTGGTGATGAACTATAAGTTTGGTGCAAAAATTAATTTGTTTTAGTGCAAAAACAGCGCTAAGATAGAATTTTGGGTCGAAGATGACTCAATACAATTTTCATGTATCCATAGGTACTATATTGGATTTGAATCAGATTTCGGATTGATTGACTGACTCCATTATATGTCATATGTGCATAGAGTATGCAACTTTTTATTTTTTATAGCGGAATTCTTCATATTTTCTTTTTGTTATTCCAATGTTCTAGAGTTCCCAAACCGTTATTGATCATAATACCTCTAGCCATTTTGATACTTGTATTAATGTGCATGTGTGCAAAATATGTGCATATGTGTGCAGAGATGATGCATGCATTTTAAAGGACTCGACATATTGAAGCATAATTGTGTAACTCACTTCCATAATATGTTCTGAAATAAGGTATATGGAGGAGATGACGGATGGCCTTTCATTGAGGAATACTCGTATAAGGAACTTATTGATGCTATTCTTCGGGATGTAGAAGAAAACGATGAAGAACAAGTTGCAGAAGATGGCAACCAGTCGAAGGTATGATCAATTATCAATGCAGTCTTACTTATTTTCACCTAATTTTACTACGGTGAGCTTAAATTAATCTCTATTATTTTGGGGGTGGATTATTGTGTCTTCTTTTGTTTGACGTGCCATAACTAATACACATTGCTCAAAGAAAGTAGAAACTTGTGTATTCTATGAGATAGTTTTTGAGTTGTTTAGGTTAAGGTAGTTTCCTTAGCAAGTTAAGATATCAGGCATTGTTGTTTTGGCAGTCAAATCTTAGTATGTAATTTTGGTTTCTAAAATAAGTTGTTTGGATCAGTGTATTCCACTTTTACCTTCAAAATTTTCACATAGGTAATTGTTCGCCTTATTTTTAGCTTCACCGCAAGTGTACGGTGTAGTTTATAGAATAGGGTACGCAAGGTCGTATCCACGGAGACTAATAAATTTATGTGCTAAGTATTGAACTAAGATAGTCTTATTTTTATTTAGACGATCGAAATTTGATAATTGTAGTAGAAGTAAAGACAAGATTAACCACAAAAACACAAGATACTAAGAATAATGGAATTATCAAGGGAATGAAATGGATTCCCGGGTTATGGTTTCAATTAATATTTCTCTTATTGTCCGATTTAATCAAAGTCAAAGTTATTATCAATATACCTATAAGACGATCACAACGGTATTTTATCTTCCCTCTTGAGATGTATATAAAGTGTAGATTGAAATATCTATGCTAGCATCTCTACTCAACATAAGATACAAAACTCCCAAATGCACAAAAGATCAAATATCTTCACAAATATTCACAAACCTCTCGATTATGTAAATATTCATGTCAAGTACTCAAGATCTAATATTGAAACTCATCTCTCGAATTATGAATCAATATATCAAACAAGTTAAATCATTGGCCAAATGATAAAACAAGAATAAGAACAAAGTACTCAAATAGCTTCAAGACAATAACTTCAACCAAGATTAAAACATTCAACAAGAGTTCAATTAATCTACTTCCAAAACCCGGAAATCACAAGAAGTTTAGCTACTCATTACAAATAAACAACTCATAGACAAATTGTTCATATTCATGACAAGCTAAAATGAAAGATTAAAGCACAAAGAATGAGAAAACTTAGGGAAATGGATAATCTCTCGATTAATCTTTAATCCTCAAGCTCCGATTTGACCCGATTCTTCCCTTGGTTCTTCCTTGATGAAGTTGATGTATTTCTTGTGTTCTTGGGTGTATTCTCAACCTTCCCTTCATACCCTAGACCAAGCCTCCCATGTATGTATTTATAGCCCCTCAAAAGTTCAAGAAATAGGTGGAAGAACTTAGGAATTTCCAGCGCCCGTCCGAGTTTTTCACCCACCAAATGTTGGAATTTGCTTTTGAGCCCTTCTTCAAAGTTGTAGCCCTATCTCTTAGCTTTCCATAGCCACTTGAATCATATCAATATCAATTTTGTAGAGAGAGTTATGGCCAAAATACAAAACGCTGCAAGTGATGGGAAATTTCAGACGCGTTTGGACGTTTCTTCAAATCAATCTCTCGTTGTTTGCTCGTTTGTACTTGTTTTGATACACGATTAATTACTATGACTATAAACTCAATATAATTGGCTCTCAACATGGCTTGGCTACTCAAATGACTCAAAATAATAAAAAAAACACAAAACTCAAGTCTAGGAAGCCCAAATCAATCAATGGTATAAAACCAAGTGAACAAATACCCCCAAACTTAAATCTGTTGGCCGTCCGGTCAACGCTTTTAAAAACAAGATAAAACATGGTGGGAGTAATGAAAAGTAGAACGCACAATAACTCCATAAAATTCGTATTGTTCATCATAGGTGTCAAGCAATGAATTAACCAAGCCTCAAACATCTAACATAGAGCACATATTAAAGAGACCATGGTAAATGCTAAGAATTACACCTCACAAAGATCAAGTGTATACTCTCATCTCGAATGACTATAGGACGTGTTTACGCTCAATTCAATTCAATATTGCGGAATTACCATAGGCTTGCAAATTGTCTCATATCTCCGCCACTAGGATGTATGCAAAATTGTGAATCAAAAAGGACTTTTCCTTTGGTTGTAATTAAGGCTCTTTGGTTGGGGTAGAAAAATATGGATAGAGTGACTCAAACTCGAGCGTATAGATAGTGGTGAGCATATAATTCATCTACATTAAAGCTCAATATGCTACTCAAATCACCTCTCATTTTCACCAACTCTTCTTATCTCCATCCCCTTTATTTTGTAAACTCAACCATTCACATTACAATTCTTAACCTCCAAGTTCATTCAAAGAAAACTCATTCATCGAACTTTTTTTTTTTTTTTTTTTTACTCTTATATGAGTTTTCAACATTTCATATCTCCTTTTTCTTTCTCTTTTGTTCTCATCAACCAACTCTAACACCACCTTCTAACATTTTGATTTCACCCATTCACCCTTATTCAATCACTTTACCCAATGTTATACACTCGAGTGTTGGGTAAAAGATTTATCAAGTTAAAGGCTTGAATTGTGACTATCAAAAATTAGGCAATAGGCTCAAGTTGGCTAACTAGGGATTTCAATATCATCATTAGGTAAGCAAAAGGCTTGAAGGGCTAACAAAATGGCCTTTGATCATTTTCACATTCGCATACAACATGTGACCTTGACGAGAGATACCGAGCAAGTTCTATAATTCTAACAACATGAATAATACACTCAAATTAACAACAAGATTGCATAGGATGAAAGCGTAAAAGGCTCAAAAGCTCACAGGCTTGCAAATACGTAATTCAAAGCATCAAACCATGTTCTCAATATCCACATGCTCAATATCATCTATTCATGGCTCAATCAACTCATACTCAACACCCAATCAAAACAATACAATTTTTTTCAAAAATATAAGCATTAAGTCTCGCCGCACACTGGCCAACTCACTCCTTAAAATCTATGAAAACAATAAACGTGCTAAAAAGCGTAAAAGTGCTTCTAATGCAAATGCAACCTAAAATGCTTTACATGCAAATGTATGGAAACACACAAAATGCACATTTTTTTTTCACACACATTTCATATCAAAATAACTATCTCTCCCCCAAACTTAAATGAAATTATATCGTACGTAAGAGAAGATAGAATTTCAATATAAACTGTGTGGATTGGACCTGATTTATTGTGGGGGTGGTGGCGGTTCGTGGCCCTCCTTGGGCGTCTCCTCCGCACGGGCTGCCCGTGTGTGGGGCCGTAGCAATATCTCCAATTCCTCAATCATGCACGGATCGTGCATTCACGCATCTTTGCCCGTGTGTGGGCTGAAGTAAAATCAGGTAATTTTCTTTTTTTATAAAGAAAAACGAAAAAAAAAAACAAAAATCACACCACAAACTATTGGGTTGCCTCCCAACAAACTATATTTAACGTCTTTAGCTCGCGCTTTGTTAATTTCAATTCGTACCACCTTTGAATGCATATATTAGCCGCTTTGGGTCGTGGTCGAGAAGCTGTTTTTGCATTGTTTGCATCTAGTAATGCATAATTAGGATTTCAAGAAAGTAGTGAAGTCCTGGTGATGGAACACTTTGATTTGATTTACGCGCATATTGTTCGTGTGCATACGCATAGTTCGTGCTCGTTTCATTCTCGGAATAGTTTTCTTATGATATCTTGCACACACACTGCACGGGCGTACACACACATGGTTCGTGTGTTCCTTGTCTGTTTTTTGCTCTTTTCGGTACCACACACGAGTGAAAGTGCATAGACACACAATCGTGTTTGGTTCGAACTTTCTTGCTTTACCAGGATCTTCATCTTCTCGTATTCGGTACCACTCATTTGATGAATGACACTAGATTGTTCCTTCGAGTTGGCTTGGTGGTGCTTAAAAATCGCTCTTTTGATGTTGCCCCAACTATGTGTAACTAATTGGCCCATTTGAGTCTCGAGATTTTTCAATTGTGAATCCATAGTATTGGCCAATTGTGTCAATTGCAACTTCATCTTGTCCATCTTTGCTTCGTTTTTGGTAAGGCTATTTCTCATTTCCTCATGAATAAATTTATTTGACTCATAAATGAAGTCATTTGATTCATGAATGAAATGAGGCGTCTTCCAAAGATGGTTTTGCCTCTGCATCGGTAAACCCATTTATTACATTGAAGCTTGATGGTGGTGGAATCACATTCTCCGTATTAGCATATGAATAATCTTCGTAATTCCTCCAATCTGAACAATAGTGTGTAGGAGTAGGATTATTCCAATAACTATAGAAATTCCAGTTATTGAAATAATTGACTTCTTCCATCCAAACGGTTGCACCTATACCAATTCAAAGAAACAAATCAAGCATTGTAGAAGTAGAATTTACAAAAGAAAAATAAAATAAAATAAAAAAATGTCTAAATTAAGAATAATTCTATCTATCGCAATATTAGCACCAAAAATTGTATTAGTCCCCGGCAACGGCGCCAAAAACTTGTTCGCCTTATTTTTAGCTTCACCGCAAGTGTACGGTGTAGTTTATAGAATAGGGTAAGCAAGGTCGTATCCACGGAGACTAATAAATTTATGTCTTTAAGTATTGAACTAAGATAGTCTTATTTTTATTTAGGCGATCGAAATTTGATAATTGTAGTAGAAGTAAAAAGACAAGATTAACCACAAAAACACAAGATACTAAGAATAATGGAATTATCAAGGGAATGAAATGGATTCAGGGTTATGGTTTCAATTAATATTTCTCTTATTGTCCGATTTAATCAAAGTCAAAGTTATTATCAATATACCTATAAGACGATCACAACGGTATTTTATCCTCCCTCTTGAGATGTATATAAAGTGTAGATTGAAATATCTATGCTAGCATCTCTACTCAACATAAGATACAAAACTCCCAAATGCACAAAAGATCAAATATCTTCACAAATATTCACAAACCTCTCGATTATGTAAATATTCATATCAAGTACTCAAGATCTAATATTGAAACTCATCTCTCGAATTATGAATCAATATATCAAACAAGTTAAATCATTGGCCAAATGATAAAACAAGAATAAGAACAAAGTACTCAAATAGGCTTCAAGACAATAACTTCAACCAAGATTAAAACATTCAACAAGAGTTCAATTAATCTACTTCCAAAACCCGGAAATCACAAGAAGTTTAGCTACTCATTACAAATAAACAACTCATAGACAAATTGTTCATATTCATGACAAGCTAAAATGAAAGATTAAAGCACAAAGAATGAGAAAACTTAGGGAAATGGATAATCTCTCGATTAATCTTCAATCCTCAAGCTCCGATTTGACCCGATTCTTCCCTTGGTTCTTCCTTGATGAAGTTGATGTATTTCTTGTGTTCTTGGGTGTATTCTCAGCCTTCCCTTCATACCCTAGACCAAGCCTCCCATGTATGTATTTATAGCCCCTCAAAAGTTCAAGAAATAGGTGGAAGAACTTAGGAATTTCCGTCGATGGGCGCTGCGGCGCCCGGGATGGGCGCTGCAGCGCCCATCACGTGAATTTTGGAGTGTTTTGCCCTGTCTTGGGCGCTGCAGCGCCCGTCCGAGTTTTTCACCCACCAAATGTTGGAATTTGCTTTTGAGCCCTTCTTCAAAGTTGTAGCCCTATCTCTTAGCTTTCCATAGCCACTTGAATCATATCAATATCAATTTTGTAGAGAGAGTTATGGCCAAAATACAAAACGCTGCAAGTGATGGAAATTTCAGACGCGTTTGGACGTTTCTTCAAATCAATCTCTCGTTGTTTGCTCGTTTGTACTTGTTTTGATACACGATTAATTACTATGACTATAAACTCAATATAATTGGCTCTCAACATGGCTTGGCTACTCAAATGACTCAAAATAATAAAAAAAACAACACAAAACTCAAGTCTAGGAAGCCCAAATCAATGGTATAAAACCAAGTGAACAGTAATGCACTAAACAGTTTTGACCATTTAAAATTCCCTGCCTTTAGATGTTGTCTTTAGCAATGTAGCCTACATTCTTTGCCTGTTGACATTGCAAGACAGATTGAATTGAAAAAATTTGAATGTCAAAATGAGCTGACAAGTAAGAAGTCATTAATTGTTAAACAAAGGCTCAGAACTTTCAGATGATTCAGAAGGTGTATTTTTACATTCGGTTTTTCAGTTTTAGAATGTGTTCATGATCCTGGTTATATTTTTGTTTGTTTATGTTCACGTACATATGGTAATTTCTATTTTCCAGGAGAAGTCCTGTGAAGACGAACAAGCTGCCGAGACTTTCAGTAGGGTTTCAGAGACTCAAGAAAATGATAGACCTAAAGGCAATGCTCCAGCAGATATTGCAGGGTCCTCATCAGGGATACAAAATGGTAAGGGGGGAAGAAAGGGATAATTACAAAAGCACCCCTGAGGTTTGGGCTAATAACAAAAAAAACCCAGAGATATTTCAAAATTGTAAATTTAAGGGGGCAATTGTAATATTTTTATAAAGATAAGGGGGATTTCCGAAATGTTTTTTGCTCATGAAGGGGAAAAATGTAAGATGGAATCAAACCTCAAGGTTTTTTTTGCAATTTTCAAAAAATTCTGGATTGTTTTGTAATTAGCCTGAACCTCAGGGGTAGTTTTGTATTTATCCCAAAAATTATCATCGTATCACATTTTTTACTCCCATCCTAAGTATACGAGTTTTACACTTTACTATCCAAGACTGCCATGCGTGCCGCACCTATTAAAGTCATTGCAATTTATCATCTAAACTTTGAATAATTTTACATTTTGCCATCTCAGATCAATCCTTAAATACATCCTTGCTAGCCGAAGGAGATGGAAAAGGTTGGAAGGACATTCTTCCAGATCAAACCTCTGGACGTATCAATGAGACTGCTAGTACTCATGTTGTGAGCAAAAACGAACAAGATTCGAAAATACATGATCGTCCAAGCAAAAGTCCAATCCGAGCGTCCCCATCACTGGATTGTATTCCTTCCCCTCAACCGAACAACAGTCGTTCACCGCAAAGGCGTCTGCCTTGCTACGGCTGGATTGAGAGTGATGAAGATGAAGAGGCTGATGATTTTGTATTTCTAAAACCTGCATCTGCTGTGGCAAGAGCAAAAGCAGCTCTGCCTCCAGAGATCTCTAAGAGTCCGAGCGATGGGACTAAATCACGCCGCAAACGGAGGTCAAGATGGGATCAGAGACCAGATGATCCTTGAACCCTTTTTCTCTCTCTTGTTTGGAGAAAAATATGCATCTGTGAGTGTTACTTCAATGTCAAACTAACAGCTACATTGTTAATCTGGCTATCAATTTAGCTTGCTGGACCTCAATCTTTGATAAGTAGAGGTTGAGTTCTTTTATGTCCTCACAAGAGCAAAGGGTCTGAATCCTACTCATTCAAGTATTATTCTGATATGATTCAGCTAATATTTCTGATATATTAGGTTGATCAGTCTTTATTATGCCTTTCCCACAATTCTCTCTATCTTTATTTTTATAACCCAGATATTCGGGCTTGCACCCGACTAATCCTGGACCTGCCAACATCACGAGGTCCAGCAGGAGTTGAATCGCGGGATGTGCCCGAGTTTCCCACAATTATCTCTTATTGATTTGCAAATTCACAAGCGAAAAAGAAAAAGTGATTCATGAGTTTTAGCAAAAAAAGAAAAACCACATTTTAGTGTTTGCAAATATGCAGCTTTTGCTTCTACTTTATTTAATCAAAATCTAAAAGCTAGGGATGGGATGCTTCTGATTGTGGAAAAATGTTTTTGATATTTTTGTAAATGGAAATAAATTTATTTTTGACATTCTTATCCTCAGATTTGAAAATTATAATATTGACCTACTAATAATAAGAATGGTGTTTTTGTCTTTCTATCCACATCTCATTTTGAAATTGTTTTTTTTTTCCAAACACTTCAACTTTAATTTTTTTTAATCTTTTAGCTTTTATTTGCAAACACTATCGATTTTTATTTATTTTTCGTATTTTTGTTAAAATAAAATGCATGGGGCTTATGCATTTTTAACGCAAAAATGATAAGGTTACTGATACTGACGCGTGTTTAAATCTTACTCGCCACTGAAAACCAAATTAGATTTTAGGCGCGTATGTAAACGGAAAACAACGAACAAGAAAGGCAGAAAACCGAGAAAAATAATATACTAAGATATTCCCAATTCGTTCTGATGATTCTTCTCCAAAAGATAAGATATTCACGAACTCTCACAACTGCATCTCTAAACCCACCGGATTCCCATCAAATTTGAAGCTAAACCCTTGATTTCCCCCTCTGTGAACAAGACCTAATTCTGCAATATTCTGTGTATGCGAAGTTCAATTAACAGTGAACTCTGTAGAATCTGGGTATTTGGCTATTTGCAGCAATGAACTTATCGGCGAGTTTTGGCGGGAATTTAGTCATTCCTTTGTCCCGGTGTAATTCTTGCAGCCACATTCGCTTCTCTTCTCCCTCGATTGCGGGGTGGAAGTTCAGCTCTCGCCACTTGTTGAGGTAACTGTGGTTTGATGTTAAAATATATCGAGCTGAGGTTTAATTTGATTACTGAGTTGAGTTCTTTTCTTTTTGTATGTGGGATTAGCGTTGTGTTTAGGGGAAACTTAAAGGTTGTTTGCAGAGTGAGTGAGACAGAGACCGAGCCTGAGAGTAACAATGAGGAGGTATTTTGCAGTGGTTTTATTTTTGTATGGCATTGTATAGAATTGCGAAATCCTTATTGCATTGTGTTGCACGTGTTTTGTTTTCCTGGCTCCTGTGTATTTGGTTGAAATGAGTACTTAATTTTGAAGGAAAGGAACTTAAATGGAGAAACGGAGGGATCGGTATCGAGTGATCCAATTTTTATAAATTCAGAGCAGGGTTCTCAGAATGTGGTTAGTGATCAGTCTCATTTTTAATATAACTGGTTGTATAGGATGCTGTCTTATTACCATGAGACTGTACCTTTTTGGGGTTGCTGATGTCTGGGTGATTTTTCCTAGGGTGACAATCAATCGGCTGAGTCGGACATGCTTGAGACTAAAAGCCTGGTAAACGATGATAGTGATGAAACAAATGATGCCCAAGCCAAAATTGAGGTACTTCAGATAAATTTGGTTATGTGATTATAGCATTGTCTGGCTATTGTATCTGATGCTTTTGTTTGTTTAGCCATGGCAAATTGATTACACGTCATACATGCCCAATTCTTTTCATTTTTAAGCCTGATGTTTTCTAAAATAATTTTGTCTTCTTCTCTGTTCCATATTTTTGTGGAGTGGTCTTGATGGTTAAGATGCTGGAGTGCTTATCTAGGGTGGGATTTTTTTTTATTTCTATGGTAGGTCATGAGAAGTTAAATGTATTGGTTAATGAGACTTACAAAGGTAAGAGGGATATAGAAAAACTGCACCATGTAGAACATTTTATGAATGGACATCTTATTAGAATATTTTCTTTGAAAGCTTTGTATTGGATGTACATAATGTTCCACTTTGATTGAAGTGGACTCCCTCTTTCCTAGTTAGTCCTCATCAATTTTCCATATTGAAGTTTTATCTGAATATGCTCCTTTATTTTGCTGACCTTATTAGCAGGATGTTCAAGTTGCAAGTGGATCGCCCCTTCCAGGTGTGAAGGTGATAATAATAGAATAAAATATGATACAGTTGTTTGATCCCTCTTAGTCAGATCTCTCTCTCTTTCTCTCTCCATCTATCTCTCTGTTTTCTCTCTCTTCCCTAATACACATGTCTTCCTTTCTCCTCTAAATTATATGAACAGAAGCAGGAATTTGATGAATCAATCAGGATTCCGAAGGAAACAATTGACATTCTGAAGGATCAAGTATTTGGTTTTGACACGTTCTTCGTGACCAGCCAAGAACCATATGAAGTGAGTTCATCAGATAGTAATTTATTTTAGCAGTTATGTGTGCATTCCTAGGAATGCAAAAAGACTAGGTTCTATGGGCTCATGTAATAAGCATGATATATATAGGCCATCTGATTTGGTATTTTTTTTGTTACAGGGTGGGGTATTATTCAAGGGGAACCTACGAGGGCAAGCTGCAAAAAGTTATGAGAAAATAGCAAGGAGAATGGATGTTGGTGCTTCTGCATCTTCTGTTTGTGTTGGACAGTTTCTTGGATATAGTCATATTATTTCTTATGCGACGTTACATATTAAATACAGGACAAGTTCGGAGATCTATATAAATTATTCCTTCTAGTTAATCCAGAGGATGATAAACCTGTAGCAGTTGTGGTGCCTAGGAAGACCTTGCAACCAGATACCACTGGTAGTTTATCAGTTCCTCTTACCTTAGATATTGTTGAAAATTAGATGGTATAGAAAGTTCAAAGATAGCATTATTAAACTGTTTATACTTGGTTTGAGAAATGCAGCTGTTCCAGAATGGTTTGCTGCGGGGGCTTTTGGATTGGTCACTATATTCACCTTACTTCTTCGTAATGTTCCAGCACTACAGACAAATCTATTGTGAGTTTTTCTTTTTGTGTATTACTATAATATTGATATAACTTCTTCTGAGATATCTATTCTTGCAAATGGTTTTGATCGGAAAATTACCAAGACTAATCCATGCTTTTAATGTACTGATGCATTCTACGATGACACATTAGCTAAAACCTTGTGTTCCTGTTTGTTCAAAAGTGTCTGAAACTTTCAAGCAAATTGCCTTACCTCTATTTAGCTCTGCAAGAAACACAGTTGTACTACCTTACTATTGAATTTCTTTGACTTGCTTATTTTCCTTTTCAATGTGGATGAAAGTCTAATTCTATTTCTTCAAGGTGTTACGAGTTTAAATTTCATTTTGTGGTCTGTTTTCAAGTACAAACACTATTTGGTTCACGTTTATTTATTTATCTTCTCCAGATCAGTATTTGACAATGTTGACTTGTTAAAAAATGGCCTTCCTGGAGCTCTTGTAACTGCACTTATTCTGGGTGTACACGAAATCAGCCATTTTCTAGTGGCAAAAGAAGCTGGAATTAAGCTTGGGGTGCCATACTTTGTCCCTAGTTGGCAGGTAAGGTGTAGTGCTTTTCTGCATCATTTCCCACTGCCAATCAGTGTGCTTCTGAATACATTATATAATGTTTTCCAACTGTGAGATCTCACATTTCATAAGGGGCCCTGATAATGAGAGAGATATTACAGAAAAGTTATATCTGAGATGTGCTTTGGAAGAGAAAACAGAGCACCCAGACAGTGAACTTTAGTGGATGTTCTATTTTCGTGAAGGTCCTTTGGAGAACCAATCCTGCAACACAAAAGCATATCAAGTAGCTGAGAAAGTTCTACTGCAATTGGTAAAATTTGAAAAAGTAAGACTAAGCTTTAAAATGTGATTGAATACTTAAGACAAGTGTTTCTAAGAATTATGAACTCTTTTTGAATATTAAGAAAACTTGAGAAGGAATTGAATTAAAGATAATGAATGATAAGAAGCTTTTTTGTGGACATAATAAATTGTGAAACAAATTGGAAGAGAAAGAGAGATCCCCTCATAGTTCAGTTAGATTTGGCACCTTGATTCAAAATGGTTCTAGAATCTAGAGTGCTTTCAGTCATAATATTTGAATTGCTAATCATACTTTGACAATTATGGACCAGATTTTAATGTTTGTTTGACATGTTCTATGAGTTTTAGGAATGGTCTGAAATTCGAGACTAGGAAAGTGTTAAAAACTAGTAGTTTTATCCGTTTAGTTTGTTCAAGGGTTTGCTCATATATATATTTCTGGTAGCACAGTCAACTTTGAACTTGTATAAATACAAAACTATAAATACCTGAAATTAATCGTTTTAATGTTATCCACAACTGGTGTTGACGTACAGATTCATCACTTTTGCTGCCATATTGGGTATTTACAATCTGTATTTGTATTCCTACTTCACTCTTTCTCAAGCAAAATCATCTGTTATCAGATATCATTTTACCTCTCTTTCCCTTTTGTCATCTACTTGAGTGTGGAAAAGTTTAGTCCCAATGTATTTGATTGTACATGTGCAAATACACGCTTAGAAAATCTGGGGATAATTACAAAAACCTCCATGAGGTTCGGGCTAGTTACAAAAAAACTGGGGGGGTTTTAAAAATTGCAAAACCTCATTGAGGTTTGATTCCGTCTTACATTTTCTCCTTCATAAAGAAAAAACCCCTATGAAAAAACCCCCTGACATTTATAAAAATATTACAGTTTCCCTTAAATTTAAGACAGAATCAAGCCTGAGGTTTTTCTTGTAATTAGCCCAAACCTCAGCGGTCTTTTTATAATTGTCCCAAAAATCTAATGAGCGTCCAATGGCAGATAGGCTCTTTCGGTTCTATTACAAGGATTCTGAATATTGTGCCAAAGCGTGAGGATCTCTTGAAAGTTGCGGCAGCTGGTCCCTTGGCAGGGTTTGCTTTAGGCTTTGTACTTTTGCTTTTAGGATTTGTCTTGCCTCCAGCCGATGAACTAGGTGTTATTGTGGATCCTTCAGTATTTCATGAATCGCTTCTAGTTGGGGGAATAGGTACCTCATTTTCTTTAGGTTTATCATTCTTTAATACACTAGAAAAAGTAACTGCAGATTGTTATTTACATTTGTTTTGGAGCTTACTGGCTGAATACGCTTTCTATTTATTTTTCTTTCTTGGGCATAGCTAAGCTACTTCTTGGAGATGTTCTCAAGGAAGGCACCCCTTTGTCAATAAATCCACTCGTAATATGGGCATGGGCTGGACTTCTTATTAATGCTATAAATAGCATTCCAGCCGGAGAGCTTGATGGTGGCCGGATTTCTTTTGCCATATGGGGAAGAAAGGTATATCTAAATCATGCTATTTAGGAAGTTTTTGCAAACACTTCTTTTTTAGAAGAAGTGATTAATCATAGAGAAGCTAAAAGTAGTTGAGAATAAGAAGTTGACAGTGTTTGCAAATAAAAGTTATAAAGCTGAAAAATCAAAGTTGAAGTGTTTAGGAAAAAACGGTTTTAAAATGAGCTTTTTGATAGAAAAGACAAAAACGCCCTTGTTATTAGTAGGCCAATATCGTATTTTTCAACTTGGAGGATAAGAATGCCGAAAGCAAACTTCATTTTATTTACAAAAATACCAGAAACACTTTTCCAAATTAGAAGCACCCCACCCCTAACTTTTGGATTTTGATTAAATGAAACAGAAGCAAAAGCAAAAAAGCTGGCATTTGCAAAGACTAAAAAATGATTATTTTCAGCTAAAAGCTAAGAATCACTTTTTTTACTATTTGCAAACGCTCCCTCCCTTATCCAATAACCAACCTGGCCAGCACTTCAACTCCATCAACTCTTCTAGGAAATCTTGCTATCTCTAACATGTAGGATCAAGAATATGGTGAATTAAATACAGAAAGCAAATCTGAGTGATCTTTATGATTTGACAGGCTTCATCTCGCTTTACTGGTGCCTCCATCGTGCTTCTTGGACTGGGCTCCTTGTTCAACGACGTGGCGTTTTATTGGGTCGTTCTGATATTCTTCTTACAAAGAGGACCAATCGCACCGTTATCTGAGGAAATCACCGACCCTGACGACAAGTATAAAGCCCTTGGGATTGCAGTGTTGCTGTTAGGACTGTTGGTATGCTTGCCATATCCATTCCCTTTCACTAGTGATGTTATGACCAGTTTTTAACAATAGAACGTATATATGCCGCTTTTTTTTTTTTTTTAGTCATGTCTGAGGGCCGATTACTGCTGAGGTTATATCAAAGTGTATTCAGTTTTTGTGTATTGTCTTGTGAAGTAGCTAACATAATAATCAGATGCAGTACATTACATGCAAATGGACATTTTATGCCGATTATAGATCTGAAAAATGGAAAGTTTCTTGGGAAGCCCTGTCCAGTGAGGGAAAATAATCAGAATCAGCAACCTCGTTCCAATCTTAAATTGCACAATAACCATCTTACGAGGAATGTTTGTTTACTCTTTTTTTTTTTTTTTTTTTTTCTCTTTTTCTCATGGTGCAGAATCATTTGATGTAATGATAATAATTAAATAAACATACGTAGAATAAATATTACTAATAATGTTATTCTGAAATATATAAAATAATATAAGTATCAGTTAATATGTATTATATTCCTTCTATCTGAAGTAAAAGTTAAGTATATTAACCTATGTAGTTTATATGTATATGCAATATGTCGTATGATAGGCGTTTGACATTTTATTGGCATATTATTTGAATCTTAAAGTTTATAATGTTAAAAATTCAAATACTCGAATTGTGTTGAATAAATAATGAGAACGATAGACAATAGTTTTATTTTTTTTACATCTTTCGGGACAATATTTTATGTATTATAACATCATCATAATTCATAAATAGTTATGAAAAAGCGAAAGCAAATAACGAATAAAATATAAATATACATCTTATATGTAACATATATAAGGATAAAAGTTGAGTTGCACGTTATTTCCTTTAAAAAGAAAAAGAAAAAGAAAAAGCAGAAGACAACGTATGTTTTTCTCCGAACACCTCTGTTAGTTAATACGCATATCATACCCGTATAATATCCATATATACGAATAATTGAAAAATACTTTCGTTTCCCGTACACATTCTGAAGTGGCGTTAAATACTCTGTACTTTTTAAATAAAACGTTTAATACTCATATTATAGTTATCCATATAATACTTGGCGAATAAAACATCATTTTAATATTTTTATAATATTTAAATAAATAAAAAAATTATTAAAAAATCATTTATAAGTATAATTACAATATTATAAAATAATAAATAAGAATATTAATAAAATATAAATATAGTAATTATTATTAAATTATCTTGGATTTATGTTAAGTTATAATTTATATAATAAAAAACTATATATTAGTTTTATATAATCTAAGTATAAATACAATTTACATAAAACTCACTAACTATTATTAAAATAATTATTTCCAATTAGTGTTATAATTCAAAGTAAATTAATAAAGTACCTAAAATTAATTTTAATATAATCTAAACGTAAGTATAAATTACAATCTATGTAAATGTAAAGTTAAAATAAGTCATATTATTACTCCCGAACAATTATATTATATTCGTATTAAACATGTACGTCTACGGATCCATATATTAAATATTTCCGTATTTTTTGCCAATTTCTTTCCTGTAACTTTCAGAAAATATTAATAATATACTCGTACATACTAAATAACGAACTTTTCGTGTCTCGTATTTAACTAACATAGCCGAACACAATGGGTCCCCTCTTCACGAACACGGAGATAATAATATGCTATTCAACCATTCTTTTTATAAGTATGTAACATGTTTTATTATACACTCATGGGGTAAAATCATCTTTTCATTACTGTTAATTTATTTTATTGTTTAAATACCAAATCAATTACTTATCCACAAATATTAATTATTGGGTCTAAGGCCCAATTTATTATTCAAGCCTACGAGTCCAGTCTACTAAACAAGGTTCATGAGGTCCAACGTCCCTTGTATAAATAGCCGCTCTCCATTCATTTGTAGGGAATATGAATTATTTGACTTGGTACTCTTTGCTTTGGATGATATCCATGACCATTCATGACTTAAGTATATGAGGGGTTTCTTTAGGACAACCCCGAGACCTTTTTGACTGTCTCTTCGTGTTGCAGATATGTTCTCTAACTGGGAGTTTATTGCTCAGATGACTTCACATGACCTTGATGGATTTCCCATGACTTTGGTAACTGACGCTACTCAGGAGATCCAGACAGTCTAAAGCCCCAGCTATATCTTGAAAGTTTCTATACACCGAGTTCTTGACATTTGATGAAAGTTGAAAAAGAAGCTATTTTTATGTCTAAAAATGATTATTTTCATCATTCGGAAATACCAGGAAAAAAAAAACATACCAATCTGCAAAGAAATTGTCACAAAACCAACTGGAAATTAGGAGTCATGACATTCAAAACATGAGACGTTTTGTTACATGTCAAACAAGCAGCAACTTAATGTAGCAAGCCAATCACCTAACACAGGTGAATTAGCATTTTTTTGAGGTCACAGTACCTAACACGGTAACTAACAGTTTACTGGTAAAAGACAACAAAACCTCAAGCTTTTGAGAAAACACGGTAACTAACAATTTTTCACGGTATACCCTTTATATCTCCTTGCTCTTCCGTATATACAATTCCACTCAAACTGAGTCACGGTCTATGTTAAAGAATTAATAATTGAACTCCTGGAGGTTTTTTGGCTTCAAGCTGCTTCTTGGCACGTTTTCGAGCAGATTCCTCTTTCTTGATTTGGTCAATCCCAATAGGCGACCTCTCGAGAATTTGATTGCGAGGATCAATGATAATTTTCTGGAGAGCAACAGCGTTCTCGATAAAGTACAGGACAAGTTCAGCATCGCTTGTACGCCCATAATACCCGACAATCTCTACCAATTTCAGGAATTGATGGGAACATTTGGCAGCTTTCAGTACTTTTCTTCTTCTCTTTGAGGGTGACATCCATATTAACTGCAACAAGGGGGTCGACAGGGAAAAAAAAACAAAATTGCAAATAGCACATGTTAGCAAAAATGTGGTTCCAAGCCCCCAAAAGCAGAAGATGCAGGATTGATGGATTTGAAGTTAAGGAGTTCGAATCTATAATTACAAATACAGATCTTTCTATCCAAATACAACCTCAAATTCTTCAAATACAAAGATATATTGTCTTGACTGAGTATAAAGGATGATTTCTACATCAACTTCATATGACATGTAATCTGAATTGTTCATCAGTACCCATCCAACCATAACCATTTATGTGCATTCTCAACAATTATATGTAGCTTCCCTAATAATTTCTGCATCTTCTTGATATAACATGCAATCTGAACTTTTAATCAGTAACCAGCCAACCATAACCATTTATGTGCAGTTTGAAAATATATGTAGCTTCCCACTTTCTCATATGAATTAAATTTTTTCTTCTTATCTTATCTTTTTTTTTTCTCTTTTTTTCTCCTTTTCTTGAGTCACTTCAATCCTTCGCCACTTCTTAGAAGGTTTAATGTTTGTAAATATAGCCAAACCCTGTAAAATTACCAAATAGTGATTTTAACTGAAATAGCAAAAATTGATACACATCTCGTTTAAGTTACTCTTACATGTTATGAATTGACCCATGTGAGGACAGACATATGCTTAGTTGTGCCTTACTTTATCCAATTACGCAATGCTGGTAGGAAAAGATGAGATCAGCATTCAAGTAGACTCGAATGCAACTGTATTAATTTCTTATTGATCTTGAACAAGCTTGACAGACACTTGAACAAAAATTTCCATCTCAACTAGTCTATATAGTTTAATCACAAAATAAACTGCCATCGTTTGCTTTTCATTGTTTTCGTCACTATTTCTCATCTAGATTTAAGTTCTCAGTGATTTATACTCCAATCTATCATAGGAACCTATATTGCCCCAAATGAAAGGCTAAACATGAGTATATTAATATTCACAACTAACAAAACCCAAGTTATTTGTCAACAATCCAACTCAACATGGTAAATAGTCATAATCAGAACATCATCATTAAGATCTTGTACCTCATTGGTTAACTTGGATTACCAAGGTTAGTTCCCAATTAAAAAATAATGAAAGCAGTTATCAGGCTATCAGTAAAATAAAAGTAGGAGGTTAAACTCTAAGGCTTTTTTTAAACCTATTTTTGAGTCATTATGATGAATTTAAAATTCATCTTATATGGGGTCATTTGAAATTCTTTCCACAAATCTTCCCCTCAAATCCAAATCCTTCCATCCAAATGCAACCTGAATGTACATAAAAAATTGAAAATATTTTGCGGGGAGCAATTCAAAGATGCAGCTTGCGGCCTCCTGAGGGCAGAATTACTTCTTTGACAATAGGATAAATCAATTATTTTAGGGATATTGGTGTTGTGCCAATCGGTATACACAGCACTCAGTTATTCAGTATGCTCTGAAAGTAGCATCTCATGTTCCATGTCTCCCAACTATTCAACCCTAGCTCAAGCTATACCTCACATCAATCGGCAAGCTAATGTATCAGAGAGTGGTAGGTCAAGTTTCTTGAGGAGACTAATGTTTATGGAGACTCTGCCCATCATTTTCATCTCTCTCTCTCTCTCTCTCTCTCTCTCTCTCTCTCTCTCTCTCTCTCTCTCTCTCTCTCTCTCTCTCTCTCTCTCTCTCTCTCTCCCTCCCTCTCCAGTCTTCCCCCTCCATCCCCCCCTCTCTCTCTCAAAAACACACACACACATACGAGCATAATGACAACTATACTATTGAGCAACTAGCACTTAATTGAGGATGGTTGAAGAAAAATCTTAGGAGATATGTACGAAAAATGAACAAGGTGCACATCTAACTAGCTTAAGAGCCAACTGTTTGACACCCATGAAAAAGACAGAACAGTGGCATCATTTCCAAAATAAAGAAAATTCATCTCCAATATCAGTCATGGGAGAATTATAGCTCTATACAGAGGTCAAATGTGTAAAAGCATGAATGAATCAAGTCCGATTAAAAAAAAAAAGGAAGAACCTGGTCAAATGTACCACTTTTGAGCGTTATCTCCACAGGAAGTATATCTCAAAACTTTTATATAGTAGTCTATTATTTTGTTTCTTTGCCTAAGCTAGAATAAGATGTGAAAACAAATACCATGTTCATAGTATCGGTGAACCTTGACATAGAACATAAAGAAATAAACAAGAACAACAATGTAATGAATATCGACAGGGTATACTTAAGAGAATAAAATCTTGCAGGAATACGACACATAAGGTGAAAGTAGAGAACAACTTTCTGAATCAGACTTCAAGTATTAATGAAACCTTTATTTTTTTTATAGTTAACAGAAAACGGGTAATCTGTTTGTATAAACTGACATATAGAATCAAAAACACGTGTCAATACGACTAAACCATGACATGGCGTTCCAAATACTAAGTTTAAACACATACCTGCAACACAAATCTGTTCAAATTAGGGCATGCCTTTATTAGGGAAGTGAATTCAAGGAGACTATCATCATTCCACGCTCCAACTTTTAGAATTAGCTGCTTGAGTTTGGGCAACTCAGGAAATGCGAAAATCTTTATGTTTTCCTGAAAATAAGAAACCAAGTAAGTATGGACCCATGTTTCATATTCAGTCTGAAAAGAAACAAACAAGCCAATGACTCAGTTTACCTACCTCAGGACGATATATATCCAAGGTAAGAACCTCTAACTGATATAGACAACACGAGAGCTGGCCAAACACATTGTTTTCCAATCCAGAATATCCCTCGCCAATGGAGATCTCATCAAGCATGGGAACATCCTTAATGATTAAATTAATCCCCGGACCCAAATAACTGAACGACACAAGGTTTACATTAGAAATCTCAATCGTCTCAATTCCCAAACAAAAGACTATCTCTAAGTACTTCAACATAAGTGACAAGCCGCTAACTTTAACATTCACCAAATCCCCCGATCCATGTATTGATATATACTTCAGAACCGGACAACTGGACAGAAAACAATTCAGAGCTTCTTCACTCACGTTCACGCATTTCAACGAGAGAGCTTTAAGGCATTTTAAGCCTGTTTGCATTGGAGCAAAATCTGAATACACATTCTTCAATGAAAACCGTTTGCATTGACTCATTTGTTTATATGGAAACGAATAGTTACGCGTGGGCTGACGAAGGGTCTCCCCGTTTTCCAACAAGTCCAACTCGAGCTTCTGAACTCCCTTTGCAATCGCAAACTTGACCCAATTATCAATCGCACATTTCGAACTCTTGTCCAAATCGAAACAAATCCGAACAGCATCCAGTTTCGGCCCTCTATGCTGCCTCACTACACGGTTCACCCAATTAATGTATTTTGGCCTCTCGGAGCTACGTAATTTTGGGTCTGCAGCAATCCTATCCAGTGTATCATTAGCATCAAAATCTAATCCAGCTACTTGAGTCCACAAATACCGCCATCGCCTCGATAACTTGCTGGTAACAGTAGCTTCCTTAAGTGTTAAACGGGATAATATCGAAACAAGAATATCATCCGGCAACAAACTGATATAATCCTCTGGATCAAACTCATCCTTTATCACAACAAATTATCAAAAAATAAATATAAAAATTGGCCGGCATTATCAAAAAACAAAAATAAATATAAAAAATCTCATAAATTAGCACCAATCCTATCTCAGCCCACATTAACATATAACCGCCACTTCGATTCATCTTATACATGTTGACAGTAAATTAAATACGCAGATCATAATCATTCGTATTTATCATTCCATCAACATAAAAAAATAAACAGCAATTAAAGAAAACAATGATTATTATGACGATGTAGAAAATTAAAAATTACGAGCGTCAAAATAAACAAACCTTGGTGGGTTCTGTAAGTCGGGCTCTTTTCCTCATTGGAGCCGATAACAACAAATACTTGTAATATTTATTCGGATGGTCAAATTTTTTTTTTTTTGAGAGTCGGATGGTCAAATTTTAATTGTTCTCTAAGCTGCAGAAAAGGGAAGCCCATAAATATTAACGAGAAACTTTATACTTATACATATACATATAAGCTATAAAAGTGTGTGTGTGTGTGTGTGTGTGTGTGTTTTCTGTGCGTAATTTTATGTTTGGAAGAGATGAAGTACCTGAGACGAAAGTAAAACGCCAGAAAGGACATTGGAAGAAATTGCAGCTACATAAACCTAAGAAAAATAGCTCATTAAATATGGCTGGAATTGGACAATTTATTATTATTAATTAGTTATTTTTTTCAACTTTTGTTATGATATAGTAATATTTTTACTTCACTCAAAAAAAAAAAAAAGTAGTATTTTTACTATAATTATTATTACATTAAAGGTTAATATAGAAATAGATAATAGACAAATTGTATTGATTCCCTTCAGATGTAATATGATTATCTGAATTAAATTAAGATTAATAAGTGCATTTGGATTCACAGCATTGGGCTTGTAAATTTGAATAGATGAAAAACTGCTAAAATCTAATTAAAGTGTTTATAAGTGCATTCTATCTAAAAACCTTCAATTTTTTTTTATGTGACAGTTAATTCAAGCGAATTTTCAATTTCTTGACACTGTATTGGTATCGGTGTGGGATTTTACTTTAGATAAAATAAGGGTTAATTACAAAAACACCCCTGAGGTTTGGGCTAATTACAAAAAAACCCAGAATGTTTCAAAATTACAAAAAATCCCATCAAGTTTGATTATGTGTTAAATATAAGGGGATGATTGTAGTATTTTTATAAATATCAGGGAGTTTTTTATATGTTTTTTTGTTTATGAAGAGGAAAAATGTAAGACGTAATCAAACCTCAAGTTTTTTTTTTTTTTGTAATTTTCAAACATCTCTAGGTTGTTTTTGTAATTAGTCCAAACCTCAGGGGTATTTTTGTAATTATCCCATAAAATAATAGAAGTTTCATAATGCAATATCAGGATTACTAGTCATGAATAATTATGATAACTTTAGCGAAACTTATATGAATACCTATAGTACACAATTGGCTAATTCTGTAAATATATTATTATGTAACTCCAATATAGTCCACATTATTAATTAGGCACGAACCTAAATCTTTATAGTTTATAGTGCTATAATTTCAACTCTATTTCATTTGAAGTCTATTTACCTTTGTGTTAATCGCAGTGGGCCTAAATCAACAAGTTCTAATGTGCAAAAACACAAAGTTATCGATTGTTTGCATCAAGAATGTCACGTTGGCAATTAACTCAATCTCAGAAAGTACTTGTGATTGGTATGTTCATCTAATGTCTGAACAAACTAACCCAGAATTTTGAAATATTATTTGTTGGTAATTTCCTCGTTATCCTAAATAAAACTTGAAAAACTTGTCAAAAAAAAAATAAAACTTGAAAACATTATCTTATTTCACTTCGAAATGAAAGTCTATAGGGCTTGATTCAGCTCACCTTGGCCAAAATCGTGGGCTGTTGGTAGCTTATCTTAAATGGCCCAAAATCACAAAAAAAATCAAGGCCCAATGGGCATAATTAATAAATATAAAAAATATCATCATAACCGAAAGAAAATGCAAGTATTTGGGATTGCTCAATTGTAATTTGTAAATCTCACAGCTCCCCCTTTTCTGGGATCACTCTCTGAGAGAAGCCCTCTTTTGGCTTTCAAAACAGTCAAAGGTAATTTCCATAAACCCTTTTGCGTTTGATCAAGATTTTGATGTGTATTTCATTATTTATCGATCTTTTTTTCCGTTCCTATTTTCTTTTAACTAAAAGATCTATGCGAAATTAAGTTCATTATTTCATGATATTGATGGCTAATCAGTCAACTCATTGTCAATTTGCTGAATTTTTTCCATTTTTTTCAAGAAAATGATATCAATTCTTCATGCAAAATGTGGCTGGGATTTTTTGTTTCTCTTTTGTGTTTTGGTAGTTTTTTTGGGGGAAAGAATCGAAGTATGCCTTTTGCTATTTGGATAATTGAAATCAAGTATAATCGTTGTTAAATTTGAAGCTTGAGCAGGATTTTACTCTCTCCTTTTCTGCCCTATAGCTGAAACTCAAAGAATTCAATAAAAATCGGTTATTGATTTAAGTTTATATTCCAATTTAATGGTGTTTTCAAGTGTTATGTTTTAGATAGACTACATTTTGCAGTTGGTTGTGAATTGCTTAATTGTCACTTTGTCCAAATTATGCGTCCCTACTTGTGTAATCACAACCTCTTATTTATGCTTTATATTTTTGCAGGTTTACGGGTATTTCTGTGGTCAAATGAAGGGCAGATAGAAATTGAATTCCGCATTTTAGCTATATTTTCCGTTGCCTCCAAAGTGATAAAGTTGGATCCAAATTTATCTTGATTGTTGACAATTCACTGTCTTTGTGGCTTACGACAAATTTTCATTAGGTAAAGTAGTGGTTTCTTGCAGACATGGAGTCCTTGTGGAAGCTTCTTTATTTGCTGGAACCATCTTCAATCACTCTTTTTGTCACCGCCGTTGTGGTATCATATGCTTCGGCTTCTAGAGCTCTAAATTATGGAAAAGAAATGGAGAAAAATCGGGACATGTTAGAAGCATCAATTACGTTAGATAGGTCTCAGGCTTTGATGATTCCAGTTATGAGCTCTTTCAGCTTGCTTCTTATGTTCTATTTGTTTTCTTCTGTCTCTCAACTCCTCACTGCTTTTACTGCAGTTGCCTCAACATCAGCTTTATATTTTTGCCTATCACCATATATTGCTCAGATCAAGTCACAATTTGGTTTATATGACCCGTATCTGTCGAGATGTTGTTCCAAGTCGTTAACGAGAATTCAAAGCCTTCTATTGGTTGTATGCATTGCTTTAGTCGTAGCATGGCTTGTATCAGGGCACTGGATATTAAACAATCTTTTGGGTGTGTCTCTTTGCATAGCTTTTGTCAGCCATGTTCGACTACCGAATATCAAGATATGCGCAATGCTCCTTGTCTGTCTGTTTGTATATGATATATTCTGGGTTTTCTTCTCGGAGAGATTTTTTGGGGCGAATGTTATGGTATCAGTTGCAACACAACAAGCATCTAATCCAGTACACACTGTTGCTAATAGTTTAAGTCTTCCTGGGTTGCAGCTAATAACCAAAAACTTGAGTTGCCTGTCAAGATTGTCTTTCCCAGGAATATGTTCGGCCGTGCAGTACCTGGAAATAATGTTTCGGACTACATGATGCTTGGTCTTGGTGACATGGTAAGATATGCTGATATGTTTTAGTGTCTATTGATATTATGTGATTTGAATTTTTTTTAAGGGACTGCATTTGGAGGTAGGGGTGTCTTACAAGGAAATCTGTTTATAGTTATGGTCGAACTCTTTGTCCCGTCTGGTTATCTCATTGAAATTTATCTTGGGTCCTTTTTTTTTTTTTTGAATGCTATGTTGGTCTTATTACTCTTTAATTGTTCATCATTTTTGTTTCGTGATTATGTACCTTTTTCTTACCATATTCACATTGACACTCACATCCTTCCATAAACTTCTGGTGTTATTCCTTATTTGCTCAATACAAGAGAAATGGTGCTGTATTATCTGATAAAGTCTGCAGTTATTTGACGTGTCACGAATGATTAATGCTCATCTTGCCTGAAGTCGTGAAAGCTCATTGTGCTTTTCCACCCTATCTTAGTGTTATTTAGTTTGTGCTATTCTTTTGAACCATAGAGCAAACATCAAACTTACTGAAAATGATTTTATTGAAATTTTGAAGTTGAAGCCTGGAGGCAATCAATTATTCCACATTTCTTGTTGATAATTTATTGCATTTAAGTGTTGGTTTCCAAATTTCAAGTGCATGGATGCATATTCTCTTTCCTTCTTTTTTGGTGTAAATCAATTAGTGCTCAAGAAACTTGGTTGGCGACAAACTGAGTATTTGTGGCCATGTGAATTGGTCTTGCAGGCTATACCTTCTATGCTTTTAGCGCTGGTACTCTGTTTTGATCATAGAAAAAGTCGGGATTCTACAACTGCCTTGGATTTTCAATCTTCAAAGGGGTTTAATTACTTTTGGTACGCCCTTTGTGGGTACGCAGTTGGACTGGTTACCGCCTTAGCAGCTGGTATCCTAACACGCTCGCCTCAGCCGGCACTGTTATACCTGGTATGTATTTTCATGATTATTCCTAATCTTTCATCCAGTTGGGCACAAAGAAGATTTTTTCCCAATGACGTTATTAACAATAAACATTGGATATTTGTGAATCTGACTATAATTCTTCATTACAAAGTTAATATTATATCAGATGGAGACACCTCGACAGATTCCTTTCTCCTGTAAAATTTCATAACACTGAGATTAGAAAACCCACGTGTTACACGTGTTTTAACGTGCAAGTAAAAGGAAAAAATGTAACCAAAATGTAATGATTGTAGTAAATTAAATTAGTTCTTGTTCATTTCACTTTGTTTATTTCATTGCTTCCCATCACTTGAAACTAAGCCACCTTGGTACTGAAATATCTTTAGCTATTTTTGCGCTCATGGTTTAGCTTGTATATGCGATGTAGGTACCGTGTACGCTGGGACCGGTAATCATCCTCTCTTGGATGAAGAGGGAGCTTACAGAGCTGTGGGAAGGAAGTACAGCAAATGTAAATGAGAAAACCCATATGACAGAAGTGTGAGCTCTATATGGTTAGCCTTCATCACTTGTAAAAATTTCAGCAGGATGGTTTTGCTTTTGCCCCACCTTAAAGAATATTTTTAAGGAGAAACATCATTTACTTTTGTACTGGTCTTAAAAAAAATTAAAAAAAATCAAGTGTCTATGTTACTCATCACACAAGAAGTCAAGAAGCAGCTACTTTCCGTTGGAAAACATGCTGAAATTAAAGTTTGGGATTTTTTTTTAGTTTTTTTTTTGTTGAAGTAAGACGGTTGGTTACATTCATTGTTACATAAGAAATATCAATAATCAATAATTAATTAGCAATTAACAAACATCAACCATATATAGACAACCATTATAATCTATATAATTATTTATCAATAAACAAATACTCAGATTTAATTTTTCTAAATGTATATTTGGTGTTTATTTGCAATTTAATTTTTCTAACCTTTGGTTTTTACAACATAAAAGAGGCGATGTGGATTAGAGAATTGATAAAGGAATATGAATAATGATTGGTTTATGATAGTTTCCAGTTGTAAACTCAAGACTTTGACATTAATTAATGTCATTAGAGGAGAAAATTTCACTTTTGGTCCAACAGGACTTGGGCCTCACGATTTTAGTCTCAAAATTACTCAACAAAAATAACAAATTATCATTTCTTTATATAGATTTTAGTATCTTACATCGAAGATAATCTAAAAAATAATAATAAGAGCGTTTAATTACGAATTAAACATTGCGCTATTATATTATAAACGGCAGGATTGGACATCTAATTGGAATTATGGAATATAATAGGTGATAGAGAAGGAGTTGTACTTTTTGGAATAAAAAAATTGAGTATACTGAAAATAGTGAAATTGCAATTTTCGTGGCGCCATGGGTCATGAAAAAATAACATTATGCAAAAAAAAAAATGTAATTGTTTAAAAAAAGAAAAAGAAAATTGCAAATTTAGTGTCTTTTGTTAAGAAATAAATATTTTGGCGGAAATATGTATATATCACACAAAAATATCAGATTCTAAATTTTGGTCTAAATTAACACCAATAATTTCTTTCTTTCTTGTTAATTCTCGGATATCACAGCTTGCCTAGTAAGTAGTAAGGCATAACAAAGAAAAAAAAATCCAAACCAAAGATATAACTTCCGTATTCTGCCGAGTTAACATATATCTAAGGTAGGAGAATACACATTTACATGGTATTAGAACATGATTTTACATGGCAATTAAAATAATTTTCACCCTCTATAAAATACAAATCATTGAGTAGTAATTCAGTCCCAATATCAAAATTTACGTCCCTCTGATATAAAAATTCAACATATATTGTTTAGCCATAATGAAGTGCGTTTACGCCTTGTTAATATGTGTCTTGAGTTGCTGGCTCAACATTCAAACAGGTGACCAAATATTTAACTCTATCAACTATTTCTCTATTGCTATTTCGCTGCTGTTTCAATTCATAATTTTTTTATATATATAATTATTAAATTTTAAACTATCGTCCTTCCCCTCTAATTAAATATTTAAAACTATTTATTTTCTGGCTCCGTCCCTGTCTGAACTGCTTTTCTTCTCGAGCTTGATTTAATTTCTTGTTAATTGGTGAAGGTGTGGAGGCCATAGGCGTCTCCTACGGCCTCAACGGTGACAATCTTCCATCTCCTCAACAAGCTATCGCGCTACTAAAATCCCGAAACATTCGAAAAATCCGGATCTTCGAACCTTACCCCGCCGTGCTAAACGCCCTACATGGTTCTGGGATCTCAGTGGTGATTGGGACACGAAACGAAGACCTACAATCGCTCTCCTCCGACCCATCCACAGCAACACGTTGGGTCGAAACCAACATCATCCCCCACTCCTCATCCGTCAACATCGCATGCATATCCGCGGGCAACGAATTATTTCCAGGCGAACTAGCGCAATACATTCCGGGTGCCATGCAAAACCTCGACACCGCCCTAAAAGCATCCAATTTAGGCGTACCCGTCAGCACGGCAATTTCCATGGCAACACTCTCCAAAACATATCCTCCATCACAGGCAAGGACGGAGCTACATCTCCTATTATGGGGGCACGTGCCCCAGGTTTTGTCAATTTTGTTATATATTATTTATATAACATCATCTCTAAAGTTATAATTTATAAAATATTAATAACACTATAATATTCTAAATTTTTTTTAAAAATATTATATAATATTATTAAAAGAGCGTTAATAGTGTTATATAACATTATTAGTGTGATATAATTTTATTTATTGTGTGACTCGCTATATAAAAATTTCTGAATCCGTCTCTATTCACAGGGACTTTTTTCGCCCGACGCCGCACCCATCATGAAACAAGTCACAACATTTTTACAATCGAGAAATTATCCTCTCCTCGTCAACGCCTACACATACTTTCCACACGTATCGAACCCGAACGAGTTTTCGTTAGATTACGCGCTTTTCCAGGACACGGCTACGCCTGTTACCGACGGTTCGCTCGTCTACAAGAACCTATTCGATGCCACGGTGGATGCGGTCCACGCCGCCCTGGAGAGAGCTGGAGGGGCTAATGTTGAGGTGGTCGTGTCGGAGACAGGGTGGCCGACTAAGGGAGGCGTCGATGCGAGTGTAGAGAATGCAGCGATTTATAATAACAATTTGGTGAGACACGTGTCGTCGGGGCAAGGGACGCCGCGGAGGCCTGGAAAGGGTATCAAGACTTATATATTTGCGCTGTTTAATGAAGATTTGAAGGCGGAAGGTGTTGAGCGAAACTGGGGTTTGTATTATCCCGATATGACTCAAGTTTACCATGTCGACTTCGAGACGGTTGCTGGCGGGAACGGGGGCGGGGGCGGAGTGACCTACACGGGGCCAGGGGGCCTGGCCCCTCCGTGCCCTTCCACCCCCAATATTTTTATTTTTTTATTTTTATATGTAAGTTTTGGACTCAGTTCGAACCTATTCTTGTATTTTTGATTTGGTAGTTATTAATTAGTGAGTTAGAAGACAATGAGATGGTCAATGAGATCTTATCGAAGCCCTCATTAGTATTAATTAATTTTTGTTTTTCATATTAATAGGTTATTTTAATAGGTTTTTCGAAGACCTTATGTGAAGACAATGAGATGGTCAATAAGATAATTAATTTTTCTGAAAGCTACCATGCTCAAGTCTTAAATACCCTTCCTTGATCGAGCATGTACTTAAAACCAATAAAACTTGAATTTTTCCCTAACATTAAATTTTTGACTTTTTATTCCGAGTCACAGACAAAAATTCGACGACATGACATGTTATTTATCTTATTCTTTTTTATTTTCTTTTATTTTCAGTAAAAATGGCTAATCTAGCAAGAATATAATTTTTTAAAAAAAAAAATCAATCCAAGAGCGCCAGTGAGAAAATCAATCACTTCAATATTCTAAGTTTACCCTTTTCAGAATTAATTAACCATTGGATATTGGAAACTTTTTTAAACCATTGGCAACACGAATGATTTTGATCAATTGTCACCCCCCAATAAAAATAACGTGTTCGGTTGTTAGAAATTACCAAGTCTCGATCGTCCACATTTTTTAAAGTTGTAGAGAACAAACAAGTTCGGGAATAATATTTGCTTTATTCTTTCATTTAAGGTTGTGGAAATGTGACAAAATAGTCATTTCAAAATATAAAAATAAAAAATAGGCATCTTAGACACATCATCTTTTTAGTCGTTTTGGGGTATAAAATGACATTCATACCTTCTTAAAGCGTGTTTGTTTGATATTTGGATTATTTCTTTCTCTTTCACTTATCTCTATTTATCCTCTTACTCTTTCTTTCATACTTTTTCAAAAAATCGAACCTGTATTTTTCATTTTTAAATATGCAATATGTGTGTTGAATTATAGATATCGAAAAGATGATTAATTTAATATATTATACATGCAAAATGAATTTAAAACGAAAAAATTATGTGAATTCAAAGTTTTTTGGAGAAAAACAAAATAACTGGGTTATAATAAGTGAGAACAGGATGTTGAGTTACTGTAACTCGAGTCGAGTCACAATAACTCGACATCAAGTCACAGTAACTCGATGCCAAGTTACAGGGATGTGTGTTTTTGGTAAGAAATAAAATAGTGTATTTGGACGAAAGATTTGTTTGTGTTTGAATTTAAGCAGTGTATTACTTCAAAAAATGTTGGTTAGACCAAATCTCACTAATAGTCCTTTTTTTCTTTTGGGCAATTTTGAAAGATAATTGGAGTTTTTTATAATTAGGCCAAACCTCAGGGATAATTTTTGTAATTATCCCATAATTATAATAAAAGTTGGTTTCTCCTTCCATTAATAAATAATGTTGTACAAGACAAATGTTACTTAAAGAAAGAAGGTTAATGTGAGTTAATACAGTATTGTGTTCCTAAAGAACAAAGAAGAAAGAAGAAAATAATCTGATAAGTCAGAACTTCAGGACACTTAAAACACAACAGATTTGGTGTTAGAAAATGTTGCCGCGTCGTTCATGGTTTCGGAAGATTCATTCAGCATCATCAATCAATAACGAACAGAATTCACCGCGTTCATGAAGGACAATATCCGCGATTTATCTTTCTGTATACCATCTGGAGCACAAATGCCACTACTGACATCAATCCCAGTTGGCCTGAGAGTCGAAAGAGCTTCATACGCATTCTCAGGTTTAATCCCTCCAGCTAATAGCCATCCCTGTTTGCTCTTAATAGGTGGCAGCTTAAACCTGGACCAATTAAAACCTTTACCACTGCAAGCATGCAAAGAAAAATGTTCCAATGAAGCCGTTACGAGACTGAAAAGAGAACCACAAGGATTTGCAAGTGAAGCCAATAATAATTCATAAGATTTTCGTACCTTCCACCCGTAGCACTATCCACAAGAATCCAATCAACTAGAGAGCATTTTTCATCAGAAATAGAATTCAAAAGATCCCCATCCTCATTTGCATGAAGAACATATATTACTTGGTTCTCTTTCACTACGATTTCAAAAGCATCCCGAGATGCATTTCCATGAAGCTGCATGAACAAAAGAGAATATAGGCTAAACAAAGCAGCAAAGTGTCAAGAATATAAATATGATGCTGGTAAATAAGTACTAACCTGCACGTATCCAAGTTCTGCTTTATCAGAAGCTCTTAATATTGTTTCCACATCATCATCCACAAATACCCCAACAGGCTCAGCTCCATGTTGACGTGCCACTTTTGAAATCTCCTTTGCAACAGAAAGCGAAACAGACCTTTTTGAGTTGGGCCAAAGAATCATCCCAATAAAATTTGCACAGGCTTCTGCTGCCAAAGCTGCATCTCTAGCTGATGTGATCCCACACATTTTCACTAAAGGTTTAGTCTCTTCAAGTTCTTTGTAAGTGGCAGAAACTTTTGTTGGCTGATTTGATGCACATGTTATTTTCATCTTTGGAAAGGTTGGGAAGCTAGATAATTGCATTTCTTCCCACTGAGAACCTGCAGATTGGCCGCATGAATCAGATCAATTTTTATGTCCCAATGTCAAAATCAAGCAACTCTCATTCTTCTAACAATAAAATGTCTACAACACCTACTACAAGGTCCAAAATAGCTTCAATAATTATATGTCTCTATGTCTTTGGGTGGTGGTACAATCTAAAGATACCACCTAGGTTTTGCAGACGACAGTTGGGGAAAAAAAAAAAAAGTCTTAGACGAAATTGAAAGTGCATATATCAATTTTTTGTCTTCCCCCCATGAATGTTGAATTTCCATACTTCCAATGTACCTACAACTTCGCCGCGCCCCATGATATTATCACTTCATTATGCAGTGTTGGAAATAATGAGTGCGTTCTGAGAATATAAGCTTATGCTGTCAAAGCCAGAAACTAGCGTATTTAGGACCCCCTACAAACAATTTAAAAAAAAAAAGGTTTATTTGAGGTGCCTACTGAAGAATAAAAATCCAGATTCTCTGGTCAAGTTTTAAAGCTCAGTCATATATGCCTTATCATTTCTAGTCTGCCAGGTGCAACCAAAGAAATATACACAATACCTCCTTATTGGGGTTACCACCTTTTCAACAATTTAAATACATACAGAGCACAAGTTCTTGAAGCTAGCTAGTACATAAGTAGAATCAATGAGGTTTCTATCTTCAAACTAAACCTTCCCCGTAATTTTCCATCTGCAATCCTATTCATTTTCTACCCAAATTCAATGTAGTCACTATCCTCATACATTCCTAGTATTATTAAGGAATCAAAAGGATCATCAGATATGCACCAAATACAACCATCTGAAATATTACATGACATAATTTAACCAAGGAAAAAACTTTATCGATGCCAATTTGCGGAATACCTGAACATTTATGCACAGTAAAGACTTTAGGAAGAAGTTGGACTCCCATATTCACACCTGACAAAAGAATATCAACATTTAATGCAGTCGAGATAAAAATTCAGGAATCAATGTATAGCACCATAACCAATTAATTCCCACAGGTAAAAAGTATTTTATGGGCATCACAATAAACGGCTTAAAAAATCTAGTTTTCTATGTGAGGAATTTTCACAAGCAGCTGTAGTGCAGACTGCAGAAACTTGTACAACTGATACACGCTTAAACGTGCATACATTGTACATTGGTCAATAAATTGATCATTTACTTGTTCATGTAGGTGTGTAGAGCGCTGAGAGAGACCTGAAAGCATATCTACTGCAGCCACAGCCAGAGAGAAAGGAAGAGGAAACTGAAACCACTGTCAAATGTATTGGTACCTATATTCGTCTGTAAAGAAGGCACGAGAGCGAACAAGTCCTTCAAACTAAAGCCCAAAACATGTGTACTCAGGGGGGAAAAAAGCCCAAATCATGTGTGAATTGGGTCGGGTCATAAAGCCCACAATACAAAAACCCAAGAACCATGTTTCTATCTAGGGATGGCAATGGGGCGGGTCAAAACCCGCCCCCGCATCAAACCCGCCCCGACGGGCGGGTCTAGACTCGGATAAACTTCGGGTCCCGGGCAAAATTACAAAACCCGCCCGGGTCGGGCGGGTCCCCTGGTCAATAGAGCCGGACCCGCCCCGCATATTAATTTTTACTATATTTTTAAATATATATTGAAATATTTTTGCATTATGTATTTTTAAATTTGAGTGTTATGTGTTTAAAAATATTAATTGAGTACTAATATAATATTATTTACTTTTAAAGTTTAATTTACTAATATAATATCTTGTAATATTCTACTTTGAATATTTATTTTAAATATTAGTTGAGTATTATTGTAGTATACTAATAGTATTTTTTTAAAAAAAAATCTTAATAGTAGCCAATTCTAAAAAAATAGTTATAATAAGTTGAATAATTATATTTATTTATTTTTAACCTATTGGCATTAGATTACTTTTGAAAATTTGGTCAAAAATAGAAAAATATAAATTATTATAATTTAAAAAAAATACTTGGCGGGTCTAGCGGGTCTAGACCCGCCCCGGCGGGTTTTGAGGCGGGGCGGGGCGGGTCTTGAGGCGGGGCGGGCAAGAACCAAACCCGCCGTTGCCATCCCTATTTCTATCATCTTCATGTGGGCCAGAAGTTAGGTTAACATTCTACCAGTTCCCTTCCATTTTTATTAATATATTATTTTAATTAATATCCGGACGAAAAGTTGAAGGTAAAAAGGATAATTGACTTATGTATTGTGTGGTGGAGAGATGCAAATAAAGTTATTTCTATTCATTCTATAGGGCGGCTATGCAATAAAGCAGAATTTAGATAAATTCCGTGTGAAATTATAGGGGTTCCGGAATGGAACCACTGTAGGAATAACAATGGGACGGATTTGGCCAAATTTGAAACTAGACCCACGAAGAAAATAGTAGATATGGAACCCGCCCAGCCCCGCCTTAGACCCGCGACCCGGGGGTTGAACCCGCCGGATCCGCTACAATGAAATGTACTCAGTTTGCTGCCAGTTTTTATATATTGCGTTGAGCGTCAATCAACCCTGTGACCAGAGGCGGAACTAAGGGGGGCAAGTGGGAGCCACTGTTCCCCAAAATTTTCAAAAAATGATTTTTCTACTTGTGTTTTATTTTAAAAATATATCTATACTTATGAAAAACTATATTTGCCCCCCCAAAATTTTGAAAAACAATTCATATATAGGTCTTCAAAATAATTTCGCCCCCCAAGTCCCGAATCATACGTCCGCCACTGCCTGTGACTTTTCAATTTAAACCAGCAACTTAAAAATTAATCAATAATTGTCAAATGTTTCTAGAAAATTTCATTAGTCTCTACTGCTTAAAAAATCTGATAATCTCAGCTACATTAATAATTACTCAGAGACGGGCTTGGGAAAATGTCACGAGTTCATATAGCTGGAGTCGCATTTCCATTTCTATTGGAGTTGTCATTCTATTTCC
Source organism: Rehmannia glutinosa (assembly GCA_016081115.2). NCBI lineage: Eukaryota > Viridiplantae > Streptophyta > Magnoliopsida > Lamiales > Orobanchaceae > Rehmannia > Rehmannia glutinosa. Next base: position 29,466,263 of record CM071929.1, on the reverse strand, counting down.
AAGTTGTGTATTTTCATTTCAGCGTTTATATCAACGGCACCGTTTAGAGTAGAAACAGAGTATTAATAGGAGTTGGTTATACTGTTACATTCTGTTTTGGAGTTGAATAACAAATTCTGCAGATTTTCTTCTTTTCTCTCTCTATCTTTCTCCTCTCTCGTTCGAGATTTTCTTCTTTTCAATTGCAGCTTCATTGATCCTAACATTTGGTATCAGAGCAGGTTCCTAACTGCGCATCATACTCTGACAACAAGATCGATGGCAAAACATAGTAATAGGATGGAGTTGATGGAAGCACAACTAGGAGAAATCGTACAAACACAAACGGAATTTCAATTGACGATGAGAAAACAATTCAAAGAGCTCACACTTCGGATGGAAGGATTTACACAGTCAGTGGAAGAGATTTTTTCAAAAAAGATGAACGAGGCAGTTAGAGAAATAGCAGCGGCGACGGGAAAAGAGAATGTGAATCCAAATGTGGCTACTACTTCAGCAGGTCATACAAGAGATAGAAATGATACTGGTATACTTGGTACCCCTCCTAATGTGCGTAATACTGAACATTTAAGCTTGAACAATTCTCGTATACCTAAATTCGATTTTTGGAAATTCAGTGGTGAGAATCCTCGATTGTGGCTACGAAAATGCAATAAATACTTCATATATCATGCTCTGTCTGATTTTGAGAAAATTGTGACTGCGGGTATGAATATGGATGGTATGGCAGATCACTGGTACCTGGAATATATTGAGGGGAAAGAAAATATGTCATGGGATAAGTTTACGAGTATGGTATTGGATATGTTCTTAAATGAAGAAGGTAGCCATGTTATCGGGCAATTCAACAAATTGAGACAAGAAGGAACCGTGCAGGATTACATATTGGAGTTTGAGGAACTAAGGGCATTCATGCTCGATAGAGTGAATAAAACACATTCAGAGGAATATTTTATGGAAAGTTTCATCAGTGGTCTCAAGACAGAAATTAGAGAAATGTTGGAATTGCTTAAACCTCAGAACTTAATGGATGCCATGAAATTAGCAAGGAAGCAGGAGAACATGTTGACTAGCAAAGGGAAAGAGAGCAGAGTGTCTCATAAGATGCAGGGATTTTCAAGTCCAGGCTTGTGGAGAGGGGGACAGAATGAAGGAGGTGGACCTATGAGAAGTAATATACTTATACCTAATCAAGATAAAATTCCTCCAATTAAAAATTTGCTAGCCCTCAAGAGTTGGATATGAGAAGGAAAAAGAATTTATGTTTTAGTTGTGATGAACCATTTCACCTGGGCCACAAGTGTAAGAAACTTTTTGTCATATTGTGTGAAGAAGCAGTGGATGAGGAGAAAGTGGAATTAAAAGAAGAAGATAATATGCAGGAGGAATACCATATATCAGTGAGCGCTCTACTGGGACAAATGGCTCCAAATACTATTAAAATCATAGAGTCGAGTGGGAAACAACAAATTACCATTTTAGTGGACACAGGGAGCACCCACAGTTTTTTAAACCCGAACACTGCAAAAAGAGGGTGTGTGTTGTTGAATTTACTACTCCTATGATGGTAATGAAAGAGAGATGGCAATAGGATAAATTGTAATGCCAAATGTTCCAGATTTGTTTGGTATATGGGAGGATGCAAGTTTACAGCACCAGTGAGATTGTTGAAGTTAGGGGTTGTGATATGGTAGTTGGAGTGGATTTCTTGAGGCAATTAGGGCCAATAACATTTGACTTTGAGCAGCAAAGCATACACTTCCAAGGTCAACAAGGGAAGATAGTCCTGAAAGGGGTTAAAGGAGAAGCAACTTTGAGGATGATGTCTGGAAATGAGTTTAAAAAATGGTTTGTTAAGGGGATTCTACAGTCTGTGGTTGTATGTGTTTTATTGCAGAGTGTGGGAACAAGAAAGAATATGAGTGTGCCGATGAGTTACACACTCTCTTGTCTGAGTTTTCAGGAGTGTTTGAGACACCAAAAGAGCTTCCACCAATAAGAGAGCAAGATCACAAGATTGTGTTGAAACCAGGGACTGAGCCTTTTAAGATGCATCCTTACAGATATCCATATATGCAGAGGTTAGAAATTGAAAAAATGGTTCAGAAATGTTGAAAGGGAATTATACGACTGAAGCAACAACCCATTTTCTTCACCAAAGTGATGTTGGTTAAAAAAAAAAGATGGAACTTGGCGGTTTTGTGTGGATTATAGGAGATTGAACTCACTCACTATCAAGGATAGTTTTCCTATACCTTTAATAGATGATTTGTTAGATGAATTGGGAAGAGCCACGTTTTTTCCAAGATTGACTTGAGATCGGGATATCATCAAATAAGAGTCCTACCCACTGATGTTGAACAAACTGCCTTTGTCACTATTTCTGGTTTGTATGAGTTCAAAGTTATGCCGTTTGGTCTAACTAACGCACCTGCTACTTTTCAAGCGTTGATGAATAAAGTGTTTCGACCGTACTTGAGGAGTTTTGTTTTGGTATTTTTTGATGACATACTTGTCTATAGCAAGGGAATGAAGGGTCACAAATCTCATTTGAAAATGGTATTACTAACACTTCAAGACCATCAGTTGTTTGCAAAAGGCTCAAAATGTAGTTTTGGGCAGGATACTATTGAGTACCTAGGCCATATCATCTCTAAGGGTGGAGTGGCAGCAGACCCTGGAAAAGTTCAAGCCATGCAAGATTGGCCCGTTCCACTGAATGTGAAGGCCTTAAGAGGGTTCTTGGGTTTAACGGGTTACTATAGGAAATTTGTAAGAAATTATGGGATTATTGCTAAACCTCTAACCAATCTCACCAAGAAAAGGCAATTCATATGGGATGCTACAGCGGAGGAGGCTTTCAGCATTTAAAAATTGCTATGTCCACAACACCTGTGTTACAACTAGCAGATTTTTCAAAAACCTTCATTGTGGAGACAGATGCTTGCTATTATGGATTAGGGGCAATGTTAATGCAAAATGGCCACCCCCTTGCTTATTTGAGCAAAGCATTAAGTCTGAAACACCTGGGCTTTTCTATATATGAGAAAGAGTTCTTGGCTATCATCCTAGCTATTGAGAAATGGAGAGCATATTTGTTACACAGTCAGTTTATTATCAAAACTGTCCAACAAAGTTTGAAATTCTTGTTGGAACAAAAGATATCCACACCACTGCAACACAAGTATATGACTAAATTGTTAGGTTTTGACTACAGAATTGAGTATAAGAAGGGGTTAGAGAATAAAGTGGCGGATGCATTATCTAGGCAGGAGTTTCCCTCCCAACAATGTTATGCTCTATCTCTTCTTAAACCTGTGTGGATTGAGGAGGTCCAACAATCATATGAGTAGGATACCTTGGCTCAAACTGCAATCACCGAGTGTCTTACTTGTCCATATAATGTCTCTTTCTATAGCTATCGTGAGGGGTTGCTGAGGTATAAAGGGAAGCTATACGTAGGGAAAACTACTAGATTAAGGGATAAAATACTACACTATATGCATGAGTACGTGGAGGGCCATTCGCCAAACGTCACTATTCAAATGGATTAAGATTAAGACATTTTTTTGGTGGCCTACAATCGACACATGGTTATTGCTATGATTCAAAGTTGTCACCAATGCCGATTATGCAAGACGAAACACAAAAATCTAGGGTCTTCAACCTTTACCCGTCCCCGATCAAGCGTGTAAGCATGTATCTATGGATTTCATCGATCAATTACCTACTTCTCATGGGTATAATGTTATCTTCGTGGTGGTGGATCGGTTTACTAAATATTCACACTTTGCAGCTTTAAAACACCCTTATTCTGTTTCTACAGTAGCTCAACTCTTCTTAGAGGTGGTGTACAAATTGCATGGTTTACCTCATTCCATGGTGACGATAGAGATAAGGTGTTCACCAAGTAATTTTTGGCGTGATTGTTCAAATCCTTGGGGGTTAATCACCATTTGAGTACTTCCTATCATCCCCAAACGGATGGTCAAACGGAAAGGGTCAATCAATGTTTAGAGTCGTATCTACGGTGCATGTGTGGTGCTACCCCTAAATAGTGGTTTAACTGGTTGGTTTATGCCGAGTATTGGAATAATACATGCTACCATTCAGCTATTAAGATGTCACCCGCTGAAGCATTATATGGGTACAAGCCCACTCCTCTCACATTTTCACAAGAATTGAATTCTACTGTCCTTAGGGTGGAACAAACTGTCCAGATACAACAGTTAATTCAATGGTAGTTAAAGCAATTTTTACAGCAGGCTCAAGATCGAATGAAGAAAATGGCTGATAGGCACAGACAAGAGAGGGTATTCCAGGTGGGTGATTGGGTTTACTTGAAGCTCAAACCATATAGACAACTCTCTCTTCACAATTCCAGGTTGTGGAAGCTCAGTCTAAATTTACTGGACCATTTTTGGTGATTCAACGTGTTGGGGAAGTTGCTTACAAGCTCCAGTTGCCACCTAATGCCAGGGTTCACTCAGTTTTTCATGTGTCGTCGTTAAAAAAGAAGCTTGGTGCTACTGATTCGGTGACAGCTGATTTGCCGTTGTTTGATGATGAGGGTAGGGTGGTGTTGCATCATGTTGCAATATTGGATAGACGGTTGGTTAAATGAAACAATAGTGGGGTGCCTCAAGTGTTGGTTCAGTGGGTTCACCTACCTATCGATGAAGCTACTTGGGAGTATCTTGCTGACATTCAGACCAATTATCCTCATCTTGTGTCTTGAGGGCAAGACCAGTTTCAGGGGAGGGAATTGTCACGAGTTCATATAGCTGGAGTCGCATTTCCATTTTATTGGAGTTGTCATTCTATTTCCAAGTTGTGTATTTTCATTTCAGCGTTTATATCAACGACACCGTTTAGAGAAGAAGCAGAGTATTAATATGAGTTGGTTATACTGTTACATTCTGTTTTGGAGTTGAATAAAAAATTCTGCAGATTTCCTTCTTTTCTCTCTCTATCTTTCTCCTCTCTCGTTCGAGATTTTCTTCTTTTCAATTGCAGCTTCATTGATCCTAAAGAAAAATTCCAAGAATTTGTCAAAGAAGGCTAAGGATATTAATAGTGGTAGTACTTACGTTGGTGCACTCACGAATGCGGTGGCGCGGCCGGTAGTTTTAATAGAACACGAATCCGACATGATTTAAGGCAAATTCCATCGTTGCGGGGGCCAAATTAGCACTTTTATCATCTCCCGTAAAATGAAGGAATTATTTTTGCAGTTTTTCAATAAGTTTGGTTATTTACGTGACTTTTGTATTTCTAAAAGTTAAGGTTTTACTTTAAATGTTTATAACCCCTTGGTTTGAGTCTTGATCATATTGAATTATTGAATGAACTTTCGAGAAATTTTATTCGTTTTCTTCGATGTTCTAATATTATGTTGATTTTCTAATTATTATTATTATTAGTAGTAGTAGTAGTAGTATAACATGGGAACCTGCAACCACTATCCTTTTTACTCGGGCTTGACGCAATAGCATATAAATCACGTCAGTCAGATAAACTACATTAGACAAGCCCCTGCATTAGACAAACCCTATCCAACATGTTCAATCAAGTGATGTAGATGTGTGGATTCGAAGTTGAGACCGTTTGGCCTCAATAACCCGCCTACTCCACTTACAATTAGGCTACTCCACGAGGAATAGTGTTTTTTGTTGTGCACTCTATATCATTTTCAATAGGAATATCCTCATCATTTGGTAGTGGAGTTGTCATTTGTGCCAGAAGAGCTTATGCACCTAAAAAAAAAGGAGAGACGTGATAAAGAGGATGATCAAAAAGTAGTTTAGGAAAGCAGATTTGTGTGAATGAATGATCAATATTGCATGCTTTTTATCAGGTTTATTTCAATTCACACACCTTTTTATTCCACAAAACCCAAAGTGTTGATTACTTAGGAGAATTATTTAGTGTATGATTGCTATTTGCATATATATACCTATAATTCTTGTACAAGATAGTGACTTCCACTAGCACAAAGCAGATATTCGTGTGTTGGCCAAATCCCAAAAAGATTCACAACTCACAAGGACAACCCATCATGGGAAATTCTTCAGGATTGATTTGTTTTATATGTTTCTTTTCTCAAAACATGAAAAATGAGAAGCCCCACATACTAGAATTGATATTCATTAATGGTGGAGAATAGTATGAGACATTGCATACCACGTCGATGGAGATTTCTATTCCAAAAAGGTGTTTATCTCTTATTACAAACTCGATCGCCTATTATACAGATTTATACTCTAGACTCAAAGTAACCTCAAAAATAAAACTGAATCAAAGAATACAACTACTGAAACTGCAAGTTACAAAAGAATAAAACAATTGTAAAAGAGGGATAAAACCCTAAGTTCCGAATATTGAAAGATTCGGCTCAGGGACTGGTAAACCCTAGCAACAGTGTCACAAAGAATCAGCCCAGAGTACCACGAGGAAGAAGCCACAAAAAAAACCTCGCCACAAGACCAAACCTCTCAACCTTTCACCAAGAAACCCTAGAAACCCTAGGTCGAAATCGGACCACCCAAAACCCTAATCCACTCAGAAAAAGGATCTTGTACACAGAGTTGGTGAACAAGACAGTAAAGACAAAGATCTCACCTCTCACACACGTAAAACCCCAAAGAAATCCGGCCCAGAATCGGAGTTTTTAGAGAGAGAGAGAATCGCACAGAAGAAAGTTCGAGAGAGAATCTGAGAGAGAGAGAAAGAAAGAAGACAAGATAATGAATTAGGGTTTCAAAGATAGTACCGCTTAAATAGACAAGGAGTCAACGGCTCGGATCCAATAGAGATCAACGGTCCAGATCAGCGTAGAAGGATCCGCGGATGATAAACCGGATCGCGGTCCGACTCGACTCGATGCCAAAGATATGGGTTAATGGGTTTGGGCTGGTGGCTTTAGTCTTGGGCTGCAATTTCTTGGGTCTTTAATCATTGGAATTGGGCCACACACCAATGGGCCATAATATCCAACAATCTCCACCTTGGCACATTGTGATTCACTTAGACAAAAAAGAAATTATCAGTCATCATCATCGCCGATTGCCTTCCCAGCACTTAAGCTAAGAAGGACTTAGGTCAGAGCAGCACTAAAGCTAACTGTAACCAAGAAAGGATCTCAACAAGCACACAGCAAGTCAAGTGGACACAGCATGGACTATTTGTCTTGTGTATAATTGAATATTAACTTTGAAGCATAAATCAAGCCTAAATTTTGGAGTTTTAACATTGTAGTTTCTTTGCGATGGAATGTGACAGATAAAACACCCTTTTAGAGTATAAGATAAGTATATAGCTCAAATAAACATATGACCGAGTGTTTTCAGCTTCAAGTGGAGTGAACACATTCAGGGAGTATTTGCAAACACTTCAAGAAAGTGATTGTAAGCTTTTGGATGGAAACAATTATTTTTATTTGTTTTAAAATGTTAACCATTGCGTTTAACTCTTTATGATTTAGTCTGGCTATAGACATATGAGGTAGTCATGATTTGGAAATATGTAAAACTAAAACTTATTTACCAAACACTTTTATTTAGTCAACTTTAAACATTTTTTGCAAACAAATGAAACAATATCAATGTGTGATTCTCAACTATATTCTAATACAATAAATCACCTCCTTCAGTTATAATTATTATACATTTTCTTACAAATTCACTATTCACATACTCACATACTTTCAGTCACAAATCATATCCAATAATGATTTTATTATTTCCATATCAAATCAACTTGATCAATCATCTCAAATTCATCAATCTTCTTTCATTTTTTTAACACTACTCCGTAGCAGAAAAAAGTTTTTCAAAATGAAAGGCTCTCTCCCTAAACAGAAGTCACCATCTCATAGCCATCCAAAATTTTAACAAAAATAAAGAACAATTAGATTGTACTGAGCACCAATTTTCTGACAGAATACAAATGCCAAAACAAATCAAAAATCTAACAAGAGCAATTCAGAAATCTCTTGGCTTCCTTTCCTTCTCTTGGATATGGAAATTACATAAAACTATTACAATAGGGGAAATATAGATCTTGTATCCAAAAAATTAAATAAAACTAAAAAATAAATAAAAAATTCTTCTTCTTCAGCCTAATCTTTCTATTAATTCTTGAACCGATATGTGATTAGTTGATTTTCCAAGAACATGTCATGTTTCCCTTCAATCTACTAAGTCTAATAAATAAACAACACATCAATAAGAATATGAAAGAATACCAATCTACACTACAAAAAAACAGTTAATTAACAGCGGTTTTTTTTAAATATAGCGGCGGTTTCAAACCGCCAAGGAAGCGTTTAACAGCAGTTTCAAAACCGATGTCCATACACGTGTCGCGAGAGAATTTGTGGCGGTTTTTTTAAACGCTCGGAAATTGTGTATTTAACGACGGTTTTTTGGCAGCGGTTCAAAACCGCCACTAATTTAAATTTCGCAGCAGTTTAAAACCGCCACGAAAATAAAATAATTTTTAAATTGTTAGCAGCGGTTCAAACCGCTGCAAATATAAAAATTATTTTTACAAAAAATTCTTTTTGGTTTTTTGGCAACGGTTCAAAACCGCCACTAATTTAAACTTCACAGCAGTTTGAAACCGCCACGAAAATAAAATAATTTTTAAATTGTTTTTTAGGGCGATTATAACCGTTGTTAATTGAAAATAATATATGCTTTAATAACATTTCTGCCCCATTTTTTAACAAGAGCTAAATTTATGTCATAAATTTCATATTTTTGTGAACTTTAATATCAGAGGCATAATATCATTCAACTATAGAAAAGTCAAACTATTCAACATCATAAAGGTCGAGCATTTCGTTAAAATCATTACAAACCTTCGAATGAAGTTATCAAAAACCATCTAAAAAAGTATATGTTCTTAATACAATAGCAATAGATGCAACATGACGAATGAGAATCCCCATTTACATCATGACTAGAGGATGAATAGTGTCTTGTGTTCCTCCGTGAAGGCTCATGTCCGCTCCCTTCATCTGTTGGTGCCTACAATTGAAACCATATTATTGATATTATACCTAATAACTTGTACTCAATGCAAAAGTTGTAACTAGAGCCAATTAGCAAAATAAAATCAGAAATTCTTACATGGAAATCAAAATAAAAAGACAATTGTCAAGAACACAGTGTAATCAAAAGTAAACATAGAACTGTTACATCTACCATAGCATCACATTATTTTCTGTAATAACTCAACCGTAAATATGAAATGAATGGATCTTTAATCAACTAGCATAAAAGTAACTACAACTAGTATCAATATACACAGTTCAATAAACAGCAATGGAATTTTCCAACCAAAAAAAGGAAAATAAAGATCAACTGATCAACATACAGGTTTTGCATGCAAATTGATTTGTCCTTATCCTTCTTTTTCCTACTAGGTTCAAAAGAACTCGTGTTTACAAGCTGGAAATTTGATCAGAATCTACATCAGACCACATAGTGGAGCTTTCATGATGGAATGCAAATGACTCGGCTAACTTTACAGCATCTTGTACTCTCAATCGAGTTCCTTGTTGACCAACAACTACCGATGAAAAGAATATATATCTTTTGTGTAATACAGAAAAATAAATTTAATATGCATAAGAACATACCACTTCATGTGTTCGGTTTAGCCAAATAGCAAATTGTTCAGGACTTTTCCCTCATCAAAATGTGCAATTTGTAAAAAAATAACATGATCCCCTGAATGTCTTAGCCTGCAAGGACTTCCAAAGAAAGCAAATATGGATAGGCATTAACTACTACTGGTCAAGAGGTATGAAAAACAAGCATCAGGGACCATCTATGTTCATATTTAAGCCACGACATGTCCTTGAATGTGGTCAAATGGCTTATGAACTCACTTTTATTCCACACCCACTTCCATATGACCAAGAACTTCAGTTATCTAGTCTTGTAGTAGCATTAACAATCATCACATCTCATATCATAACCAAATGCACGTTCTACGACAGCATATCATTAAATAGTTTCCCAGTCAAAGGAAAATCAGTAAACAAACCAATCCTTAATGGTATCCCCCTTTGATAAAAGTTGTGCTAACTACCAAAAGATTGCATAAGAACATTAATATCGACAAGTAGCAATAAATTTACTCACCTTTCTTCCTAAAACTCGTTGTTGATGCATCACCTGCCTAAATGAGTATCTTCTACCAGGAGGAATGTAATCATTGAATGATTTATCTAAAGGAACTTTTGAAGGTATCAAACACCCTATTTCCTGTCCAAATGCAGGGCAGCTTAACCAGCCTGCGATGTGACAAACAAAAATTCCATGATGAACGAGCCAATAATAAGTAACACTTGTTGAAGGTGCATTTCGAATTAGAGAGAAAAACATGCATATATAAAATCCTGAGAACATCAAATATCACAAAAACAATCGCCACAGCCAGATATTATGTGAAAAGGCAGAATAACAACCTCTATAAAGAATCAACGGCTAGGAACTAAGTTACCCTTTCAGTTTCTTTCTCTGTAGCCCCCTCACATAAAATTATTGGCATAAAATTGTGTCAAGAAAACAGAGTCTAAATATAATCCAACCAAAATTTTTGCAATTGGCAAACATAATAAAACTTACAAGATTAGCACTTAAAAATTGCTTGCTCTCATCACTCCTCTTAATCCATGCCCTATACCATGTAACCTGCAAAATGAACAACAGAACACAATAAGAAAAAAAAAAAAAATAAAAATTCACATGTCTAGGTTTTTTTGTAATTAACCCAAACTTCAGGGGTGTTTTTGATCTATTAATACTCACCATCAGAATCCAGGCAACAAACTCATCATCGTAGTATTGGTACATAGGAAATAGAAAAACAGAAATACTAAAATCCAAGAGAAAAATAAGAAAAGTACTGGCAATTTAATGGGCACTACAGAGTTCAGAAACATCTCTCATGACTCTCAGCTTACAGCTTGTCCTCGAAACTCTGGATAAAGCTCATCGGAAATAGTTATAATCAGATGTCTTAGCTACTTAACAGGAGATTCAATAAGCCAACAAATTAGAACTCTGGCTAGCTCTCTTGATTTTGTACCATATGAGCAAAATAAACAAAAATAATGCCGATTCAAATCTAACAAACAACTCAACAGCAGCAAATATAATCTCAATCTATCAAAAAGAACCAACAACTTACCATCTATAATAAGTATGAAACAAAAAATGAGAACTCTTGTTTCTACTTAAATTGAAACGAAAAGGAACAATGCCAAAGAGCAACATCACAATTAAATTCGAATCAGCTATCGAATACGTTTCTCCAATAAATCCGACAAATAATTTCTACTTTAAGCGTTTCGAAACATCAATATGCAAACCGACAACCGAAAATTAGAAGCTCGAGATCATAACTCCACACAAAATTAAAGCTCAAACATCCAGTCCAACTTCAGAATCAAAAATAGAACTCAAATTTCACAAACAAAATGAGAAACAAAAGAAACTGTACCAATGGTAGGGGCAAGATCGTCAAGTACGTTAGAAATGAAAGTGACGAGTAGGCTGCTCTTGCGATTGAGTCGCCGGCGGAGGCAGTCGGGTGCGATTGAGTCGCCGACGGAGGCAGGCGGGTGGTGACTCGAGGGCGGAGGTAGGCGGGGTTGTGCGAGAGAAGGAAGAGCAACGATTGTAAACCCTTTTTTTAATGTCCTTTTTTAATTCCACACTGAAATTAGAAAAAACCTTTTCTAAGAATAACCAATAATTAATAAGTGTAATTTTATATGAATTTCCCTGCGGTTTTACTGAAACCGCCGCGCAATTAAGTCGCTATAATTTTCCAAATTAAATTTATTCGTTTAATCCGCAGCGGTTTTCCTAACCGCTGTTATACAATTAGGTAGCGGCGGTTTTAGTGAACCGCCACTAAATATGTGTCGCTAAATTACTATTTTTTTGTAGTGCTAAATAAAAGAAGATCTTCAAACTTCTTAAGCCACCATCTGTTCCTGCTCCATATACATTTGTTCGACCCAATGAGGCACCATATCATGGTGTCCATATAGCCGGCCTCCACCGGACGGAACATCTCTCACCATCGAATTAACCCAAGAAACGTCCGGTTCATCTACGTTCGATCGACCCATGGTGGTCGGAGAAGGGGCATTACCACTTCGAATGCCAAAAGATGCCGACTTTCTAAGCTTGTTCACCTCGTCTTCACCGTTGAATCCCCAATCCAACTTCCCATTCGGAGACCCCCAATCCGAAAGTTTAGATGCCGCCATCAGATTGGGCGAATTAGGCGAACCAGAATAACCGGGCGGTCCGGGCCGGTAGCTACCTCCACTACGGTCGACAAAGCTCTGGCTGCGTTTCGCAAACGCGGTCGACCTTGAATTCATGACAGCTGCAGCTACCGCTGCAGACGAGTCAAAGCCGTATGGAGGAGACGCCTTTCTTGCCGGTGATGATGAGACATTCGAAGGGTAGCTTGCTCGGAGCTGGCTCGTGTTCTGGCGAATTTGAAGCCCGTTAGGCGATCCGAAAATATCGTCAAGGTTAGTAGGTTTTAAATCCCCAATTCTGCCGTAAGGCGAAGACAAGCCAGCCATCTCGTCTACCATCTGCTGCCGTTGCTGTTGTTGCGTTCGGATTTTCTCCAATCCGAGCAACTCCATGTCCAATTCAACATCTCTCGCGCTAAAACTCGTCCTCAGCCGGCTGCCGGAAAGCTGCAGAGCTGGCGGTGTAACGTTCATCTTGCTCTGCCACATGCTGCCACCCATCGGAGACGAACAATTAACCGACGGCGAAATTGGCGACGACAGAGATAACGGGCTCAACGTCGTCGAATCCATCAAAACGGACTTCGGAGACGGCATAGCCGAACCCGTTGAAGCGTACAACGGTCGCAATTCTTCGGGTTTGTGCGCGAAAAAACACACTTTTCTCGCGCAACCCGTCTCATCCTTGCACAACCGGGTCCGATACTGGGCCGGATGCAACCATGACTCAAAAACACCATGTGCATACTCACAAGCATCTCCCTTGGGACAACTCCCCTTCTTGAACTCGGGACACGGGACACAAGTATATGTATACTTCATCGGATCACGTCTCCTCGCGTTCTCGCCCGGGTGCACGAACGGGCACTCGGTCCAATCATGCGAGTAAGCCCTCGAGCACGGCTTCACCTTGAAGCTATACATTCTAAACTCATCACTCCCATATAATCCAATGTTTATATCCGGCAACGATACATCGATCGGATACTCTTTCTTCTCGCCAGCGATTTTGCTTCCTTCTTCCTCTTCCACATGATCAATACCATTCAAGAGCATCTCCAATGTTTTCCTCTTCGAATTGCTCGAAGATTTAACACAAGGAGCAATTAGGTCACCGGGTTTCTTCCCATTAGCATCAACGGCGTTGATATCGCCACCGGCATCGATCAAGAGCTCGACGACCTCGAGAGACGACCATGATCCACCGGCTGCGGCGCAGTGAAGAGGCGTGGCTCGATCTGAGCCGCATGATCTGTTGACATCGACTTTGCCGGTTTTAACAATATAGTTCAAAATCTCTGTGCTACCATACAGAGAAGCAATCATGATAGGGGTCCTGTTTTCGAAACCCATCATCTTCTTTGAACCAAAGCTTCTGCCATACCAAAAGCTCGCCTCGTTAATATCACAACCCCTCTTCTCTACTTCGTAAATAAAACCAGCTAAATCGTTTGTGGCTGCCAATTCAAGAAGTTTTGAGCAATTTTTGTGCATAAACCCTCTTTTATTCTCCTGTAATACAGCCTCCATTTTTAAATCACAGGGCAAATATTACTCTTTGAAACACTGCAGACTAAACCCTGAAAAATAGAAAAGAAGAAAGATATTTAGGATACTCAGATGAATGTAAAACAGCTAAACTCGACAAATATATGTAAAAATTGATTAACTAACTAAAAAAAATACTATATATTCCACCGATTGTAGAGTTGTCTTAACCAGCTACCCCATTGAAAAGAAAACGAAAAAACAAAGTAAAACAATTTTTTTCTTCTCAAAATCAATGACTCATTCCACCACATATCCAGGGTGTCAACAAAATACCTTTTCAACACAGGCGTGAAACATTGAAAATCAAACCCCAAAAAAAAAAAAAAAACATTGTAGCCCACATCATAAAAAATCAATCTTTGACAGATACAAACATCAAACAACCAATTTAAAAAAAAAAATTCACTTCCTCAACCACCCCCAAGAATTTAAATAAAAATAAACAAATTCGAGTTAGTCCAGAAAAAGCATACCTTGTTTTAAAAAGGATAAGTCCCTTGATAAGTTTTTGGACTGGCAAAGACTTTGAATTTGAAAGAATTATTGAGCTGTAACTGAAAGGTAGAGTGTTTGGAGGTGTGTATTTATATATGTTATAAATATATTGTTCAAAAATTTCAGAAAAAGTAGACTGGGGAGGAAGGGAGGAGGAAAGTGTGACTTTTCTTCTTGCTTCTTTCTAATTTTCTTTTATTTTTAAAATCTTTTTTTTCTTTATAATTTCACAGCTTTATCAAAATTGGTCAAAAGTCAAATCTTCAAAAAAGAAGGGGTTCAACCTGTCGCTGTCTCACACGGTCACACGACTCACACCACTTCTATTTTTTTTTTTTTTTTTTTTATAACTCATCTTTGCGAGTAATGACTACGCTCGGAGACAAAATATATAAATGCAAATTGAAACTCAAATGCATGGATGCACGGGGTCAGTGGGTCCTACTGGAGCGACAAGTGGATCCTCCCTGTAAAGAGAACAATTATGTTGCTCCAATCTACTAATAATATTCTCCTCGAATCGAATAACACGGATATTTATTATTTGAGTTCCCACCAAATCTTCAAAAATATGATGGGAGCAATTTAATGGAGCGGGGATATGAACCCCGACTTCCACCCCACAAATGGTTTGATTATATTATTATTTAATCCACCCCACAAAAAATAATGTTGGATTAGATTTAAAAAGTTGAGCGGTTATCTAGTGTGTTTCCTTCTTTAGCTTTACATGGTCGTCTGCATAAATATTCATCCAAATAATATTATTTTCTAATGAAACATATATATATTTACAAGTTGTTAATTAATATACCTAAACAAGAAAAAAAAAAAAAAAAAAAATGAAGCACACCTAAATCAGACTAAACCAAAACAAAGCATAAGACATCATTAGGGGGACCCAAAATGGAACAAACAAAAAATTGGGCACAAGAACGTTGCAAGACAACAATCTTTACAACGAACTTCATTCTTCAACCAAAAAAAAAAAACACCAAAAAGGGAAAAAGAAAAACACAATAAAATCAATCAAAAAAAGAATCCAAACTGACTACAAATAAAAATATAAAACAAGAATAAATGAAAAAAACAACATGATGAGATTTCGAGCCTTTTAACATCCATCCCACAATTCTTTGGTGCATCAATGAGGGTGAAATTTTGCCACACCTGGTTACTCACACCACTTCTATGTATAACTTAACTTGTTCCATTTGGGAGTAATGCAAATGCAAATTCAAGTGAAATATAAATGCAAATTGAAACTCAAATGCAAATGCAGGGGTCAGTGGGTCCCACTGGAGCGCTTAGTGGAACCGCCATAACGGGCTTTGTCCTCCCAATGAATATTCTTCCTCGTCATAACATGGAAATTATTTTTATTTGAGAGTTAAAAAAATATGATATACTTTAAGACAGCTATTGATGGTTTGTATTATATTGATGGAAATTATTGTATTATATTATTATTTAATTTAAAAAATAATGTTGGAATATTAAATTAAAAAAGTTGAGCGGTTATTTGATACGTTTTGGTTAGAAAAAAAAATGGTTGTTATCTATTTGGGATACAGTATCTATGAAAGGACCATTTTTTTTTGGAGTACAATGATGAAAATTTGGGGATATAATACATTAAAAACAAAGTGTGGGATCAAACTATTAATAATTAAATCTTTACAAATATACGAACCAATTACTATAACGCGAGTTGGTCATTAAAAGGACCATATCTAATAAACCAAAGTATACATCTTCAGCATAATTGGGGGGTCGAACATAATTGTTTTCTTTACTGGCAGGAGGATCTGGTTGTACGTCGTCGGAGACCGTCGTAACATCGCTTTTATGCGTGCACATCAAAAATTGTTCACGGTTTGGCGGCTTAAAGAATGGATTTTTCGCTAATACTAATCGGCGTAGATAAATTTGTTTTGTTTTAAAGCTTAAAAAAAAAAAAAAAAAGTATACATCCTCAGTTATTAAGAACTATTAAGTTTATGCATCCTCAGTTATTAAGAACTATTAAGTTTCAGAACTTCAATCTCTACACTATTGAGTTTTACGTCATTTTTTGAGGTCAAAAATACTTTAATTCGGGGAGATTAAATATACTTTTATTTGGGAGGATCAAATATTTTTGTTCTCTTTGCATTAGATGACATGGTTGTATGCCATCAGATTCCATCAAAAATATTGGTCAATCCATACAAATTCCTGGATTTACATTTGTGGGGTTGAGATGTTATTTTTTATTTGTGATATTGTTTCATACGTAAACCTTGGAAGCTAAGTTAATAAAAAAAATAAAGAATGGTGTTTTGACATTTTCAAGGCTAGTAAGAAAAGATTTTTTCTCAAATAACCCTTAAATGCATATTTTCCAAACTAACATTAATGCCCAAATTTATTTTGTTCCAAAACAACATTTTATGATTAATTAAGTGTGTATTTTGAGTATTTTAATACAGTCCTTAATATGTGTATTTTTCCTAAAACATCACTTATTTTGAATAGCGACGGAGTATAATGTTATGTTGTAGTATCTCAATACGAAATAAGTATCAGAAGGATTTCCAAAGTAATGGGAAGTCAAGGAATGTCATGGGAAGTCGTAGAGGATCATTTGAGTTGTAATCTTCTAGTTAGGGACCAAGCCTACAATACACGAACATGCAGTAAATGGCATTGGGCTATTCCGGGAAAGCTCATTTAATGGTTAAATCATCAATTGTTCTCAATATAGCTCAAAACATAGAGTAATTAGTAAGTTAGTTGAGATTAATTACAAATGAATAAAGATGGAATAAAAATAATTTATTTATAATCAGCACATTGTGCCTCATATACCTTTTAAATAAACTTGCTTCGTTGACTTTAGCTCACTAAAAGCAATTTGAGCTACCAGTAATTTGGAATTCTAATTTAATAAATAATAATTGAAAGTCGAATTTAACCCATCAATAATCTATTGAGACAGAATTATAAGACTTAAATTATATCAAAATATTATTCTTATCTTACTATTTTAGATAAGATATCGGCCAATAAAAAATGGAGGTCGAAGTAGTGGACCAATAGAAGAACGGTCGAAAATTCCAAGAAGTATGACCAGTGCACGCGTTGTGGTGGGGTACTGCACCAATAATTCTACGCGCATGCCACTTTTGATTATATTCAATTTTCCCACGTTTTCTCAATGCCATTAATATAATTACTACTTGGGATTTATTTACATCTCGATTAGTGGATAACCTAAAATATTATACATACTCTTTGCTTTGGGCCTGCATTAAATATATTTTTGTGAAATTTTAATGTGTTAAAAATTATTAATTTACAATAATTCATTATAGAAGCAGCATACTGCATACACATTTCTTATGTAAATCGAATTCATGAGGTCAAAGTTTTTTTTTTTATTGAGTAAACCAAAGTTTAGTTAGACATATCTTATGGGATTGTTGAGACTTCAGTTTTTCTTAACGTTGGACTTGCTTGACTAGTTTCTATGGAAAAATCAAACCCGTTCCAATAGAATGATGATTAAGTGATGATTGCATTATTATATTAATATATTGATAACAAATTTATTATGATAAATAAGTGGATAATTAGGGATGACAAAATACTGTGGGGCATCATTCCCATTGGTGTTGAATAAAATGGGATGAGGATTATCCAGTTAATTCGGGGATGAGATGGAGATGAGATGGATGATGTTATATCCTATGTCCCACCCTTCCCCATATCCATCTCCGTTTAGAAAAATGAGGATCGCTCATCCCCATCCCCGTTCCCCGAGTACATATTGAATTTATCAATTATTAATATTAATTTTATTCATAATGTTTTGTTTTACTAACTCTAAAAACTATACCCCATTAGGCTCTATTTGGATGGAAGAATTTGAACTATGGATTTCAAATTCATTGAGGTTGTTTGAATGAAGTCATTTTAAAATGGATTTCAAATTTTGGAGTCATTTTAGGATTTCAAATCAATTTTAGTCATTTAAAATTTTTTCCAAATTCTCTCTTCAAATCCAAATTCTCACATCCAAATGCACTCTTAAATCTTTATATTTATTGTTCTCATTCTTTCTTTTACAAATTAAGAATTTATGTTATTTTTATTCATTAGTTATTTTAAGTCATTTATTTTATAAAATTTTAAAAATCCAAAATGGGGAACCCAATTCTCCACGGGGATCTTATTCTTCCCGAATGGAATTCCCCATCCTTGTCCTAGATAGCCAAAGTGGAGAATGGTACAAGTATGGTATTTGAGATGAAATTTTGGGATGGAAATGCATCGGTGGATTTAGGTTGATGCACCCCAAAAAAAATTTGACCCGTTTTTTTCTTATAAGGGAAAAACATAAGAAGAAAAAATAGTTGGTTGTGGAGAAAAAATGAGCTAAGAGTAGTTGAGCCGGTTGACTACACTCGCATGAATGATAAGTCCAATACCAGTCTTGTCCCCGCCCATTATCATCCCTACGTTGAGAATAAAGTGCTGTCAAAATAACGAACATATTATATTAATATCAATAAACAATAAATAAGATATACTTAAAATACAGAATTAGGAATGTAACTTCAGATATGAAACTATTTTGAAAGGATATATTAGGCCTACATGGGCTGTGTGAAATGTTTGATTTGCTTGTGAGTTGGACAGACAGCCCAGCCCAATTTGAATCAGTTATATACATTGAATACTTTCACAAATAAACCAAAACGGACCTTAGCTTTTTCACAAACATTGTGGCCCATTATTGCTAACCTAAGTCGATAAAAAAGCTCTAGCTACCGCCCATGGAAATCTAACCCCCATTCAATTTGAATGTACCCAATCCAAATTGTAGGATGGCTCATGGCTGGATCATGTATTTATATATTTTTTTCCTGTGATTGATTCATTATCGTATATTAGTGTTGGCATATTGAGTTTTCTAATATACTTAGAATTATTATATATAATCATTAAAATTGTAGATATTCCTTTGGATATTCAAGACATTCGGTTGCTAGAAGGTAGAAACAAAATCTATCGAAAAGAGTCTTTTGCTTTGTGCAACTTGTGCTTTCTTTTTTTTTTTTCCAGTACAAAATCTTGGGATGGATCGGACTGGATGGATTCGATGACCCATGTTTGCAAAATGCTCAAACAACTGAGCTATAATCAATTCACTTAAATGTAATTATGTTTATACTAGAGAGTTGAGGCTATGTTATTATACTTATGTTTCTTAGCATACTTCTATTTATCTTCACATTAAGAGAAATACGAAGATGCAGAAAAATAAAATGATTCAATGTTTTCAAAATCATTTTGGTGAGCAAATCAATGTGGTTACTTGTGAATGGTTGAACCAACCATACTACCAGTTTTAGTCGGACCAGTTCATCCACCGATTCAGTTAGTATATATAATAAAAATTAACCACATAATATAGAATCAAATATATATCAAACAAAAAAACACATCTAACAAAAAATTTAAATAACCAACTTCATGTTTTATCACACAGGTAATACTAAGAAATCACATTATTACTTAAAGTCTAAACTTGAAAAATAAATACATATATTCGTCTTGATTAATTTTCCAATATCTGCTTCTCTGGATCTAAAATTTAATGAAAGAGAGTGAAAAAAAAAGAGAGCCCACCATCATAAGATTAGCATTCATAGACACATAGATGCAAATTAGCATTCATAGCCCATATCACAATTGGTAACTCAAGATTTGCAGAATCTGTTAAGTTAAACAAATTTATTTTCACTCATTTTGGTAAAAAAATTAACCCACTTGACAAGTGTATTACCATGTTAGATGCCATATCATTTTTTTGGAATGAATAATTAAGCTTTTCGACAAAGATACACATCAGCCTATCAGGTAATATTTATCTGTTGTAGTAGGTTACATGACTAAAAGTCCGAAATTTTCTAACTTAAAGGACGAAAACCAAAGTTGAAGAAAAAAATGACAGAATCTCCAAGTGACTCCACTTAGAGGACAAAAAACCAATTTTGCCCAAATTTCTTTCCCTTTCTAGTCGTCCGGATGGTCACCAAACATGGTGGTTTGTGGTGTCATGTTCTACCAGTTTGTAGCATTGGAAATCCGATTTACAAGGGCTTTTGGACTGGACTAACAATCCATTCCCAATCGGATCAGTTGAACTGGCCTGTTCGATCCAATTTTTAAATTTCATTGATATCACTAACCCTAATTTGAATATAAAAATTGTGGTAGGAGTAAATTGTCATTTAATATTTAAAATATCTTCATCATTTTATCTTTTGTAGGGCTGTAAACGAACAGAGCTTTCGGCAAACAGCTCGTGAACGAGCTCGGTTAACGTTCGTTTATGTTCGTTTGATAAGCTTAATGAACATAAACGAACAAGAAAATTTGTTCGTTTATGTTCATGAACTGTTCACGAACATGTTCATTTAGTGTTCGTTTGACGTTCGTTTATTATTTATTTTTTAGTTATTAATTATACATTTACTGCTTAATATTCATTACTTTATTATGAATAATAAACTTATTTTAGTTTAATATTACAACCTATTTACATTTACAATCATCATATGTTCATTTATTTTGAGTTGAGTGTTCATGAACAGGTGTATTTAACTTTTTTATACACATGTTCATATAGTTGTTCATAAACAATTAGTGAGCATGTTCGTGAACGTTCGTGAACATGTTCGATTATTAAACAAACGAACACAAACAACCTTTTAAAATAAATGAGCAAACACGAACAACACTCGTTCGTTCGGGCTCGGTTCGTTTACAGCCCTAATCTTTTGCAATAGAGTCCTTGGATTTTTAGTCTTTTCTCCATGAGAAAAAATATTTTTTAGCTATATTTTTTAAGAACATGTTTTGTTTAGCCAAATTTAAAATTAAATGACCACTTTGCCATTTTTTCCATTAATGGGGATCGGTACATAACTGTACCTCATTATTATTTAAAAAAAATGACCAAATACCTCATCAAAGAGTATATGAGGGTATGACCATTAGTATTTAGTATAAAAAAAGCTAAAAAACATCATTTTTTGAAAAACATAACTATTTCTTATTTTGTGAAAATGTAAATGGTCAATTTGGTCTATTATCACTTTTGCAATACAAAGGTTTACTAATAAATCTCATGAGAGATTCTATAATTGGCCATCTAATGAAGTTGTATTTACGAACAAAATTCATGATTTTTTCGCAACTTTCGTGAAGGGACTATGGCCCACCCAAACTTTGATATTATTTTAAGGTCATATAAAATATTAACATGTGGTCTAAGAGGTCTTCGAATCCAAAGAGCCCAAATGACTGATAGAACTTAGCTTATTTAACAGTTCGTGACAAATGTCACAAAATCTTGCAAAGTTGGCAAAGTTGGGTACATCTTGAATGTGATAAAATTTACAAGTTGTCATATGTTTTTTGTTTGGATTCCAATTTAAAAATTCAGCAAAAATAGGTGTATGTATTTCACAATTTGTAAAAATAATTTTAAATATTAATAAAAAAAAAACAAAAGTGTAGGCGCCAATTAAAATTGCACCTACACACACATCTTACACATTTAAAAAAAATCATTGTAGGCGCCCTTCTTATAGGCGCCTACTACGTAGGCGTCATTCGAAGTGGGGCCTACACTTAAAATTTTATCACCTTTCAGATGTATCCCAATTTTGCAATATTTTTTCGCAATTGCTACAAACTGTTAAATTTAGGGGTGTTCAAAAAACTTAGTTAACCGAATCAATTCGGTTAATTGGATCGATAATCGAATTATTTTGAATAATTAAAGGTTTTTTATCGGTTAATTCGGTTCGAAAATTGATAAAATTAACCGATTTAACCGAAATATTATGTAAAACATATATTTTATATATAATTATAATTATATATAATATATAGCATATATTTTTATTTATTTATATCATATATTTTTATTTATTTATATCATATACTATATATAAAAAATATATTTATTTTATTTTAAATAAATTTCTATGAATTATATTTATTTATTTATATCATATATTATATATACAACATATATTTTTGTATTTTAAAGAAATTGTAATTCCGCCAATCGAATTAGCCGAAATATAATTCGGTTCGGTTAATTCGGTAAATATAATTTCGGTTCGGTTAATGGTTTTGCCAATTAGCAAATTCAGTTAATTCGGTTTTCAACATTTCGGTTAATGGTTAACCAAATTAACCGAATGAACACCCCTAGTTAAATTACCAAAAAACTTAGTTATGCGTCAATATTCCGTACCAAATCGCCTTCCAGATGTATCCCAACTTTGCAATTTTTTTTCCACATTTGCCACAATAACCATAAAACTTAGTAATGCGGCCATATTCCGTACCAGTTTTGATGAGGATCTATTTGGGCCGACCTCTTTATGTGTGAGCCTACTAAAAGAGGGGCTCGATGATGGCCCAAGTTAATAAAGGCCCAACCTCTAAGGACTAGGCCGAACTAATCAGGTTGGGCCGACCTGGAAGGATCGGGCCGACTTACGGAGATAAGAGTGTGGACTCCAATTTCGGCTCAGGATTGGTTTGGTCGATTTATCGGGCAAAGCCCGAACTCTGTGCTTGGTAGTCGACGAGACGGGTTGGGCCCCAACTAAGGAACGACTTGGCGGCCCATCGAATTGTTGGACCGACCCTTAAATGGACCAATTTAAGGGCTTACCAACCTATTGGGCTGGGTCCTCATACGGATCAACTAAAGGGCTTATCGATCTATTGGGTCTGAGAGGTGTGCAGCCCAAAGCGGATGATTAACCTAGGCCTATGTGCTAATTATAGAGTTTTTACGTGGCTTGATGGGTATGCAACCCTAGCTAATTGCCAAACCTATAAATAGGGCGCGAAAAAGGTACGCCTCTAGTTAGATTTTCCATACCCGCACTTTTCACATACTGTTTTGTTTTCATATATTATCTCTCTAGAGCGATCCTGACTTGAGCATGGAATGGGTACGCCGGAAAATCCTTTCGGCCCCCCTTCTAATGGTGGTTTTGCAGGTCTTAGGTCAATCGCACATCGGAGCGTGGTTTTATTGGACGATGGACATTCTTGGACCGACCAAGTTTTATATTAGAGTTTAATATTGGAGTGTATAGTATTTTGGGTCCTACACAGGGACAAAGGGGTTATGGGGCCAAGGGGGGCACTGGGCCCCCCTGGGATTATTAAAAACATCAGAGGTATATTTGTCTTTTTATATATATCCTTAATAAAAAATAAAAAATCAAAAATCAAAAAACCCCACTTACTGATAGCCATTACCCACAACCCACATTCTGTCCAAAAATTTCAAAAACTCGTCCCCAACCCTTTACCTTTGGCCAATCCCCAATTCTCCATTGAAGAAGATTTGAAGAAAACATACCAAGCAATCGTTGGTTGCCCAATCCCTACCGGCTAGTGCTACCTAAAGGTTTGTATTAAAGCTTTATTTCACCTTATTGTCATGAGATTAAATGAATTGTATTTAGGGTTTTTGATATCAAAATGTATATTAATTAATTTTGTTGGATTTGTTGTTTCTTCCCTATTTATTTAATTTATTTGTTGTATCATTAATTGTTATGTGAATTATTAGGGCTAATTTTTAGTAATTTATTATAATTTATAATTCATGTATAGTTGTTTCCTTAAGCTAAATTAGTTTTTTATTTATTTATTTTTTTCGCATTTTCTTAGATAATGGAACGATTTTTTAAAAGAGTGCCACTTATTATCGAGGAATCGTCCTCATCAATCAATCCACCTACAATTGTTCAACTTCAAGAACCAACAAGTCAATATAAAGATTTATCAAGCCATGATGCTTTTGAGGTTGATATGAAAAATCTTCCAAGTGATCCAGGACTACGACCTAATATAATGAGCTATCCATCCAACTTAATTGAACAGGTGCGTAGAGCTTATATATTAAAAGGTCCATGTCAGCCACGTGAACATAATTTTCCTCAAAAGATAGATGGGAATCGAAAACGAAAATTTGTTACATCGTGGTTTGATGAATTTAAGGATTGGTTAGAGTATATCATTACAAAAGATGCAACATTTTGTTTATATTGTTATCTCTTTTCTTCGGGGCGAAGTGAAAGAGGGCATGATGTTTTTGAATCTGGAGGATTTAATAAATATGAGATAGTTGTGCTGAATATGGAAGATGTATATGCACCTCGAGGGAGATCAAGGCGTAGAATTGAAAGGATAACTAATATTCATCATTATCGAGTTGAGCTATTTTATTCTGTGATTGATTTGCAAGCTCAGGAGCTAAATCACCGTTTTGATGAGGTGAACACCGAATTGCTTTTATCTATGGCATGTTTTGATCCAAGTGATTCATTTTCTGCATTTGACAAAGAGAAGCTACTTCGTCTTGCAAAATTTTATCCAGCTGAATTTTCTGCAGTTACTCTATATGAACTTGAAAGTCAACTTGAAAATTTCATTTTCGATGTTCGTTTAGATGACAACTTCTCTAAAGTAGCAGGTATAGGAGGTCTTGCTCAGAAGATGGTTGCTACAAGAAAACATATTATTTTTCCATTGGTTTATTTGTTGGTTAAGTTGTCATTGATCTTACCAGTTGCCACTGCAACGGTGGATAGAGCTTTTTCAGCAATGAATATTATCAAGAGTTCACTGCGCAATCGAATGGGAGATGGACTACTGAATGATTGTTTGGTAACATACATTGAAAAGGATATATTTCGAAACGTTACCAATGAAGCTATTATGCAACGATTTCAAAATATGAAGAATAGAAGAGAAATGTTATGACATATTCATGTAATTGTGTTATTTCTTTTTAAATATTAAGATGTAACTGAATACGACTTTATTAAAATTGTTAACTATTTATAGTGTTATTTGTAGAATTGATGTATTGTATTTTATTTTTACACTAATGTTAGTTGGGCCTCCCTACGTAGAAATCCTGACTTCGTTACTGGTCCTACATTTCTATTAATATTTGGTTCGTCACATATTTTAGATTGCTTTGTGTGTTCTTTGTTATTGTTACGCGCCTACAACAAATTTATAACGTGAAGAATTTATTACTATGCTAATTATTTGATATACATCTTTTAATGTAACATATAATATTCATTTATTGAAACTTAATATAATTATCTGATATAAATCTTCCTTATAATGCTTGTGACAACCTCTTCCTCATCTTCCTAACTTAAAAAATCAACAACAATTGCTCATTTCCCACGACTGATCTATATTTGTTTATATACTTCTAATGTGGATTAATTATTCATAAATATTGTTTAAGAAGTCTAATCATGTATACATTATTAGTCATGTGCTGTGAAATTAGTTGAATGTGTCCAAATCAAGGGAACCACCCATTCTTTTCCATCTTCTTATAAAAAATGTGCAACTTGAAATTAATTATATATTCCAGTAAATACAAAAATTATTAGAAACCCTATTAAACATAGATTGGAAAATAACTGGATGAAAACATTTTTTTAGCAGAATATTTTAGTATATTGATCGTGTCATTTCATTGTGGACCATAATTAAGTCCCCGAGCAGATCAATTTGTTCACGTCGCCGTAATGGCCTCAAATCAATATCGACCATCTCCTTTATTTTATAACAAGTTGTATTTATAAAAATGGCCAAATTTTACTCAAGAATGTCACCGAAAAAGTTAAAATACATGAAACGTTAAAGAAAAAAAAATACTATATATAATATATTGAAAACGGATAACTGTTTGTTACTCTTGCTCCCAGTTCTGAATTACCTGATCTTTGCTCCCAGTTCTGAATTACCTGATCTAAGATTAACTTAATTATCACTTTATTAATCATTTCATTTAAATTTGGTTAAGAACTAATGAAACTTAATTAAAATAATTAGTTTTTATTGTAACAAATATATATCTTGCAGTCACTTTTTGGCTCTTTGCAATGGTGTTGTTCAGGGTTTCGCGTACCTAAGGTTTTCAATTTCTTTGTTTTACCATCTACCCTCCAATCATTACTCCAACTCTTTAGAAAAAGGGACAATTACAGTAAACCGCCTGATGCTTAGGCTAATTACAACAAAAAAAACCTAAAGAGTTTTTTGAAAATTACATAATCTGCATTGAGGTTTGATTCCATCTGTCATTTAAGAAAAAATTTTAAAACCTCAAGGTATTTTTGAAAATTATAGTTACTCCCTATAATAATTTAAAAATCGGACCTCAAGGGATTTTTTTGTAATTAGACCTCAGGGGATTTATTGTTATTATCCCTTAAAAAATATGCATATTGCCAAATCAACAGAAAGTGATTAAAAAAATGTGTTTGGAGGGGAGGGGATAAATCTCAAATAAATTGATAGGGTTCAAATAAATTGATAGAGTGTTTAATTTGAACTATGATCAACACCTTTCAAAGAGCTAATGATATCACTTGAGCTGCGAGCTCGTAATATTTGATTTACATTGAGGAATATATATAGGATCACATCAAATCATAAAACTCAACTTTTTTAATTTTACTGCAAAAACAAAATACAAGACATATGCCGAGAGCCAAGACATCCTTTTACCATAATATATTTTCATACATTACACACACACACATAAGCATACATACCTATGAATGCATGACGCATGCAAATACGTTTTTTTTTCATACACATGTCGGCATAATTAAGATTTTATTATTACAAGATAAACCCACAAATTTAAATAGATATTTTTCTATATCACGATATTAATCACTCCTCTTGTCCACATTTAAAAATCCCACACATATTTCACGTTCTATTCTCTTCACGTCAACTTCAACAATCAACACCTTTTCCACCCTTTGTATATCATCTCTTTAACTCCTAACCGCCCAAGAAGCCACAGCCCCCACTACCCCACCCCCACCCCCACCCCCACCCCCACCCCCTTTCATTTCTTGTACTACTATAGTTATCATTTCTTCAGTTTCATCATTGGTACTATAAGTTCGACCAAAAAAAAAAAAACCTTCTGATTGCAGCATATATGGATAGCCCAAGAGATTGGCCAGAACCAATAGTCCGGGTCCAATCCCTGTCAGAAAGGTGTACCAACACGATTCCCGAGAGATATGTCAAGCCACCTGGAGTCAGATCCTCGCTCGGGTCTTCCCCAGGTGATGCTAACATACCTCTAATCGATCTCGGAGGGATACACGACAAAAACCTCCGAAAGACGATATTGAGGCACGTGTCTGACGCATGTCGCGACTGGGGATTCTTTCAAGTGGTGAACCATGGGGTGAGCCCGGACCTAATGGACCGGGCCAGAGAGGTTTGGAGGGAATTTTTTCACCAGCCCATGGAGGTTAAGCAAGACTATGCCAACTCGCCTAAGACCTATGAAGGCTATGGCAGCCGGCTTGGAGTGGAAAAAGGCGCCATTCTTGATTGGAGTGATTATTACTATCTTCACTATTTGCCTTGCGGCTTGAGGGACTTTAACAAGTGGCCTGCACTTCCCAATGCTCTACGGTACTTTTACATGTTTTCAATTAGACACGAGGAACATATTGCCGGCCACCACGCCAGAAAATAGTTCAGATAACAGATTTCAGATAACGCTTTTAAATGGAAGTGTTATTGGAAAATTCACAGTTATTTTAGACAACGCTTTTGTAAGAAAGCGCTATCACAATAAACCATATAATAGCGTTTTATTAACAAAGTGTTATATGAAGAAAACTAAAGATAACGCTTAATTAAATAAGTGCGATATATTTTCTTGGAATAACGCTTCATACAACAAGTGTTATCTTAAAGCGTTATCTAAAAAAAAATAATTTATTACCTATTTTATTAAGATAGCTAATTAAAGAGACGTTATATATATTTTTATAATAACACTTTGTATAACAAGCGTTATCTTAAAGTGTTATCTGTGAAAAATAATTTCTCTAAATCACATAAGTTTGTGTTTTACTTAATTAACTCAGCCTAACTTTATGCCTAAAGCACCATACCCAACATTGAAAAACTACTTTAATTTACCGATATTTTTTCCCCTTTTAGTTTCAAGAAAAACTTGATCAACTTCCCCTTTTCCTTCCTCCGTCGCCTGGCCTCGCAAAATCGCCCGTCTCCATCTAGCCTTGCAGCCTTGCCGCGCCAAAAAGATCGCAAATGCGCCCTCATTGCCCATTTGTTGAGCCACAAATAAAATTAAAATTCCCTTTTCTTGTTATTTCCCATTTCATACCTCGATGTTCTTTTACTGTTCTCTCCCCTTCTCACCCACTGGAAACAGAGCCCCAAATCAAAAACCTTATCGTCGCCGCAGTTGCTTGAATCAGACCCTATTGTGGACGCCACCACTCGATTAGGTTTCTCTCTTTCCATTCTCATGTCTCTCTCTCTGTTTGTTGCTGGTAAGTATTTCTCTTTTTTCTGGTAAATATGGTTTGGGCACTTCTGCCAAATAACACTGAATACAACAATATAAATATTCGTTTTTCATTTTAATCGACCGATTTTGCATTTTGATCAATGAGATCAATGACGAAGGGTCATGAGTTGGTAGATTAGGGTTTTGATTTAGGATTTTTGGTATTTCGAAAGATGTATTTCGAGGGCAGAAGGGAATTTTTTATCAATATTTTTTTGCTGATTTGTTTGATCTACTGTAGAGAATAAGAATTTGGATGTTTTATTGCGTTGTTGACAATTGTGAACAATGGGATAAAGGAACTCTCCATCCATTTAATTATTATGAATGTCTGTATTTTTATTACAATTTAGGTTCCCTAATTAAATCTCGAGATGGTGTATTTTTACCTAGAAAGTTAAGTTCTTGAAAACTTAATGCACGGGAGTACTTGTGAAATCTTGTTTGTGATTGCCTGGTGCATATGGTTTATTATGTCCACTCTTGTACACCCTTTTAAGTATTTTATTCCCTAAACATTTTTTCTGTAGCATGAAATAATCTAAATAATCTTGTACATGTTTATTTTTTTTCTATAACATGTTTATTTTTTTTGTACTGCAAAGAAACACAATACAGCAGATATGAGTGTTAACTAGCATTTCTATATGTTTGTTTGAATGCAACCATTTTTCACGTCTGTATTGGGAGTATAAGTAATAAGAGTAAACTTTATGTGATTTGATTTTGGTGAGATCAAAATTCAATCGGATCATATGATGTTCATAAGAGTTAACTTTTTTTTTTGATATGGATGAAGATGGAAGCACATATTTGTAGTCACTCAAGATGAAAAATAAGGGCTTTTTAAAAGCATTATCATTTTAGAATTCTTTTCCATTGTGAATCAGTAGCATTAACAACTTACTAATGACGTGTCTTCTCATGAACATAACTTAATAGTTTAATATGTTTTATTCTTCATTTGTTTTTTACTCATTAACAAATACCATGTACTTCTAATTTAATATTTTCATAATGAAAATGGTGGTACTTTTTAGATAATAATTGCTTTTATTAGCATTTTTGTCAAGTCTTCGGCTTTCAAAGATCATATAGGGAACTTAGCAATGCATATTTAATCGTGGTAATGTTGTTTTGTGTCTTGGCCCTTCATCGTGGTGAAAAACAAGCTATTACTGTGGCATACCGCAGACGATATCGCAAAAAATTCCTCTTAAACATATTAAGAGGTGACATTGCCAGTAACGTGTTCTTAAGGCCTTGAATGTAAGATGTGAGCTTCAATAGGATTTAGAAACAGTACTTTTCTTTGTCCACATGTTTTCTCTACGTGCTTTCTTGATCGATTAAAACTCATTGTTCACGTCTTAAAGCGAGTATTTTTGGAGTCCACATGTTTTGGAGGTATATCCTGGCTTCCCTTTTAGGTACTAGTTCTTTCTCATCTTACATTTGCTACAC
The DNA here is from genome assembly GCA_016081115.2 of Rehmannia glutinosa. Classification (NCBI taxonomy): domain Eukaryota; kingdom Viridiplantae; phylum Streptophyta; class Magnoliopsida; order Lamiales; family Orobanchaceae; genus Rehmannia; species Rehmannia glutinosa. The sequence continues at coordinate 29,435,976 of CM071929.1, read as the reverse complement.
TCTTTTGAGAAAGATGAATCCCTATAAATTAGAGATATTTGCTAAATTAAATCCTAAATTAGTACTAAATTCTATTAAAAATCTCATGTGGTAGAAATCTATCTTTATAAAGAATTATTTTGATGCACCATGGAGAAAATTGTTTAGATAAGACTTAGGAGTATGCAGATTCTCATAGATGTAGCCAAACTTAGATGTTACATTCTTTTGAAGAGGGATGATAGATTGGTTTTGGAGCTAGAAATACTATATTTCCTCTTATTGATGCATATCCTAAACTTTCTTTTCTGTTTAATTGCACCAGGACATCTTGATAATGGAGATTACATGGACTGGAACTTGGATACTTTATTCAATTGTCTCGTAATGTGGGGATTGTGTATTTTAGTATTGGGATGTTGTGCAAGAATATTAAGTTTTAAAATCATGTGTGCAATTCTTTGTTGATGTTTCAAGTCTCACGATAATGTTTCTTGTCAATGTGCATTAGCGAGAATGTATCCCCCCTTTTTTTTTTTCAATTTATTGGTCAGATTCGCATTTCATTGTAATTGTGACCATTTATTTTTTTGTAGATATGTGATAACTATACGCATAAATCCATGTATGTATGTTACCTTGAAACTCGAACTATGAAACAAGTAGTTAAAAAATTATGAACAAGTCTTGACCAGTTAGATGTTCCTATTTTTTTCATTTCTTTTTGTCTTGAGAGCAAGTGGATTTTCTTTTCTATTGCATGTGAAGGTTGTGCACGACTCTGCTCTTATTCTCACCGTGTTGGAGATTCAATTCAAATGATATTGGAACAATTGTTTTCTCACAATGGTAGGAAATCTAAATGTTTTGTCGGGTTTGAGAAAGAGGAATCCTTCTAATGCCAATAGGTAGAACATATTTGCTAACTTAAATCCTAATTAAGAGCGCAGCATTTGCTCCATATGATGCTATTTGCTCTTTGAAATTGCGATATTTACTCCTTAGTGCTCATTGTGGCTTTGCTAGGGAATTTATTAAAAATTTGGAGATTATCAGGTTAGATGCTTTTTATTTTCATACATCTATGTGTCATTGTCGTGCTTCATTTATTTATGTTGTTTTGGAGATTTCAGATTTGTTACTAAATATCACATGGATTCTCCAATTTCAGGTTGTTTTACTAAGGGGGTCGAATGATGTTTCTGTGTCTGTTCCATTTCCTGTCAAACAGTTTCAAAAGATGGAAAGTTTGGAGAAGAAATTGGTAGTCGTGCTCCTTCAATCACCATGTAAAATGGATCGTTGTGTGGTTTTGCTGAACTCGGATGATACACAAGCACTAGCACTCGTTGGATTTTGTTTTAAAAACTTTACTAGTAAGGATTTGCATTGTAAGTTGACAAATTGAGAACTTTGAGGATGTTGCAACATTTTTGCCTTTAAGTATTCGTATGTATAGCCACATTTTGGCCTTTATGTATACTTGTTGTGCACATTTTGAATGGATGGCTTAATACAAGTTATATTTGTTAATTTCAATTTTAATTAATTGTTGGTTGATTTAGATTCTAACCGATGTTATTTCACTTATTGACATCGGTGTTAAATCGATGTTGAAATTTCCTCTTTAACAACATGGGTTTCAACATCGGTTTTTTCCTTCATTAGACATCGGTTAAAAACGATGTCTATTAATGTTTTTCTTGTAGTGGATAACGCTTCTTTTATGGAGTGTTATCTTATGAATATAAATATGGGATAGCGTGTCCTCAAAAAAGCGCTATCAAATATGCATCTCAGATAGCGCTTTATAAGCGTTATCTACAAGATCAAGATAACGGTGGTTCCGATAAAGACTTTTGTAGCTTATCTAAAGAGGAAAAAAAGCGTTATCTGAGTGCTTTTTTGGCGTAGTGGGCCCTACGCACATAAAGTTATAAATTTTATGTTTTTTTTTTAAAAGTTTCCAATGGGAATTGAATAGTAGTTGAAAGGTTAAGGACGCCTTTGGATATACCTTCATTTTAAAAAAAATTATTTTATTAGAGAATAATGATAAAAAAAAAAGATGATTGTTTAGAGTGTGAGATGTAATGATGAAATTTGATTTGATTTAAAAATAGTAAAATAATGATTGGATATGAATGATAGTTAGAAATATTTGAGTGGGTGAATAATGAAATTTGTGGGATAATGTGTTATAATGATTAATTTTCGTGGAAAAATGTGTATATGTGATTGGTAAGAGAAAAAATGAGAAAAAGTAAAAGTGAGAAAATAATATATTTTCTGAAAATTTTCATAAACAATCGCATATTTAGTCAGAAAAACTTCTTCGGCAGAACGAAAATGGAATCCTTCCACATCCAATCGCAACCTAAGACTCTTTGGGATTCGATTCCTACCATCATTTACCACCCACGATATACATGGAGTGTTTGCAATCACAAGAAAAAATATTTTTTTTTTGCTGAAAAAAAATCATTTTTTAGCGTTTGCACGCAAATCTCAACTTCTAATTCTACATCATTTAATCAAAAAATTTTATTATGTTTTTGGTTTGATTTTTACAAATAAATAAACACTTTTACAATTTTCATTAACCACTCTAAACTTTTGATTCTAAATTTCTGATTCTATTTTAAAATACTACCAACTCTTGATTCTCAAATAATTTTATTTTTGCTACAATAAATCACTTATTTTTCCTAGTTTTTTAAAAACAGCTTACAGGCTTCTGACATCTTATTTTGAGAGCTTATAAAATCGTTTTCCAAAAAAATTACCAAATAAATTTAAAGAGTTAATAAGCTCTCAAAACATCTTATAGATGTTTTGAAAAGCTTATAAGTTCAGCCAAACACCCTCTTAGTCTAGCCACTTTTTTCGTACTAAATATTGGGAACAAACTTTCTCTTCCACTACTTGGATGGTAGACACGTGTTTATAAGATAAACATAGACGGTTAATTTTTGGGTTTATATACATGTGGCCATCATTTAAATAATTGAACAGGGAATGAAACACAAAAGTGGGACAAAAGATATGTTCCCTTAAATGTTATATACGTACAATAATTGCAATTTTTGAAGTAAATCCAAGATGATTGAGTGATTTATAATTTATGCACACGGGTTTTAACTGTAGGGAAGTGATTGCTGAATATTCGAGAGAAATAGTGCGGTTAGGTGGGGTTATGCTGAAAATTATGTCGATAAACCTCGGATTAAGCGAGGATTATCTGCAAAATGCTTTTGGAGGGGATGATGTCGGAGCTTGTTTGCGGGTCAACTTCTACCCGAAATGTCCCCAGCCGGACCTGACCCTAGGCCTATCTTCGCATTCGGATCCGGGTGGGATGACATTTTTACTGCCGGATCAAAATGTCCCGGGGCTCCAAGTCCGTCGAGACGACGATTGGATTACGGTGAAACCAGCTCCACATGCATTCATTGTCAATATTGGTGATCAAATTCAGGTGATTTCTTGACTCTTATGTTTTTTTTAATTAATTGAATTTAATTTAATTTAGTTATCAATATATCCTGCGTAATTGTTCTTGAGGGGATTATTAAAAATGATTAATTAGGACTTAATAATTTGTTTGATTTATATAATATATGTATTAGGTTGTAGGCGTTTAATTAGTTTTAAAGTAATAACCAAGAATCAAAATAATCAGTACTTATTTAGTGATTTGCAATTATGTATTGTACAATCACATACTAGCATTGTGTTAAAGTGATGGTGCTTCAAGAAAAAATATCAATAGTTGCTCAATAATGATAGCTTGTAATCGAAAAATATATATATATATATATATATATATATATGTATGTATAAAAGATAAAGAAAGAAATTAAAGAAGATACCATCCATAACAAATAGTAATATATATGCATTAGGCTAATTAATCCCTTGTGCAAAATTGAAAGCTCCTATAATTTTTGATATTTTAATGTTCCAATTATAATCCCTAGCCCAAAGCTTTTTTTATAGTTATTTCACTGAAGTAAATAATATATAATATATCATAATCGTCACCAGTACCTTTCAACAATTAAATGTGAGAGCAACACTTCCAAATTAAAAAAAAAGAAAAAAACTCACATCTTCGGTTCTTCAAACATTATCTTGAACTTTATGTTTTCTATCTCGATATTCGATAATGACAAAAAATTATATGAGACGGTCGTACAGTGTAACGAAAAAAAGAATATGACTTTTATGATAAAAAGAATACTCTGTCTAGACATATTTTTTTCGTCGCTTAAATAATGTATTAATTTTTACCATAAAAGTATTACTTTGTAAATTAAAATATATTATTTTTTATTTTCGTCACACAATGTACCGTTTTACATAAGACCCTATTTTGTGATAATAATATTAATCATCAAATATGGTATTGTTTTTTTAATTTTTCTCCGTCCTTTTCTTCAATATGACAAGTTGCTCATTATGATAAAGTGCCTATTTAACTTTTAGTTGGAGCGCATTGAAAGCTATATAAATATTGTGCATGCACATGAAGTGAAGTGGTTCAGAAATCAGACGTGGTCCATCCATGTGCCTGTGTTTCATGAATTCTAATTTAAATATTCTACTAGATAGAATATTTCCCAATACAAAGATAGAAAATATTAAAAAAAAAGGTTTCATTAGAATTCATGCAACAGAGGCACATGGAGGAGCCAGGTTTCAAGGATCATCTTTTCACACTGGAGCAAAAATCGATGCAACAAAAAAAACGTGCACAAACTAAGACTTTTAATAATTACCAGATATGGACCATATATGTTATGCCTTGAATGGAACAATTTAGTTATGTAGGACTCCAATTATATTTGATATGATGTATAAAGATAATGTTATCATTATACATTCACTTGATACATTGAAATATATACATCATATGCAATATGAGATCCAGACTGCAATTTAATAGTTCGAGCATTTTATTCTAAATAGAATTTTATCTTATATTTCAATACTATTAATATATATGAAGTGTAACGAAATCATCTCATGCACATAATATATGTAGTTCGATTGAAAAAAAATATGTACGAGCTTATAAGCTTTTAAAATATAATCATAGTAATTAAACTTGATGATCAATTATCTTGATTTTATGATACATTATCAGAATAAAAAATAACAAACATAACTAAAGTCAGCAAAGAAATTAAATAAACTTACATTCATGCCTATGTTTTTCTTATGTGATTAATGCTCTTATTTTATTTTACTAAAACCCAATAGGTGTTGAGTAATGCAATTTACAAAAGTGTTGAGCATCGAGTGATTGTCAATTCGGGCCAAGAGCGTATTTCATTGGCCTACTTCTACAATCCTAAGAGCGATTTGCTTATACAACCAGCAAAGGAATTGGTGGCACCGGACAAACCCGCACTGTACCCAGCCATGACTTTCGATGAATATCGACTTTACATTAGGACCAAGGGCCCTAAGGGAAAATCTCAATTAGGAGAATCCTTAAAGTCTCCAAGATAACAACGCATCCAATTATGCTTTAATTTTGGCGGTGCAAATTAATTAATTATTGAATGGTACCCTTTTTAGACTGATAGGAGGGTTTACCAATAAAACACATTAATTAGAGATCTGAAGTTAGTTAGAAATTGGATGGACTTGATTTATGTGCACATATAGGATCTTTTATTGTAAATCCTATTTATATCTTTTATTAAATCGTAATAAACATCCTATGTATGATTTATTTGTAAATTGTATACGTGGCTGCAACAAGTGCAATGTAACGGCGATCGCAGTTGACTTTAATTTACAATTATAAAAGATCATGCCCAATCTATTTTTTGTGAGTTCTTTGAACAAAGTCACTCCTTGCCTAGCCTCTTGACCCCTTAATTAAGTATAAAATAATATACAAGTCATGTCCAATTTGGTTGTAAAATTTCATTTATAAAATAAGTACATGAGATTGCAATAAGCGTGAAACATATTATGGGAGGTTTGCAATCACTAAACAAAGTATTTTTATTTTTTAGCTTAAAAAAAGTATATTTTAGTTTTTGCAAGTACCAACATTTGCTTTTAATTATGTTTCATTACATCTTTTTACACCAAACACTCTCAACGTCTCATTCTCAATTTTTGATTTTATTTTCAAACAACTATCAACTTCTAATTCTCGACTACTTCTACTTCTGCTATAATAAATCACTTCTTCAAAAAAACAGAAGTTTTGCAAAAATTCCCTAATGAATGTGACATAATTTATAATAAATATTATACCTTTTTTAAGCATGTTATTCCACACAAATTTATTTCCTGCCCATTATTTTTTAAGAATAAATCATATGGGGACTTCTTCCCCTTCCCCCCTCCCCCCCAAAAAAAAACTAAAAAATATATTTAATAAAATAGATATTTATTGTTGTTGTCGTTATATATCGTTCATTAACTTCATGCTGGTGTGGCTCATATGGAGGGACCAGAGAAGCTGACCCATTATATTGGTGTTGGATCATTTGCATAATAAAGTAGTATAATGTCGCTTTTACCCTTAGCTAGATGGCACTCAATGACATGTTATATGTCTCTGCAATAAATTTCTTCACCAATCAATATATAAATAAATAAATTGTGTAGTAAGCACAAATAAGATTAAGAAAAGAAAAAATAAATAATCACTATAGATCTACGCAAAGAAAAAAATAAAATAAAATGAAATATCCAATATGATGAAAGAATAAATTAAAAGGAATCCCCTAAAAAAATAAATACCTGCGATGTATGAAATAATAATGAAAAACACATTGAATTTGTTGAAGAAATTCGAGTTCTTTCTTTTAGACTTTGAATAGATTAGAGTGGTTGAATCTTGGCAGGTGTTTGCATGAGCTTATAAGCTTTTCGAAATATTTTATGAGGTGTTAGAGAGTTTATAAGTTTTCTAAATATGTTTGATAAAGTTTTTTTAAAAAAAAAATCTTATAAACTTTTCTTAAAAAAAATATTATAAGCTCTCAAAATAAGATATTTACAAGCTCTTTTTAAAAAAGAAAGTCGGAATCCCATCTTATTTTCAAAATAAGATCTTATTTTATCTCTTCTCATTTTGATTATTTTAATTATAAAAATATTATTAATAACATATTATAAACTATTTTATCTTAATTTATCCAAACACTTCAATCAATTATTTTTCAAATAAGATCGAATATATCTTATAAACTTGCCCTTAATTAAACATCTAATTATAAGATCTTTTTTATACGAGCTTAGCCAAACACCCTCTTAAAACGAAATATTTAGATATAAGATGATGATGAATTTATTTTGAAAATTAAGTTTTTTTATTATTTCAATACATATTATCAAATACTTCATGATAATTAATTCCATTCACAAAAGGCCATTAACCACGCTTTGCAATTTCGCTTTCGACTTTCCCTGTTAATTGTTATACCGTCATTTTTCTGACCTGTTCTAAAGCTAATGATATTATTTTACCTTAATATAAATAATCACTTATATATATATATATATATATAAAGACATTTGATGATAAACATTTTTCTTAAGAAAGATCGACGAGTCGACACTCAACACCAATCAAATACGACTTATTTTATAAGATAGTTAGGTCCTACTTCTTCTTTATGATATTAATTATGTCTTAAAGTCAATATTCCACGTCAACAGTTCTAACATCTTGTGGTAGTTGGAGGATAAGAATAAAAAGAGAAAAAATGCTTATGAAACACATGTTTGTAACTGTAGCATGTTAAATTAACTAAGTACCTCTATATCAAATGCAACTGTCAAGTTGATAAGAATATTTTTTTTCCGAACGATAGTATTTTATTAGAACAATTTAAAAATTAAAATTACAACTACAATCGTAGCCAACGGGCTAAGAGTAAGAGCCGACATGACTAACTAAAAGCCAAGCGGGGAATCGGTAAGACCAATTCAGATTCACAATACGGACTTAAAAACTACACACCCCAAACTAACCACTTTACGCCGGGAGATTTCATCACTACTTAATGGAGACTGTAACACACTAAAAAATCTGATTGCAATATTACATTTTTTTATATGTGTAGAGTTGAATGATGATTGCAATAGTACCTTTTTTCTCTCTCTCTTTTAATATTATTTTATATGTGTAATAAACAAATATCATCGTCAATAATTAGTTGAGATTCGTTCAAAGGTAACCATGTTGGCCAAGTGTATTACTCACAATGACGAGGGCCAATTTTGGGTACCTGCAATGATACGGCCAAACTTTTTAATAAAAAGAAAACATGTTTCCAAAGGAATTAAGGATCTTCTTTTGGGGGATATAATACTCAAATCGTGTCGGCTTTATACTTTTTATTTCTCAATTTTTTTAGAATCAAAATGAATTTGATTCATCAGAAGAAACTTACAACTGATTACAACAACGAGTGAAAAACAATTACAAACCCTACAGGATTATAAACTCATACAAATCCAAAACAATTTTTTTAAAGCTAACTGATTCGATCCATAGAATCAAAATTTCACAACAGAAGCGCTGGACAAAACATGTACTAAAGATGATCTTGTTTCTATCACGTATCGTTAGATAAATGACTCATCTGATCTTCTGAACAAAATCCCACATATTGAAAAAAACTTATTAACTGAAAAAAAACCACCTATTGAGGATAAATAATACTACCAACAAATAAAAGTGAAAACTGCCCAAATTCCACAAGACAAATACATAACTCTTATTATATTTTTTATGACTTTCCCATAAAAAACCTTTTCTTACACAAGAATGAGGTGCTTTTACATCTTTACCCTTACTTAACCCAACCTCATACGGGTTACCTTTGCTCTCTCTCTTCAACACACATTTTTTTCACCATTGGTGGGTTATAAGTTTCATCTCCACTTTTTTTTTTCTTTTATCATCACTGATGAATTTCAATTGTCCCAACCAAAAAATACAAGGTATTTGCTTTATATTTTCTTTATTGATTTGTTGTATGCTTGTAGACAAGTATTTGATATTATGTATATTCTTTTCTAATTTTCATAAATAAGCTTTGTATATAATATTCTTCTTTAATATAAGTGCTTGTGTTTAATTTCATTTTTAATGGTTTTTGGTAATTCATGGTATGAACGTAACCAGTTATTCTTAAAATGGAACCTAGCGCGGTATATATGGATATTGTTGGGCCTGGTTCAATTCACGGTATAATAGATGGTTCACGGTAAGGTAGATGTTGCTGGTGCATATTTCTTGCACATATCACGGCATGACTAAGTTTATAGTATTTATAATTTTACAGTTTAATTGTCGAATAAGTTCAAGGTTATTGTATATTAAACTATGAAATTATAAAATATTGTGAAGCCTTTATTTCATGAAGTGAATGAGATTAACATTGTTATGTTAGTACATTAGCGTATATAGAATAATATTGTGATGTTATATTACTGTTAAACTATATATATATCGTGAAACTAAGTCTATAACTGTGATTCTACATATACATAAAGTGAAATTGCATATAATATTATATATATAAAACATATATGTATATATGTATTACAATAAATATATATAATATATTATAGTAGATTTACCTATATTCTATTATACACATATATATTTTTGAAGCTATATATAAATATTATATATATGTCTTATATATAATTATAATAAAACCTACTAATATAATAAATATGTAATTAAATAATAGACCTAAATAAACTTTAATATTTTGTGCTGGTTGAGGATTGTTACAGTTTTGATGGCAAATAGTATCAGTTTACATGTTTTATAGATCAAAGATAACTTGTAGAACTTCTATGAAGAATGTAGAATCATCTCTATTCTGTCGATTTGTTTCACATGTTTAATTTTCATTGCTATATAGTGATATGTGAACCACTTACATTATATCAGAGTTAATGTGATTATGAATCATTTATGTTATACGGTGTTGTCATGAAATGTGGTTGACATAAAATTTCATTTTATCACAACCATTGAAATATATATGTATATCTATTTTTTTTAATAATGAAATTAATTACGTACACGGAAAGTATCTCAATATTTAATTTCCAAAATAAACCATTTTTAATTAAAAACTCAAATCAACATCTAAACGTAATTAGTCAAACTAATACTCATCAGACGGCAAAACGCCAAAATCTCATGTTAACTTCTGTGTGCACTATTACCGAAATTCTCTCCAACATTTTTAAAATATTATTAAAAAATGAATCCAAACATAGCAGAATTCCCATTGCCGAAACAAATCATTATTAATCACCACATAACCAATGGATAACCAATGGATAGCCTAGTAGCCACATGTATTACTTCTTAATGAAGAGATTCAGGTTCGAGCCTTTACAATGATAAAACCGATTTCTTTTGAAAAAAAAAATCATTAATTAACACATGTTGATTGGTGTGGATTAGGTGTATAAACATTTAATTCCTTTGTCAAAGTTTACATGGTTGGTCATGCCGTCAGGGTAGACGTCAGGAGTAGGGCTGTTAATGAACATATCATTTGGCAAATAATTCGTAAACAAGCTCTAGTAACATTCGTTTATTTAGTTGGCTAGTCTAATAAACGTAAAAGAGATTGAACAATTGTATATTCGTTCATTAATAGCTCATGAAAAGTTTATTCATTGTTCGTTTATAAAATATTCATGAACAATCTCATATAACTTAATTTTAATATAATTTAAGTACAAATATAGAAAAGTAAACATATATATTTATAATTATAATACTATTGTATAATACATTAGAAGAAAACAATCAAATTCCAACGAAATAATTCTAACGGAATAAAAAACTGTTGGAATTTTCAAAATTCTAGTGGAAATTCCAATACTATAGCTTACAATTGGAAAATTCCAAAATTCCAACGATAAGCAAAACTATTTGGTACTGTTGGAATATTTTTTTCAATAGAAATTTTCGTTGGAATTTTGTCATACCAACGACCATTATACGAATCGTGCTTTTCTACTAGAATTTCAGTTTGAATCGATAATTCCAATGAAAATTGGCCAAATACCAACGAATTTTTTTGTTTGGAATTCCCTTTTTTTTGTAGTGATATAAACTATAATTTTGTATAATATGAAAAAGATTTAAAGTTAATATTAAAAATTTATTATAAACAATTAAATTAAAGTTAAATATGTTCACGAACATGTAATGAACACGAACTCATTAAAAGGTAATTTTGTTTGTTTGTTTGTTCTTCGTGAATAAATTAAATTATTTTAATATTCACAAACTCGCAATGAACACAAACTCAAATACAACACTAAATATTTTTTTATCAGACGAACACAAATAAGACTTTTAAGATCGTAAAAGAGCTCGACTAGAGCTCGAACTTGTATGAAACTAAACGAACATTTGACAAATTGGGTAAAACTTGGTTCGATTTGGATTGTTTACACCTCCAGACGAGACGACGTCCTAGTGCCCCCGATTTTAAGGGGCTAATTTACATAAGTTGTACACATATTTTATTAAGTTACTTTTGCAGGGGCCTCCAAAAATAAAACAAAAATTATTTTATTTTAAATTCTTATTAAATTATATCCAAATAGTATATATATAGAATATTTATGTATATTATTTTTTTTCCATAGACCCTTTTTTTCTTGAGTTACGGATACAATTGCCCAATATTTGGGGAAAAAAATACACTTTTGTACTCCTGAATTTTTTCCTAACTTTTTTATGCTTTTGCTTTTTTCTCGGATATTTTTACGCTATCGCCAATTTTTTGATTTTTTTACGTTTGAAGGTTGTTTGAACATTAACAAAATTTCAGTAAAATGCAATTTTAGTCCCCATTAAATAATCAATTGTATATCCGAAATCTTATAAACAATCAAAAAATATCCATATAAACAATACAAACTAAAACAAAACATATTTAAAATAATATAAAAATAACACATGAATAAAAAAAGACAATACAATTTTTGATCCAATGTATTGAAAACATCGACAACAATAAGAAAATAACAAAAAAAAAACATAACACATTTGAAACTCACATATAAACAACTCAAAAACGATAGAAACAATATAGAAAACAACAAATGAACAAAAAGAGCTTAAATATAGGTAAATACTGCATTGAAACATCGAAAACGACAATGGAATCAATAAAGAAACACCAGAATACCATTAAAAACAATATATATAGAAATAACCGAGAAACAATATATAAAATAATATATTAACAAAAAACATAAAAAATAGGTAAAAGTTGCATTGAAATGTCGAAACAACACAAAAACAACAATATACAAAATATCGAGATAATTACGAAACAACAAAAATAATGTAGAAAACAATATATAAACCAAATAAATTGAAAAAATATGAAATAACCAAAAAAGATGAAGAAGCGTAAAAATGTCCAAATAAAACCGTGATCGGAAAATGATGTCTTTTTATGAGAAAGTTGGTATATTTGTGAATTATTTCGTTTTTTTTTTTTTTTGGTAATGGGCTCCCAAAAAGTCAAGATGTGAATAAACAAAAAAGAATAAATTACTTGAATCTAATCTATGATAGGAAAAGAAATGTCATTTTCCTACAGGGTAATTTATACATTTGTGTATTAAGTGGACTGAGAATGGTGATTATAAAGTGTCAGGACAAAAATCTCAGTCGTAAATAGCCAAAGGAAAATTGTGATTGCCTGATTAGTGATTAGCGCAGACCAAAATTTAACAACAAAGTGGGGACAAATAAAATGAAATGACAAAATGGGGAACAAAATGTGGGACCCAGGTGTCTGGTATATGATTTTTGTGGGACAAGTTATATGTCAAATGACTCAAATCTGCTTTGTAAGAGTGTTGTATCGGAGCACGTGATCCATATGGTTGGATTTGGCATGTGGCTGTGGATTGTCCAACTGGCGCTTTCCACCATTGATTGGTCTATTTTTTGTGTAGGAGTCGCCATTTTTACGTATATGATTTGGATCAAAGAGGAATTACCTTATAGACTAATCTCAATTCTTGAAAAATAAGTTTTATCGGCTGAGATTTATACCTTGATTTAGGTGGTTAGATTTTTATTAACTGATTTTAGAGTTGGCGTGGGTCGGGCCGAGCATCGGATTTTTAAAAATATTCGCATCGGTTCAGGCCAATCTGATTTTGGTTAGGCCACATAAATGATTGGACTAGGGCTAGGGGTGACAATTTCGAACCAGTCCGTGGGTACCCGCCCTAACCCGTCTCATTTGGATCGTCTCATCCCGTAACCCGAGGCGGGGCGGGGTATTACTTCCGACCTATCGCCCCGCCTAGAAGTTCTATTTTTAATATATATTTTATATATATAATATGTATTATAATAAAATTTTTATGTATTCTATATTATATCTAGCTGGTTGTTGCTCCTAAAATGCTCCGCTTCCTTGAAATTACTCTCCGATCAAACTCCAACGTGAACCTGCACAAAAGGGGGGTCAGAGGGTTGCTCCGGCTTGCCCTCTCCTATGCTTAAGTTAGAAGAGTGTTTCACAAGAGAGGGGTGAAAATATAAAAAATATGAGAAAAATGTGATTAGGGTAAAAATGAACCTGGACTTGGGCTTTCATAGCTTAACCCGGATTAAGGTTTCCGTTAGATCCGGATTCTGTTACGATTTGGTAACAAAATCATGATTAAGATACGATCAAATCTCCAAAATCCTAATTTACCTTTTAAGTTCACCAGGTCCGAGTTGACTTCATAAATTCCAGGTCGGACAAGTTTACACCTATCCAACTCGCTAGCTCGTCAAGTCTGACAAAATAGGATTTGACAAACTCATTCTTACTAACTGGACCACCAATACGTGTTTATCTATGAAGGTTTAACAGATCATCTCATCTTTAGCGAGAAGCCTCATCAATTCGGTCCAATGAGCAAAGCTCATCAACTCGGTCCAACAGGATTCTCAACACAGGAGCACATCAGTTCGGCCCAATGAATAAAACTCATCAGTTCGGTCCAATCTATATTAACCCTCATCACTAACATTTATAAATTGATAATAATAATTTTTGTAAATAATATTTCATAAATAGATTTATAGGAACTTAAAAATAGATTTATATATCATGTCTTTTTTCTTTCAAATCAAGGAGATCAAATAACGTGACGAACGAACTAGTGATGATATATAGAATTTCGTATCCTGCATATTCAATCCTTGCACGCGTGGCACGCTGTTTGCCCAACTAGCGACTTCCATCAAGTATCCATACTTGGAACTTCGGATTAAGAATTTTGGTGAGAGAAAAAAGTTAGAAAATTAAATTTCATTACGTTTGTTGAAGAAAGAGTATCAATTTTAAATAGTTAGATTGAGTATACATAAAAAAAAAAAAGACTAGATATATAATAATTACTTCATACTTTCTTCATTTTAACTTCAAAATCAAATAAAATTAAATAATTTATTTATTAGTTCAAATTCACACATCAAAGGCCACCAAAATATAATGAGAGTTTCATGTTTTTTGCAAACTAATAACCCCCGACTAGAAGGGGTAAAGAGGTTTTGGATCATGACTCATGAGTCCTAACCCAATTCAATGCCGACTCAGGTAATTTTTAGTTGGGCTGGGTCCTAAAATGTTGTATCTGGGTTTACCGTTTAAGTGGGTTTGGGATCAAGTTTGTAGTTTAAGTGGGTTGGGTCATCATTGGCGAAATTGGTCCAAGTAAATTTATTTTGTGATCAAATGTTAACCTAAAATTTCCCTCAAAAAAAAAAAAGAAATGTTAACCTAAAATACTACTATATAGATAAATAAATATGCAAAGTAAAATACCAAATTTTACTTTGGGGATTCAATAACTTCTCAGTTGTCTACCTAAGTTCTCACTAAGGCCATCTCCAGCAATCCTGGAGAATAGTGCTCATGGTTATTTTTCATTCTCCATAACTCCACTATTTTTTTACGCTAATTTGGGATTTGCACAGTGCAGCACCAACGGTTTTTTTTGTTTAATTTATTATTTGTTTCAAAAAAATGTAGTCTTATTAATTAATTATTTCAATTAATCTAGTAGAAAATAATATTAAAATTAGTTCAATTACATGTGATATTTTTTTTAAATAATATGATGTGTAATTTGAATAATACTGTAATTGTGTTTCTGTATTATTATGAATTATTATTTTAATTTTTTGCATTAATTTCACAAAAATTTACATATTTTTAATTTGATTAATTTTAAAGACAAACAATTTAATAAATATTATATTAAATGAAATTACTCATATAATATTTTTATTAATTATAAAGTAATAAAGACTAATATTAAATTAATAAAAGAAAAAATCTTATGGAGTATTCTTTTTTAGTATAGAAAATAGTGCAAACTGCTGGAGATGAAATGCAGATTCTGGGCTAAAGTAGTGTAAAATTTTGCACAAAAGTAGTGTAGACTACTAAAAAATAAAAATGGTCTAATTCATGTTAAGCCATCAGCTAGTGCTCAACCAATATTGTTGCTCATGAGATTGCTAAATTTTCTTCTTTCTCTCCCTCTTCTTTTGTTTGGGAGTCGGGGTCTTTTCCTATTTGGCTTGAAAGTCTTGTAATGACTGATTTATCCCGATCAGTATATTACAAATTTTTGATAAAAAAAGACCTAAAAATGCCCTTGAAGATCGGAAATAACTGAATTGTCTTCAAAGTATTTTTTTTAAATAATCATAAAATATAGACATATCCCTAAACATGCAAAATAATGAAAAAATGCCCCTAATATTTTAATATACAAAACATGCCTAAAAATTAAGAAGTATGTAAAACTTTACAGCTTCATAATTTAGTATTTTAAAATTACCAACTTCATATTCCATTATGTTATAGCTCTACTTTATAAGGTAAACACAAATATAATAAATCTACTGATAGATTTGAAGAGCTAATATCTGCTCTAACTAATATCTCCATATATGTCCATGCAGGTTTTTAGTTTTCTCAATTGTTGTATATTATAGAACAAGTCCAATGAGATTAATGGTCCAACCAAATAAACAAGAGCCAAAAACAACATTCAAATGCCTATTTTTATTCATCATTATTATGATGTTAACAACACAACACTAAGCTTACTACATACGATCTTACATGAAAATACATATGCAACAAGGATCAGAAAAAAGACATGATACTAGGCCTAGAAAATTACAGGTGTGTTTATCTGCAAATCCACATTAATTACCCAAACTCTGAATAAGCTATGGACCCAAACACTACCTAGATACAGACAACATAGTATACACATAATTACAACAATACTCTAATATACCTGAAACTACTTGATTAAAATTCTGGCTGGAAGTAGACCTTCAAGTTGCTCTTCAGAAGCTGTATCCTCACACCGAGCGAGTTTTACAATCGAACGAGCATTTAGGCCGAACTTTCCATTGGCCTCCAAAAACGCCCGATGAACAACATTCCGAATCCAATCTTCTACTCTCTTGTCACAATACAAGTATGTGGCTGCAAGAAGCTGCTGCATTACCTTTGGTTCTATCTCAATCGAGCATTCAGAGCCAACGACGTTTCGCAAACATTCACTCATGTTCTTGAATAGCCTCTCGGCAAGTGCGTCAAAATCAAATGGCTTGAAATCCACTGTTCGATCGATTTGTCCGTCAAAATCTTCAAACCATGACTTGGAATTTTCGGAACTGGAATCAGAGTCGGAATATTCCCCAGACCGAGTGTCGCATATTTCACTTCCTTCGGCTGGAAGGTTTAAGTCAAGGTACGAGTTTGAGGCCTTGTGTGCTTTTTTTGTCACCTCTAAGCTTTCACACTGATCCGTGCTCGTTCTCCGGCCGACAAGCTTTCTTTTGTTCATCAAAAACAGGTCAGACTGAGGTGAGTTTTCAGCCGTCGGATCATCATTAAGATCGAATGTGATCATTATCTGAATTGAACTGCCCTTTGCCCTTAATATATCTTCCTCAGTGTATTTTTTGCCACTGCAAATAGTTTGGCTACTTTCTAACAACCTTGTAGTTCCAAGAAAGATGCAATTGCTTATGTTTACTTCTCGTCCACGCAAGTCCGTAAATCGACCAGTCTTCATAGCCTGAAACAAGCTATTCTGGACCACGAGATCGGCCTTGTCGATGTTTTCAAGGAAGACAACGGATGGCTTTTTGCTCAACTTTTCGACCAAGTAATCGACGACAGTCCCTCTCATTGTTAAGTCGTATTTGTTCGTCACTTGGCGATTAAATAGCGTTTCTGTATGAGTCATCTCATTGGGGAAATTTAGGTCCACATAGATAAGACTTTCTGTGCTTCCATACAATATCTCTGCTAGAGACAGACCGATTTTTTTCTTGCCCAATCTATCAGGTCCCCGGAAGTTAATCCATACATTTCGACGACTAATAGCTTTTGTAGTTATTGTGTCGATAATGGCACTAATAGCTTCTTCCTGCTGATAAACTCTTTCGACAAGCGCTTTGTAAAGTAACTTGGGATCTTTCACATCAAAGTGCATCTGATTGTTACGGTAGTAACATGAAGACGATTGAGATGGACATTTTGAGACGAAACGAGATTGATCCACCGGTATCTCGGGTTCTCTGCCGGTCGAAGCTGAAATAATTCCCAAACCTAAATCCGTAGTCACAGAAGTAACTGAAGTCGGAGATCTGCGGCCTCCATTTATGCTGGCATTCAAGGAATCGAAATGATGAGATTTAACACCGTTGGGTTCTGATGGAATTTCACCGGATTTAGATAAAATACTTAGATTATTGGCCTTTGACAGCATATCGGAAGAACTAAGCCCTTTCAATGAAGAACTCTGTCGTAAATCAGTGGACGAGCTCGACAACACCTTCTTGTTTCCTTGTTCATTTGACGATTCTTTGGAGTTGTTACTGTTGTTATTGCTAGCTTTTTCTTTCCTGTCTTCAGCAACTTGAAACCCCAGAAAACGTGGAATTTGATGCGTATATCCTTTGGAGAGTGCTTGACTGAAGTGATGTTGCTGGCAGATACTATCCCATTTCTTCTGGAGCCCCATAACTTTTGCACTCAGTAACAAGCTATCATCTTTGCCCTGCACTGAAAAAATTGAAAATCAAGTTGCTATGACATGTTAAAAAAAAAAAGAACACAAAATTGATGTTTTTCAAGCCTCCAACTTATTCTAAACTGATCATTAGTAATGGCTTCTGAAAAACTGAAAATCCATGTCTAACATTGGGAGTGTTTGCAAAAGATTCTACTTTTAGAATAAGTGATTTATTGTAGAAGTAAAAGTAGCTAAGAATCAGAAGTTGGTAGTGTTTGCAAATAGAATCAGAAGTTGAGAACCAGAAGTTGAGTGTTTGGTAAAAAAAATTATAAAAATGCTTATTTATTTGTAAAAGTCACACCAGAGGCAGAATCAGAAATCTAAAGCACTCATCTCCGTGTTTCTTTTAGTGATTTCAAACACTCCCAATATGTTATACACCACTAGAAACTTCACCTGACATAAGGGGATAATATTAGGAATGCTAATGATACATATATTGATTCAAAGCAACAGTGGATCAATTTCACTTTCAGGTCGCAATTGGTTGAGCAGAATAATAAATTCCAACAAAGATTTTAATTGTAACACACCTTTATGGAAGACGAACCACTGTGTGTGCGCGGTTCAGCAGTCTGCATCCAAGAAGGCAAACTAGATTGACACTGTTCTGAAACCGAAGCACAAAGTCCTCCGTTTGAAAGTGCAGCTACTTCTTGTTCGTACTTCTCATTGCATAGGTGACAGCGGACCACATATTCGCATGCATTGCTCGAGGTACTTTTTGTCTCCGGTGGCATTGAGAAAAACCCACCCAATGGAACAAAAGACTCCATCAAGCTGTAAATTTATCATGACATGCTACTTTGAGATCCCATGAGCACAACAAGATTTAATAATAATAAAATTAAAATAAAATAACTACATTCCACCCGAATACACCAGTAATCTGAACATTGTTAACATCTGTATTACTTAACTTAGCTATTTTAAAGTAATCGTTGAAAGAAGCTCATCAACGATCTGAATAACCATATGAGTGTAGAAAAAGAATTATGAAAAAAGAATACTAATTATGCACATGCCGGAAAGGACCGAAGTTTGTATCCAAATGATATATGATGATGAATTTAGTCTTAAATGAATTTACCATTTGATCTTAATTACTGAACTAAATATAACTCATCACGCAGACGTTCCAACTCTTTATTTCCATATTCATCCATATTCGTAACCAAAGTAATGAAATAAAAGTTTGAAGTAGATTTATTATAATTTTGTTTGATATTTTCCTTTTATCTCAATCAATGTTTCAGAAAAAAAGAATTATGTACTGGTCAAGTTATTGTAAATTACAATATTGTATAAACTTATTTGGGCTATACTGGAAACATGTACATAAGAAATCACTAAAAAACAATATAAATTGGTAGTAGTATGTTTTAAAATAAAACTTTCAGTGTGACCAATAGAGCAAATTTTGGGAAATATCTACTTAAACTTGTAGTTGACAGCAATCTTTATTTTCAGTGTTAAAAAGTGTTTCTTGTGATTGACAGCTGTGGATGGTAGATAGGAATTATGGACAGTAGTATTCTGTCACTCAATGTGATTATGACAATAATCAGCAGTATCCAAGATTGGCATGCCTGCTAACCACTTGGAAAAAGGTAAGATCAACTGGTAGGGACAAGAAATTTGGGGGAAGAAAAAGTTAATTTTGATTCTATCTCTAACTTTATCTGAAGAACCTCAACAAGTGGTGGCAATTGATAAAACATGTTTGGTTTAACATTCAGGATACAATCATTCAGAATGGCTGAGGAGGAATATTATAAGAGTTTAAGAGATCAAGAACATGAAGAGGATTCCCAGATTTTTTTGCCACTTGCTTATCTTGATAGGCTAGCAGCAAAGGGAGTAATCGACCAATGTCAAGACAATATTTAGAGGGTGTTTGGCTAAGCTTATAAGCTCTATAAAAGTGTTTGGTAAAGAAGTTATAACCTCCCAAAATAAGATGTTAGGAGCTTATAAGCTCTTTTTAAAAAAAGTGGGGGAGCGATACCACTTGAGCTACAAGCTAGCGGTAATTTTACATATTGTTTTGAAATTGATTAATTTTAAAAATAAAAAACCTAATAGATATTTTATAAAATAAAATTATAAACGTGATATGTTATCAATTATAAAGTAATAAAATCAATATATAAATGAATAAATTCCCATCTTATTTTAAGAAGATCTTTTCACTTTGGATATTTTAATTACAAAAAGTCGCCATCTTATTTTAACAAGATCCTTTCACTTTGGACATTTTAATTACAAAAAGTCATTACTAACATCTTATGAGTTCTTTCATCTTATTTTATACAAACACTTATTTTATACAAACACTGCAGCCACTTATTTTTGAAATAAGATAAGATCTAACATCTTTCATGCTCTAAAAATATCTTATAAGAACTTTTAAATAAGATTAGTCAAACACCTTCTTAGTAGACTCTTAACATATTCAAGCAATTTCTACAACCAACTATATCCATTGTAAAACTAATTTATGTTCATTTAAACAGATCTCCAGAAGACAATGGGCTAGTCCAACAGGGGAAAACTAATCGATCTCGGTGCCAGATCTCAGATTAATAAATAAATCACAGTTCTAGCAATCGACCTCGATTAACATTTAATCTCTTCTATAATGATGTCATCAGCATTCTCAAACCTAAAAATGAATCCAAAAAAAATTTAGCTAGCACCAGTAAAAATTTGACAGAGGAATTTATTTCCTAGTACAGAAAAAACGATATCCATGGCCTATTCAATATAGTTGCATTGAAGTACAAACAAGAATAAAACACATACCATGCATTAAATTAGTAACCAACAGGTTAATTTACAATTCTCAAGTACAACTAATGAAAGAGGATATATATCTGATTCATAATAACAACATGGACAAAATTAGAGGCAGTTTTTAAGATTGATAACTAAAAAGGGACATATAAATTGAGCTGTACCTGGATCTGGGATATGTCCCTCCAACAGAAAATTTAAGGGAAGTTATAGGCAATATTTCCAGGTCCAAATCTTCCTCAATGGTGGGAAATTGGTTCAAAATCTTGTAATAAACCTCATAAGTTGCTGCTGCTCCAATCAACCACAATTTCCTTCCATAAAGCTCAACCAATTTACCCAATTTGCTCACCAAATATCTCAAACCATCAATATTAGCATCATCCCCACCCAATACCTTCAAATCACCAAAATTCACAACAATCCCAGGCCCTGTACAACTCTCCACCATTCTTTCCACCTCCTCAAACCTCAATTTCAATGGCCCATCATCACAATCCCCATTCAAACACCTAAGAATCTCATCTTTAACACAAACCACACTCAACCCACTTAGCCCGTCAGGCAAAACACCTTTAATCTTCCTTTGCACAGTTTCCAAGAAACTTCTCAAGGCATCACAAGCTGAAACCCCTAAAAGCAGTGGGCATCTTTTCTTGTCCCTCAACATAATCTCACCAATTCTTCTTGAATTCTCATCTCCAGAAAAACAACCCATAAAAGGAAAGCTAAAACCCTTATTCCCCCCAACTTCACCCAAACCGTTCAAATTACACAAAAACAGAGGTGGGCTTGGCCGCTTGTACCTTGAGGTACAACCCAACAGATGGGCTGGATGAAAACTACTCCCACGCCTAAGTGTAGCCATTTTTATATCACAACTCCTGAAACCCGCCTCCCCAAATACTCTACTCACCAAAGGGTCATCGAGAATCGAGAGTATTAAATTCTGTAGCTCAACTTTCACAACAGGGATAGAAGAACAAGAAGAATACTGTTGTTGTTGCTGTTGTTGTTGCTGGTAAAAGGTGAAATTCTCAGGCTGCCTTCTTTGATTAGCCTGCGATCTTTTAATGGCCGCCATTAGAGAATTCGAAACCGGAGGCTCCTCGATTTTACTCGCTTGCGAAGAGGGCAATCGGTCCAAAGAGACGCTAAGAGAAAGCTCGAGGGCTTTGAACTGAACCCTAGACGAGTAGGCATTGTTTCGCGTACGCGCGCACGCTTCGCGTAGAGGAGAGTTTGGGAGTGAGAGGAGCGAGGAGACCATGTGTAGCGACGTCGTTTGGCCGTGGCCACGGCGGCGCGCCACCGCCACAGCCTCGTCGAGAGCGGCCGCCGATTCCTGCGTTAGGCATTGCCTGGCGGCGTTAACCGGCGTCGGCATGGACGGGGAATTGGTGGTAGTATGGCAACTGCAGCAACGTAAGTGTTGTTGTTACAAATAAATTATAGAAAAACAAATAATTAATTAATGGTTTCTGTAAAATACTTGATACTGATAGCTTATAGCGACCATATTGTAATTTATTTATAATATATTATTGTAATTTGAGAGAGGGCATCAGAAGTTGAGAAGAGGCTTTTCAGTGATTTGGGCTTTTCAATTATTTAATGGGGGAGCTGGAGCCTGGTGGAGGTGATGCTGTGTGTATACTGTTGGTGGTGGGGAGACTGTGGATGGTGTGAAGTTATATGTGGGGTACAAGGCATTTGGAGGGAACAAATTATCGAACAGGTGGTGAGTATAGATTCTGTATGTATATTTCAGATTTTTTTATTGGTGCCCTTCTTTCAGCTTTTTGTAATAGTAATAATGTAATAGTATATTTTTACGGTGTTTCATTTGATGGTGGCCCAACCGAACCATAAGTGGAAAAATAGTCAATCGAGATCTGTGTTGGCCGATTTTGGTTCTATTTCCTTGGTGTTAAAAATTGTGTAACCTGTGATTTTTAACATGTTTCAAGATTAAATCGATGATTTTATATTTTTTTGTTAAAAACATGTTAGAATATAATGTTAAATATTTATTATGATATTTTATATTCGCAACTGCATAAGACACAATTAAATGTTGTAAGTGAGCTTAGTGCACTTTGATTCATATATACCTGAGAGCATTTGTATGCACCTTAACAAACACACACATATATACATATATGCATGTTCAGATATTAGTATTACATGCTAAGTTTATGAAATAATATCATTAATACACATATATGTGATTAATATAATATTATTGAAATATGAGATTAAACATAAAGATTCGAATTGTTTTTGAGCTAGCCTCACTTGCTCGGCATATAATGGAATAGAGTTGGCCCGATCTAAACCTAATGGGTAAATCATAGAATTAAATTGGCATAATAGGACTGAACCGAAATTTTATCGGGCAGTATTTTTTATGACCCAACCCAATCCTAACAAGTGTAATTTTGGTCGGACCGCTTGCGCGTGTTAGGCACCAAGCCAAAGTAGATCCATCGATTTTCAAATCTCTAAAAATAAAGCCCAATCTTTTATGTGGACCATATAGGCCCTACCAATTTTGCTAGCTCTATAATTGGAGGCCGAGGGAAGGGGTGTGGCGTAAATATGTAAAGGTAGTAGAATGTGACAGAGGAAGGAAAGCCACCACAACCACCACCACACACGGCAACATATCGTTTCATCATCGCTTGGGAATACGAAAGCATGGAGAGATGATCAGTCTCTCTCACGGTGGACCACCTCCACCACCCCCCACCTCCTCAAAACATTTGATTAATTACACAAGAGAGAGAGAAGAGAGGACTCCAAAAAGTTGTTTGATTTGATATGTTGGTTTGTTTTCACCTCCTTTGTTCACTTTTGCAACCTTTTCATCTACATTTTTTTTCTACCTGTGCCCAACCTTTCCTCTCTCAAAAGATATTTTTCCGATCCTATTGGAGGGTATTCCCCAAGCATGACTCTCTTATTAAAGAACCCCTCTATCTATACAAAAACGATCTAACCTACTCTGTTTCAAGAACATGTATCCATAAAAATTTAGGGACTTCTGCTTTTAGACGAAGTGATTTATTGTAGCCGAAATTAAATATAATGTATTCAAAAATTGCATCTAAGAACTTAAAAGGGGACAAAATATCAAATCTTGTAAGGGTTATTAAGCAAAGAGCTCATAATAAAGATTAAAAGGAGCTTTCAAGTGAAAATGTGAAGGGTTCTTCTCAATCATTTTCCAAGAACAATTGGTATGGCCTCTCCAATTTCAAAGGGGCAAAGGCATGCAGTGGTCCCTCTACAGAAGAATCTGGAAGTGGAAGATCTCTTTGGTGGTGTAGATTCTTTTCTTACTTGGCTTTTGAATGAATAATTTGCTCAAAGTAGAATATTTTTTTTCTTTTTTTTATGTCCGAGATTTCAAGTTCTACATGACTTGTCATCAGGGATTCTACGTAGCAGAATGAGTCGTCCCCCAAGTGATTGCTCCATGTTAGACTCTCTTCTCTCCAATTATAGGTTTCAATCGAGTTCCAGCCTCTCACACTGCCGCTTGAACCCCTCAATATTATTTGTTCCACCATTCTCACCCCATACTCAAACTTTTGATATATCCAATGAGAGGCCTAGGTGTTTGATGTTTGACAAAAGGTCCCAAAGAAAAAGCATGATCAAGCCACTGAATTAGTACTGTTTCTGCCCAATGAAAGCACTCAATAATACCATTTTCACACACACACACACATGTATGATATATATGCTTTATTTTTTTTCTTGTAGCCCCACACTTGGCAAGTTGCTGCCTGCAGGTTGAAAATGCCAAAGCTTTTTAATGTTTTGTATGTGAGGTTGCTGTTTTCAGAATCTTGTATAGGATCTCTTATGCTGTTTGATGATAGATTTGTGGAGTTGTAGCATCTACAAAACTATAGTGAAAATTGGTTCATGTGGGTAATTTTTTTTATTTTTTTTATTACTTGAAATAAAACCACACCATAAAGAGCCACGTGGAACCCACTTAAGGAGCATGAGTTGACACAACCAACTTATTGCAAGTAAATACTATTATCTTCGCTACTTGGGTAATTAGGTAATGTTATATTCCAAAATGATGTTTATTTATGTTTTAGTGCAATGATGATTGTTACGTGTAAAAATGTTATCATATTAATTTGAAGTACAAATCAAGTCTAAATTGTAAGTTTTTATATGGTAACTTTCACACACGTGGCGATAATTTGTACAGTGAAATAAAAAATAAAAAATTCTTTTAGAATAGAAGATCCCTTCCGGCGTAATAGTTACTTTAACTATAATTTTGAGAATTGATGTATGTGTGAACACTAATGTTTATATTCGGAATCGGTTGAGTAAATAAAATTCTCTAGTATTGGATATGTGGTATTTTGCTCCTCAAGCCAACTAGTGATGCCTTTATGGAACCATCAAAAGATTTTCAGATCTTATAGAGAGGTTTAGGAAAATATACGATCCATGAAGAAAGTTGGAATATATAAATTTCAACTTTTTAAAAAGTTATATGTACCGTTGAGATGTTTCATAATGCCAAAAGTCAATATACTTTTAGACAACGGCATCTTTGATCAATTTTCGTATAATTAATCATTATTAATATTATGTGATTGGTTTCATTAGCAATTCTAATTAAGACAGTTACCGAAAAAAATTTTGAGTAGGAAAATATGGTTTCATTTGGGGACTACATTATAATTCTTGATCATTAACTATTGTTTTAATGTATGACACATTTATAACGTCCTTGACAATAATTTAAAAAATTTATATGTTGACCAAAAGCATTTTTATAATTGGCTTACAGGTACTGCTTAATTAATTTCTATAGAAAAAAAATTGTGACAATGATTACATTCTTTTTTCTTATTCATGTATTAATATTCCACTTTCATCTGATTTAATTTATATAAATCGGAGAATTTTATAAGAATTTAAGCATACTGAGAATCCCTTTAGAAAAGTTTAAAGCTAGAATTGTTAGATTCTAATTATGATGTTGAAATATCATCAATAATTCTAAAGGAATATATTACAAGTACATGTTTTTAATATCACCAAAATCTTTTATAGTACAAACTTAAAAACATAAATAAATGAAAATCTCCTACAAGACCTTCTTGTGCATGCTTTATGGTGCAAAAATGCTAATGTCATTATGCCTTAGTGGGGATTGGCTTTGTTTTTGGTAGCCAGAAATAGAACATTAGATTTTGATATAAAGCAAAATATTAGGGTGTTGGGGGACCAAAATAATATACTGACTTGCTGTTTTTGATTTATTGCCACTAAAATATTATCAGAACATATTCAACAATGCTTTCAACTTTTGCAGTTGAAAACTCCTTCCACCACCACTAGTGAATATTATTAAAGCTTTTCTTATAAAGTTTGATGGGATTTGACTTTATTATTGAAAATGCGCAATAATATATATTATATATGTCACGTTTTATCATTTCTCATAATCTTTCATATATGTGTATATATATTCTCTATTCTCCACTGAATTTCATTAAGGCTTTATCCAAAACGAAACCCCATACCAGAGGCCCCTTGGCCAGATAGGTAGTAAATCTAAGGATAGAGGCCTCCTGGTAAGACAGGTTGTAAATCGAGTGATATACATGGGCGGATCCAGGGGGCTCCCTATCCCCCAAAAAAAATTGTTTTTATTTTTATAAGGTGAAAAAAAAATATATATATGTTTTTTTTTATGGGAAAAAATAATTGAGCTAGGGGGATAAAAATTTTGGGCTAGGGGTAATATATAGAGTCGGCTGGCTACGCCCCTGGAGGGATATGCATGAGTGGCAATATTTCAGCAAATGAATTATCTCCACACAGATTCGAAGTCGCGACGTCGGATTGATGTTACCCCAATCACATTGCCACTTACCAACTCATATATGCCTTTCGGGCATATTATCCACTGAATTATCATGATTAGACCTGGCTTTAAACTATTTGCAGTAGTCAAAGTGAGACAGAATATTTCGTGTCTAATCCCTATTTAACCTAGGTTTTTTAAGTTGATAATTTTAGTTAGACACTTAATTAGTGGGGTTTGGAATTGGCCATGTCTAATATTTGACCAGTGTGGTGAAAAAGTTCACAAGTTGTTCTTTAATGGATGTGATTGACAAATTATTTTTCCCCACTGATAAATGTCCATTCTTATACCACTTCTGCAGGTAAGTGTTAAATCAGAGAAGTAAAAGAGAAATGTTTTCAATTATTCATAGGTTACCTTTTAGATTTCACTATTCAGCTGGGCCAAAATATATTCCATTAATGCCGCCTATAATTGAGAAAAGAATCAAACGATAAGATATCTTATTCGGATTAAGTTTTAAATTGTGGTCGAATTTTTTTTTACTAGTACATATCTGAATCGCAAAATTAGGTTGGCTTTGATTTGTTATGTGTAGCATATATATTAAGTTCAAGTATAATTTTTTCCATTAGTTGTTGTAGAATTGATATTTTTTTAGGATTATTGTTCTTATTACATCGCACATACTCAGTGATCATAAGAAAAACCCTGACATTGTCTACAACAACAGATGCTACACGACCTTAATAATATAGTAATATATAATGGGAAATAAAATTATTCATCCTTATTATTATTATTATTATTATTATAGACTCTAAGAAGGGCATAAACACGAGAAAGATTTTTCAAGAAATATTGAAGTTTGGATGATGCTTCTTATTTCATGTAAAAGTAAAACATCAAACATTATCCTATAATATGTTATTGGGAGACATCAAAAAAACCCATGGCCCCAATTTTTTTTCCACAAGTGAATCTTTCTACTTTTCAACTAAAGGTTGCATCGAATTAAGGCCTAGGAAAATAAAACAAACCCCTATAACATTTTGGCCAACCTCGTGGCTTAACCATGGCCAAGCCTTTAATCCAATATTTTTTTTTTAAAACAAAAGTAAGAAAGAAAGAAAGAAAATTGCACGCAACACACACATTCTCTTGTATCTAGATGCAAATAACTGGTACTAATTAATACTTCTTGCAACAACCAAAGGTACTCGTAAAAGAGATTGACAACGACCTATGACGAAATTATTAAATTCTCAATATATAAGAGAATTATTAAAAAAAAATAGTGGGAAAAATGAACAATCCTATATTCCAATGGTAGAGACTTGTATTGTCAGAATGATTGACACGAGTTCGATTTCATAAGAGTATGTATGCGCCCGACCCTCATCTACTATCCGTACCTAAAAAAAAGTGAGAAAATAACCCTTTTGAAAGCACAAGTGGGACGATTTTGGGGCTAACATTTGATAGTAAATATGAATTGGAAATGCTAAAGAAAAAAAAACATTTTTTTATTAGAAATATAAAATAAAATTGACCATTATGAAAACGTCATTAGTGGTTATGAACATATTCAACATTCCTTCCATTTTTTGCTAGAATATTGATTGGCACCTAATGTTTCTATGCTATTGTCACGTAAAGCGTGACGATAGATGACCTCAATCTTATATAAAATATCTATACTATTGATTGCAATTTGTAAGGTATTATTCACAATTTATTTTATCCTTTTTTTTCTAAATTTTGTTACAATCCATTTTGTAATTTGTTTTTGGGGGAATATATCAATCTTGATACAGTATTAACTGTCATACCATTACCGCGATGCTATTTTGAC
The DNA here is from genome assembly GCA_016081115.2 of Rehmannia glutinosa. Lineage (NCBI taxonomy): Eukaryota > Viridiplantae > Streptophyta > Magnoliopsida > Lamiales > Orobanchaceae > Rehmannia > Rehmannia glutinosa. The sequence continues at coordinate 29,407,327 of CM071929.1, read as the reverse complement.
AAAATATTGTGTCGGTTTTAACTATTTAAATTTAATTAAATATTATTGAAAAACATGCAAACTGATGAGATTGTAGTTTTGAAAAAAATCAATATTTTGTGATTAATTAATCAAGTGTGGATAAGTTGAGTGGTTTACATGTTTAATGACTGACTTGGATATGAAATTTAATTTTGATGTAGCATACAATATTGAAATGGGTAATTCAAATTAAAATTATGTTTTAATTAATTAATTGAAGCCAGTTTATTATTTTTAGCTCTTAATGACAACTACATGAACTTATGTTCATTTATTCTTAATTTATCTGACCCACAAAGCCCACAATTTACATGGATTTGTCTCTAATTTTTTTATTAACTTACGCATAAAGGGGTTTCCTTGCTACAACCAAAAGACCTCTCTAATAGTTTTTTCTGTTGTAGGCTGGAAACCCAAAATTCAACTTTTTCCAAAGCTGCATTACAGACATTTGCTAGGAGGAATTTCCTCCATATTAACAGGTGCATAATTTAGTGATGGCTCGGAAGCTACTCCTAAAAACGGCCTAGGCAAGTGCACCTATTGTTTATAGCAAAGCTAAGCGAGTATCGAGTGTCATTCCCACGAGGACTATGATTACTAGTAATTACCGTCTTTTTATTATCTAGCCTACAAATTCATCAAATAGTTTGTTGCAAAAAATAAAAATAAAACAAAAGCAAATAAAAGTGGAAGAGGCAACTAAGAACACGAAAGATATCAGATACACTCGGATTGGAAGATGTTGGATATAAATATGCTTGAATGTGAATCCCTCTAGAACGTCTTTGTGATTTTACCAAAATAAATACAACCATAACCCTTAAGTTTTAACCACCCCTTAACATATTTTCATGCTTTATGGACCGTAGGCATTCCTAAATTAAGTTAAACCCTTTCTCAAGGCGAAAAACTCATAACCTCAAGTTGATTAACTGAAATCTCTTTCTAGTTAAAACCCCCAAGATTGCATTAACGATTTGTGAATTCCCATATTAGGTTTTACCCTAATCCGGAAGATTTATGTCGTCTTATATCTAGGATTGCATGCAACTCATTTCACTTATGTTGGTTCTATTTCACCATGAATCTCTCGATTTCCCTGTGAAAAATAAACTTCAAATCAATGTTGCGCATATACCAATTCGAATAAACAAGCATAACATAAGTGACTCGCATTAAAACATAAGAAAATATATTAAAACATTCAAACCAATGATCACAAATAAGTTCTAGAGTTCATCACATTCAAACACTAGCGATTTAACTCATGATGGATTTGAGAATGAAAACAACAATTAAACAAGAAGTTTCTTCCAAAACCAACATAAGACTCCCCTGTTGGAAGTATGATGATGAAGTGGTGGAGTTCATCTTCTTCTCCGAGCGATCTTCAATCCTTGTGCCTTAGCGCCTCTCCATGGTGATCCAAGCCTTCTAACTCTCTTCCTCACCACAATGTGTGTTTTTCCTCTCCAAAATATGAACTTTCATGTCTAAAATCTGATTTCTATGTATATCAATGAATGAATGAATGAATGAATCCTTCAACCCATACTCTTGGATTTTATAGACATTATTATTTTGGAGAAAGTATTCCTTAATAATATCATCTTTTGATAGTTTAATGCTCAACTTTATGAGTTGGGTTGTTAGAATCATTATTTTCATGTGATCATGTGGGAAAGTAAGCAATTGGTGAAGCATAATGAGGTGTAAATGTGCAAAAAGAGTTGTCAAAAGGCTTGGTTGAAGTGCTTTCCCAAAATACCCTTCAAAAATCGTGCGAAGCTTGATCCGGAAGCACGGGTAGTGCTCAAAAGCACACCTGGCCATGTTTTTCACGCATTTTGGGAGTTCCCAGAAGCACGGCCGTGCTTAAAAGCACACCCTGGTCGTGCTTTTTACGACATGCCATTTTTTTGCTCTTTTTTGGCTGATTAAAAGCATGGCCGTGTTTAAAAGCACACCCTGGTCGTGTTTGTCTCGAAAGGCCCGAAAATGACGCGTTTAGCTTGGGATTTCAGTGTTTTTGCATCCATAAACCAGGATATGTTTTGACATGAATCCATGGTCCGAAATCCACCAAAAATAGCTCTGAATGATCAATTTACACCAATAAAAGCACCTCACAGTAATATGAACTATGTACAATCAAAAATTCATGAAACTAACAACAAAATGACTCAAATTCTACTCAAATACACACATAAAACATGCATAAAAAGACCCTTATCATTTAGCTGTATCATTCTAGCGTTGTTAGCAGAAACACCAACTAAAGCAATAATAAGACAAACATGTGCAAACTAGAGAAATTAACAATAGATGAATTCTTCAAGAGCATGGCCTAGAGCCGGAGTGTAGTGGGTCTGCGCCTCAATTGCCCAGAGAACTAAGCAGGAATAAAACAACAATCCTTTTTTTTTGAAGGGGAATAAAACAACTTGTTGTATTTAACTATACGGTGAATCAACTTTACACCATAGCCAGATCTCATGTTAAATCATCAAGAAATATACTATAAGATTGAATCAAAGTCGTACCTAGCTCCATTATTAACTTGTGTTCTCCTTGGGTTTCCTCAGTTCAGTCTTCCAGCACTTAACAGATTCTGCCTCTCTTACGTTTTTCGAATGATGGGATATGGGAAAACAACAAGTATTTATATTTAGCCCAGGGACCATAACCTAACCCTAATTGTATTTTATTTTCGGCGCCAGCCCATCATAATAAATAAAATAAAACACTATAGTTTCTTCATGTAAAACCCACACAAATATTAGAGATACGTCTTTAGCCCCATACTTAATTTAGTTAATAGATCATTTTATTCATAGGTTTTAACAACATTACTCATTAAACAGACAATATACAATATACAATATATCAATATATAGGCCTACTAAAGAAATCCTAACACAACAATCCTAAAGGCTTGCTTTAGCAGCATTGGCAAAAAGGGATCTCCCATGTACCAAATGAACCAACTTGCATCTTGTATTTGTTAAACAAATACCCCAATTGAGGATGCAATTTATAAAATAAAAATAAATATTAAGTGAGTATTTATAATTTTGAAATATAATTATGCTGTATTTCTTTAATTAGACTGAAACTCGAGGTTATAATTTGTATTCAACCATTTTAGAAATTTTAATGATTTTTCTAATTTAGACTTCGACATATATTAGTGACTTCCCCTATCTATCTCATTCGGGCATTGCTTGCCTCACAGGATATATTCTCCATGAATAATGAAAGAAATGGGAGATCATGATTGGGAAATCCACGAAAATATGCTACCACGGTGAGGGCTCTCTTGCATTCAAATTTTCTTAACTTAACCCTCATATTGTATAATTAGCATACAGAACAATAAATTAAAGGAATTATAATTCAAATCTAAGTCGCAACAAGAAAATTCTAGTTTACCAACATAAATGATTTTGTCACTAAATTTTATATGTACTTACAGAATACCTATAAAATAAAAAATATTATTTTTTCCAAACTATACCTACATTTTCAAATTTACCAACATAAATATTGTAGGTATTTTAACAATAATTTCAGGTTATGTAGGCAGAAATTTATCTATAATAATTTTACCTACACTTTACAGTTATCTTAATACTTATCTACAGTTTTTTTTTGTAAGTAAACTGAATTTTATTATAGTGTGTTCTAATTGAACATAATAACGTGACAATATATATCAGACACAAAATACTTTTATTGCAATTTACATCTACCAAGTATTACTGATAGAATCATGGAAATAACATAGAAAGATCAATAAATTTATAGTCGAATAGTGATGCATGTTAGGACTTTAATTATATTTATTTTTTTTCTGTATATTATTTCTTCAACTTATATTAAACTAAAATATTTAAGTCAAGAAAAAAGCACACGTGAGTAGTATACACGACTCATAGAATAATTGAGCTTGTTAGGTATTACAGCATGGAGTACTATAATTGTATAGTTCCAAAATTCGTGATATACAAGTGTCAAATAGAGGCCTCAATTGAAATACTATTTGTGTTATTTTCTACATTTCAATGAACTCCACATGTTAAATTCAAAGGGCAATCATAATAAAATGGCCCATTAAAGTTAAAAGTATGTAGAAGCTTAGCAAATTAGGCATAGATGGTGCTATCCACCTAGCTATGCGCACCTTACACAACTTGTATAGAATTATTCGACTATAACATTATTTCCTTATATGCTACCAAAGAACAGTATTTTTAACTTGTTATTTTTATTTTATTTTTTGGTCAAAATTGTGATCAAAGCTCATCTTAAAGAAGAGAAACAAATAGTAAACAAGAAAAAGATGAAGAAGCTAAAATTACTACTCCTTTTGTGGGTGGAACCACAAATGAATAAGGGATAATCATATGAATATGAAAAAAAATTCCTCAGGTTTGTAATTAGGTTTGACAAAAAAAACTCAGATATTTTTGAAAATTAAATAAAAATACTTTGAGGTTTGATTAGTGTGGGTAATTATGATATTTCTATAAAAGTCAAGGGATTTTTTAAACTATTTTTTGCTTATGACAGATAATGTAAGAAAGAATAGAACATCAACAGGGTTTTTGTAATTTTCAAAAACCTCTTTTATTTATAATTAGCTCGAATCTCAAGGTTTTTTTTCGATTTGTAATGAATAATTATATTTATGGTCCCTTATCATCTTGCCATTTGTTCAATTTCATTCCCTGGGTTTAGGTCATCAAAATAGTCCATAACCTTCTATGTTTTTTGGCAATTAAAATTCAACCACTCGTGTTTAGGTCATCAAAATAATGTTTAAATAATACTCATGTATATTGCAAGTAAGCAATTTTAATATGACATAGCACACATTAGAGATTAAGTTTGCAAAAGACTGAACCCAATAGCTTATAGCTCAAGTGACATATTGTTTATTTTTTGTAAGAGTATTGACTAGAGTTCGAACCTTGTATCTTTCAATTTCTTTGGAATTTATCCACTTTCCTCTAACCATTACTCCCAACCAGTGTTCTAAAAAACGTTAGGCGCTAGCGGGCAGCAAATTAGGGCCTAGCGCCTAGGCGGAACCTGGGTGAGGTTAGGCGGGACCTAATCGGAAGAATAACGTAGGCGGACAAGGAGAACCTAGCACCTAAGCGTAAACTAATTGGGGTTAGACGGGAATTTTCAGAATTGTGCTCCCAACTTAAAAAAAAAAAAAAAAACTGGACCCAACAAGTACCATTAAAAATAAAATACCGATGAAAATAAAAAAACAAAAAGTATAACTAACTACAACAAGAAGTCAAGGTAGTTATCTTCGAGTCCCCGACCCTAAAGTGAAATTAAGAAAGCAAGTGTTATCTTCTTGAAACAAATATATTAACTAAAACACCATATCACCTCCATTTAATAAATTTCTTGATTAAATTTACTATTGGTCCCATAAGATATGGGGTGGGACAATTTTAGTCTCATAATTAACACATACAATCCCAAAACTATTTTTTCAAGCATATAGTCCCATATCCCATAAGACATAAACTGGTCACATGTCTGTTAAAAAATCAACGGAGCAACTCCTGCGCTCCGTTAAGTTTACTTAAATGGTCCCATAATTAAAAAAAAAAGGTCATTTCAATTTTTCTTTGTTAATTAATATTTGGAAAATTAAATTAAAGTAGCACAAAAATTTAACATAAAAATTATTTATTTTTCGAATTTTCATAACTCTAAAATATAAGGATGATTTTAGAATAAGTATAAAATAGTAAAAAATAGATTTACATAATTTAAAATATAAGTTTAGTTTTATAACAAGTATAACATAATAAAAATATATTACATAATTCCAAAAATAAAATAAAAATTTAAAACAAGTATAAGATAATAAAAAATAACTTTATATAACTCTGAAATATAAGAACACTTATAATAAGTATAAAATAGTAAACAAAATATATTTACGTTAAAATTAAACTATTGATGTCTAAGAAATTTATTAAATAAATTTTATATTAATAACTCAAAAATATTTAAATATATAATATATTAGAAACCTAATATATTTATGAGTAAATCCAATACTATTAGTAAAAATTATTTAAATAAAATTAGAATATTGAATAAATATTTTTTCTTACTTAAATTTTGTAATAAAAATGTTATGCATTTAAGATGCATGCGTGATGCTTTAGAAAATATAATGAAAATTAAGAAAACTTGAAGAGGAAAAATGAAAATGGTTAGAAATCATGATATCATGTCATGACTCATGAGTCATAACCAGAGCTCTCAAAACTAGCTCGGCCAGTGAGTCGGGCCAACCGGCTCTGTATAGGGACGGGGCTGGCTAATTGGCGCCTGACCCATTATGCCAGAAATCTTAGGCATGTCCGACCGACCCGACTTCTCAAGTGTTTTTCCATGAGCTGGATCGAGTTTGGGCCTCCAAAATAACGATAAGATGGAATTTCAGCCCAATCCGATCTAATTTTTTCTTTGACCCCACGAGTTAGTACCAGTCTGACCCGACCTAGCCCACTTAAAAGCTCTAGTCATAACACATGTCTGTCTATGAATGAAAAGAGAATGTGTGGGGATACATGTTTTTTGGTAGTCGATGCATGTGGCCATGTAAATTATTTGTCCAAGCTTCATAACTTGACCTTTATCTGGGCCCAAAAAACTTCTTTTATTTTTATTTTGTTTTATTTATGTTGTTTTTCCACGTAGGCAAACAATAATTGAGGTGTGGATCGAGAAGAAAAGGTGAAATGAAGTTGAATTGATATTATTAGCATAGGTGGCTTAGTGGGTAACTTGTCTGCCCCCTTGGACTTACCATAAATAGTAACCTCTGTTTTGGGCTAGTGGGGTTCCTATTTCTTTCTCCTACACCATCATTTCTAGATACAAAATTTTTATCATATACATTATATCCTTCGATCCACCATTATTATTTGATCTGACATTAGTGTTAAAGAGCTTTCTCTCCCCAAAAATACAAGGAAAAAAAAGGGAAGGATAATTTTACAAGTGCGGATGTATAGTTTTACCAATGGATTAAGTTTATAACAGCTTATAATGCGATAAATAAATGGAAAAGGTAATTTGGCAAAAATTATTTAAAATATCGTCATTTTTTTTAGAACAATTGGGGATAGTAGGGGAGGGGATGCACGCACTCGTATGGAATCGGACTCGGGTCAATTGCTTTCAAGACAAAGACTCTACCATTTGGAAAGGTGAGTTGGTCCCAAATATCTTAATTTGATTGTTTTGTAAAATGCTATATTTTATTTAAAAAATAAATTGTTGGAATGCTTCAAAACAAATATATGATTATGAAGCTTTTAAGACATGAATAATATTAATTTTGTAATTATGAAGATCAAAACTAAAGAAGTGTTGATATCTAAGGAAAATTAACTTACAAAATTATAAATCTTATTTTGATAGTTTATAAATTTCTCTTCTGAAGAAGATTATCAAATGCTTCAAAATAATATACTTTTTTTCACGCAAAAATAAAATACTTTTAAGAGTCTTATAAAGTTGCTCAAACACACACTTCCTATAGTTAACACTCCATATGTATTTACACCCTTTATAAGGGTATTGACCAAGATTCAAACATTGTATCTTTCAATTTTTTTGAAATTTATTCCCTCATTTCAACAACTAATCCTAGCTTATTAAAAAAAATACTCCATATATATTTAAAATTCTAACCCTTGTTTCTGTAGGTGGTATCTGGCGATTCTGGCCCGTCGACTTTTAGCCTTTTAGGGCTGAGAATTGCCGCTTGGATTAGGGCTTCATGCTATAATGGGCTAGGCCCAAATATGTCACTGTAGAATGAAATTACATTTTAAATTAATGAACACACTTTCTGGGGCCCAGTTAAATAAAACTTATTATAGCGCTCAAACCATCGATAAATAACTTATTTCTGCACATAGGCCCAATTGGCTAAGATTTATTTTCGCTGCATCAAGATTTAAAGTTTAAGTGCTTGCTTATGAAAGTTTTTTCATCCTTTTCAATTTTCGAACGAATTTCTCACTGAACGTGCAATTGCCTGTGTAAATATTCAAAAAATTCACTATTCACTTATTCTCACTTTTTCAATCATTAATCACATCAATTTATAATTTTAACAAAAACATATCACATCAACTATCATCACAACACAATCATATCACAAATATACTATTCACTCTCTCTTATTTTTCAAATTATCATTCTAATCTAATCACTATTACACTAAAAACAACTATCACATCACATTTTTATCTTATATCCAATCACACTCTCAAAAATTATTTTTATTTTTCAAAATATTTTTTTCACATTATTCTCTCCAAAAGTATAAAAAAGCGGAACGAAAGGTCAAACAATCACTACTACTCCCATTGTTCCTTCTCACAATCTTGCTAAAGCACAAACTCAAACTAAACAACCATTTCAACTAATACACAAATAAGTAGAAATACTTATATGTTTTTTTTTTTTTGAGAAATGAAATACTTATATGTTAAGATATCATAAAAGTTTAAATGATAATTGGGATGAATTGGATGATAAAGAATCGAGTGTCAAGTAGATTTGTTAAAAGCCGCCAAAGCTTGTCCAATAAAGTTTTCAAAATTTATTTGTGATCCAACCCGTACATTAGCCCGCTTTACAGTTTTAAACCTTTTTAAATATCATCATAACAGTTTGAATATGATAAAATAATTTTAGTAATAAAGAATTAATTAATTATTTACAAAAATTATGTATGCATATTTAACTTTTAAGAATTTTTATTTGAAATATAGTGTTTGGCGCCTTTAATTTATTTTATTTAAATTAAAAGTATGAACTCTTTATCAGTTTTATATATAAATTTCAATTATAAGATTAATATAATTAACATCTATATGTGAAAATAGTGTTGCAAATATAATAGATATTTCTTGGTGAATGAGAAATTGTTGCTAAAAAATGTGACTGTTCATTCGAAACTATTCGGATTGAAAATGTTTATTCGAATAGTTGTGTTGTTTCATTTGAAATCAATGGACGTGTCTGTTCGGATAAATGGACATGTATGTTCGAACAGTTGTGTTGTTTCACTTGTGACCTTTGGTTATCTATATATATTCCCCTTATTATGCAGAAAATTCATTCAACACTGCATACACCCATAAGCATATTTTCTGTCAAAATATGCATCTGTTAAAAAGAGAGTACAAAATATTCGAAGTTCGCCGTCTCTTGTTGTTTTGAGTGCTACTACAGCAAGAGGACACCGTTGTATCTTGGGAGACGTTTGCTATTGAACCGTGGGCACCGTAGCAGTGCAATTCGTCTTAAATACATAGAGTCGAACTCTAGCCTCGGTCTAGTACTTTTTGCATTTCATCTTTTTGAAATCCAAGTAAGTTTTCTGGTTTATTTCCCGAATATAATATCGCACGTGATAAATCCCCAACAAATAGTATATATATATATATATACATATATCATAGGCAATGGCGGAACTAAGGGGGGGCAAGTGGGGGCCACTGCCCCCCCAAAATTTTTTAAAATTCAATTTTCCTACATGTTTTTATTTTAAAATTATATATATACTAATGAAAAATTACATTTGCCCCCTCCCCCCCTCCCCCCAAAATTTTGAAGAAAAATTTATTCTATATATAGGTTTTCAAAATAGGTTTCGCCCCCCCAAGTCCCGAATCCTGCGTCCGCCACTTATCATAGGGTTAAAACTTAAAACTCCCTTGTTCGACTTATTTGGCATCAGTACTATCCTCGTGATGTCCCAAACATGTTAGAATGAATATACACAGATTATGAATATTTATGTTAATTCTTGCAGCTGGCATTTACAAACTGTGACATTTTCTTTTCCCTTTCAAATTGATGCGTTTACATTTTGAATTTGAAATCTCAAATAAATAAGTAATTAAATAAAAACTTTATTCTCAAACAAGATAGTCTATCAGCACAAAGAAAAACTTCATGCTCCAACAAGATATCTATCAACTTTAATTATTATTCACCCGAATATCACATGAAAAAGCAGGTATAAAGTGGAAAAAGATTGGTTTTGCCAATGGAAATATATATGTTACGTTGAATCAAAATTATGGTTTAGAGTTGTCTAAACGTGGGGTGAAAATGGATTACAGCGAGAGAGGTTGCTCGAGATGCGGAGATAGCACGGAGAGCATTGAACATGCTCTCCGGGATTGCCCATGGGCCTCGTTTTTATGGGAGTCATGCCCGCTGCGTTTTTCCTTTCAGTCCGTCAATTTGCGGGGGTCGATAGGAGATTGGATTCACCTCATGTCGCAGACAGTAGAAAAGGAGCCCCAACAATTATTTGCAACTTTGCTGTGGGTTGGCTGGTACGCAAGGAACATGCATAATTTTAAAAATATTATGCTAGACCATAAATGGAGCCTAAACAAAGCCCAGCAGGTTTTGATGGAACACAAAATGGCAACGGAATGCACGCCGGCGCAACATAAGAGCAAGTTGAGGGAACTTTGGACGCCTCCACCACTGGGATCAATTAAAATAAATTGTGATGCATCGATTATCAAGGGCACAGGCACAGGTGTAGGAGCAGTAATAAGAGATCACAGGGGCGAAGTGATAAAGACGATCTACAAACTCATGTCGACGGAATACGAGGTGGATATCGCAGAAGCTATAGCGTGCAGAGAAGGGCTGACACTGGCAAAAAATTTGGGCCTGAAATCCGTAGTTCTGGAAACGGATAGTTGGACGATTCATCACAAACTTCGGCACAATGCCCATGATTTATCCTACCTGGGGAATATCCTCCAAGATATTAAAATGATTCTGGTTTTTTTTGATAGTTTTAGTTCTAGTTTTGTTAAACGTAGCGGTAATACAGTAGCGCATAACTTGGCGCGACTTGCTTTCTCTCTTAATATTCCCGAGACTGTTATTGGGGAAACTCCTGTACTATTTCTGGACATTGTTCGGGCAGAGGCCCTTGCTCGTTGATTAATGCAATTTTCTTGCTTCTCAAAAAAAAAAATTATGGTTTAGAGGGGTGGGGGGTCCTCATAATCATGCATGCTCCCGTGAAAAGTAGGTTGAACCACTAATTCAATCATATTGCTTCAAAATATATTCATATGTAGACCCATCACCAAATCTCCAACCAATCATTATTATTTTTTATTTTCAAAACATATTAGATCCATATAAAATATATATTCGCAGTAGCAACTTCATTTGGATGAGAGAATTTGGATCTGATGAGAGAATTTCAAATAATTCCATTTAAGATAGATTTGAAATCGGAATCCATTGTAAAATGACTTTATCTAAACATTCTCTCAATGTATTTGTGGATGTAGTACTAAAGAAATATTAATCCCACAATATAGCAATTAAAATGGAAAAAATAATTGTAGTTTTTTTTTATATATATAAGTTGAGAGTAGTGGCTGGAGGTGAGGGGATATATTTTAAAGAAATTGAAAGATACAAGGATCGAACCCTAGTTAACATCTTTACAAATGATGAGCAATATCAATAATTCACTATTTCAAAGAAATTTGGGCACGTCTAAATTATATGTGATATATTTATTGGTGCTTCATTCATATACATATGAAAAACAAACAACAAACAAAAAAACAAAACTGTGGTATTTGCTTTGTAATAATTAATGTATCCAACTGAGTAATCATGGCCTAGTGTATTTCGACATGCATGATGTGGATTGCTCAAGTGATCGAACACAATTAACTTTAAAGCAATCCTTTGCAGAAGAGTGAGTTTCCAATGTAAGACTATCATATTAGACAATTGGCAGACAACATATATAAGAAATTAAACACTCATTTTCTTCACAATTTATATTTTCGAATTCGTTGAATATTTCATGATACTTTTTTCCAAATATAGTACACTGTCATTTAAAAGCAAGGAACATGTTGTGTATTACCACCGAGAGGCGTAGCCAGCACAACGGACTTCTCTAGCTCAAACATATTTCTTTTGTAGTCCAACCCAATTTGGACCGTCTCAGAGACCATGGGAACATCTCCGAGCTACGCCCCTTGGTTACTAGTGGTGTATTTTCATTGTTTTTGTTTTTGGAAATTACTATAGCATTGCTCTTTAAACAATTTATAATTCCAATTTTGAACAACTAATTTTTAATGTATTAATATAAGATTTCCGCTTTTCATATCTCACCAAAAATTTCATGTTAGTTCACATACAAAAATTCATTGTCGGAATAGAAGAGCTTCATTTTAGCCCAAAAAAAACGGATTGAGATTTCATGTTCTAGAGTCATATTTCACTTCATGTTTCATGATATTAGATAATTGACACGTGTACATGGTGATATCATGATTGTACACGTATTAATCATCCATTACATTAAATCATGAAGTGAAATAGAATTTTGGAACAGAGATCTTGTCCCACAAAAAAAAAGAAAACTGAAATTCACACTTACCTGGTATGTATTTAAATTAGCCAAATAACCTGTTTGAAGCAAAGCAGAATATATAGTTTTTCTATTTTTTCCGAAAAATATATATTAGTCATCGTGGGGATAATAGTAACCGCACAATATAATTTAAATTTAGTCGAAGGAAAAGGATAGAAAATTTCTGCATAATAACTCAAAGAAAATATGGCAGAAATTTGACTTCAATAATTTTTACAGAATGTCCCCTCCAAAAAAAAATTGATTTTACAGAATGGAAGTAATTTAGAACAATGAATTCAGGACAAAGTTTATTCCAAAAGTTTGTCCTTTTAGCCATACTACCATACCAATAAATTATTTTCTACAGAAGTACTAGCTATTTTATAAAATATAAAGTTCATAAAATAAATCCAAACTCAAGTACCGGCCAGGAGTTAGTTTTTGTAACATTAAAAAATATAGTAAATAATAGGTCAGAAGCGTACAAAGATTCTCCAATTATGCGTAGACATTCGCAAAGTTGTTATTATAATTTATTATGAAATATGTCATTAATTAATCTTGTTTGTCGGTTGATTCTTTAGGTGTAACGATATATAATTAATCATCGCAATTTCGGAATAATCGGCAGATTATTAAAATTGTTATATAATCTTACAATAGTATGAACAGAATGTAGATCAGCATTTGCCATAATTAAAATCAGCTCTATGATCATGAGCACCACCTTTTGTCATTACTATTAAATTCCAATCTCAACAGGGTGGTTTTTAGCCACCACCACCCGATTGTGGGGTGGAGGTCGAGGGTTCAAATCCCGCTCCACCAAGGTGTTTGTGGGGTGGAGGTCGGTGGTTCATATCCCTGCTCCATCAAATTGCTCCCGGGGCATATGCGGTAGTGAAGATTTGGTGGGAACTCATCTTGAATAGCATCCGTGTGGGTTCGATTCGGGGGAGAGATCGTTATTAGTAGATTGGGGGGTCGAACATAATTGTTCTCTTTACCAGGAGGATCTGGTTGTACGCCGGACCCGTCGTAACAACTGGTCGGTCGCGTGCACATCCGCGGTTTACCTTGGCAATGAATGAGGAGCCGGAGTCGTTTTTGTCTCCCGAGGCATAGTCGGCGTAAGCGCAGGTGAGTTATCAAAAAAAAAAAAAAAATATTAAATTCCAATCTCGATAGCATAAACCCACTATTATTAAAAGTTTCAAAATATAAAATAATTAATATGTGCAATTTGATTATTTAATAATGGAGTACATGATTGCATGTCATTAGCATAATCCCAAGTAAAGTATTCATCACAAATAATTATTTTTATGACAATAATTCTAAATAAGTTTTACCGGAAAAAAAAGTTGTTATAAAGCTGTATATATAATATGTGCAAGAGATGATTTTTTATTGGACCGTCTCATTGACTTAATTTCATGAGACAAATCTTATAAAACACAAAATAATATGGTTTTTTTATGGTTGCGTTTAAGTTTGAATTATATTAACATATAAGACTCATCTCATGGACAATACTCGTGAGACTGTCTCATATAAATTTTGTATATGTGATAATCCATATGTTTAGCCATTTGGCCTAAGTCAATATTTTTTTTAGCCATATTTTTCAAAAATATACTTTTGACTATTTTGACCCAAAAAGTCGGTCATATCATCATTGTATTCTTTGGTGAGTTATTGACCACTTTTTGAACCGCATCGAGAAATATTTCTTGGTCCCAAGAAATGAAAATAAGAGCAAAATAGACAATTAAACTAAAAAATGGCTAAAAATGTGTTTAAAAACATGGCTAATAAAGATGTTGAGGACAAAAATGATATTTAGTTAATTAATATAATTCAATTTATATATGTTTATTTAATATTAATTGTCCAATGGGCTATTAATAAATAAACCGGCCCAATGGTGTCCGGGACTGGCCTATGGGCCGATTTCTCCTACGCGGACTGACCCATAAGCCAAATTCTCCTACACGGCCCATTGTTCACAATGTTGACTTGAACATCGGAAAGGTCTCCCTGGGACAATCCCGGGGCCCTCTAATGTTCGCGCGTGTGTGTAGACAAGTTCCCAGTTGAAGAATTTTCTAGCTCTCGGAGAAGAAGATGAGAAGACTTCCCCCTGATCAGGAAGAGTAAGACGTGAAGATTTCCTCCTCGAGAAGAGGATTTGCGTGAAGATTTCTCTCTCGGAAAGAGGATTTCGGTCAATCCAATTGACTTGGAGTGATTTGCCCTAAAAAACAACATCAAAAGATATTAGGTTGGGTCAAATGGCTAAAAAACGTTCAGTATATGTTTTTGTTTTAGATCGATAAAAGCTCTTGTACATGCATAAACACATACATATAGATCAAATATAATTATTTATTGAGTACCAAGTAAAAATTATAAATTTATTGATACTTTTACTTACTTATATATTATATATAGGAATATCATATCATTTCATTTTATAACTTTGTCATATTTGAAAAACAATAACATTATCGCAAAAAGAAAAAAAGAAAACAATTAAAGTAATAAAGGAAAAAAGAGAAGGAAAAATTAAAGGCAACCTATATTACATTTAAATCCTGTTCAAAATGTTATTCCGCTTCAATTCAGCCGATCCCACCAAGAAATCCTTCAAATTTTGCAAGATATCTCTTTTCCATTTGCTTCTCTTTTACAGCAGAAACAGGAAAAGAAAAGAACAACTACCCAAACAAAGTCACACACTTCTCTCTCTCTCTCTCTCTCTCTCTCTCTCTCTCTCTCACACACACACACACACACACACACACGCACACTTGCGCACTGTATATATACAGAGAGAGAAAAGAACAGACATGCAAAACCCAACTGCTAATGATCATATCGGCCCACTCCAATCCCATGAAGTCACCGTCAATTCTTTACTACTTCCCTTTGTTTTTTCTCGTCTCTTGAAAAGTTTTCAAATTTTTCTGTTTTCTAGCTACTTCAGATGGCGGAGGTTGAATTTGAGGCGGTGTTGGATTTCTTGAGGAAAAATGGTTTGTCGGAGTGTGAATCAGCTCTCATGGAGGATATCTTGGAGAAAAAATCTCAAATGGGCTCTTCTGATTTTGAGAATTTCTTATTTCCCATGGTGCCTACGCCTCCGCCGCTGAGGATTCCGGCCACTCGGAGGCCGCCGCCGCCGCAGTTGGGCGGTGATGGTGGTGGGAGCTCAAAGGGTTCGTCTGATGATGAGTTTGTGAGTTTGGGCTCTTCTACTACTCAATTATGTTCTTCTGGTAGTACTAATTTTCCCTTTTGTTTCTTTTATTTTATTTTTAATTTTTAATATTACGGCATATATTTCATATTTATTTATCTTATAATTGACATTATTTTTCCTGGTTCTGTATATGGGTGTTTGTCAGTTTTAGTGCCTTGTTTGTTTCTTTGTCCGATTATGAGATGAACTGATGTTAGCTTTCTATGTAAATCATTTGTAGTTGTATGTATATTTGACATTTCTAAGATTGTATTCAAATACATAAAAAAATTAAGTAAAATATAAGATAACTATGTTTTATGACAAACTGATAACCGATTGTGTCAGATTCGTGTTCGTGTTTCTCTAAGTAACTACTTCAGGCCGGGTTCCTGTCGTTTTATCGTGTCATGTCAAGGATTTCCGCCCCTACCCTTAATTTGAACAAGATTTGTACAATTGCTCACTTTTGCTTGATGTAGCATGTTTTATGAACCATTAATCTTCCCTGTTTTCACATGTGGCCATTCAGAGGATTTGTTTTGGCTGTTACTTGTCCTGTATCTTTGTTCTAATCTTTTGTCTTCTTTCAATTCCAGATTTTACAAATCCTTACGGGATTCGTACCACGCGACCAACTTCTCAAGCTTCATCTGATGGATTGTCTCAGTTTGGCACAGCTCGCGATTACCCGGATTTCGATATGCAGAACGACCTATTCTGGTATGAGGAGAAAGACGAAGAATATGATGTCCCACCACTCTTTGATGATAGAGATTTTAATGGTGACCCAAGTGAAGATAAGTTTATAATGACTGTCCAAGCAGGGGAACCTGTTGAGGGCCAACATAAATATAATCTAATGTCTGAAGGAAACACTAACTATTTGGACAAACAATGGGCTTTAGATTCAAGGGAGAATTTGAAGTATGAAACTTTTAAAGATTATTACGAGTTGGACAAGAGTTTTGGGCTTGAAATAATTGATGAGAAGTACAAAGGTGATCCTACAGATTACAGCCTCAAAAATCTAACAGATGAATGTGATAATCGGTTGGGGTCTCTAGGGGAGAAAAATAGCACGAGCGAGACTAACTTTTCCTACCATGGGAGTTCTACAAATGACTTAATTAATTTTAAGAAGGATAGTAAACCAAATGAAAATGACGAGTACGAATTCATGGATGATGACGTAATTTCTGGTGAACGATATGAACCCAAATCTGCACTAGATGAAGAGGGTGGTGCTATCTCCGACGAGCTTCTGATGTACGACAATCAAAAAGATGATTATGAAATATTCAACCTAAGAATTATACATAGAAAAAACAGGTGTGTTTAGATTGTCATGGTCCGCTTATTTCTTCACGATTATGAAATTTTTAATGTTGATTGCAGCAAACAGTTGCTCTAATTGCTTATGCCACTCGCAGGACCGGATTTGAAGAGAACAAGGAGCTTCCTATTGTTCTGAATAGTGTCATTGCGGGCCGATATTACGTTATGGAATTCCTTGGATCTGCTGCTTTCAGCAGAGTTGTCCAGGCGCACGATCTTTATTCGGGGATGGATGTTTGCTTAAAGATCATTAAGAACGACAAGGACTTTTTTGATCAAAGCTTGGATGAGATCAAACTTCTCAAGTTTGTTAACAAACATGATCCTGCTGACGAGCGCCACATTTTACGTCTTTATGATTACTTCTACCATCAGGTATTATGCATAAGAGAAACTTCAGTATCTTGTATTCCTAATACTTTAAAATTGCAGAATGCAATGTGTTTTTCTAAAATACTGTTAAGTTTCCAGTAGGTTATAATATATGTATAAAATTATATGGCAGGAGCATTTATTTATCGTCACTGAACTTCTGCGAGCAAACCTGTATGAATTCCAGAAATACAACCGGGAATCTGGTGGGGAGCCATATTTTACATTGCACCGGCTGCAGGTTTTGTTTCATCAAAAACTCGATGTATACCTAATTCCAATTAAAAAACTTGTTTGAAACTATCGAGAGAAAAATGAAATATCAGGGATGCCTATGCCCTTGCAGGTCATAACTCGACAATGTTTGGAGGCATTATCGTATCTGCACGATTTGGGAATCATCCACTGTGATCTAAAGCCAGAAAATATTCTGATCAAAAGTTATCAAAGATGCGAGATAAAGGTTATTGATCTCGGCAGCAGTTGCTTTCAGACAGATAACCTGTCTCTGTATCTACAATCTCGTTCGTATAGGGCTCCTGAGGTTATGTTAGGCCTCCCTTATGACCAGAAGATTGACCTGTGGTCAGTTGGGTGCATTTTGGCTGAGTTATATTCTGGGGAGGTATGTTCGAATATTCGTGTGGGTCCAATGGCCAATCTATGAGGATGTGCTTTTCACATTATTTTACATATGGGGCATCTTTCTCTTCCTGTCGTAGCTAAACAATGTCATGTCAACACTTGCAACTTTGACATAGGTTTTATTAGCGCACAGTTTAGGTTTCATTGGTTTAGCTTATGCTAGATTAAACACTTAAAAAAAGTGATTGACAACTTTTGGCTGAAAAAATGTAGGTTTTAGTGTTTTCAAATGTCAACTTCTGCTTGTGATTCGATAGAATCTTAAAGTAAGGGGAGGGGTACTTTAGATTTCTGATTCTTCTTCTGGTTTCATTTTGAAATATGTAACAACTTATTCACCAAACACTCTATATTAACTTAATCGACTTTCGGCTTCTATTTGCAAACACTACCTCAACCGCATTTCAATTCTATTACGATAAATCACTTCTTTTAAAAGCACGAATTTTTGCAAACACTCCCTTATTAGGACATAGCAGGTGCTAATATTGTCGACACCGGTTGAAGGCTTCTCTAATGACTTTTTGAGTTGCTTATTTTAAAACAACTTTAACTCATGCTTTTCATATCAGCAGAGAGAGAAACCTGATCTAGAACCCTGCGCCCTTAGTTTGTATGCGTTCTATTTATGTGCGTACGTTGAGCGTCTATCTAAATCTGTGATATATGTCAGGTGCTTTTTCCGAATGAAGCAATTGGAATGATTCTTGCACGCATGATAGGAATGCTTGGTCCTATTGACATGGATATGTTACACAAGGGCCAGGAGACGCACAAGTATTTTACAAAAGAATACGATCTGTATTATATAAACGAGGTATGTTTTTATTGATTCGTTAATATGATAGATAAAGTCTACTTTGATTGGATGGTTGAATTTCACGAATGATTTCAAGTAAAGCTTGCTGGCACACTGTATATACCGATGTATATAGCGACCAACAACATTCTTATTACAGTTCCTTGGCATGGAAACCGTATCCTAATTGTTTTCATAAACAATTGTAATAGGACACAGATCAGCTGGCATACATTATCCCCGAGGAGTCATCATTGGAGCACCACCTGCAGATATCCGATTCTATTTTCCTCGACTTTTTAAAATGCTTGCTTGAGATCAATCCCAAGAGACGCCCCACTGCAAGAGAGGCTTTAAAGCACCCTTGGCTTTCCCATTCATATGACGTATGAAGTGTTCATACTGTCCATGCCGTACGTACATTGAAGGTTTGCATTTCTTTACAGTGTTGATATCTTTTTGTAGGGGATTTAGATTATCATCTCTTGAAATGTAAATAACATTCTTATGCATTTTAAGATAAACTGCGCGTGACAGGTGTCGTAATGGATCCTTATTCTACTTTCTTCCCGAATGTGACACAGCCACTGATAATGAGCTGATTTAATTTGTTTTGAATCTCTACATTTGCTGAATTACCAAGTTATTGCTTGTGTAGAATCGAGCATATATTATCGACTAGTATCTAAGCAGAATGTAAGATTATGAGTGGTTGTGTTTGAGATCTTGCATCAATTTGCTTCTCCTGTGTAGCTCCAGCTTACAGCTGAGCCAAAAAAAAAAGGTATAGTTTGGGAGTTAGTTAATGAAATCCAGGGACATGAATCGAGCCGGTCAATTATGTTTAACATGTGATATCAAATACCTTTGTATAGTCATGTTTCCATGGTGCATTTCCAGTTTATTGTGTTGGAAAATGAATTTTGAGGATTTATTGATTTTCATATGAAAATCGAGAATGTGTTGGACGAATGAATGAAAATGAAATTTTATATAGATTTAGAAATGAGAATATGCTTGGTTGAGAGAGTTTTGAATACGAAAGTACCTGATATAAAATGTAATGGTGTTTGTTTATGTTTTATTGGTGTGTATTTTAAAAAGAGTATGTTTATAATAATTTGAAAAATTGACAATGGTGAAGACCACTTTCAATATTTTATTTGTAAGATATATAGGTGGCGGGTATCATTTACGGGAGGTTGGTGGTTTCCATTAGGTTGTTTTGAATGAAAAAATAATGGCTGAAAAGTACTATATTATAGGGTTGAGAATTAAAATATAAGTTTGGTATATTATTTTGTGTGGAAATGATAATATGAATAAGTGATTTTCGATGGACTTTTTTTATAAACAAATGTGATTGCATTTTTATAAATAGTTGAAAAATAAAAATGGGTGTTTGCAAACTGCAAACATATATATCATACTTTACCAAACATCCCAAAGTCTTTATGAGAGAAGCTGTACTTGTATGACAATGGAGTCTAACATTTGAAGTCTTCTCTTTGATGCAGACTTGACTTATTGATGTTATTTTCTTTTTACATTTCCTGTATTTTTTTTTTCTGATTTTAATTCTATCTTTGTCTTGCTCAATAATGCACACTTGCAGGGATTGTACAGATTATGAGAAGATGCAAATGTACATTACTTTTTTGGGGTTATTAGATTTTGACATAATGACATGGTGGACTTGGACTTTCATAGCTCTTTGTAGTGAGGGATTATTAGAATGGAGAAAAAATCTCATTTATTCAACACATGCACTAAATATAGAGTTTGTCACTCTGCATATATCTTTAATTAATTTAAGGGATAATTACCAAAAATACAAAAAATGATGTTCGGGATAATTACAAAAAAATACTTAGAGTTTTGAGTATTGCAAAAAACTCTTCGAGGTTTGATTTTTTCTTATATTTTGTCTCTTCATGAGCAAAAAAATATTCCAAAACCCCTCCTAATTTTCTAAAAATATTACAATTACCTCTTAAATTTAAGATAGAATCAAACATGAGGGTGTTTTTTGTAATCAAGTATTGTTTTTTTTTTTTAGAAAAAACAATGCTTCTTAAAAAAAGAAGCATAGTTTTTTTTTTGGTAATTAGCCCAAGCCTCAAGTGACGTAACTATCCCTTAATTTTAATAAGACGTCGACAACAAAAATCACAAAAACTAAACTGGACGAAGATTTTGTAGAGCTAATCTCATATAAATCTATCTCTCAAATCATGACTTTAAAGGAATAAATTTCTTATTTTACTTTTGTTTATTATTTTGCAATATACAATGTATATTGATTTATCGTGATACCCACAGGTTGAGGTTCATTGCATTAATCCCCAATCACTTATAAATTTGTACAATAGATAAGTTTTCTTGTTGTTTTGTTGATTAACATTTACACAATGAACAACTCCGGGGAATCAAGAAGCCCCACATATTGAACTTTAAAAGCTAAAAAAGTTAGCAAGTAGTAGTAAATTTCAATGTAAATGCAAAATTAAATAGTACAAGTCCTTAAAAAAGGCAGAAATATAGGTAAGAGTAAGTGTGGGCAAATGCAAGGACAAGTATAATGTAATAATATAGGGATCTACGAAGTTAACAAAAGTAGGAAACGCTGCCTCCTCTCATTGGCAGAGAATCACACACCTTTTCTAAATTTTGTCGTTTCTTACTATTGATATTCTCTTGATACCCTTCTCTATTCCTAGTCTCACGAGGCGCGTGGGATGGACTTGATCCCTTACTGTAAATTAGCTTACCTACAAATCATTAATGTTATGAATCCATAATATGATGTATGTTTCATTAGCACTTGCAAAATTTTAAGTTACTATCGAATACTGAACGGTGCGACGATGAGATCCATGTGGAATGTGGAATTGGAATGACTTTATTTGAATCGGAATGCAATTCGAAGTTGTTTTTATGTATAAATTGATGGTGAAAGGTTTGGTAAATTAGTATCACAATTTTGGCTTTTTGAATATTTTTTTCGCCTTTTTTTCTAAATATTTAACTTGGGCAAATTAGACCCTAATGGTCCGTGTTAGGACTGGGATGGGCCAGAAAAATTCATGCTCACTCGGGTCAGTCCGGTCTATTGTCAGTTCTAATATATATGATTTTGGTATCAAATAATTTTTTTTTGGCGCGATCGCATTTTTTCACTTGAAAAGTCTGCCTCCCCTCAAGTTTGTTAATATATGCATATACACCATATGTAACATTATTTTTGTTCAAATATTACTTGAAAAAGAAAAGGCATAACCTAATCATCACTTCAAGTCTTGGACAAGAGTTTAGGTTAATATAGTTGAATAAAATCGACTTTCATTCTAGTGAACATTGATTCCCATTCATTAAAAATATAACTAAAGCTAAAGACATAAAAGGCTTAAAATTCCAAAGCCCACTAAAATAAATATGAGGAAAACTCAAAAGAAAAAGAAAACAAACAAAAAGGCCAAATTCCAACTGTACTGATATTACTAATCTATCTTTTCTTATTCCACTATCCCACTCGCACCCTTAACGCGTGGCGCACACGCTGCCCTTTTATTTTAATTTCCTTTCCAATTGTGCGTGTAAATGGGGACTTGATCGAAATAGCCATTGCCTCCATCTTGACCACTCCTCTCCGTCGTCTACACCACACACACTCACACTCTCATATAGGAACCACTCGGCGGCCAGAAGCTAAGAAAACGACGACAATAAACGGGAGGGAGAAAGACGGTGGTCCGATAATCATCCGTATTCGCATATTTGACCATGGAGGAGCTGGCGGCGGCTGAAGTGTACGCGCCGCGGACGATACAAGTGTGGAGGACGCTACTGAACTGGATGGCGTTCTTCTTCCAGATCTTCGCTCAGATCCTCCGAGGTACACCGTCGTTTACTCAGGTCCTCTCTTATGTTGGCTTACGTCACGGCTCTTTGCTCTCTTCTGCGCCTCACGCGCAGCCGCAGTTAAGCCCCTGCCGGTGGTTGAGCTGTCGGATTTCGCGGAAGAGCCGGAAGGGGCACCGCATCCGCCTCGATCGACTCCCGCTGCCGTTCAAGTCTCTGCTGGTGGAGAGAGGATGATTGATACTTCACCTTTGGAGAAGCTAATGGTAATTTTTCTTGAGTCTAAGTTTAAAATTGGGGATATTTGTATTTGATTGGTTAGCATGTGATAAATGCTCAAAGTTAGTTGCTGTAAATGTAATTATTTATGGTTGACTTTGCGAAGTGCTTCAGTTAGTTGTCTCTGTTGATTTAATTTGTTCAACCAATTTGGTATGCAGTACCTACAGGGAACAGGAAGCTGGGAACTACGTGTTTGGGTAGTATAAGTTATTGAGATTCAACTAATTTGTTAAAAGAATTGGTAGTTTTGTCAGAAGTTGGAGTGAAAACAAGAGGGATTTGATTAATGTTATCATATCTAATTCACACACCCCTCCTCAATAATGGCTTTTGAATCCTAAAGAGAAAGTGATGAAATCCTAGTTTAGATTAGGAATTTTATTTACGGCTACCATGGAACAAAATGGACCATATTGTCATAATGCTGTCTTTGTTTCACAAATCTAATTTAAACATTTACATTGACTACCTAAACTTTGATACTAGTGATGGTTGAGATGGAAAAGGATGTTGTGATGAAATATATCCAGGATTTATCTGTCTAGACTGGCATTGGGACTCAAGCACAGGATGATTTTAGTCTTCTGTAATTGCAGCCAGAGTATTCACTAGCATTTTACTTTTGCAGATGTCTTTTAAGTACCATGCAGTTAGAGAAGTCCTGGTCTGCTAACGCAGCTGCTTCTATAATTAAAGCAGGGGACCACATTTAACTGAGCCTAAAATTAATTGTTGCACTACCGCTACTACTACCTGATGAAAGTAATATTAGGGAATGAACGTAATATTAGGGAAATTCACATGTATGTGTTGTATTGGAGTGTAAAATCACTTCTATAGATAATCAAGTGCAACGGATCCCCTGCATGAGCAATAATTGATCAAGCATAAGAGTCAACTATTACAAATAAGTAGAAACAAGAAACCTGGCTTTTAGTACTTGGATGAGTGGTTATATTTGCAATTTATTTACTTACTTGAACAATATAAATTTGAAGGATATAAGTTTGGCATGTGGCGTTTATTGGATTTCGTATAATTTGGAGATGCTATTTTGGGCCCAACCAATTAGGAATAGGACTTCATGGTTATGTCCGTATCAGATTTTTTCTTCTTAATTTTATGAGTGGATGAGAGATACTTTGACCTAATTGTTGTTGCTAAGCTATTGTTTTAGATACATAGCCAACAAAATATATAAAATTGCATGAATTAAGTACATCTTGCTGTAAAATTTGTTATTTCATGAACAATAGGTTGACAAAGATTTGTTGCTTGTTAATTGCTAATTTTTGATCTATTCACTTGGGTATTCCTATCTGTTTACTGGATGCAGGTGGTTCTTGATTTGGATGAAACTCTGGTATGTGCATATGAGACGTCAAGCTTGCCAGCTCTCTTACGTAGTCAAGCCACTGAAGCTGGTATAAAATGGTTTGAACTAGAATGCATCTCTTCTGACAAGGTAAGTTACTATTCCGTTAGTCAACAATTTAAGCAGAAAATCTACAGTAGATCCGATTTTGATTTTTCTTTCACACTGTCTATTTTGGGACTTGAAGGAATCTGAAGGCAAACCTAAGATCAACTACGTCACAGTGTTTGAACGCCCTGGACTGAAGGAATTTCTGAAACAACTTAGTGAATTTGCTGATCTTGTATTATTTACAGCTGGACTCGAAGGTTTTCTGTTGCTTTATGATGCATAACTTTTTTTGATTTCAGCTGCTGTTTGAATATGATGTTTGCATGTTGGATTGACATTTTCATGTTCTTGCAGGCTATGCTAGACCTCTTGTTGATAGAATAGATGTTGAAAATCGATTCAGTCGACGACTTTATCGGCCTTCTACCACAAGCACGTAAGTTTTATGTTCATGTGGTGGTCTACCACAGGGAATACATAAGGTTTTCTTTGGATTTATAGTATTTTATCACGAAGTTAGTGGTTTTGCACTTTTCCTGCAGTTAGATGTGTGAGGTATTTCGTGTATTCTGTTGCGTTTTCATGTGGGCAATGCATAGCTAACTACCACTTAAGAATATGACACCTAGATATGCGTATGTGTGTGATGTATCTGTATTTTAAAACTTAAAGACCATAAAGAAAGATATAGCATGTTATATTCTAGTGATACGGTAATGTTAACTCATGGAAATTATTTAATCAACTGAATTTTATTAATTACAGAAGATGATCAATTTTGAAGATAATATCAGATTCTTCCTTGGGGTTATGTAGTATTATGCTTGTATATGGACAGGGAGTGCTTTTTGCCTTTTGGTGTTTTATATTTGGCTCCTGAATTCCGCATTTTCTTCTGTTGCCAATGTCTCTCTAGTAACTGGTGCAAAGATTCAATTCCAGCTGATCTGATAGCCTCAAAAAGCTAAAACTCATGTGGTACATGCTTTAGGTCAAAAAAGGTGTTTTAATTACTGCAGCTGGTAATCAAAACTGTGTTCCATTTTTCAATTTGATTTCTGTAGCTGTGGGGCCTTTTGATGTCTATGCAAAATGAAAGTAGAGTTTTCCTTTTTGTATGCTCAAGCAAATTTCCTCAATTGTTTTATCTTCATTTGCATGGTTTAGTGCATTTTGACCTTTGTATGTTGGCATTGAACTCCAGGACTGTATCCTGAAACATTTTTCATCCTTTTCCTTCTCTCAGTATATCTTTTGGTGACTGAAGCTCTAAAGCCTGTCAACCTAAATGAAAAATGGACTTTGCAAAACCATCGATTCTATATAGTGAAGCTTCAATCCCTCAATACACCCTTTATATATCCATGCATAGATATCTACATCTACTGATTTATGTAACATTATGAAAGAGAAAGCAAGACTTGAGTATTTTTTCAAACGAGTACAGAGCTCCTGCAATTTCAAAGTTAAAGGCCTCCTGTTTCAGAATAATGGTCTCTAATCAAAACGCAAACATCTTTTTCCAACACAATCCTCTCATCCTCTTCGTCTCACCAGTGAGAGACATACTGATACACTTTATTGCGGTGCAGTGCAAGAAAACTCTCAAACCCGTCTTCTATGCTACTGGCCTACTGCACTGACATCCAACCCTATTAACGGTGCCTGTACAGAATGTTCACAATCATGTATTATGATATTCATTTTTGTGTTTCCCTATTAATGTGGAACACAAAAGATGGAAAATCAGTTTTGGGGAAATTATTACATGTTGCTGCTCCACACATGTAATATACTAATCCACAAAGTTGGTTCCACAGATGAACCAAGCTAATCGAGTATCAGTTCTATTTCACTCAGTAAAAGCTCTGGAGCTTGTTTTTTAATTTATTAAAAACCTAAGTTGTACACCTTTATTGTTTGATAAGTTTAATTGTGTGTCAACTCGATTAAGTTCGTGTCAACTCGATTAACTTTTGTTGAGGCTCGAGTCATTTCCCAATCAAAATAAGCTCAAAAACAAATTTATGTCAAAAAAAATCAAAGGGAACTTGATTTTCTTTTTGGCACGGCCTGATTTTCGTACAATCTTAGACTGTTTTTGGAATGAGTGTGGCATTGTATATTTGTTGGTGCGAAGGACTTTGTGCATGTACAAATCTCTGTACAATCCTCAAGGTGTTTTGGTACTTATCTCTTCTAATTCTAATCATCTGCAGTGGTTCCATTTATGTTCGTCATTTGAAAATATATGAACAAGAATGTCATCATTTTGTTATTTATTTGTCTTGTTTATATTATTTAATGAAAGAATTCAGGAGTCATTTTAAGTATTTAACCATGTTTAGTGATAGAAGATTTTCATGCGCACTAGAGTCACGAAAAATTCTGATGGCTGTGAATCGTGATGTATGGTACTTGTGATTTACTTCATTGAGATGAAGAATTATTTTGTGAAAATGTGCAATATGGGAATTTATTTTTAGCATAGATGATCATTAGAATCTGTGCCCTTCTATTTTGTGTATGGGGTTCAACAGCCGCTCTAGAAAAGCATTATTGTTCTTGTTGTAGGGTGCAGTAACTGGTTATCACGTTGCCTTATCTGGAACCTTTCTACCCCTTGCCAGAAAGAAGATAAAGGGAAACTGTTATTCAGTAGTAGATTGTTGATACTATGAATTATTTCCTAATTGGAGTGGTTTTCTGCTACTGTAAATTCATCAGTGTAGTTGTCTACGCACACACTTTAAAATATTTGATTAGTTTTGATGGTCAGCTAACTTGTTTGCATAAATCACAGGGAATACCGTGAACATGTAAAGGATTTAGCTTGCTTATCAAAGGATTTGTGTCGAATAGTTATTGTCGACAATAACCCATTTAGTTTCTTGTTGCAACCATTAAATGGAATTCCTTGCATACCATTTTCTCCAGGACAGCCTCATGATGAGCAGGTAACCATAATAACTTAACAAAAATTTGGTTCTTCTCATTATCAGAATTAATTCTTGGATCTTGCATGCTTATCAGCTTTTAGAAGTTATCCTTCCATTGCTCAAGCATCTTTCTCTTCAAAACGATGTACGGCCCGTCCTCTATGAAAGATTCCATATGCCTGAGTGGTTTCAAAAACACGGAATTCCTGCTTCGGGATGGATGTAGGATAAAATTGTCGCTCGGTCGTCATGCCTGTCTTATAATTATAAGCGCCTAAGGTAGTTATTCTTTCCACAAGGCAGTGCCTCTCGTCTAGAGCCACGTAATTTTGTATAGCATTGTTCTGTGCATTGAAGCAGCACTGTTGAAACTCTAATTATCTCAAGTCTTATTGAAGGGGGCACGATCAGACAATGTACAATTGTGAAAAGTAATATTCATGTGTTATTTAGTTCATAGATTCCACCTTCCTGGGATGTCTCCACATCTTCCTAGTTTTGTATGCTGTTGATACTATGAGTTATTTGCAGTGACAAGCCATTGTTGCGTTCCCTGTATAATAGGTAGATTTGTGATATTTGAATAAAATATTTCTGTACATATCTCTTCAAACATCTGGTAAGTGTTGATTAGAAGGGTCTTCTATGTTAAACTTTTGCTTAGTTTAGGCGCTAGTTTAGATGGTGGTGGTTTGACTCCTTTTTCTGATGGTCCAGCAATTTTCAAATGCTAGAGATAATTCCCACTTAAGGAACTTTAGAATAATCATGGTTATTTGTTAGAATAACCAAAATTTTCGTTCCACATAAATGATGTTTATCATGTATTTAATTCCAATCAATTAGGGGTGGTAATTTTTGACACGATATGAACCTAACGCTTTATAAGTGGGTAAGGGTTTAGGCTTGGGGGCTAGGCCAGGTAACCCGAACAATAAATAGGCCGGGTTAGGTCAATGCAAAATGACCCAATTAATCTGTTCGGCTTGTTTGTGTTGTTATTATGTTGTTTTTGGTGATGTTTTTGAATTGTTGAATAGGTTGATAGTATGATTGAGTTTAGGAAATTGTCCTGTGTAAATATAGTTTTCAGGCTGAAAATTAGCCCATACAACCCATTTAATCCATATAAATAGATGGGTTATTCAACTTTTTAACATATACAGATCATTGCCAGGTTCTGGTTACACGTGGGAAACAGGCCGGTTCGGTTCGAAAACCTAACATGAATAATTAAATGGGTTCCCAATTCACCAAAAAACATGCCAATCCAATCCAGCGAACCCAAACACCACCCGTGTTGCCACCCTTACTGGATCGATAGTACATGAAATTACAGGAAAATGTGTTGAGTACATGAAATTACACGAAAATGTGCAGAGTAGCTTTTGTACTCAAAATCCAATATCCTGAATCCTGATTCATATTTTGTGTTTGTTGCTGTAAAGCGACAATATTAGTGTCATTCTTTATGCCTGGTTGCATGGACAAAGCTTTAGAGATGGGACTGCTGCACAATCAAATTCACTTTTCCTGTCTGAAAACAGAACCTCTGTTACCACAGGTAATGGATACATACACCAGGTTCCTATCTTATTGTGGAGCTTTATTATCTATTGGATGGTCCAGCTTATGTTGAATCGATAATTTATTTCATTAAATTAGCCTGAATAGTAAGATCGAAATTACCACAATTAATCTTTTCTAGCAACTCCCAGGTAAAATATAGCATCTTCATAGTCCAACTTCTTTAGTCTCTATCTCTCAATATAATCGACAAACAAGTTTCTCAAAGCGAAAAACAGAAGACTCCTATCGTCATTAATTCGACCGAAATTAGACATACATGTTTGTGCAACAGAGAAAGTCAACATGTTAAATAGATAAAGCCCCAACAGCATGCACTAAATCATATTCAAAATTATCAGACAAATAAACTAATAAAATAGTTAACAACCATTGATCTTTTCCTTCATGTATAGGAACTCAAAGGTAGTCAACATATTGTGCCTGTATTGAAAAACAAAGAATGAAAGAAAAATGAGGTCAACATAAACCAAAATCAAGCATGTTTCTGAATAATAAAATTAGATCACCAAATAAAGCATGTATTGTACATGATAATCAGCAGGACGAAACTGCCATGACAAAATATACATATAACTAGATGCATATACTCTAAAGACTGCGAGGTACTTCTATCCACAATCTTCAAGAAACAGGAAACAAATCAAGAGGGAAGAAATGTTTGCATTTGTAGGCGTTTAGGAGAAATTTAAAAGACTTGACGAGGCTTGTGCTAAGTTTTGCCACGCCTCCAAATTTCTGCTTGTCCTCTTTGTATTTGGCAAGATCATAGCTGTATACATCTATAGTCATGTGAGGATACAAAGTCTCTCCATCTAAAACTGTGTTTACAAGGCAAAAATTGCATTCTCCATCACCGCCAAGAAGAGGGATGCCACGAGGCGTTTCATACTCGGCAGCAACAAATGATTTTGGTGGAGATAAAGAACAAACAACATGGAGCCCATTTGGGGTTTTAACATCGAAAGCGCAAAGAGAACTGAAACACAACCCATCCTCAATTACTGAAAAAGAACCCATATGACCAGGAATTTCACTAGCACCAGCGAGGGTATCCTGTTCTTGCCAACCTCTAGTGTTGGGGGATTCGAGATCAAGATTAAACATCCCAACATCAGTGAGGACGAACAAGGTACAATCACTGAGGAAAGCAAATACATTGATGTCAAAAGAAGTGCAAGACCACTTACGATCCTTCCCCCAATTGTCGTATATTCCAGGGAGTTGTCGCCATAATTTAGTACGGGGATCATACAACTCAAAATCAATTTGAGCACCAGTTTCATCAAAAGGATCAATCAGAATAGAAGATGAAAATACGAGAATTCTACCATCAGGGGTCGGAGTGGCAATAGGATCACTTTTGGACCCCAGCATGGGAGAAACGTAGCTCAACATATCTTTCTCCAATTTAACGTTGTTCTTGGTTAAATAGTCTGATAACTCAACCGTGGCCACCTCGGGATTAGAATCGTACAATCTCTTGTACTTGCGTGCACGGATTGTACTTGTCTGAAACAAATAAAGTGTCGACCCTAAAACACAACAACTGTCCGCATCGAAACACCCGCTATCAATACGAAGCGTAGGAGCCAAAGGGATGAATCCATCAGAATTGGATGGAGGAGAAAATAAATCTACAACGTATATATCGTAAGAATCATCAAGGCAAGTGCAAGGAATACAGAGGAATCGTGTTGGTGAGGGTAATTTTTGCCGCTTGGCGATTGGGGAATACATGGCCATATGGGTCATGTATTATGCCTGCAAAAGACGTAAAAATAAATACTCGATTTGACAATTCTGTTTATATATAGGACTACAAACGGTCCTAATCCTATACCAATTAGAATTCCCAAGCTCATATTCCTAATATAACTCTACTAAGTTGAATCTATTTTTGTGGGCTAATATTCTTTTTGAACAAGGAGTCTTCATGACATAACTGTAGAAATCCGATCTCCATTCATACCTGCACATTAATAACTTAACCAAACTAATAATATAATAATTTTGACCACAAATAATGACAATTAAATAAATAAGTCTAATAATTAGGCGTTAGTTTTCAGGATCTTATAACAATTCAGTTAATAAATCTTACAAGCATTAATTTTAAAACTACAAAGTTCACATTATAATTTAAGAAATCCGATAATTTCTTTAATTATCACTATTTTTATTATTATTCTCTTCATCTTGATAACAAAAGATATAAAATGAGATTCCATATTGCCTATTTTTGGATCAATTTTTTATTTTTATCCAATTTACTTGCATTATATTTTACATTATTTTTTCCACAAATTTTTTCACAAACAAATCAGCATCTCTAAAAGATTTTCCATCACATTAACATAATCATTACTTTTTCTCTACACATCCAACTTTCACTTTAAAAAAAGTTCACCACTATTCTCTCAGAAAATGAAAATGGATGGAATGAAAGCACAACCAATCACAACCTAAGGCGTCGACTTTTGTGTGCTCCAACATATTCATATATACTCGTGTTCTTTAAAATGCTGCTGGAGAGTTGGATCAAATTATCATTCTTGAGGGATTTCATTGAAACGGACTATTGGAAGTATAATTTCGGCGAAAATAAAGAGAGTTCTATTACGGCAACGATTCAAAATAGGGAGTTTTTAAATTGTTTAAGTCCAATTGTTGTACTTTAGAATCTTTATTATTAGTAAAATTATTTTTCTTTGGGCGTGACATCATGGAGTAGGATTATTTAATGCGAACCACGTTAATATCATTGTATTATTTATTTTCCGCCGTGCAGAAATACCAGTGTTAAAACTGGTGTTGGAACATCAATTTACAACATTAGTTGTTCAGGTACGTTGTTGGTAACTTTTGGATAGCTTATCCACAAATGATGGTAAACTATGTCTATGTGATATGTTTAATAATGTATCCAGTGTGGAAATTAGAGCCATTAGTTTAGGCGCTATGCATTAATGTTATGCGCTCACTCTTTCTTCTTCTGATGGCTCAGCGTCGTTTAAATGCTAGATAGGTTTCCTAAAACTTGTGATTAGAATAATCAGGAATTACCAAATTTTATGTTCATCATAAATTATGATGTACTTATTCCCAATCAGTTATATATGAAATTAAAGGAAAAATATGTAGAGAGTAGCTTTTGTGCTAAAAATCTGATAGACTACATCATATTTGTATGGGTTCATTTTTAGAATATCGCCTAGGGTCATGTGAAGCACAGGTTCAACCCTAAACCCAACCCGATCCCGTTGCGGTCACGTATAGGAACAATTTCTATTATTTATCCAATACATAGTGCACCTTTAAAACCATATGGATTAATAAATATTTGGACATGATGATTTTGTTTGGAGAAGAGGGTCATGGTGGAGTGGTTTTAAGCAGCAAGCCATGTTCCTAAAGGCTAAAGCTGAGGAACAAAATGGGAAAAAGAAAGAAGGAACAATAGGAAATGCCACGTGTATTTCCTTTTAGCTTTTCTGGCTCCCCAATATGTTCTCAGGCAGCAGACCGCTGGCTTGTTTCACAACCAATTTAAAAGTATTCCTCAGAGCATTTCTACCTTTTTCTTCTTTTTTTTTCTTTTTGTTTAAAGCTTTTATCATGGACTGTGATATAGACCTTTCACCTTTTCGATGCAAATTGTCAGTCAATTTTGGGAGTGAGATTCCATCCTTTTTCTTTTTTCTTTTGACAAATAATTATTTTTTTCAATAAAAAATTGAGATTTGGTCCTCTTACGTCTTTATAGTGATTCTTTGATACATGTTGGTGATGTGGCATTTTTATTTTCAAAATTTTTAATTTTTATTTAGAAAAAAATATTTAAATCTTACGTGGCAACCTAGTTGGCTCAAATGATGGAAAAATTAATTAATAAAAGATTTTTTTTGAAAAATCTGAAAGAATTATCTAAAAATTCTGAAAATTGTTTTACTAAAATTGAAAATTATTTGAATTTTTGTAACAAAGTCTTAAAAAATTCAAAAAAATATTTTAAAATCTAAAAAATAAAATATATAAAATCTGATAGCTTTTGTAAAAAACTAAAAATAGAAAAAAATCGAAATTGTTTTAAAATTACAAAAAAATAAATATGAAAATTATTAAAAAAAACTATAAAATGTTTTTAAAAATCTAAAATTTATTTGAAATATTATAAACTATTTTAAAACATCGAAAATTGTTCATAAAAATGAAAATTTGTCTGAAAATCAGGAAACAGATTAAAAACAAAGACTTTTTGAATTTTTTATAAAAAAAATATCTGAATTTTTTTATAAAATAAAAAATAGAGTAAAAACTTAGAATTATTTTTAAAAAACTATAAATTATTTTTTGAAAATCTAAAAATTATGCCAAATATGTAAAAAAAAATCTAAAAATCAAAGGAAAAAATCTGAAATTTGTTTAAAAATTAGATTATTTTTATATATTTGGCGTAATTATCGGATTTGTTTTAAAAAATAATTCATATTTTTTTGAAAAAATTTTAAAAGTCTTAGTTTTAATCCATTTTCAGATTTTTAGACTAATTTTCTTGTTTTTAGACAATTTTCAACTTTTTTTTAGTTTATATTTTAATATTTCAAATAATTATTAGATTTTAAACAATTTTTTTAGTTTTTTAAACAAATTTTCAGATTTTTAAACATCTTTTAGTTTAAAAATAACTTTTTCAAAATAATTTTGAGTTTTTCTATTTCAATAATAAAATATTTTTCAATATTCCAAATAAATTTCAGATTTTTTCAAACAGTTTATATTTTTTTTAACAACTTTCGTATTTTTTTTTTGTAATTTTAATATAGTTTCGATATTGTTTTTACTATTTTTAGTTTTTTAAATAAATTATCAAATTTTAGAAATTTAATTTTTAGATTTTAAAATGGTTTTTCGAATTTTTAGGATGCTATGTAAGATTTAAATATTGTTTTCTAAATGAAAATTAAAAATTTTGAAAATAAAAATGACACATCAGCTCAACAGGTCAAAGTAACCTGCTATAGCAGGTAAGAGGACCAAATATCAATTTTTGGTTGAGAAAAAAGACTATTTGTCAAAAGCAAAAAGAAAAAGGATGGAATCTCCAAGTAGTGTTAGATAAATGACCAAAATTTTTTTTGCCCATATAGACTCTAGTTTAATCATTATGCATTATGACACTTTTTTACACGAATACATGATAATTGTTTTAATTTATAAGAAGTGAGATAATTGTATGATAGATCTACATCAAGTGTACGTACACGAGGTATAACATGTATAAATTCATAACCTCAAAAAGAGATCATAATTAAGGCACTTATAGATTCATTGAGCAAATAGAATAGTGTGAATTACAAGTGGTAAAAATCCACGTGTAAACAGGGGCGTATCCTTCGCCCCCCCTAATTTTTTTGAAAATTAATTATTTATATGTATATTATATTTTAAAATATTAACTCTTAGTACTAAATATTTTTTTTATTGATTTACCCCCCAATGTTACACGTTTAGCTTCGCCCCTGCGTGTAAATTTGTTGGAGTGATTAAGGGTGATAATCCCTAATCTGACACAAATTCGACTTAATGTTACTTGTCGTTCGAACATTATTTTTTTACTTTAATTTTCTTTCAAATATTACCATTTTTCTATTTTTAAATAATTTTCACTTCTGCTACAATATTAAATACTTTAATAGATATGTACTCTAGTCAATTATACTAGTCAATGACTCAAGAACAAAGAAATGTAGCATACATGTATAAATAGATCAAAAAATTTGTCAGCTTAAACAAAGGAAATAAATTAAGAAAAACAATACACATCATTACCCCCTTTTTTTCCCCCATTTGTTAGCGCGCGAGCTAAATATAACACCATAGGTTGACTGTATGAAACATTTCATATAAGTAAGCTTTCAAGATCGAATACAACATCATGTTTCTGATCCATATAGAACTTTTAGATCTTAGATGGGTGAATTGGTAAAAACACTCCTCCCAATTGCCCCACACAAAAGTGAGTTAAGCCGGATGAAAAACTAAAAACAAAAATCATATAAATTCTATTTTTTTATTTTATAAATTTCTTAACAATACTAGACATAAAAAATAAGAGGGGTGGGGACGGGGCAAATATGACCCCTTATCTCTGACAGTGACTCCACGGAAACCCGATCTACCGTAAAATTACCAAAAAAAGCTTTTGCCTAAGGGCATTTCTAACTCATTGCACCAAATTTGGTGTAAAAAAGTACACCAAATTTGGTGTTTTGGTGTAATTTTGTGAAAATCATCTCCAACCCATTACACCAAATCTTACACCAAATGAATATTTTATTCCTTCTTTTCATTTTAAAGTAAACAAATTTATTTATTTACACAATTATTTTATTTACTTATATTTTATCACTATTAATGTAATTAACTAAAAACTTACATTTAATTAATATTACATTAATTAGTTTTATTACAAAATTAAATATTATAATTAATATTAGTAGCTCCTATGGTTCAATTTATAATTATTTGTTATTTTTTATTATTTATAGCGAATATTAATTAATTATTAAAACCATGTTATATGAATTAATTATATATAGAATGAGGATACAATTGGAATTTAAATTTGAAGTAGAAGATAATTGGAGGGCAAAGAAGGATATTATATTACACCAAATTTGGTGTAAGGTTTGAAGTTGGATTGGAAAAGGTTTTTGACATATTTGGTGTGATGATGTGAGATTTGAAGTTGGGTCGGAGATGGTATAAGACAAGCCAATTAACGTTGTGTTCTATGAAAATTTCTTCACAAAAGGGACGATTTGAATGATTTCCAATTATATATAGAGAGTATATATCTTGTAAACTAGGAAGCAAATGATCTGATCCATGTGACTAAAGTCACTGAACAAATTTCTGATTATTACAAAGGAAACCATCTTTATTTTATTGCTGGAAACAATAGACATGGAAAAAGTCACTCTTTTCACACAAGTGGGTTTTGCATCTAAATTTGGTATTATGTCCCTTTTCGTAAGTTTAGCCTCGGCAGAAACATTGAGCTTTTAGGACTAAGGTATTAAATATTTTTTTGGTTCATTAGTGGTAACTGTTGGTTAGGTGAAGAATTTATGGCAAAATTAAATAAATATGAACTATATTTATATAATTATGTAAATAAAGATAATAGTTTTGTTTGATAAATGGTTTCATCATGATTTTGATGATTTTGTTTTTACACCAAAACAATATTTTTAAAGGTTGTCCAAATACTCCTAAATGGTTTAAAATGGTTTTAATAATTTCCGGAGTATTTCCTCAAGTTTATTTTCGATATAAAATTGGACAACACATTTAATGATTTTAAGTCAAAGGGTTTTTACATTGAAACTATGTTGTCCTAATACTCCCAATTGATTTAAAATATTTTTACTATTTTTTTGGAGTATTTATTGGAATTAATATCGGACAACACTTTTTGTGTTAATGTTTTATTTCTTCAAAACTATATTTCTAATATTGTCCTAAATACTCCCGATCGGTTTAAAATATTCTTACGAATTTTTCGGAGTATTTCTTGAGGTTTATTTTCGTCAAAAATCGGACAACATTGCATTTAGGAGGTCGACCGGTCGACCAAAGAGGCGATTGCACTGGGAGCAAAACATCGAAACAGAAACTTTGATCTTCATTTTTTTGGTCGGTCACGATTCAGAAATTTAGCTCGGGTCGACGGCCGAGGTACACGTCGATCGGCCGCCCTGTGTAAAATGTTATTCGATATTTCAAACTTATTTTCGCGCGACCGTCGCATGTCTTTTTGACAAAGAAAAATATGATCGTTTGACAATGAGACATATTTCCTTAAAATGTGGGATTGATATCTAATGACTATATTCTTGATTTTAATTGTATTTTTATGTAGATTTTCAATCCCCAAGATGAGCCTATGCTTGATCAATCATCTCCTATAAATAGAGGAAGTTTTGGAGCAACCAATACAACAATTGAGATACAACACAACAAGATACACTTCAAGCAAATATTTGTTCTTCATTGTTATTATTCTTGTTGTAATTTTGCCTACCTTATCACTTTCACATCCCGAGGTCAGCATTCTTGATTACACTTGCACTCTATTGTATTATCAATTATCGAGTTGTAATCTTGGATTTTTGGTTATCATTCAAACACAAGATATCCTTGTGAGTGTTCTTGTGGAAAGAACACACTTGGGTGATCTAGGTGTTGTTAGGTAATTACTGACCGGAACAAAGCCATGACAATAGTGCTGTGAGAAAAATAAAGGTAAAATGACACGAATATTTTTACGTGGAAAACCCCCAAATAAATTTGAGGTAAAAACCACGGGCAAGTGTAGGAGCAATTCACTATAGAAATAGGGATTACAACACCTTCTCTCTAAATACAAGGAGAAACTATATCACTCTTTCTCTCTTGAAATAGGAGAAACTAATACTCTCTAAATTGAAGAAATGAGAAAACTTAGCAATTTACTTGCTTGGTTGGGATAATTTTGCATTGCCCATTGATGCCTTTTATAGGCAAAATTTCTTCACTATTCTACCAATCCCCAAAGTAGTTAGCCACCAATATTGAAGACCTTTTTAGCTAACTTTGGTATAATTCAACATTTGCAGCAAATGTCTGCATTTCTTTGTCAAATAATGCCAACTCTAGCCCACAAAAGATGACTTCATATTGTTCTTTTCACATTCTCCCACTAAGTCACTTTTGTAACCTTTTCATCATTCTCTACACTTGCCACTCATGCTGCTTACGTTTCTGTTAGGCCACACGAGGATCTACACCATTCGAACTTGCCAGTGTTGATTGGTTTGGTCATGCCATCTGCTAGGTTCTCATCAGTATGAATCTTTTGCATATCCACACTTCCATTTTCCACTACCTCTCGAACAAAGTGATACTGAACTCCTATATGCTTTGTCCTTGAATGTAATGATGGATTCTTTGCAATATGCAAAGCACTCTGACTGTCACAAAACAGAACAATCTTTTCTTGTTTGTGCCCAAGCTCATCCAATAACCTTTGAATCCATACTGCTTCTTTGCAAGCTTGTGTAAAATGCCATGTATTCGCTTGATTGTAGATAGAGCTACAACGATCAGAGTTTTGAAACCCGACTACGACTCTCCCCGCAAGTGTAAACACATAGCCCGTAGTGGATTTTCTTTTATCAAGATCACCGCAAAATCCGAATCAACATAACCGACAAGGTAAAATTCGATCCACCATAACATAATGCAACATCCGAGGGTTCCTACGATGTACTCGAAACCCTCTTCAATGTATCCCAATGCTCTCTACCAGGATTCGCCATGTATCGATCGATCGCTTCCCATCGCTTGCGCAATGTCCGGTCTTGTACATATCATAGCGAACATTAGACTCCCCATCGGCCGATGCATACGGTACTCGAGACATTTCCTCCTCTCGCTTCATTGCTAGGACACATACTTGAGGATAACTTGAAATTAATAGGAAGAGGGGTGGCGGCTTACAATCTTGCATGTTGAGCGTCGCAAAATTTTCCAAGTAATTTTCCCGAGAAAGCCGATCTTCCTATTATTTGTCCGGTGAATCTGCGCATCCCAAGAATCTTATTTTTGGTCCCAAGTTCTTCATATCAAACTCCTAGCCAATCGTGCCTTCATTTCTTGGATCCGATCTTTATTGGGGCTGCCACCAACATATCATCCACATACAACAGCAAAATAATAAAATCATTATCATCAAACCTTTTGTAGTACGCACAATGGTCTGAACTAAGTCTGTTGTATTCAAGGCTCATTATGAAGGAATCAAATCTCTTGTACCAACACCTCGGCGCCTGTTTGAGACCGTACAAAGATTTGTTCAACCTGCAAACCAAGTTCTCTTTGCCTGTTTCAGCAAAACCTTCTGGTTGAAGCATATAAATTTCTTCTTCAAGCTCTCCATGAAGAAACGCAGTTTTTACATCTAATTGCTCTAGATGTAAATCAAAAGTAGCACACATAGCCAGGACTACCCTCACCGTCGTAAGTCGAACCACCGGGGAAAATATCTCATTGAAATCAATGCCTTCTTTCTGAGCATATCCTTTTACCACCAATCTTGCACGATACCTCTCTACTTGATCATTGCTATCCCGCTTGATCTTGTATACCCATTTATTACCAATGGCTTTTCTTCCATTTGGTAATCGTACTAGTTTCAAGTTTGATTCTTGTGGAGAGCTTCAATTTCTTCATGCATTCTTTGTCATCCATCGAGATGCATCTCGAGCTTTTTATAGCTTCATGGAAAGTTGATGGCTCTCCATCCTCCGTTAAAAACAAGTATGCAACATTGCTCTCCATAACATACTCACGATTGCCAAGCGGGCGCCTTTCTCTCACGAGTTGACCGGGCGATTTCTTGGACATTGGGACTCGACTTGTTCTTGTACCCGTGCTCAGTGCGCCGAGAAGATTTTGGATCTTCATTCTCAGATTATTTTCCACTAAGATCGTAGTAGTCTCTTGGTTCTCTTTTAATGTGTTACTATCTCCCTTGTCTTGCGTTTATCTTCTCGCAAATATCACATCTCTGTGATGACGACCTTGTGGGTAGTGGGATCCCACAGCGATACCCTTGACTCCATCAAGATACCCCAAGAAGATACATTTTCGGACTTTGGGTCCAACTTCGTTCTTTCTTGGTCATTGTACATCACATACAGGACTTCCAAATGTATGTAAGCGAGAATAATCGGCGTGCTTACAGTCCACATCTCCATAGGCGTTTTGGATCAATCGCGATTGATGGTGACCGATTGATCACATAACAGCGGTTTTTTGACCGCCTCGCCTGAATGTCTTGGGTAGACTTGCAGTTCTCAACAATGCTCTTGTCCTTTCTAACAAGGTTCTGTTCATTCGCTCTGCCACTCCATTTTGTTGAGGTGTGTACGCCACCGTGAACTGTCTTTTGATGCCTTCTTGTTGACAGAAAGACTCAAATTCATCACTTGTATATTCTCATCCATTATCAGTTCTTAGACACTTGATCTTTTTCCCAGATTCACGTTCTATTTGAGCTTTGTAAACTTTGAAGACTGGAAATACATCGGCCTTCCTTTTGATAGGATACACCCAACATCTCCTGGAGTAATCATCAATGAAAGATACAAAGTATCTCGCCCCTCCTAGGGATGATAATGGTGCTTGCCAAACATCAGAGTGAATCAACTCTAAGATTTCTTTACTCTTAGATGTTGATTTGCCGAACTTTAATTTGTGTTGCTTACTTGTAACACAATGCTCACAAAATGGTAAAGATACCTTTTTAAGACCAGGAAGTAGCATTCGCTCAGAGAATCTTCAACCCTTGTTCCGACATGTGGCCAAGTTTGTGGTGCCACATTATCGTTGATTCTTCTGCTGAACCTACAACTGCAACATAAGCTTCTCCTCCTTGCATTGTCTCACCTTTAAGCATATACAAATTCGCAGCGAGTTTCTCCGCCTTCATTACTACAATAGCTCCTTTTACGATCTTCATGATCCCATCCTCAATACGAGTTTTACATCCAACATCATCCAATTGTCCCAAAGATAAAAGATTCTTACGTAGGCCCTTCACATGTCGTACCTCCTGAATGGTGCGAACTGTACCATCAAACATTTTTATTTT
Organism: Rehmannia glutinosa; assembly: GCA_016081115.2. NCBI lineage: Eukaryota > Viridiplantae > Streptophyta > Magnoliopsida > Lamiales > Orobanchaceae > Rehmannia > Rehmannia glutinosa. Next base: position 29,366,622 of record CM071929.1, on the reverse strand, counting down.
GATAGTACCAATACCAGCAATATCCAAGGCATGATCATCCCCCATAAATACAGATCCTCCAGAGATTGGTTCGTATGTGTGAAACCATTCTCGTAGGAGAGGTCATATGCCAGGTTGCTCACGAAGTCTAATATCCGGACATCGGAAAATAGTTTTACGCCTTCGGCGTTGGTTGTTGCTTCGCCGTATAAAACTTCTCCATTTTTAGGTCTTTGCAATATTTCCTTGAGCATTTGATGACTCGGGGGTCGCTACTCTTCTTACTCCAACAATCCTTCTTGAAGTGCCCTCTTTTGCCACGATTGTAGCACTTGATGTTCTTTTTACTCTTGGATTTTGATCTACCATGATTTTGACTCCCACCTTTGGAGCCACGCCCGTGGATCTTCCTCTCACCACCGCCAAAGCTTCCGCTCAGGCATTTGCGAAATTGCTTGTCTGTCTTCTTTGTTTGTTTCGTCGCTCTCCTCTTCTAGTATAGCGGTGCAATTTCATCAAGACTAGATAGTCACGAAAGGGCGTTGTTCGTCAAATTGATGATGAGTTGATCGCGATTTAACCGGTAAACTTTGGAGCAAAAGTTCGCGACGTTCAACAACTTCTATTTTGTAACCCATTGAGGTGAGTTGCGAAAATAGAGTATTCAAGGTGTTGATATGGTCGATCCAAGTGGTTTCCGCCATACGAAGAGTATACAATTTTCTTTTTAAGAAAATCTTGTTGTGAAGTGACTTGGCCTCGTACAATTTTGTCAGAGTATCCCATATCTCATTTGCCGTCTTCTTCTCCGCCACACTGGATAATACTCCATCGGCTAGTGCTAAGTGCAGATCAGCAATTGCATTGCCCTCCATCTCGTTCCACTTGGCATCGTCAGTGATATCTGCGGGTCTGTCTCCAATTGCCGACAAGCAATTGTCTTTTCTCAAAATTGCCTTAATCTTCATTTTCCATAATGAGAAATTATTCCCATTGAACTTCTCTACATCGAACTTTGTCGTCATTTTGTTCACACCCAATTTTGATTTTTACTTGAACCGGATTTCACTATTCACGTGAATAGTGCGTGAATAGTACCCCGTGAACAGTAACTCCTAAACCAATGGCTCTGATACCACTGTTAGGTAATTACTGACCGGAACAAAGCCATGACAATAGTGTTGTGAGAAAAATAAAGGTAAAATGACACGAATATTTTTACGTGGAAAACCCCCAAATAAATTTGAGGTAAAAACCACGGGCAAGTGTAGGAGCAATTCACTATAGAAATAGGGATTACAACACCTTCTCTCTAAATACAAGGAGAAACTATATCACTCTTTCTCTCTTGAAATAGGAGAAACTAATACTCTCTAAATTGAAGAAATGAGAAAACTTAGCAATTTACTTGCTTGGTTGGGATAATTTTGCATTGCCCATTGATGCCTTTTATAGGCAAAATTTCTTCACTATTCTACCAATCCCCAAAGTAGTTAGCCACCAATATTGAAGACCTTTTTAGCTAACTTTGGTATAATTCAACATTTGCAGCAAATGTCTACATTTCTTTGTCAAATAATGCCAACTCTAGCCCACAAAAGATGACTTCATATTGTTCTTTTCACAGGTGTTAGGTGTGAGAAGATTGTGGTAATCTTCTTGTTGAGGTGTTGAAGAATTTGGTATTCTTCAAGGTTGAAGATTGTGGTAATCTTTTGGAGATTGTGGTAATCTTCAAGAAGAGATTGTGGTAATCTCAAAGGTGGTGTTGAAGAAGAGTGTGGTGCTCTTCAAGGTGTTGTTGTAAGTTGGTGTTGTATTAATTTGTGGTAAATTAATAAAATCTTTTTTCTTTTTGAAATCCATCCAGGATATTTGGGGTGGTAGAGAATTAGGCCCTAGGTGGGTTGAACCTCTATAAATCGACGTGTGTTGTTTACATTCCGCACCTTTATTATTGTGTTTGAGCATTTGGTTCGAAAAAGAGGGCGAAATCGAAAAGATGTAAATAATCTATTCACCCCCCTTCTAAATTATCGTAGCCGCTTGGACTTACAAGTTTCACATTCAATAAGATTCCACTCATGGGTTCTTCTCTCTAAGTTATTAATATACCACACAGTTCTTTTTAATTTTGATTTTTCTTTAGAATTTCTTTATTTCTCTTTTTCCACTTAAGAAAAATGCTTAATTATTATTCATCAGTGAGTTTTGTCTATCTCTCGAGAAGGGTAAGCAAATTATGTTTCTGTCACCATTTAACATCAAAACTGTCTCCATTATATATCTGTCCTATCAATTTCAATGTACATTTCAATTCAATATGCTATTTTTGCTCGACTATTTCATTTTGCAAATATGATAAACTGTAGTACTAGTTTTAATTTCCCAAATAGTGCTAGTTAATTTATAAAGAAAAGACAAGAAAGTATACATCAAAAAAATTCATCAATGATTCAAAGAAACATTCCAAGAACTTGATGCATGTGCCCATTTTTTTTCTCTAAAAAAAAGAATATCAACAGTTTAACTAAGCTCACAATTGAAATTTAAACCCCAGTTTGAAAAAGTTCATTTTCAGTTGTCTCTCTCAAATGTTTTTGGTCAATTTCATATTCCTTAACAAAGACCAAGCTAGGTAATGCAAATTAATTTTCTAACACTGGGCTGATTGGAATTATTTTTTTAATTATGTATGATTGAAATTGTTCTTTTAATCACTAGACAATAACAGGTAGGCAAACAGCTTGTTAATGATGATTTAGTCAACCATATATTTTTCTGATTTAGTTTCAATTTTTGGTGGAGTTTGAAATTTTGTTTGAACTGATTTAATTACTCATTAGAATTATTGAGATTGAACAAACTTTAATCAAAAGCACCAACTCTATTTCTATCTGAGTAGATTATATATTGGTATTATACATTTTTTACTATTTTGAACTTATTAAGTCTACATATATATATATATATATATATATATATATATATATCGGAGTTGTAATTTTTATTAAATGATAAAAATATATTTATGTTATCATGAAATTTTGAATGAATTATTATAAAATTTGAGTCTAATTTTGAATAGTTTAATTCATTTTTAATCTTTAAAAAATGTGCCGTTGGGACTTCCGTGCCTCCTTTAACCCCTCTTTAATTTCTTTCCATGAAACTGTGCATGATGACTTTGGTAATTACTTGACTGGTTTGGTAAGTGTTTTTATTTTAAAAAGGATAAATCTAAATGGCCATATTATGGCTGGCCATAAAAGCAAATTCATCATTTCTCTTATTAATGAGAAGGGTGATATAGTAATTTAATATTTTGTTTGACTACTCTACCCTTCCCATCTACCCTAACCACCTAAATACCAATGACTCCACTAATTAGAATTTGAGATTCAAATTTCTCTCTCTTCATTAAATTATTCTTTTTACCTTTTCAAGAAAATAATTTATTTAACAAATTAATTGATGGATTAATACTTGAATAAGAAACATATATTTCGGATGTACAAGAGATTTTCATATGCATTGTCCCTTTTAAGGTTTAACAATCAATACGTGAATCAAGTCAAATTAATTTTTAAAAATTTATAATCTTTGCCATATTTTTTTTGAATTTTCATCCGAAAATCAATACACATAAAACTATCTTTAGTAGGAATATTAGAATTTAAAATATCATATAAATGAAAATCAAACAAACACTAATAAATTAGTTAAATGCTAAATTAAGTTTTCAGATTCTCTAATGACAGGTACAATTTGGCCACTCCGACAATCAAATCGGATTTTCACTTATTCCATTGTCATCTCGATATATAAAAAAACACAAATATATATGAATTTATTTTGAGAAAATATTTTTAAAGAATGAAGATATTTAAAAACAAAAAAAAAATCCAAACATTCTAATATACATTAGTTTCATGCAGACATAATGTATTAAAACAAATCCAAACATTCTAATCCAAACATATTTTACTCGTCTTCCAAATTGAAGCAATTGAATAATGTTCAATAATGGTTTCTTTTCGCCTACTTTAATATATGACAAAGACTTATATAAGTCCATCTCACCGATCTTTATCCGTGAGATGGGTCGAAATCGATCAAGTCAATAAAGAAAATCATGGTCAAAAAAAAGGTCAATTCTCCGCCAAAAATAGTATGGTAATACCTTTTGAGAAAATTATAATAATTTTAAGACAATAATATTTTGAGCAAAAAAATAATATTTTATTAATAAACATGTAATACTTTTTGGTTTTTTATATTTATTTTTATGTGAAACTAAAAGAACCTAATTTGTAATTTGCTCATTTCTTGTCGATTATACTATGGTGATCAAATCTTCTTAACAAATTCCAGTCACGTAAAATATGCATTTAGTTTTAATGTAATATGCACTACAATATAAGTGACATAAGGTAACACCCAAAAAATGTTACATATTAGCCATAAAATGTTAATATAGACAATAGATATCACTTTTTATGGTGATACATCTGTCCGTGCTACCTATAGTCTACGATATCACTTTTAATACCTTTAATGACAATTTTTTAAGTGTTTATTGTAATACTTTAAAAAAATAAATATAAAAATATTACATATAAGTCTAACATAGCACTTTTTTGTTAAAATATAATAAAAAAGCATCAAACCCAAGACCTATGCTATTTAGAAGCAATAATTTACCAATGGGCTAAGTTGATTCTTATTGCATCTTTTGCTTTGATTTTTATATATACACATATATATATGCTTATATATATTAAAAATTATATTATTTACTATATGTATTAAAATTATATTATACACTATAAATATAAATTTATATAATATATTATATATATTATAAATTATATTTTATATTAGGAATTATATTTTATATTAGGAATTATATTATATATTAAAGAACATAATAAAACTAAAAAATAAAAATATCAAATAAGTTTATCAATGAATTGATTTTCTATTAGTAAAAATAAAACGAAGTATAGAAATAAAAAAACTGAAGCACTAGAGTAATCCAGTAGCCAGGAAGCCACTTCCTGGAATTGTTCTTTCGAAAAAGTTAATTTATCAACGGAAAAAATCCATAAGTATTTACCGACGACATCAGTTTTCGTTGGTAATTCTTTTTGAAAAATATTGTTGATTAGTTTAAAGTCAAGTAAAATTAAAAGTATTAAATACGAATAATAAATTTACCTAGGAATTGTTTCGTGGATATTACGATATAATTAATTACATTGTTGAATTTGTTTAGAAAAAAAAGCAAAAAGAAAAATAAAAAACCTTCGGTAATGCCTACAATTAATTTCCATCGATAAAATCCATGGGTATTTTATAAGTTTCTTGTAATGTCATATAACATTTAGTAATTGATTATGTATCACTTATATATATATAATATAATTAATAGAAATAAGTTAAAAATTAACAAATAAATAATCAATATATTTTATAAAACCTTAAGTTATGTTAATGCTATAAGTAAACTAACTAAAATCTCATATACAATAAATAGGCAAAATAAAGGGTAAAAATCTACGAAAATTGGCATTTATTAATATTTATAGATTAATATTACTAAAATATTAAAAAAATAAAAATTAAGAAAAAACATTGCTCTGGCCTTTCCTAATTTTAGGTATGGCGTCCCAAGTTATTTATTATTTTTTAAAAAAAAGTGTATCATTATTTAAACATCCCGGCATCACACATTTTTCAATTTCCATGCAATTTGAAGTGTCATTAAAATATGTTATATTTTTAAGTAAAAAACACTTAGTAAACGCTTTGTAACTATGTGTTTAATACTTTGAAACAATACTTTATTTCAATATTATATACATAAATTAAGTTAAATCTTTCAAAAATTAATTATTATTATTATGTGAATATTATATAAAAGACAAAATAAGAAGGTTAATTACATATATCAGTAGACTGATTATTGTTAAATACTTATTTTTAATGATGTTAAGTTATAATTTAATAGAATATAAAACACTATATTTTAATTTTATGTAAACTAAATATAATTATAAATACAATTCACATAAGAATATATTAAATATTATTAAATGATTATCTTACTTTATGCTATAATCAAAGTTAAAACTGAGTTTGAGTTTGTATTAGTTATGAAAACGAATTTCGAAATTTAGATTTACCCAATTGAAAAATCATTATTAACTTTTGCATTGAAAACTATCACATTGATTCTCTCAAGAATGTGGGCTCAAGGGAAAATAAAGTGGCACCATTATGTGTATTTAGAGCTATAATGCTTTAAGGGTTGTACAGTCATTTCATTTCCTTAAGCATTATTAAATATTAATTAAAAATAATCTACCTATTTTATGGACATCCATATTCTGGCCATTAAAAAATACGACAAGTGATTCTTCATTTCAAATCAATTTTTTTTAAAAGAAAATTAACCTCGTTGAAAATATGAAATATTTTATTTCTAACAACTCACCGGGCATGCACTTCCCTAATATTAAAATGGATTTCTGTTAATCATAGCTTTCTATCTAGTCAACATATCCAACCTTGTTTCATACTAGCTAAGACGACGTGATTTGCATCATTGCATGTTTTGCCAAAGTATATCATGAATTTCAACCCATTGTGCCAACTGCCACGTATTGGTTTGGCCCCATTAACTAGAAATATTGTCCCCCGAGATAACATGCAAAATAGTGCTCCAACATCTTTGTTCATAAATATAAAGTATTAATTAACTCTGACAAGTGGTCTTATATATATATGGTGACTGGTGTAGGATGTAACATAGTCTACAAGCTATTGTGTCAAGCTCGTAGTTTACTTACTTAGTGTAATAGTAAAGCATAATAAGGCACAGGATAGTAATAAAGACTCTCCACCAAGATTTATCTTAGAATACAATATTTCATAAGTCTTAAAAAGTTGTGTATATAAGTTGCAACCGCTTTCAAATTTAACTATAATGGCTGAAAGGGCATATGAGCATATCCTTTGTTGATTTGTTCATAAAACTACTCTAGTGTAGACTTGGAACATATATATAAAATAAAAAAACTAGTAATTGACTTGCATTTACAACACAACACTAAAGTAAAAGGACATGAATTTAGAGTATTGAAGGTTCGAATTTTGATGTAAGTATAGTCATCCCTTCGAGGATATTGACAACGTGTGATACAAGAAAGATTCATGGAAATGATGGTCGTGCCATGTATTCGTTATGACTACATTGAAATTAGGTCTTATTAGATGCTTACTCCAAGTGTGTGTAGACAGTTATCCGCAAGATTAACCACTTTTCAAATTTACCTGAACGACAATCCAAGAGGGAATTTGAGAGAAGCGTGGCTATTTGAGCTATCCCGGAGAAAAGAAAGATATTAATTAGTGTTTTATAATCTGATTGACAATTAAATTAATTTTAGTACTCGGTCGATTTAATTGTTGACTCGATCAATCTAATAAAAATTGATTATTTTTTAATTATATTATATAAGAATTAATGTGATAATCTAATTGTGATGTACTAAATTAAAAAGCAAGATAAATAAATCAAGAAATACAACCGACAAAGCCTAAAATTCAAATAACCATATACATATAATTAAAAAACAAGTCAAAACTTTGACATATATATGTCATTGCCAATATAATAAATCAAAGAATTTAATATTTTCCAATTAAACCAAACCTGCTACTGAAAGTAATTAGCTTCATCGACCTCCAAATTTGCAACTAAACGGGGTGTGTGTATATGTATATATATATGACATTTAATAGTTTATAATATGTATAAAATACCTAGTAAGTTATTTTTTTAAGAAATTGATGTTATAACCTCCAAAAATAAGTTAACACAATCATATAAAATTATTTAAAAAAATTAAAAAAAAATTGGATGACAAACAAACAGAGAAAATGAAGCCAGCTCTCTGTTCCACATATGTCTACGCCTCTTCCCTTTCTCTCTCTAGACTACCTCTTCTTCCACTTTCTCTCTCTGCAAATGAGGGGGCGCTTCCATCACTTCCAATCCCAAAAAAGCGCCCCTTAGATGACGACACCGTTTTTAGCCGTCATCGCCGCCACCTTATTAATTTACCTCACTGTTCCGCAATCCGCGCATGCACTCGGTGGCTCCGCCGCCACCCTCGCCGTCGTCTACGGCTCCGCCATCACCGTCTGCACCATAGTCGCGCAGCAGCCCATTCAACAGATTCAATGCTGGCGGAACGGCCAATTACTGCCGCCCATCCTCCCGACCACCTCCTTCGACGCCGTCGCCGGCGGCCGCGACACTCTCTGCGGTGTTCGCTCCGGCGGCTTCAGCCTCCTCTGCTGGAACACAACCTTCGACCCCAAGCGAATTTACAACGACGCTTCGGCGCCGTTAACGTCTATTTCAATTGGGGACACTCAAATTTGTGCGTTAAGAAACGTCACTACAGGTACAGCTAATAATGCCGTTTGCTGGCGAGGAAATAACGTTTTTACAGCTCAGAAACTAACTGGAAATTCCCAATTTCGCGTGATTTCATCTGGATTGGGATTTTCCTGCGGAGTTCGTGAGAGCAATAATCGTGTTTTCTGCTGGGGAGATAATGATATTTCTCGTTCGATACAATCAGAGTTTGCGAATTACTCGATGACGAACATTCATGTTGGTGGAAAATTTGCTTGCGGAATGAACATTACAGGATTTATAGTTTGTAAAGGGCGTAACGATAATGGACAACTGAATGTTCCTGCAAATACGGCGTACGAATACAGGGGACTAGCTCTCGGGGCTAATCACAGCTGTGCGATCAGAAGATTGAATCGCACGGTGGTTTGTTGGGGTGGAGAAGGTGAATTTTATAGTTATAATATTACTGATGAGATTTCATTTGAGTCCATTGTTGCAGGGCTTGATTTCACTTGTGGCTTGATCACAAGCAATTTTTCGGTTATTTGTTGGGGGCCTGGTTGGCCTGATCAGTATTATGCTACAGGGATTGTGTTGCCATTGCAGAAAGCTCTTCCCGGGCCGTGCGTCGACACGGTGTGTGAGTGTAATATTTATCCCGAATCTCAAACACTTTGTTCTGGAAATGGTCATATTTGTAGATCTTGTGATATCCCAACTTCGATTCCACCAATTTCACCGCCACGAGTTACAATAATTAGTCCTTCGCGTTCTTCACCTTGTAGAGGGCTGAAAAAAGGTTTATTGATTTTCGCCATTGTTGGATCAGTTGGTGGATTTGCTGGGATTTGTACTGTAGTTTATTGTTTGTGGATGGGTGTTTGTTTTGGTAAAAAGAAGGTTCATAATTCCGTGCAGCCAACAATCACCGGTTCGAATGGTGCTCGACAATCTAATAGCGATCCACCTTCCCGATCGTCCACTCTTAGACGCCAAGGGTCGATACTCATGAGGCGCCAGAGGAGTGGAACCTCATCGACTAAACACGCAGACAGGGCCGAGGAGTTCATGTTTTCGGACCTAGCCGCGGCTACTAACGATTTTTCGTTGGAAAACAAGATTGGAGCTGGGAGTTTCGGGGTTGTGTATAGAGGGAAAATTTTCGACGGTCGTGAAGTTGCTATTAAAAGAAGCGAGAACGGTTCGAAAACAAAGAAGTTTCAGGAAAAAGAGAGCGCTTTCGATTCGGAACTAGCGTTCCTATCACGGCTCCATCACAAGCATTTGGTTAGATTGGTAGGTTACTGTGAGGAGAGGGAGGAGAGGCTCTTAGTTTACGAGTACATGAAAAACGGAGCTCTATACGATCATCTACACGACAAGAACAACGTTCAGAAAAGCAGTAGCATCGTGAATTCATGGAAAATGAGGATCAAAATCTCATTAGACGCGGCTCGTGGGATCGAGTACCTCCACAATTACGCGGTCCCGCCTATAATTCATAGAGATATTAAATCTTCAAATATATTGCTCGATGCGAATTGGACCGCGAGAGTGTCGGATTTCGGATTATCCCTAATGGAGCCGGAGAACGATCGTGACTATAGACCGACGAAGGCTGCTGGTACGGTCGGGTACATAGATCCCGAATATTACAGTCTAAATGTGTTGACAGCAAAGAGTGATGTTTATGGTCTCGGAGTGGTGTTGTTAGAGCTTCTTACGGGGAAGAGGGCTATTTTCAAGACCGGCGAAAACGGAGGCGAGCCGATCAGCGTGGTCGACTATGCCGTGCCGGCAATCATGGCCGGTGAGCTGACGAAGATTTTGGACCCTCGGATCGGTCCACCGGAGATGGACGAATCGGAGGGGGTGGAATTGGTGGCTTATACTGCAATGCACTGTGTGCATTTGGAAGGCAAAGATAGGCCTACAATGACTGACATTGTTGCTAATTTGGAACGAGCGTTGGCTTTATGTGATGATAGCCATGGCAGCATCTCTAGTGGTCCTATCTCTATTGTTTCAGACTGAAAGGTTAGACAGAACATTAGGTATGTGATTCTTTTCAGATTGTTTTTTTTTCCAGCTAAATATGTGGGTTATAATTGTGTAGTGTAAAGGTTCTAATTTATGTGCTGTAGTGTAGGATTTTGTGAAACACTACCAGCCACCACTAGTTTTTCACATAATTATTTATTTTTTTCAAAAAAATGTAAATGTGTTCTGTTCCTTGAAAATGTGTGCACATTCTTGAAGGTTAATAACTGAAAACACTCTATGGTTCAATCTAATTACAAAGGAAAAGACAATTATCTTTCAAAATTATAAATACCCCTTGATATAATTGCATCCTTAAGAGGTGGGGTTATTTGATAATCACATACAAACCTCAAAGAGTTGTAGATTGTTTGTACTACCTTAAGTCTTCGTTTGGATTGATGAATTTGAAGGTAGTAATTTTAATCTCTCTTCAAATCCTTGAGTACCTATTTTAAGCTATTTTTGAGTTATTGTGGTGAATTTCAAATCCTTCTATAATGGAGTCATTTGAGATATTTCCTTCAACTTCTTCCTTTAATCCAAATGCAACCTAAGGATAATATTTATAATTTTAAAAGATTACTGGAGTTTTTTGTAATTATTCTAAACCTAAAAGATAGTTTTTGTAATTTATTCACTCTTAAATGTATAACCTCCATAGAGAAGATCATAAATCACAAGTGATGAAAAATTGCTAATCTAACCACAAGATGACAAGACTGATAAAAAAATTTACTTGTTTCAATGTCTTCAATTTTGCACGTTGACTTCATATATTCTTTTCAGATTATTTTTTTTCCAGCTAACTATGTGGGTTATGATTTTGTAATGTAAAAGGTTATGTTCTAACATGCGCTGTAGTTTAGGATTTTGTGAAACACTGACAGCCGCAGCTAGTTTTTCATATAATTTATTTTTTCAAACAAAGTGTTTCAGTTCTATTTCCCTTTGAAAATGTGTGCACATAAACTTGTACTTTTGCACGCTGAGACATGTCAATTCAATTGGATATTGATTTCTTAGCATGTTAATTAAGTTGGTTGAATTTTAAGTGAAAAACATGTACACAAATTTCCACAACTACTAAATCACAAAAAAAATCATCTTTCACGAGAATGCCAAAAAAAAAAAAAAAAAAAAGATTTGGTACGTATAGAAAGTTGGTACTTTAGACCAAATTTTAGGATTAAATAAGTCCAACATGTACTAAGGTCTAAGGGTGGTCCAATTTTGAGTTATTAGAAAGCTTTTTTTTCCTTCTTCATTAAGAAGATGGGGCTCTTTTTTTTTTTTTTTATACCCTTTCTCTCTCTAACTCTCTTCTCTTTTCTAAGGCAAAACGCCTAACTATCTTGAAGTCTTTTTTTAATAAGCTGCGCGTAGGAATTTTTGGTCCAGGCGCGGGTCATTAGATGGATTGACTTTGAAGGTGTCTTTAAGAAGACGATGGGTGCGGCGAGATTTAAAATTTTTACTCTTGTTTTTCTTAGATTGACTAAACTCGTAGGAGGCGGATAGAGCTTTTTTCATAGATATGTAGTTCTCGTGCCCGATTTTAGTTTTTTGGTCTGTTCTGTTTCAAAAGATAAGTCTTAATTTTTTTGGATGTCTTGGGTAGTTTTTTTAGAACTGGCAATTTATTGGTTTTACCAGTTCTCATTTTAGTTAAGTCAGTCTTTATTTCTATTAGATTTTAGAATTGACTTTGAAGGTCATTAAAAAGAAGTCAATTAAAATTTAAAAAGCCAGTTACTCCGTTAGATGCCTGACACGTGTAGGACCAGGATAGAGCTATTTATCCCCCATTGGTGCACACAGAATTATTGGTCCCTCTGTTGCCTGTTGGGCATCAAAATTCATATATTAATTTGAGATGTTAGGTCGACGATAAGGTGTATTCTTAGTTTAGATAATTATGAACTGGCAATTTATAGGCAATAATTTAGGCAGTTCTCATTTTTATTTGACTTTAGAATTAACTATTTTCATTTCGCAATTCTATAATATCCGCTACAACTAAATTGATTACTGCAAACATTAGGATAAGATTTTGATACTATTTTTTTCTGGTGCTAAAATTAGGTGTACAGAACATTTTCTTTCTTTTTTTTTTTTTTTTTTGGTTTTTGAATGATTGGGGGGGTTGCTAGTCATTAATTGGAAATTCAATGATCAAGTCAAAATGGAAAAAATTGATTCTAACATATTTGGTTATCAACTCCATCATCCATGAATCATCGTACTCTTTTGTCAAATTTGTACATCATGTTCTACATTATATATTGCAAAAATTGTAATTTATAGTGAAATTAGACTTTGTGATAAAGCATATTCGATACATTTTATTGGTGTTTTAATATACCTGATGGATTTTATGCGTACGCATAATAACATAATCAATCTTTAATAAACTAATAATTAATGTTACATAATCAGTGGCGCAAAATTTTGCTTTTTTCAATGGAAAAGATTTTAAATGTTTCAAATGTGGTATAAAAGCAAAGGGATAGTAAAATTTGTCCTTTTTATGTGTGTACATTTTGACAACTAAATTTATGTATTAAGAACATCCTCAAGAGACTATAAATGAATAATGTTCTTTATTTTGAAAAGTCATCCACAAAAATACATTTCCAACAAACTCTTTATTTTAACATTTAGATTTAGAGAATGAGCTTTCACTCTCCAAATTTGAAGAGCCAAAATAACTCTTTATAGTTAATTACATTAGATTTCTTGCAATTTGAATGACTTTTTTGAATGCAATTTCCAAAAATATAACAATTTTTGAAAAGTGTCTTAAATTATTTCCAATATCCAATGTGAGGTAAATTAAAATAACAAAAATAGAAAATAAAGAGTAAAATATAGAGAGTGTTGGAATATGTACAAAAATATAACTCTTTAAATGTAAAGATGCTCTTTAAATTTAAATAGTCTCTCAGGGATGCTCTAATGAAGCAATGTGTAGACTAGAGAATGACTACTATTGATGACCCAAATAAAATTTTGAACTTTGGCAAAAATACAATGATCCATGGACTATACTTTTCACATATGTACTTCTCCTAGCTGGGGAGAACTCAAATGGGAATACAAAATAACAAAATTCTCCCAAAACTTGAATGCCAAGTTCTCATCTTTAGTATACTACCTTCACATTTTGATATAAAAAAATGTGAAAAAAATAAAAAATAAAAAATAAAAAAGTGCCCACACGAATGCAGCATTCAGAATTAAGCTCCGTTCATATTCAGTAAATTGAGCAGATAAACTTACAAAAAATGACTAGATTCGTGAATATCTTCTTCTTTGCCGAGTTTCATTTTCGTTCATCCAGTCAGACAGCCACAGGAGACCTTTATAGCCGAAGTATGCAGATGCAATTATAGTAACAGCAATGATAAGAAACAGCAGAACCCGTTTAACCGCAGCAAGTATTTTCTGCAACGTAATCAATTCAATTTTATCAAGGAAAATTCTCAAAAAAAAAAAAATTATCAAGGAAAATATTCAGTAGCGATAAGCGCCACATAGTTGCTTATATAAGAATATAAACCAAACCTGCAGTCTGGAAATATTCTCCTCTTCATGTACTCTTTGTTTTCGTCTTTTACGTTTTGATACATTATTAGCTTTATCGGACTCCTTTTCCTTCAAAGAATAGACAAACGCATGTGAGATTAAACTGCAGCATTAGAGACTTACTGCCACATGATATAAGATCCAAACAGTTATATGCAGAATCATAAAATGACGGGTAAATTACAGAAGCTACCCCAGAAGTTGTCTAATTACAAAAAAATACTATTTATCTTTCAAAATTACAAATACCCCCTTGAAGTTTGTTATTATTTTACAAATAATCCCTCAATAGGTGCAATTTGTAAAATAGAAACAAATGTCAAAGGAATATTTGTAATTTTGAAAGATAATTAGGGTTGATGTAATTAGACTAAACCTCAAGGGTGGATTTTACCCTAATATGAAATATCAGAACCACATGATGAAGAATCTGGAACTCCTATCAGTATAACCTCCGTAAGAACACAAATAACATTTCTCTTATCTTCTATGCGGAACCTGAAAATTTGACTGCTATCTACATCACGTTGTCCAATGTTTTTTCCTATTAATACACGTATTTTCTAATACATCACATCAAATTTCACTCTCTCCAAATACTTCACCCAAAAACACCAATCACTAACCCCAATACTCCAGCATTAGTTTGGCAGGTGTTTTGGACCATGATGATTATTGATGGTTGGATCAATTTACAAAAGGATGGAAAACAATTTCAAATATTTGTAGCTCAGATACAATACATTACCTCTTGAGGCTTCGCTTGACGAAAATGTAATTCTGCATCAGGGACCTTTATTTTGCTCTTGCAATCACAATCACAAGGAAGAAGACCAACTCCATATTGATTCTTAGGTACATCTTTGGGATCACAACCAGCACTGCGATATGCAGCTTGTACGTCCTGACACAGCCACTCCTTCTTTAAGGTATGGCATCCACAACGAACCGTTACCTTCAAAAACAATACGAGGTGGTTTAATAAAACAACAAATATCATTTCTTTTTCTTTTGCCCACACATGGAGGAGTTAATAAAAGCATTCGTTTTGACAATGATAAATGGAATAACAATGTGTGAGGGTAATAGAGTCAAGGGTAAAGTGAATTAGTAAGAAAAACAATAATCAATATTAGTGCTGCATAAAACAGAACAAGAACGCGAGGTTCTCCTCGGGAAATCTCCCGCCAGCTTAAAGCCAACAAACACAATTAATTCCCAAGTGTCCAGCATGAAATAATAATACTTACTTAAATAGCAACATAACCCTAAGGGCCTAAAACCCACAAACTACTTAAATAAACATAATAAAATCCTATTACATCTCTAGGCTAATTAAACTAAATGTGAGCAAACCAGTCCGTAACAGAAGGAAGGACAATATAAATGGTGCATGGAAATAAGGTAACTAGGTAAGTCACCAACCATTATTTTATAACCAAAACATGTTAATTCAATAATTTAGTTCAAACTAATTATTACCATCATTACAACGATCATATTCTCTAGTCAGAAATTTTGGTACACAAAACAACGAAAATTGATCTTCTGATGCAGAAGGAGAAAGTGCTATCACTACTTACCAGACCAAGTTAGCACAGGTAATGAAAATCTCTTAAATTGAAAAATAACGGACAAAACTCTGGCTGGTGAGGTCACAAACTGGCAACTGGCACTATATACTGATGTTATTTGATAAATTTCAGAAATTATATAAGATCCAAGTGTGGTAACATCAATTTTATGCCATAATGTGCATATTACTCAAATATGTATATAAGGTGCATCGAAATTGGATAAAGTGGTTAAAGGGCGTTAAAATACTGTCATATTATTATTATTATTGATTTATTGCAATTGTTCATGCAACCTAAGCACTGAAGTTTGGAAACAAGTTCCAAATACTACCAAAGCTTGTAAGAACTTCTTAAAAAGATCCTGCCAAAGTTTTCCATGCATAAATCTGCAGGTGGAACGATTTTGTAATGACCAACTTAATGAATGAGAAGAATATAAACAAATCTTTAGATTGAGAAGTTAGCACCCAATTCGGATTCCTAAGACTCAGTCAAGGATTTGCCTCATGCCTTATGTCTATTTTTGTAGAACTACATTGAGGCATTAAGCATAACTTGCAATGGTTCTTATTTGATGAAGTCTAGATCTCTCCTTCATTTGTGCCATTCCCCTCAACCGACCCCACCCCTCCAACCAACCAATATAAACATCTTTCAGAAAATCAGACTAATTCACCCCATTTTTGTTAGATACCATATTTTACTAGACTCTCTGTCTGTCACAATTAACTCTGAAGAAAATGGGGCCATTAGTGGGAATGGAGGTGCTGGAAGCTTCTCTTTGCAAACTAAAGTAACAGATCATAAAACATTGTATTACCTTCTTAGAGCACTTGTCAGGTAATGGACAGGAACCAGGATGGCATGTCTCAGGGCATAAATGTGTACAATTCGGCAACTTTCTGCAAATCCAAAACCATTATCAAATACATATAGTCTTCATAGATTTCAAGGCATCATCTTTGTCTCACAGAATGTAGACGACAAATGAACACAGCTCAGGGAATAGAAGGCATAAAGGGAGAGACAAAAAGGCGATATTAAAACTTACTGAATCTTGAAAGAGAACTGATACACACAAATATATAATTATACTTGCTGAAAATGTTGTAAGGAAACAAATCAATCACCTATTCCAGTGTGACTTGTCTACCAAATAGATTCTACCCACCACTACATCCACAAAACCCAATAAAAAAAGTAAAAGATGAGAGAATCACAACCATTATTGTGGAAATATATTATATATATACTTTAGTTTTTTTTTTAACCCTGAATTGAAGTTGCAACAATCACCAGTTTCACTTTGCCGGGCCAAAATAAGCAAACGCTAAAAGTCCTACCAATATGCAGTATCAACAAACATGTTTCGAAGTGCAGGCACTGCTCTTATATCATATCTCTAGAAACCACATTCTAAGGAGAAACACACGCCTCAGGCCTTGATTAGAACAGTGAATTCTAGAACAAAAAAGAAATTTCTCCATGATTCTTGATAGAGGAATTAGCCATTTAATAGAATGATGGAAATGACTAATGATGGATGTAGAACACTGCAACATTAAGAGCAAATAGCCAGTCAAATTCTTTTCCCTTTGGAACCAGTTTATAATATCAAAGTTTTATAGTCACATTAAAGAACGTTAAACTGCATCCCCTAGAGTAACAATTGATCTGGTCCAGAAGAACAAACAACTACAACAAGAAAAGGTGCCATCTAAGATTCCAGTTTTTAATGTATTATACTTCCTAGAACATTGTTTTCCTTAATCCAAAGAACATGGAGCAAAAATATCTACATTAGTTACTTGAATGGAGAGGTGGGAAAGACAGAAGCAGAAGGCCAGGTAGAAACAACTTGAAAGTAAATTCATGAAAACGAAAAAATAAACTAATAAAAAGTATTCACATGACTAGCCTCTCTTCCTCTACAATTTAGAACCATGATCTTATTTTCTTTTTCCAAGTTACATGCATGTGAATTTTCCAAAGTTACTGTAATGCAGAAATCAAGAAGTTACCTATGACATGGCCCTTTGCATGAACGAACAGCCATTCGCTCTTTCTCTGACAAGCAATTGAAACATTTACACTCAAAAACATGTACCATGGACCCACAATGACATGAACGCTTAATGAGTGTCTTGCAAGGGGGACACTGCCCAGGGTGACATGGCAGGGGGCAAGGATGTGGACATGCAGGATCTCTCTCCTGAAAGAAGAAGACCATAAGCAAAAAAAGAAACCAATAAGTTCAGTAGGTGATGCCATCAAATTGAAGTTTCTGACAAGCAGATATATAGGTATGCTGAAAATGGTAGTCTCCTTGAGATAGATTCCAAAAAAAATAAGAATGACTAAGCCATGAAATATATCCCCCATAAGATAATAACTAATAGGTTTCCGTTTCGTTGGAGTTCAGAACTCAATGGTTACGAGAGGGTCAGAACAAGAATGTACCTTTTGACAAGGGAGATTGCATTCTTCACAGGACTCTCCTGATTTTGAAGAATGACTTCTTGAAGCATGGCATACATAAGTACAATAATGGTTGCCACAAGGGAGAGGATTTCCGCACAAATTATCACAAGAAAATTCTGCCCTAGTTGAGCAAACCATCTGAAAGAGGAACAAATTCAGGCAATAAACTAAATATCCAATAATTATGGGAGAACCCTCATAGCAAATGAAGATTGTACGACTAAAGCCCAATCTCTGAGATGACAGAGAACTATCATTACAACAGTTATTAAAAAAGCATATTTACTGAGCTAGAAACCAACCATCCTCTCTGCTCCTATGTGATGGCCAACACAAGACCTTAACACAAGTTCTGGACAAGGAGGACATGGGGAGCCAGGTGTCGCTTCACTCAGATGGTTCAACTTCTTCCTTTTGGGTTTCAAAGTAAATTCAGGAAGAGGAGGTGGTTTAGGTCCATGGCACCTATATATAACATTTATAAAATAGAATTGATGAGGCAATGCACCCTGTGGGGAACTAGTACATGAAACACAAGATTAAGGCAAACCTTAATTTGCAGTTGTGGCCACATGAGTATTCTTCATCACAAATCAGGCGACATGGGGGGCAAGCACCATAATGGCACCTGTGTGGCTGGAAATATGTAAACAAGAATTATTTCCAACAAAATTTGGCATAGTTAATCAATAAATTTAGCGAAGACATGAGGCAAAGCATTCACAATTGATAGTCAAATCAAATTTCAGAAAATCATTTGATTAATAGTACAAGATAACACTCAAGAGAAGTGTGGTATAAATGTATAATAAGACAAATAATCATTACAACCTTGCGATTTGATCCATGCCTGCACAGAGTAGCTACAGGACATAGTTTCAGACACTTGGGAGGTTTTTGTTCATTCTCTGTGCCACACGGAACCTGATCACAAATTGAGTGAGTTAAAAGTACTATACAAAATCTTAATCATATTACATGTAAAGTGAATCCAAAACAATAAATTGATGTGTAACTATGCAACAAATACCAATTACAACTAACCTCGAACTGTGTCTCCCCACATGAACATGAAATTCTTACCATCAACGGGCAAGGAGCACACGCACCTCTACAAGAAAAAACATGACAATCATCAGTTATTTGAGCCTCCTCAATGAATGTTATGCATGGGAGATAACATCTGACTGTACCATTAGGAGTTGAGGGTCAATAATTGGTTAATAGTAATTGCAGATATTATTAATTTTTCTCTGATTTTAAGATTCTTTCAATCTGGTATTAACATTTCTTAAGTAAGTGTTTTTTTTTTCTATAGTTAATTTAGTGGGTTAGTATGACACTTCTAGGAGACATTGACAAATTAATACAGAAACTGCAAAAGTGCTATTCAATTCTTAAAGAGTATAGATAAAACTAATGAAGTGGCATAAGTCAGTTATGCATGTCGCTAAAGTTCTGTGGTTAATGTAGTAGAAAGGTGTGCTCTATTTAGAACAATAAAATGTTCACGAATACAAGATGAATATGTCTCTGGTACGATGAATCATATAAATATTTAACCGCGGAAATCCCAAATCCATTCATTCAAAGAATGTTACACGCATCCTGACAGTTTGCAAGTAGTTACATTTTTCTAATCAGAATCAAGATAGAATTCTTTTGTAGAGTCAGAACCACCAATTTTATCATAAGCTCATGGGTAAGAATAAAACTACCAGGTGAAAGAAGTCCCATTCAGAAAAAAAAAAATTTTGATCTGAATTTAACTAAGATATATATAATGCAAGCCTGCAGCTGAAGTCTGAAGACATCATTCTGACTATTCTTTTCATTTCATTTACTTTTTAGCATCTATTTATAAGTGTGTGTGTGTGTGTGTGTGTGCGCGTGTCTCGTGTTCCATATAACTGATGATTCACCCAGCAACCTCTCATCCACATATTACACAAACCCAAAAACAACAGAATATACCTATGACATGGAGCTGGACACTTGTGATTTCTACATCGAAGCCTCCGGTCACAAATCTGCACTCCATAAATTCTATGGTAAATAAGCATAATCTCAATTTTGACAACCCACTGAGCATTAGAATAATAGAAAAACCAACCTCAGAGCACGGTGGGCAGTCTCCATTGCAGCAGCGGCGCTTACAAGCATGCCGCCCACAATCCCTAACTTTCTGGCACTTCCTCTCACATGTCAACTCTTGATAGCAAGGAACCTATTCTAAATTCAATCGCCCATTCCCCACATCACAAACATTACACTAAATAGATATCAAAACGAAACAGAACACAACACATTGCAAAAGAACCAACTAAAACAAAGATTCACCTGTTTCTTCAAGCTCCCACACCTACAAGACTTTGTTACCATGATCCTACAAGTTTCAATGCACGGCCCACGATGGCACCTCTCATGACACCTATGAAACCCACAACTCAAGACCTTTTCGCAAGTTGCGCCACATAATGGCACAGTAACATCACACGCCATCCCTTCATGTGATCTCTTTCCACAAGGACAAGTCCTCTTCCCTTGTAGAGGGCAATCTCCACACTCACCCTCATGACAACCCCTCTCACAGACATGCCTTCCGCAGCTCAACATCTTATTGCAAGCATTATCGCATCTAAAGTCCCTTTCGCAACACTCTCTCGCCAGTTCTGTTTTGCCACATCGACACCTGTAAGTCCCCTTCGCCCTACACGGCAGGCATGATCCATCATGACAAATCTCAGCACACCTATGGACTCCACACTCCAATAACCTCCCACATACGCCATTACAAGAGAAATTCTTGAACCCACATCGCCTCACATCCTCCAACTTCCCACAGAAACACTTATTCCTTACCAACTTCGGGCACGCAGGGCACGGACCTGGGTGACACAACAGCAGACAGAAATGTCCGCAATCATATCTCAACGAGCGGCCGCATATTTCCCCGCAGGAATGGGGTAAAACCCACGGATCACGAGGCGGATCCTCAACTTTACCGCAAAAACAGTAATAATTCTTGGGGGTTTGGGATTTGGGGTACTCGACGCGGCACTTGGGGCAGGGCCACACAAAGGAATTCTCATCGGGGACGACCGCGGCGCGTGAGGAAGCACGCGATGCGGTGAGGGTGGTGGACTGGTGAGCCCAGGACTGGATGCAGAGGAGGTGGAAGATGGCGAAGCAGCGGGAGGAGCAGGACCATGTGGGATCGGTTGGTTTGATGCGTTCGAGGCAGATGAGGCAGGAGAGTGCACCGGAGCGTGAAGTGGTGAGGAATGATTGGATCTTAATGAGATCTTGACGATGATCATGATAGGAAGAATTGGAATGGGAGAGGTAGGATTGGAAGATGGAGGAGGATAGGTCGGGGTGACGGTGGTGCGCGGCGGAATGGGAGAGGGAGGAGGCGTCGGAGTCAGAGTCAGAGGATACCGGCGGAGAAAGTGGCGGCGGTTGGGTGGCGGAGGAGGAGCGCATTTTGGGTGATAGAGCTTAGGATTTTCGCTGTGTAATTGCAGTGAGAATCAAATGAAGTCATGAAACATCTCTTCGCGTCGTATTCCTGTCAAAGCAATATTGATAATGTCAAAGCAAATTTGTACAATTTGACAAATTTACCCTTAAATCAAAATTCACACATTGAAAATCTTTTTGCAAAGATGCAACGCTACCAAATAAATTTTCATTTCAGTAAGGAAAAAGTTTAAAACGTGGAAAAAAACAATTAATGTAATAAATTCAATATTCACTAAAGGAATAGTAATTTTTTTCCCCCGTCAAATACCAGTATGTTGTGCTTTACGTTTGAGTTTTTCTTCAAGATGCAAAATATGAACTTTTGTGCTAAAAGCTTTGATACCCTTTTTTTTTTTTTTTAGTACAAATAACAAGGCATGTGTTTTAGTTAGCAAACTCTTTACTAGTAGGCTACCAAGCGACTCACGATACTTTTTCTTTTTAATATAAGAAATGTGGAGAAAATATGGACGGATGGAGGAGGAAGGATGGTGGTGAAGACCAATTCCAGAATGAAGTAAAAAGCGACTATAGGGTATAACAATTCTATTAATAAAATGACAACTCTCAGCTAGCTCAACAAAAAGAAACGTGGAAACAATTGTTAAACAAAATTGTCACAGTGGAAATAATTTACATTGATGTGATGATAAACATTCATTACAGCAGCGCTAATATACTACAAACAGACTCATTGACAGACGCTCACATCATTGACAATTCAGAACGTCCTGCATATAGATAAAAGTGTTCACAAAAAGCACCATAAGGAACCACACAATATTTTTCATGTATATATATACATAATTTGTTATTCAAACAAGAGCCAGTACAGACTGATTGCCGTTCAGACAAACTCAAATCGCATAAGGAGCTTCACAGAGTTGTACTTCTCCCCCTTACGAGAATGAAGTGGAACTGCACGGATACCCTTTCTCAGCTCTGGTATTGGCAGGCACGCGTTTGCCGGCAAAG
Organism: Rehmannia glutinosa; assembly: GCA_016081115.2. Classification (NCBI taxonomy): domain Eukaryota; kingdom Viridiplantae; phylum Streptophyta; class Magnoliopsida; order Lamiales; family Orobanchaceae; genus Rehmannia; species Rehmannia glutinosa. The sequence continues at coordinate 29,344,023 of CM071929.1, read as the reverse complement.
TCATCCTTCTCAGACATATCATACTCATGAACTTCAATCCGAAGAAGGGCCAGTTCGGGGACCGTTAATGGGAACTCAAACACCTCGTCCCATGTTGGTATCCAATTGTCTTCAAGAGTCTTTGTTTTCTTCATGACAGTATCAGCGGGCACTCCAGCAATTCCCACCTTAAAATAAACAAATAACTGCCACTCAGTAACCAATCATATAATTCATATCTGAGTGACATAAAACATGTTTAACCAAAGGGAAACTAATTTATGCTTAGATAGCTTTCATAACAAAGTCGTAAACCTTTGTCAGTATTTTCTCCATCTCTAGTTTCAGATTTCACACGCATGAAGTTATTGGTTAGCAAAAGCCAATAGAACAATCTAATAGATTAATAAAGAATGTAAAGAAAAATTGAATTAGGGGGTGTTTGCACTTAAAAAAGTAGATGTCCGCTTTTAGCTTTAGAAAGAAAATAATAGTAGTTTTAAGTGTTCTCAAACGTCAACTTGCTTCTGGTTCTAATCTAAAAGCGGTGAAAAGGGTGCTTTGGCTTTCTGATTTTGTTTCTGATCTGATTTTGACACACAAAATAAAAACATTTTTACAACTGATTTACCAAACAGATCTTTTAGATTATTCAACTTTTATCTTCTATATGTAAACACTATCTACTTCTGATTCTCAACTACTCAATTCTGCTGCAATAAATCACTTCCTCTAAAAGCTGACGTTTTTACAAACACACCCTTAGCATGAAACCAAGAAGCAGGCAGTAAACCAATGATAACTACTTACCCTAGCATAGAAATCTGGAGGAGAATAAGCATCGAAATGCGTATGACGAAAGTCATAGTACCATCCTTCACCCATGTAGACAGTCACCTGTTTAACAGAGAGGATGCACGTATGAAATGAGCACTCAAAACATTACACAAAGCTTTAGTTGATGTAGTTAATCGTTAGGGTAAGAAGTCCGTTAATCGTTAGGGTAAGAAGTCAATGGATTCTGGAAGATCAACAAAGCCATCAAAACTTTCGACCCACCCTCAAAGTAGTTTTGACAGGTAATGTTGCTTGAGGATCAAAGACCTCGCCATATGCATCAGCTTTCAAAAGAAAATTTGGCTTTTTAACATATCCACAACCACCATTGGCCTTGAACATGCCATGCATCAACCAAAGTGATCTTCCATAACCCTGTTGAGACATAACATGTTATTATCTGCCGTGAGAGAACCTCCAAAGATAAATCAAGCAACAAAGTTTTACACTGGAAGATATCTTCTAGCTACAAAGGCGGATAACCTCCTGAGCCATACATGTTATATTATTCAAAATGATTTCTCTCTCAAATATCACGGTGATCATGATGTTCATATGATTAATTTTAACAAATTGTTGAAGCATCTAAGTAGAATTGATCTTTAGCATTTTATCCCCAGATTCACTACAAATATAAATTGATGGGTTCTACATATTAGCTATGCTATTGCACTTCTAAGTCTCAATTAGTTGCAAATTGGACTAATCAATACTGCAATTGCTTTTTCAAAAATTGTGAGGTTGTTAACCTACCAATTTCAGCTTATATATTATGTCGAAAAATACATGCAAGGAACTTAGGCGATGAAAGCTAAAACATGATTCAACATCTGTATCCTCACTTCCTCAGAGAAACCAAACTAACCTGCATATTGAATGCAACCATTTGAGCTCCGTGTGACCATCCAATTAGTGGGTTGTAATTGGATGAGTCAAAACATATACCTTTTGGATATACTCTCAGCATGTTCCTCTGCGTAAACCTGAAGAACAGGAATATGAGAAATTAGATTTACATATTATATTGATAATATCACTGAAGGAATGCCTTGCAGGAGACTTTAGATTGGAAACTATAGAAGAACACATGCTTTTCTGTTATACTTTTCTTTCTTTCGTTCGTTCTTTCTTTTTTTTTTGGTTGGGATTGTGGGGGGCGGGAGAGGCGTTGAGGGAGCAATTTCTGCAGCTATTCATGCTAAGTTTTGAAGAGTTCACAAGAAGTCAAGAAGCATTGGGACCCATTTGTTTTGATGGAAACGGCATCCACATTGATAATTTGATTTGTCTGAATTCAAATTCTTGTTAGTGGTATTACTTCCAAAATATGGAAAAACAGGTTCCTCAAAAATAAGAATATTACATATAAACTCTATTAATCAAATTAGAATATTATACCATATTCAATATGGTATTTGATTAATTTCCCTGTTAATCTGTATATTCTACAAAACACTATTACCCTTTAAATACAGATATAAATCAGGCATTTATACTTATTGCATCATAATAATACTGACATACACCATTTTCATTAGTAAATACTTATTATTTACTTTTATTGATATATATTAGTCAATTATATATTTATTTATTGTAAGAATTCGATTATTAGATGAATTTATTATTAATATTAGTTATTACTATCCATAATTGCTGAATATGATAGATCATAATTGGTTAAATAGCAATTGCTGCTATTCTTATATAACTAATCATTGTGGAAATACATATCAATTGTTAATAAAATGATACTTATAAAACTGGTCTTTACATGCATTTATCTCATTTTACATATAGTATCCTAAAATTGGTCTTTACATGCATTACTCTGTCAATTGTTTGATGACAAAGGTCTATTACTTTTCTTATTTTATCGTCAGTAGTTAGTACAGTTTCAGAACTCCCAAAACTCCCAACATTTATCTAATTCTCCATATTTTCAGTAATGTTGTAGCCGAAATGGAAATTCACAATGATTACACTATATTGCTAGCAGACTTCACACGTGGAAAAACAGAAAAAAAAAAAAGCATACTAAATACTAACTTCATTACGTGCTAAAGGTACCTGACAATATCTCTTCCATGTGTTATAATTGCCTTTTCAAGCTCTTGCTCGCTCAAGCTAAGACGTCTCACTTTATTAGGATCAACCCTCAGCCAGTCCTGCATTCCGCCCTTCCCTTTTCCAGCATGAATAGCAATCAAACGCTTATACTCTGGTGCCACATTTTGCTGTGCCTTAGGATCTTCATCATCATCTTCATCATCCTCCCCATCTGAATCATCATCCTACAAGAAAAGGGCAACTGAGAACTATAGAAGATGACGAGAACTTACTTAATATCAAGAGGGAAATAGTTTAAAAACTCACATTATTGTCATCCGTTTTGGCTTTAAAATTGAATTCACTTCCCCAAGCTTCTTCCTCAGCAGAATCCTTTTCCTTCTTTGAGTCACTATCTTTTACTTTGACATCCTTGGCCTGTAAGTACTCCTTCGGTGGTTTGGTTGATATCATAACCCTTTTCTTTAGAGATTCTGGGGAGGGAAACTCTCTCAAATCTGAACCAGGGCAAAACAACATGTCTCCAAATGTTTGAGTGATCATCTAGATTCAATAAGAAAAAAAGTGATTACACAGATATGAAATTGCTTAATGGCCACTATAAACTCCATAGACATACCTCTGCCACTTTAGCTTGAAGATCTTGAGTAAGATGATCTTCTAGAGTTATTACCACAGGGTATTCAGATGCAATAAAAGCATGTTCCTTGATTGATCTCAAACATTTGATGAGCTCAACAGGAGTTGTCAGCGTCCTATGCACACAATATTAATGAAAGAATTAATGAGAAGGGTATAAAAGGAAAAATTGTTTCTATTACTAAACATACGGGCAGGTATTGCGTGGTGTACAACACTGACATGCAGCACACACCAAAACCTCGATAAGAAATCTGGACAAAGAGGATATTTCTCCATCCTTCCTCAAAATTCTTCTAGTTTTTGGAGGGCGAAGTAAAATACTGGATATAGCCATACTTGCAATAATGTCTTTGAGAAGAAATGGACAAAACAAAGACATTTTTTCAAAGTATTTGGCCATTTGCATAAATAAGTTCTGAGTTTCTAAAGCTATTTACACAACCCAATAATAGATGAGATACTTTCAGAATAAGATGAAATCCTATTTTCTTTCCTTCTCTATCACAGCAAAACTTATGGGCATTTTTTTTCTCTTTAGTTGTCTTACATATCTTAACTGATCATAGAAACAACTGTATGCAAGTGCAGATCTGAGATGTCATGTTGAAAGTGTAAATGATGTCTTATTGATGTAAATATGTAAGTGAATTATATGACTTCTTTAGTCAACTTGACCATTTCTTGGACTGAAACCTGTATCAAATATGTTTGACTTCAAAAGATAAAACTTGCAGAATAATTGATTTACCATGTGTTATTTATTTTACGTGTCACTTCATAAAATTTTAATTCAAGAATGATCGAATAAGGAAAAAGATATCCTATGAAAAACTTTATGTGAAAGAAGCTACATTTAAATTTCAAGTAAGCAGATGATCAAACAGTGTTCATACTTGTATGAACAGTGAAACTCTTTTCATGGTGATGTATGGATCAATGATGGCTCTGTTCTATTTTTAGGAAAAATTATGGTAATTATCTTACTTTGATCTTTTCAATTGATCATTTAAGGTCTTATGCATGTTACTGTAGAATGTTAATCCTTAGGCTTGTAGATGATAGGTTGTGAATTGAGCTGAGTTGATCCATGTCATTGATAAAAAATTGTTAGCTTGAGGGAAGTATCTCATTTACAACTCCATCCGCTTTGGTTTGAGTATTTCTGGGCCAAACCTCAGTCTCCATCCAGCTTGAATGACCAACCCGACCTCCAAGGGCGGAGCCAGGACGATTTAGTAGGGTGGGCCGATATACGAAAATGGGGTGGGTCGGATAGAAAATCCAAGAAAAAACAATACAAATTATAACTATTTTTTTTTTTTAATTCTCACTAAATTTTCTTTTTTTTTTTAAAAAAAAAGGGCTGGGCCAGGGCCCAGGTTGGCCCAGCCCTGTCTCCGCCTCTGCCGACCTCAATGCCAGTATGCCACCCTATGTGACTATTACTTTTCCATGTGTGTTTCTTGGAACCACCAGTTAATAATTTTTTGTTTTTCATAATATTTACATGCTTGGTCATCATTTGCTAAAGGCCCAACATCTTAAGAAATAGGAAGCATACATGGGCATTCAACCTTAAAGCGCATAACTCTTCAAGCCATCAATTATAGGATTTTAGGAACGTCCAAATTCACAAATGTGTAATTAATGGCATACCTGCCGTGAAGAACATTGACGTTGTCGTTTGTGGAATTTGGCCATATATCCAATTCAATAACTCTTACACCTCTATGTAATGCATTTATGATGGGGACATCACTACAATCACTACTTAGCTGATTCCCCGTTAAATAAGAACTATGGCCTGTGTATATGAAGTAATGAGAAAGAGGAGCATTCATGTCGTGGTGAACCTGAAAATAAAATCATTACAGAATGAGAAATAGACAATTGCCTTTTCCACTTTTCAGGTACAGGGTTAAAACATGATACACTAGCTTCAAGTTTCCTAAGGGTGATAAGCGCCAGCGTTGGCATCAAATACAACAAAATAACCAAAAAAGCTGTTGCACTGTTTTCCTCCAAATATATTAAATTGAAGAAAAAAATATCATAAAGAACCTCAAATGTGCAAACAACAAGTAAACAATTAAAAAACAACTTGCTAAAAGTGAACAGAACTTCGAAACAATTTCTATTCAAATTAGTTAGAAAATAGAGCCACGACTGATGATTGAGTATGTATAAAGTTTTTAATTCTATATCTTCCTTTCCCTGAAAAAGAACATAGTATTAAACTAAATATGCTACAGCTTTTTGGAACTGTTGCACTTGGAGCAATTCCAATTCATTGTTTCTAGTTTTATCTATGTGATGTACCTCTCTTATACTTCACAGGAGCATTCGGATTCAACTGTAACTTCGCACTCAAAATTTATGTACTAATAAAGAATTGGAACTTTTTGGTAATAACAGTAGTATAACAACAATAAAAACAGTCTCAAAACTAACAGGATGAAACCAATTCAGGCATTCCCTTTCTGTGTAACAAAGGTCCACACCGCATTACTTTGTCCCAAATTATTTATCATAATTGTGATGTAGTCTCAGGAAATTATATCACAAACCTACTCAGTAAGTTAATCAACTCTTCATGAGAGTGTACCCATCACATAGAACATGTAAAGCCCTCCAATGAATAGCAGTCATTAAATTTCCAAATGCATATTTTCCTTTTTCCTTCTTTAACTTGAAACAAACTAAAACAAATCTCACTGTAATCACTTAGAAAATGCCATAATAACAGCTTTTAACCAAAACTAAACCAAAATCCACTAACCCAACTAATCTCACTACAGGAGAAGAAATTTACCCCGAGTTTGGGATTGAGAGGCGGGTTAACATCCCCAAACAAGTACTTAAAAAAGCCCTCGAGATTGAACCCCCGGCGATGAAATATACTTAGGTGTTTGAGGCTATCCATAATAGCCTGCGCATCCTCCAGCGTGGCACTCTCCTCTCCCTGGACGTCCACCAGGAACCGCCGCAGGTGATCCGCGCTCATCACGCCGTTCTCCGAGTAACGATCGAATATCTCCTTAATGTCCGCCGGCGCCTCCGACGCGGCGAGGCGGAACCGCCGCCGGAAGCAGAAGCACACTCGGTAGGTCTGCTTGGACATTTTTGATGAAAATTGAATAGCAAACAGAGGATTGACCGATTGAGATATCCTTAAGATTGCTTAGGGAATGGGGAAAGGATTGTTGTGATTACGTTGGATTGCAAAAGGGTTGATGAGATTGATGCATTGATTGTTTAGAGTGGAAAAAAAAAAAAAAAACGATTCCGTTTCTTGGGAAAGGATTGGGCGGGTAGATGGAGGTGGTGGGGCCCGGCGTGTTTGTTTAATTGGACAGCTCACCGCGGATTGGCCACGGTTTGGTAACTAACGACATAAATGTTTCTCAACAGTCAACACTATTACTGTGTGTGTGTGTGTTTTGTATATAATAAATGACCAATTTTGTCACAGAAACAAGTGTCGGTATTTGGGATAAATTATTCCGGAGATATATTTTGAGTATATATCAATATAGCATGTCATAGGTTGAAAAATATATGGGTAATATATTGATGTTTAGTCGGGACAAAAGGATATATTTTGAGGATATTCTTAACGATAAACATCAACAAAATTATGTTGGCAGAATTTTCTTTAGCAGAGCTTGAATCACCAAAATAATTTCGGCGCGCGCAAGAGTTGACGTCCTGTCCAAGGATTTATTTTTGCGTAATCCTCGATTCAACGGAACAAAAATGAACGAACAAAATCTCTAAAATATAACCCAGCAAAATGAACTTTGAGGTAGAAGTGTTTTTATAATCTAACTCATAAGACTGGAAGCTCTTCTGATATAGAACAAGGCTTCCAACGGTAATGTTAATAATTCCGAGTAGAGGGACAAACACGCGGCCATAGAGACAAGCTTTTCGGCTATAGGCTGAGAGGGGAACAAAAGATAGACCATAGCCACCCTATGAAAAATAGGTAGGCTCACATCCGGAAATATATAGTAATTCTATTTAGGCTAAAAATAGGATAATTGAGGTAAGGTTGAAAATATATTTTTGGGTAAGGTAGAAAAATATATTTTCGGGTAAGGATTTAAATTAGCAAAATAAAAATAATTTTGAGTTGCAAAACTAATCCGAGCCGCGACTATATCGCAGCAGGGGGACAAATCGTCGATTTTACACTACAATCGGCTAATTTGGCCCACTCTTTATGTCTTGCGAGGCCCCTTAATCACTTGGCCCATTTTTTACTAAGCCCATATGGGTCTCCCATTAATAAAGTGAAGAAAACTTCATTATCTTTCCTATGTGGGATATGGGAGTTCTTTAGAAACACTCCCAACACTTATTTTCCAACAATCCCCCACATGTTTCAAAAGAACGAAAGAAAAGGATTTAGAGAATTTTGTTGGGTTACTAAAATGAGTGTAGATGTATCGCATTTGGTGTCTTTTGGACTATGAACCAGACCTAGAATAATAAGATTTAAAGTACAGAGTTTTAGTTAAGCTTGTAGCTTCTATGAACTAAGAACTCTTATTGTAAGTTAAAATCTTACCAATCACATTACACTCTCTCAATATTTTGTCGTTCAATGCGGTTTTGCGCTAATAGGCCATGCGCGTGCCTGGAATTCATGAGTGCTCTAGAGATATGCCAAAATCTCATAGGAGCGGCCCCACTCCACACTCATATAGGTGAATCTCATCAAATATATTTTGCAATTAAATATACCACCCTTAAGGGATATGAAATTCATTAAGAGCTTAACATCTCATCCTCACATAATTGCAATCTAGCACTTCTCACACCATAGGAAGGGACAAGTAATTATTGTGCTAGCAGAATTAACAAGTGACTTGTTATTACCCCTATGAACCTCATTCATGGGATCTCCAATCACAAAGGTAGGGTTTCTATCACTGTTAATTTTTCAAGTTGGCTTAAGTCTCATTCCCCTCGATGTTTCATTAATTAATTTTCTCCCCAAGGGTTTATTAAGAGGATCGACCAAATTCAATTCTGACTTCACATAATCAATGGAAATAACTTCATCATTTAACAACTATTTAACCACATTATGTCTCAAACGAATATGTTTATTCTTACCATTAAAGGTTTTATTCTTCGAAATTGCAATTGCTGCTTGACAATCACAATCCATAGACACTGAAGGTGTTGGTTTTGAACCTAATGAAATATCTGCTAAGAAGTTTCTCAACCACTCAGCCTCATTGCCAGCTAACTCCAAGGCAACAAACTCAGACTCCATGGTAGACTTTGCTATGATAGTTTGTTTAGCTGACTTCCAAGCAATCGTACCCCCACCAAGAGTGAATATGTAACCACTAGTGGATTTTATTTCATCTGAATCAGAGATCCAGTTCGCATCACTGTATCATTTAAGTACAACAGGATATCCACTATACATGATATCATAGTTCATGGTACCTTTTAAATATCTCATTAGTCTGACTACTGCAGTTCAATGGTCACGATTGGGATTATGAGTATATCTGCTCAATCTACACACAGCGTAAGCTATGTCCGGGCTAGAGAAGTTCATTAAATGCAACAGACTCCCAATAATCTGTGCATATTCAGATTGAGCCACATGATCACCTAAATTTTTCTTTAATTGAGTGTTAGCATCATAAGGAGTACTCACTGGTTTGACGTCAAAATGTCCATACTTATTGAGAAGTTTTTCAACATAATGTTCTTGCGACAACATTATTCCATTATCACTCCTTATAATTTTAACACCCAATATCACCTTTGCTTCCACCATATCTTTCATATCAAATTTAGAAGCAAGGAATTCTTTTGATTTATATATTAAATCAATTTTAGTGCCAAATATAAGCATGTCATCCACATACAAGCAAATAATTACGCACTTATCATCAACAAGTTTTGTATAAACACGTCTATCTGCTTCAACAGAAGTAAAACCATCAGACAACAAAACTTGATCAAATTTCTCATGCCACTGCTTAGGTGCTTATTTTAAACCATATAAAGATTTAAGTAATTTACAAACTTTGTTTTCTTTTCGTAAACAACACATCCTTCCGGTTGCACCATATAAATTTCATCTTCCAAATCACCATTTAAGAAAGCGTTTTACATCCATTTGGTGAATAAAAAGTTTATGGATAGAAGCCAAAGCAATCAAAACTCGAATAGAAGAAATTCTAGTAACTGGTGCAAAAGTATCAAAATAATCCACATTTTGTTTTTGAGTAAAGCCTTTTGCAACCAATCTAGCTTTATATTTTTCAATGGTTCCATCAGATTATATTTCTTCTTAAAAATCCATTTGCAACCTATAGGTCTAGCTCAGGTGGCAAATCAACCAAAGTCCAAGTTTTGTTTTGTTCAATAGAATCAATTTGAGTTTTGATGGCTTCTTTCAAAGATAAAGAATCGGAAGAAAAAAAGGAAAATGTTAAAGGTTCATTTTCTACAAGATATGTATAAAAATCATTCCCAAAAGAAGTTTCTTTTCTTTTGTCTCTTACTCCTTCTTAACTCCTCAAAAGAGTTTTCAATATTATGTTCAATAGGAGCATAAGAAGTAGATTCGCAGTGCACGAGAAATTATCTCGGTTTTCAAAGGAAAAATATGCTCAAAGAATTCAACATTTTTGTTTCAACAATTGTATTAACATCTAGCACATCACTTTTCAAAACAAGAAACCGATACGCAAAGACTATGATCAAAGATAACCAATGAATAGACAATCGGATGTTTTAGAACCTATTTTCCTTCTCTTAGGATCGGGTAACATAACTTTTGCTAGGCGCACCCCCACACTTTTAAATATTTTAGGTTAGGTTGATAACCTCTCCATAATTCATAAGGTGTCTTTCCGGTTTTCTTATAGGGAATTCTATTTTGTAAGTGACATGAAGATAATATAGCTTCACCCCAAAGATTATCAGCAGCACCTGAACTAATGAGCATAGCATTCATCATTTCTTTTAAAGTTCTATTTTTTCGTTCAGCTACACCATTTGATTCGGGTGAATATGGAGGAGTGATTTCATGAATTATTCCTTCTTGTTCACAAAATTCGTTAAATAAAATATATTCGCCACCTCTATCTGATCTAACTCTTTTAATATTCTTATCTAATTGGTTTTCAACTTCTGATTTGTATAACCGAAACATGTTAAAAACTTCGTCTTTATTTCTAAGCAAATATACCTTAGTGTATCTAGAATAGTCATCTATAAAAGTCACATAATAGTTTTTACCTCCTCGAGTCATAGTTTGTTTCAAGTCTCCTAAGTCGGTATGAATTAGACTAAGCAATTGATTCTCGATGTCGAAAAACAAGTTTTCTTAGTCAATTTAGCTTCACAACATATTTCGCATTTATTGGACAAGTATTATTCATTCCAGAAATTAAACCAAGTGATTGCATTTTACGAATATAACTCGTATTAACATGTCCTAATCTAGCATGCCATAAATCAATAGAATCAATCATATAAGCAGAAGAAGATGCAATTTTATTAATAACATCAGAAACATTGAGTACAAACAGACCCTGATTACAATAGCCTTTGCCCACAAGGACATTATTTTTTGTCATTACAATCTTATCAGATTCAAATGACACTTTAACTCCAGCCTTTCCTAACAAAAAAATAGAAACCAAGTTTGCCCTAATAGTAGGCACATGAAGTACTTCATTAAGAGCCAAGGTCTTGCCAGATGTGAGTTTCAACATAACTTTGCCTTTACCAAGAACCTGTGCAGTTCGAGAGTCCCCGAGATACACATGTTCTTCTCCATCTCCCACAGAATTGTAGGACATAAAGGCTTCTCTATTTGCACAAATGTGTCTGGTAGCCCCAGAGTCTACCACCTGATAGGTGTGAGTTTTGCATGTATTTTGAGGTATAAATATGACTAAAATGGTGATTAAACATGCAATAACATGTATGAAATGGTATATATTCACTCTTTGTGGAAAAAGATATTACGCTTGCTTGTTTTGTAGGAATTTAACGATATTTGGAGTGATTTTGTGACAAATACGAGCATTGCTACCTAGAATCATCAAGAATCGAGCGATTACACCCAATTGGAAGCCAACTATGTGGAGTCTAGAGTCATAGTGATGAGTCGTGTGTCAAAAGAAGCATGGATGATCAAACAACAAGGAGATTTATCTCAAGGAACATCCAAACGCGTATGGAATTTCCAGCACTGGCAGGGTTTAGTATGTTGGCCATAACTCTCTCTACAAAATTGATATTGAGGTGATTCAAGTGGCTATGGAAAGCTAAGAGAGAGGGCTACAACTCTTCTGAAGACCCTGCAAGAAAATTCGGACGTTTGGGTGGCGCACGGGTAACCCGTGCGTGGACGCACGACCCGTGCGCCCTACAGAGACTGGATGTTTTCTATGGGATGGCGCACGGGTAGACCGTGCATGGGCGCACGACCCGTGCATGCTACAGAGACTGGGTGTTTTCTACGAAATGGTGCACGGGTAGCCCGTGCGTGGGCGCACGACCCGTGCGTGCTTGCAGAAAACTCCAAAAATGACAGCAAATTGACCTAGACTTCAAAAAGGGTATAAATACCACTTCTTGGGGCGCACACCAAGGGAGAAAAGGCTGGGAATACACCCAAGAACACAAGAAACACATCAATTTCATCAAGGAAGAATCAAGGGAAGAATCGGGTTGAATCGGAGCTTGAGGATTGAAGATTAATCGAGAGATTATCCATTTCCCTAAGTTTTCTCATTCTTTGTGCTTTAATCCTTCATTTTAGCTTCTTATGAATATGAACAATTTGTCTATGAGTTGTTTATTTGTAATGGGTAGCTAAACATCTTGTGATTTCCGGGTTTTGGAAGTAGATTAATTGAACTCTTATTGAATGTTTTAATCTTAGTTGAAGTTATTGTCTTGAAGCCTATTTGAGTACTTTGAGCTTATTCTTGTTTTATCACTTGGCCAATGATTTAACTTGTTTGATATATTGATTCATAATTCGAGAGATGAGTTTCAATATTAGATCTTGAGTACTTGACATGAATATTTGCATGAATCGAGAGGTTTGTAGATGTTTGTGAGGATATTTGATCTTTGGTGCTTTTGGGAGTTGTATATCTATTGTTGAGTAGAGATGCTAGCAAAGATATTTCAATCTACGTTTTATATGCATCTCGAGAGGGAGGATAAAATATCGTGGTGATCGTCTTATAGGTATATTGATAATAACTTTGGCTTTGATTAAATCGGACAACAAGAGGATTATTAATCGAAACCATAACCCGGGAATCCGTTTTATTCTCTTGATAATTCCATTATTTTTCATCTTGTGTTTTTGTGGTTATTCTTGTCTTTACCTCCACAACAATCATCCAATTTCGATCGTTTAAATAAAAATAAGTCTATTTTGGTTCAATACTTAGCGCATAAATTTATTAGTCTCCGTGGATACGACCTTGCTTACCCTATTCTATAAACTACACCGTACACTTGCGGTGAAGCTAAAAATAAGGCGAACACCACCCATTCTTTCACATCGGCCACAAGATTAACTTGAGAAAGCACCGCAACAACAATATCATCCCCTTCGACCAAATTTGCATTTGGCTTTGGAGGATTTCCATTTCGATTTTGAGGGTTGCCATTTTTCTTTCTATGTTTGCACTGATGTGCATGATGACCAGGCTTTCCACAAACATAACAGTTTCCTTTCTTTTTAAAGTTGGTGGAGTTATTCACTTAATTTAGGCTTGTAATCAGTATGATTAAAATTTTTAACATTCTTGTTATTAAAATTACCTTGCACCATGTTTGCAGTTGTAGCTATTTCCTTTCCTTTGCTCACTTTGAGTTCCCTCCGACTCCGGTTGGTATCTTCGATTATAATGTGGGTAATTAGATCAGCAAGAGATAGTTGTTTGTGTTTGTGTTTTAATTGTTGCTTGTAGTCTTTCCACGAGTTTGGCAACTTTTCGATCGAAGAAACCACTACGAATTCCTCTTGTAGGGTGATATTTTTGTCTTTAAATCTTCCAAGAGCTTGTGATACTCGTTGATCCGTATCTTGATATCCTTCCCATCCACCATTTCCCATTTGTAAAAATTTCCGATGACGAACTTGCTTTTTCGGCAAAGATATTTCAAATGCATAGACTCCCAAATATCCCTGGCTTCCTTGTAAGAACAGTAGACATCAAACAAATCATTAGTAAGAGTGCTAATAATCGTATGTCTACAAACCTTGTTAGCATAAATCCACATCTCCATTTCCTTTGGATCATCAGAAGGTTCAGGCTTGGTTTGTGTCAGTACAGTAGCAACACCGTGCATGTCCAGGATGGAAAATATCTGCTCTTGCCATCATCTATAATTCTGACCGCTAAACATTTCGATTTTGGAGATGTCTGGAAATGGCTTGGCGTACAGGAATGGCGGCGTATGCGGAGCAACTGGAACAAGGACTGGTGTAGCGACATTTGCAACAGGTGGAGGGACATTATTCAGAAGAGGTGCGTTTAGTTGGGCATCATTATTATCAAGCTCCATGATAAATCGTTTAGTAAGGTTGAAAATATATTTTTGGGTAAGGTAGAAAAATATATTTTCGGGTAAGGATTTAAATTAGCAAAATAAAAATAATATAATTTTGAGTTGCAAAACTAATCCGAGCCGCGACTATATCTCCCGCGCAGGGGGGGGGCAAATCGTCGATTTTACACTACAATCGGCTAATTTGGCCCAGCTCTTTATGTGCGCGAGGCCCCCTTAATCACTTGGCCCATTTTTTACTAAGCCCATATGGGCCTCCCATTAATAAAGAGAAGAAAACTTCATTATCTTTCCTATGTGAGATATGGGAGTTCTTTAGAAACACTCCCAACACTTATTTTCCAACAAATTACACCAATCGATCTAAACTATGCGTCTTTTTTCACGTATTATTATCATATAATTTTATTTATATTTGATTATACAAACTCCACGAATTCCGCACTTTTCCGTATATTGACCACCAATAGTACATGCATGGGAAGACAATATCGTCTTTTAATTGTATCTTTACTAAAACTTTTATACCTTGTCACATGAACTTTATGCGATTTTTCACTTTGTCATCTAAATTTTGTACAATTTTTTTTTGGCATACCAGTGTAATAAAAAGTAAGAATATTATATGTATATACTTGTATTTTTTTCCCAACTTCTTATCTACAACAAAAAAATTAATTAGTTTTACTTTAGCAAAGTATATTACCAATAAAATTATTTTAAGATAGTAGAGTGGGTTTCCGGGGGAGGAGTCTAAACTCAAGCAAAACTAAGGGGAAAAAAGGTGGTAATAAGTTTAAACCACACATTAGTAAATCTCATATAATAGTTTAATTTAAATGCAATAAACTCATTAAAAATTGTAATATTTTTGTCCTTTTGAATTTTTTACTTGAATTTATATAATAGAAAAACTCAAATGCATCCTATTATATTCAAGCCTTGGTGTATATTTATAACTAGATAAACACTCGTATGTTATATAGGATCTGTCAAAAGACAAAGTACACTAAAGACATAAATTAAATAAAGTGCAAAATAGCTTCATTAATAATATATTTTATTGAGGTAATTACTAGTTCAATATATTGGTTGTGCCTAAAACCTTGAAAAGGCGATAAAATACACGTATAAACATATAATTTTTTTAAACTATTGTAATAAAGTGAAATCACACATACTTCAAACGACGAAATGAAAAATCGCTCAAAGTTTAGATAACAAAGTATAACAATTTTATTAAAAATCTGATCAAATGACAATTTTGCGTGTGACAGATGACGGGATATTCCGATAATATTCCACCGATAATGACCAATATATGGTAAACCGCAATAGTCATGAGTTGAGAGTTTGTATTTTAAATGTAAAAAAATAGTTTATACGATAATGTGTAACAACACACATAGTTTAGATGGGTTAGGTGTAATTTCTTTTAACAATACAAAATATTTTCTATGCTAGGAGAAAGGAAAATATTTATTGAAATAATACTTTCGTTTGACTTGGTGTTTTAATTTAATTGGAAAAAAAAAGTTCTGAGAAAATAAAATTGCAGCCCATTTTAGATGAAAATGATATCAAAACAAGCGTTTTAAAACATCGTTGGAAAACGTATGTAAAATGCATGTTTGATTTTATATATTATGGGTGACTAAATAAATGACAATGAAAACAAAGAGAAAAATGGTTCAATAAGGCATTATTACTCAATCCATTTTCTTGTTATAATTGTGTGCCAAAAAAGAAAGGTAGCGGTTACAATCAGATCCTTGGTATTAACAGATATTAAAATGACACCCCACAATGAGAATTCATGTTAAAATCTGACCAAGAAAACCAGTACCAAATGCGTGTGAAACAGATCAAACAAACTCAAAACTCTCAGAACTATGGATCAAACAAATTCAAATCTCATAAGAAGCTTCACACACTTGTACTTGACTCCCTTGCGATTGTAAAGTGGCACAGCACGAATACCTTTTCTGAGCTCCGAGACAGGGAGGCATGTTTGGCCTGCAAACTCACCTTTCTCACGAACTTCAATCCGAAGCAGAGCCAGTTCAGGAACTGTCAATGGGAATTCAAACAACTCATCCCATGCCGGGATCCAATTATCGTCCATTGTCTTTGTTTTCTTCTTCTTTGTGTCAGCAGGTACTCCAACAATTCCTATCTGATTGCACATGTGATGCAGCCACAGTACAGTCTTGTCATAAAATTATATAATGAAGCTTGAGCATGTATAACAAAATACTTTTTTTTTGAAAGGATGTATAACAAAATATTAATTAGGTGGTTTAGTTAGTTCATATACTCGGTTCATTCTGAACCCAAAGAGCACAATATGCAGTTTCTCATAACACTTTCAATATAGGGAGTGTTTGCAAACAAAAGTGATTGTCAACTTTTGTCTGAAAAAAGAGCCTGCTCTGATCATGTACAATTTAATTCATAATGTAAAAGTAGGATAAGAGGTGCTTTAGATTTTTTATTTTGCTTCTTTCATTTTCAAATACGGATAATTACCAAAAAAAAACTTGAAGTTTGGGCTAATTAGAAAAAAACCCAGAGGTTTTTGAATCCTACCAAGAAAAACTTTAGGTTTGTTCCGTCTTACATTTCCCTCTTTCATATGCCAAAAAACATTTCAAAAGCTCCCCTTATGTTTATCAATAATTACCCCTTAAATTTAATACAATCAAATCTGAAGTTTTTTTTTTCGTAATTTTCAAAAACCTCTTGTTTTTTTTGGTAATTAGCCCAAACCTTAGGGGGCTTTTTGTAATTAATCCTTCGATATATATAAAATACTTTTATAACATACACACCAGACATTCTTTTTTAACTTATCACTTCTTTTAAACGCAAAAGTTTTCGCAAACAATCTCACAGCACAGTCAATGCAGAGTAGTCTGACATGCTCACTATAGAATTCAGTAGAAAGGACGAAATGCAAAATCATAATTCATTGGGGGGGAAGAGAGAGAGAGAGAGAGAGAGAGAGAGAGAGAGAGAGAGAGAGAGAGAGAGAGAGAGAGAGAGAGAGAGAGCTACGGAGAGAGTTAACTAGAGTATCAAACAGCTGGAAATGCGGAAGAACTACCATACAGAATGATAAATAACTGTTCACAGAACAGAACAGCTTACCTTTGCATAAAAATCTGGTGGAGAGTAAGAATCGAAATGTGTACGAGAGAAATCATAATACCATCCTTCGCCCATATATACTGTCACCTGTTTGAAAGCAAAGGATGCTTGAATCAGAAGCAAATAATTAAGCAAGGGGCAAACGGATATATATTAATAGCCTCCAGATTGTCACCTCACCCTCAAAGTAGTTTTGACAGGTAAATCAGCTTTAGGATCGAAGATCTCACTATTGGGACCAGCCTTCAACAAAAATTCTGGCTTTTTAACGTATCCACAACCACCATTGGCCCTGAACATTCCGTGCATCAACCAAAGTGATTTCCCGTAACCCTGTTACAAAATATCTCTTTCATACATCTACTGAGAGAATCTTTATGCCGCCAATTTTGATGTGTGGATAACAAGCATGTTCGGGAGGTCGAGCCAACTGATCCCCGTCATCAATTTGAGCAAACTATTTACATTGTTTAATTGTTCACATATCCGTGACAAACTAAAATGGTTTCCTTGAGCCATTCGTATGCAATTTTTTTAACTATAGTACATCCTATAAGGCTATTGGCAGAAACTGTTGCATATATGCAAGGGAGTTCAAATTCCACCAAGGGTCAAGTCAATATGAAGTAGTCTTTTATTTACATAGCAAAACGCTGAATCAATTTGATAAGACAATACTCTAATATGGTATCGTGTGGGTATATAAGAAACCATCAACCAGTCACAACATTTTATATGATATTTTTCTGAAAATCAGTGACAACTATCTGTAGTTGGAGAACATAGTTTTTACAAACACAATGGTTAATATACTTAGATCCCACTTAAAGGCTTCTACTTTCCAATTGCACAACTGCCTTAAATTCACAAAGAAAGATGGAACTGAAGATACTAAGTTGGATGAAACAAGATTAGATGCTGGATGTCTACATAACACACACACACACATACACACAAAAAAAAAAACCATCTTACATAGAAATATGCTATTAACTAACCTGCATATTTAAGGCAACCATTTGCGCTCCATGCATCCATGCACCCAGGGGATTATAATTGGAGGAGTCCAACCTTATGGCTTTAGGGTATACTCTCAATAGGTTCTGTTGTGTGAACCTAGAAAAAATTACATGTGAATATCATTGTTTAATAGTCGTTGAAGATATCCTTTAAAATAAAAATATTAATGAAGCCTGTTATCTGTATAAGAGCAACTAGCTGCTTAAACATTTACAGTAGTCGATGACCATATAGCAATGGAAGCCTGCCAGATGTGCTGCATCTTAAGCATTGCTTGATTGAACAGCTAATGAAAATCTAGGAAAAGTTAGTTTTTCTATGTTTGTTTTTTCATCAAGACAACCAGAAGTTGTGTTACTCATGATTGAAAAAAATGTATTCTCCATAAGAGGACCAAAATAATTTAGTAACATTAACATCAAGTTGTTCGGACACACTAGATTAGATAGAATAAGAAATGAACACATTAGAAACAAAGTGGGAGTAGCACCAATAGATGATAAAATTAGAGAAAAACGATTAAGATGGTTTGGACATGTTTATAGGAGACCTTTAGATGTACTGTGCGGACGTTTAGAAGGTAGGGAATCACTCACGCAAATCAAAAGAGGCAGGGGTAGGCCTAAAAGGACTTGGAAAGAAGCTATTAAACAAGACATGTTATACCTAGAAATAAATGAAAATATGGCTTATGACCGTAAACGATGGCGCGATATGATCCGTATAGCCGACCCCGCGTAGTGGGATTAAGGCTTAGTTTGTTGTTGTTGTTAACATCAAGTTGTTCCACGACGCTATTTTCTTATATTATTCAATATTCACATTCTTCATTTGTTTCTTTAGTTTTCCTCAATCACTGAAAACAAAAATAAATAAAACATGTTCATTTATTAGCTAAAAATATAAGAATATTAACCAATAAAGGTTTCAATTTTGAGTTGTCTTTACATAACCCACAAGATATGCATATATTACAAACTTATATATTTTCAAGTATCATAATTGATTTTTCTTTATATTTACTAACATGTCATATTTTACTAAATGGATGCAAGATATAGTAAATACTCTTCAAATTATAATTTGTCGTATCGATATCAATAATTTCGTTACTAACTTACCATATATCAAGTTTGTTAGGTAGAAGATAAAATAAATTTCCGGTTTTTCGTTACTATTTTCTTGTTGGGCAATTGGTAAGATGGTAATTCAAGAAGCAGCAGAATCATGACATAAAAAAAGATCTCAACACAGACAAGAAGAGAAATTATGTAGCAAAAATATAATCAATATATTCTAAAACTATACCTAACAATATCTTTTCCATATTCTGTGATGGCCTTTTCAAGTTCTTGCTCACTCAAGCTAAGGCGTCTCGCTTTAGTAGGATCAACTCGCAGCCATTCCTGCATTCCTCCTTTTCCCTTTCCAGCAGGAATAGAAATCAAATTCCTGTATTCTGGTGCCGCTTGTTGCTGTAGTTTTGGATCCTCGTCTCCATCTTCATCAGTGTCCACGCCCTCTCCATCCATATCATCATCCTAGAAGAGAAATTATGGGCACTTAAACAGAGGATAGAAAACAACTTAGTACATTCACACTTTCACAGAGTTGGGTACTTTGTAATGCACCTTATTATAATCATTTTTTGACTTAAAATCCGCAACTACTCTCCTCAGAGCTTCATCCTCAGTTGAACCCTCTCCCTTCTCTAGGTTGCTTTCTACTTCAACCTTTTTGGCCTCTAAGTATTCCTTGGGTGGTTTAGTTGATATAACAACCCGTCTCTTAAGTGATTCTGGAGAGGGAAATTCTCTCAAAAGTTCCGAACCAGGGGTAAACAGCATTTCTCCAAATGTTTGAGTGATGATCTGGAATTCAGAAAGATAATGTGAATTTATGAAGTCGTGAGAGTGTTTAAATACTCGTTATAGACTCTGCATATATACCTCAGCCACTAGAGCTTGAAGATTGGCAGTAAGATGATCTTCAAGTGTTATTATAACAGGATATTCAGACGCAGAAAAAGCATGCTCCTTAATTGACCTCAAACATGTGATGAGTTCCACAGGAGTAGTGAGTGTCCTGCATAAAGAGCTCAGTTTTAAAAAATCAGACATACAATGTCTGCAACAGACTCCAAACCGGGAAAAGATAATAACATCGTCCGAAAAAAATTCATGATCAATCTGTCATATATTTGACGGTCAACATCCAGTGGTTTGCACGCTTAATAAGCATTCAGATATATATATATATATATATATATATATATATACGTATATTTCAGTATACTTTTATAAATCAATCACATAAACAGAAGCATTCACAAGATTATATGTTCTTACCTCCCATGCAGAACATCCACGTTATCTTTTGTAGAATTTGGCCACAAATCCAACTCAATTCCTCTGACACCTCCCTGGAGTGCACGTATGATAGGGATATCACTGCTGTCGCTACTTAATTGGTTCCCAGTTAGATAGGTATTGTGGCTAGTATATATAAAGTAATGAGACAGTGGAGCAGTCATATCATGGTGAATCTGAAATGGAAAAATGAATTGATAAATTATGAAGGAAAAAAAATGCATGTTGTCAAGCGACAATTTTATAGTTGAAAGCCTAATTAAGATATGAGAAAACATATAGAACAAGAATAATTTGTGCTGCTGCTTCCCGTTCAGTGAATTCGAGAAATATGTGATTTGGATGCTTTCGTGGTTTGACTGACAAAATAGAACATAAATAAAATTGTATCTGTTGTAATAAATTTTGGAGGTAAACGTCCAAGATTTACTCAGTGCATACCGAACCCCTCCCTTCAGCTAAAATTCCTGTTATAGATTCAAATCTCCTTTGAAATTCACAAATACAAATTTCTCCAGTCTCCAGGGATAGTTCATTCCGGTTCTTATAATCAAATAAGTTGCACTATAATTTCCAAACAAGTCAATTAAATCATGTATTTATGATACTGAAATGGTTTATCTACGCACACATGTCCACGCCCACACACACAAGTTACATGATGAATGAATTCGAGAATAGTGATTTCATTCCCAATCAATTACATCAATATAGACTAAACATCATGAAATATGCTGCAATTGATAGGGCAAACAGCTGCTCATCACTTATAAACAAAAGGTCAAAAATACTAAAGAGAAAAATTTACCCCGACTTTCGGATCCAAAGGCGGATTAACATCCCCAAGCAAGTACTTAAAGAACGCCTCCAGATTCAGACCCCTGCGATGCAATATGTGCAGATGCTTCTGTCCATCCATGATACCCTGAGCGCTCTCCACTGTGGCATTCTCCTCTCCCTGCACCTCCACCATGAACCGCCGCAGCCCATCCACGCTCATCACGCCGTTCTCCGAGTACTCCTCAAACATCTCCTTAATATCAGCCGGCGCCTCCGCCGCGGCGAGGCGGAACCGCCTGCGGAAGCAGAAGCACACGCTGTACGTTTGCTTGGACATGGAACTGGCCAGGATTGACGGCCAAATGCCATCACTTTTCTATATATTCCTCGCGAAATTCGATAGGAATAAAAAATTCTGGGTTGGAATCGACAGCAAAAACGTGATCGGAACCCCCTGTTCTTTAAGATGGATAGTTTAATCAAAAGTTCGAAACTTAAAGATGAAGGAATTGAATGATTAGGCGATGGCATTTTTTACGTGGAAAGCCAGCTCCACGAATGGATTACGCGGGATTAGAATCTTTGATATGGGTTTTTTCTCAAGGAGATTTTTCTTTGGTCCTCGAATTGTGGACTTAATATCAATTTGTCCCATGAACTTTCGGTAATTGTGCACTAGTGTCCACCAAAAATTTGGAAAGAAGGAAAAATAAAGGAAAGTTGGAAGACGAAGATGGTCAATTCAACTCAATTGGTCATGGATAGAAAAAAAAGAAAAAAAAATCGAGGGCACACGAAATTAGTGTGGGTCAGATAAAAAATTAACAGAAAAATCATATAAATATTAAATAATTTTTTTTTAAAAATTATATAGTAAAAAAAATTAAAAAGAGGGGGTCGGGGCCAAGTTAGCTCTCAGCTCCGCCGGTGATTTCTATCTTAATGTCAGAGATAGATACAAAACTATATGCATGTAATTTTGTCTTAAATACACATGCAAATATGGAAAAATCAACATGGATGTATAGTGTGCAAAGTTATATATGTGTAGGTACAGTGACGAAGCTAGAGGAGACAAGGGGGTCATTGGGCCCAACTCAATTTTTGAAAAAAAAATAGGGTATTTTGGTAATTAATTTATAACCTTAGAATAATATAAAAAAGGTGAAAAATGGAACAGATCTTTAATCCATTCATTCTTATTTTCTCCTTTTCATTTGTTAATTTGAAAATCTTTGAGTCTTGGTATTTTTTTCTCTTTTTGGAAATTTTGTACATTATCTTTTGTGCTACCATGAACTTTGTATCTTTTTTTTAAGCTTCACCAAAATTTTGTACATTTTTTCCCAATATTTTCTTTTATAAATATTAGCAATGAAGATATTATGCACCGATTTCAAAATGTTATGATATATAGATGTACTTCTATTATGTTATTCTTTTTTGAATATTAAGATGTAATTGAATTAATACATTGACTAAATACATTGTATTTTATTTTGAATATTAATATTAATTGCGCCCCCTACGCGAAGTTTCTGGCTTCGTCGCTGTGTAGGTACATGCGTCATTTGTATGGATTGAATGTACAGAAATATTATCATGAGTCGTCTTTGTGTTTATGATGGAATTCAAATAAGGATGCAAAACAGCATTCACTGTACATATGAGTATAGTATTCTTATTTTTTAGTCTAATTAGGATTTTAAATTAAACATTTAAATTGACATGTTGGTTTTATTGTAAAGTCAGTACTAGTACAGCATGCATTTGGTAAATAATATTGTCAACGGAAAACAGGAGCCATGAGGTTATTACTTATTAATGCATATTAAAAGGGCATCCTTTATTTCTTTATTTATTTTAACTCAGCTTCCTGGTTTTATGTCTGACTATGTCTGAGACAACAACTTCGGTCTCTCATCGTTGTTACCAATATAAACCGTGGGATATGCACGGATTAGCCAGGGGTTTTGTGACGTACAATCAGGTCCTCTCAGATAAAGAGAACCAGTCTATATTCGACCCCCTAAATATTGTGATGTATAATTAATATTGTTTAATACATATCAATTATCATAGTATGGTGACTTGTTCTTGCCGTTCAATGGAATAATTTATGTTAAGTTGGTGAATATATATGGGAAAACTTACTATATTCTAATATTCGTTAATTTCTGATAAATAATTGGTTGCTAATAATATTGATGAAGAAAAATATGGCTATAAGTATGAAATGATATATATTCAACTTATATTTCCAAAGTTGAATTGTTAAAGGACACAGGTTTTGGTTCAAAGTTCCTGATCATCAGTTAGAAACATAAGAAAACTACTGATCATATTGCCATGTTCTCTGCTGTTTCTAACAAATGCAACATCTACTGTACAGAAACAAATTGGACATACAAATTTAATCTTACAAGAACTAAAAAAAATGGACCATGTGATCGAAAAAAAAACATAGTTAAAGCATATAATGTACGTGGTTTCATTCAAACTGAAACCGCATAAGAAGCCTCACAGATTTTAATTTCTGGCCTTTCTTGTCGTACAACGGGACAGCTCGTATACCCGGTCTCAACTCGGACACGGGCAGACATGTTTGCCCTCCGAAATCATCTTTGTCTGATCGATCGTATTCGCGAACTTCTATCCGTAACAGAGCCAGCTCTGGAATTCTTAATGGGAATGTAAACTCTTGATCCCAGTAAGGTGCCCAATCATCTTCTATTATCCTTGTTTTTCTCTTCGCATCGTCGGCTGGAACACCGAGTATATATATCTGCAACCAACCACAGGATGATGGGATCGGATGAAAATAAGGTTTTGGGACATTGAGAACCTAAGGTTTAGTCTAATTACAAAAAGTTTAGTTGTCTTTCAAAATTACGGAAAACTCCACAGGTGTTACCCTTTAAGGTGTTATAAACATCCCTCTAAGGTTTGAATTTACCTAATAATACCCATTCTTGTGAGTTTGCAATTTGTAAAGTAGAAACAAGTTAATGTTAAGGGGTATTTGTAATTTTGAAAGATATCTGAACTTTTTCGTAATTAAGCAAAAGTTCATGGGTAGTTTTTGTAATTAAGCCTAAGTTTTATATTTGTTTCTGGGCAAGAATGAAAAATAAGATTATTTTTAGTAGGGATGGCAATTTACCAAAAAAAACACTCAAGTAACCCTAATTACAAAAAAAAATGCCCAGAAATTTTCGAAAATTACAAAAAAACACGAAAAAAACGAGAGTTTTAAGTTTGAACTCGACTAACATCCGAATCGACACGATTTACCACTTGTCTTCGGACATAGTTATATTATATTTTACTTACTTTTTTATGTGTTTTGAACCTAACCTGTGTTTTGAACCTAACTCGAAACTGACCCGAAGTTGAACATGATACGCCCCGCTAACCCGGATTGACACCCCTAAAAAATAATTACAAAAGAACCTGAGGTTCGGGCGAATTACAAAAAAAAACTAGAGATTTTCAGAAATTACAAAAAATCCGCTTAAGTTTCATCAGTTTTACATTTTCCCCCATCATATGGAAAAAAATATTTAAAAAGCCCCCCTTACGTTTATCAAAATATTACAGATATATACCCCCTTAAATTTAAGACACAATCAAACCTCAAGGAGATTTATGTAAATTTCTAAAACATATGGGTTTTTTGTAATTAGCTCGAATCTCGGTTTTCTTTTGTTGTAATTATCCCTAATTCTATTTGTTTTGGTTGATTTTCTCGTAAAACAAGAAAAATAGCACCTATATATCTCTCTAACAAACACTAGTATACTTCCCTAAAAAAAACAAAAACAAACATTAGTCTACGTTAGACAATTTCTTGCTAACCTTTGTATAGAAATCTGGTGGTGAATATGCATCAAAATGCGTATGACTGAAATCCAAACGCCAGCCATCTCCCATGTACACGATTACCTGTCAAGATAAAAAGGATTTATACATATATGAAATTTTATGGTAACTAATAAGATGATTTTTTTCTTTTTACCATCCAACCGGGTTATTGCAGTCACCTTTAATGTTTTCCTGACAGGCCATGGTAATTTGGGATCAAATACTTCATTGTTTGAATTTTTCTTCATAAGCAAGTCAGGTTTTTTAAAATAACCACACCCTCCATTCGATCTAAACAATCCATGCATCATCCATAGAGATTTTCCATATCCCTGTTAGATAGACAGAAGCTGAGAATCACTTTTTTTAGAGTTTGCAAACAGTACTTGAATCGTTAATTTTTCGATCCAATGGAAACAAGTGCTGAAAACCTTAATTAGTTTAAAGGGTTAAGCATTAATGGATATTGTCCAAAATTGCCACTAGTATTTGTCTAAATCATTTCAAAAAGATGCTATCCATGTACTATTCATATATCATGACACAACCGAACAAGAAATTCATGTTAAGAAGGCAATTTGAAAACATCAATCTCAAACTCTTCTTAGGTTTATGAGTAGACATAAATGATACTATGGGTTGAGAACAATAAAACCTTATGCAAAATGAAACAAAGAAAAATTAAAAATTAAAAAGGAAAAATACAAAAGTTTTTGAAAATTACAAATATCCGTTGAGGTTTGATTATGTATGTTACATTGTGCATCTTCATTAGGAAAAACATTTCAAACACCCCATTTACATTTGTAAAAAATATTACAATCATGCCCTTACATTTTTTTGTAATTTTGAAACTTTTCTGGGTTATTTTGTAATTGCCTCAAACCTCAGGGTTAGTATTTATGATAAATCCCAAAATAAAATTAAATGAAGTAGCAAGAGTAAATAAACAAATTAGAGTACAACAAAGCATAAATATCACACATATAGCAAGCAGTACAAGATTACAAAAGTAATTAATTAACCTGCATATTAAAGGCGACCATTTGGGCTCCATGAATCCATCCATTAGTTGGCCTAAAATTTGATGAGGTTACTCGTGTTCCCTTAGGAAATACTCTCATTATGTTCTTTTGGGTGAACCTATATACAAAATGAAAAAGGTAACTTGGCCTGTCAAATTGGACATTCAAGATGATTGTGAAATGCAAAAGAATTAGGGATAATTACAAAATAAACCCTGAGGTTCGGGCTAATTACAAAAAAACCTTTAGATTTGATTCGTCTTACATTTTCCCCCTTGATATGCAAAAAATATTTCAAAAGCGCCATTTACAATTATCCCCTTAAATCTAAGATAAAATCAAACTTGAAGAGGATTTTTGTAATTCTCAAAAAACTCTTGTTTTTTTTTTGTAATTAGCCAAACCTTAAGGGGCTTTTTGTAATTAACTTAGAAATACAACATAATGATGAGTACCTCACAACATCAGTAGCATATAAAGCGGCAGCTTTTTCAAGTTCTTGTTCGCTCAAACTAAGTCGAATAGCACTATTAATTCTGATTCTGAGTACTTGCCTCAACCCCTTTTTTTTGGCATTCCCAGCATGAATGGCAATCAGACGCTTATATTCTGGTGCTGCTATACTGCCTGCTTTTTGACTAAAATTGTCACTATCTTCTTCATCACTATCACTCTGTTTTTCAAAAGAGACTATATTAGGACCTCAAACTGTTAAATAATAAAGAAATTACTTCCTTTGATCTCCTCCTCTAAGGTTAGAGTGTTTGACTAAAATCGGCAACCGTATTTATCTCTTATTCCACTGCACAGACGACCGTCCACCACATGTATAACACTTAAAATATTAAAAATCCACAATTCATGTTTGATTTATGTTTGAAGATTGATATGGTAAATGTTATACACGTGGAAATCATCATCCATATCGTGAAATAAGAGATAAAATACAGGTTTGGAATAGAAGATCCCATTCGATTGCAAATATAAGCTAAAGAAAAAATCAAAGTTGAAATATTTGGGAAAAAGATCAGCTTTTGGATAGAAAGACAAAACGCACTCCTATTATTATTGGTAGGCCAATATTTTTTATTTTGAATGATATAGATATTTAGGGAGAGAATGGTCATTTTGGGAATATGAAAAACAAATTGAGATTAGAATGTCAAAAATAAACTTCAAAGCTTGCATTTGCAAACACTCGAAAAAAAATCACTTTTTTTTAGAGTTTGCAAACACTCCCTTACCTTGTCATAATTAGGTTCCGCCTCGTCATCGGATGAATCTTTTTCCTTTGGTGAGGAAGTTTCTCCATCCTTGTTATTGTTCGATCCGAGGTACTCCTTTGGTGGTTTGGTTGAGAGTATAATTTTATGCTTTAAGGCTTCAGGTGAAGGAAATTCCTCCAAGCATCCTGATTCAGGGCAATACAGCATGTCTCCAAATATTTGTGTAACCATCTACAAACAATTTAAGTTCTCATCCCACTAAATAAAAACCGAAAAACTATCGTATTATTAAGGGAGTGTTTGCAAAAACTTCTTCTTTTAAAAGAATTGACTTACAACGGTAAAAATGAAAAGCAGCAGACAATCAGGAGCTGATAATGTTTGGAAATAGAAGCTGAAAATCGAAAGTGTTTTTACATCCTTTAAAATGAAACTAGAAGCAGAGTCATAAATGATAAATCTACAGCACCCCTCGTCCCGTGCTGATTAAATAATATAGAATCACAAACATAAATTGACATTAATTACAGAAACACCCCTGAGGTTTGGGCTAATTACAAAAAAAATAGAGATGTTTCAAAATTATAGAAAGCCACTTCAGTTTCATTTTATCTTAAATTTAAGGGAGTAAGTGTAATATATGTGTAATTAGCCCAAACGTGAGGGTGATTTTTGTAATTATCCCTTTGAAAAACACTAAAAAATACTTTTTTTCAGCGTTTCAGATGACAATAACTTTCTTAATATTTGCAAACACTCCCTAAATTTATAAAATATTACCTCAGCCACTTTAGCCTGAAGTTCTGGTGTAAGATGGTCCTCTAAAGTAATAATGACAGGGTATGGCGATTTAACAAAAGCGTGCTCTTTAATAGACTTCAAGCATTTGATGAGTGGTACAGGAGTCGTTAGAGTCCTGCAAGTTATATTCTAACCTCAATTTAGGACAGTTAATAAAAGCGTATTTCCCTAAAAGGATTCTTACAATATTCAAATAAAAGGGCAAAAACTTGTGTAAGACGGTTACACGGTGCGACGGATAATACTTTTAGTGTAGAAAATGGTACTTTTGGTGTAAAAGTGATACATTATCTGAATACACTAAAATTAAGTGTATTCGACTTTTTAAACTAAAAGTATTATCACTTTTTATCTTAAAAGTGCAATCTGTCGTCGCACATGTGGCGGTCTTACAAGAGACCTACTCAAATAAAAGAATGTTAAAAAAAAAAAAAAAGAAGCTTACCGTACCTTCCATGAAGAACATGCACATTATCTTTTCCAGAATTAGGCCATAAATCAAGCTCTATACCCCTCACACCATTTTCCAGAGATTTAACGATTGGGATTTCACTACAGTCACTGCTCAACTGATTTCCAGTTAAGTAGGAATTGTGACCTGTGTATATGAAATAATGTTGCAACGGAGCTGTCATATCATGGTGTACCTGGAATTATATAACAAATTTGTCAAGCTAAATATACATATTGTTTGGGAAAAATACAAAATTAGTCCTGCATCTATTAGGATATTGCAATTTTAGCCCTATAACTTTTGAAATTGCGATTTTAGTCCTATATGTTTTGCCATTTTCGCAATTTTGGTCCCATAAGTTTTAGATTTGTGAAATTATGGTCCTTTAAATTTTAAGTTGATGCAAATTTAATCCTTGGGTTATTTCAATATTTTAATTATTCCCAAAACGCCCTTGATAGCCAAAATATTCAATAGATTTAAGATCAAGTAAAAAATGGTATGAGAGCCTGTCTTTATTTATTTCTTTCTTTCTTTCTTTCTTTCTTTTTTTTTACTTATGAGTTGAGTTTATTTATTATTTATGCTATAGTTTGCCAACCTAATCATGCATGGAAGAATTTTAAATTTATGAATCAAGATCAAACCAGAAATACGAGTTCTACATGTATTATTTTCTAATTACGAAAATACAAAAACACGTACAAATTTTCCAAAATTGATTATCTTGAATAATAGGACCGAAATTACTACAATTAAAAAATAAAATACTAAAATTATCAAATCCTAAAAATTACATATTAAAGTTGTTATATTTGCTAATGGCAAAATTATCACTGGACTAAAATTACAACTTCAAAAGTTATAGGACTAATATTGCAACATCCTTATACATACAGGACTAATTTTGCAATTTTTCCCATATTGTTTCCACTTTAAATTGATGTTTGTATTATTTTTCTAAATAAAAGTCCCACATTTTTCTTGTACATGTTAGGCTTCTAGGCGGAGGAAAATATTAATGAATCAAACTCACTAGAAGAAGATGAATCCTGAGATTGTGCAGCTATGGGATTATAACATAGCTCAAATAATTTGACAGGTACTACCCATATCGGGAGGCCATAACTTAGGAAATCCATAGTTAAGCATGGTTAATTAATTTGGGGCAAATGTGAGAGTGTGAGTGAAGAAAAAAGCACATTGGATCGATCTGGAAGGTAGGACGTTACATATTTACATCAATTATAACTGAAAATTTGTCTTTCCCTTGCCCATTTCTAAATTTCTAAATCACCATAAACTATAATTTGCCTCTTTTGTTCTCAACAAGTGAATATTAATTAAAAGCCTTTTATTCTTTTAAGATCTATTTGTTAATGGCAACATTGTCTACAACAAAAGGGATTTTTTTTTTAAATAAAAAAAAGATAGAGAAATGGATAACCTGAGGATTAATGGGGCCATTGAGATCATCATGAAATAGGAAATAAAAGAAGTCCTCAAGGGTGAAGTGGTGGCGCCTCTCGGCGTGGTGGCGGTGGTTAAACACGTGCTGCATAATCCCCTCCACGTCGACGGCGGTGCAGCCCTCCTCCCGCTGGTGGTGCACCATGAAATTCCTCAGCTGATCCGCCGTCATGTGGGCCCCGCCGTCCGCGTACCGCCAGAATGCCTCCCTGACGTCCGGCGGCGGCTCCGACTCGCTGATCTTGAACTTCCGGTTAAAGCACCCAAACATCTTGTAATAATTGTAACTCCCCATCATCACCAGACCTTGACACGACACGATAGCACGAATTTAAAAATAATCTCCCTGCTTTCTACGTATATACATCTGTATGTACGTATGTGTGTACGTATAATCGTTACACGTTCGGATGGTCCTTTCCTGGAGGCATTGTTAGAACACTTTCATGGATCCATGAATCTGTTTAGCGTGAAAATGGACAAGGTATCATCAATAATTATCACCGAAAACAAAAAAACAGAAAAAAGATTAACGAGGTAAATTAAATCAGAAATTTGTTGTGGTGATTGGGATTGGGAGGAAGATAAAAGCTAAATTTAAGGAGACTGTGAGGGTGGATCGTTGTTAACGTGATTATATTACGTTCAATTTTTATTTTTTTTCGTTTATTCCATTATATATTAATACTCTTTTAAGGATGTTCTTTTTCCTTTTAATTCGTGGACTAACACGTGCACATCTTCCCGCCAGTTTTTCTTGTTTGGACGACAATCTCCTCTTTTCTGCTTGTTTCAACATTCTCTAATTCAAACTCTAATTGCTGCAAATAATTAAGGGATAATTACAAAAATACCCCCAATGTTTGGGATAATTACAAAAAAAATTACAAAATCCGATCAGATTTGATTGTGTCTTACATTTAAGTTATGTAATTGTTTATTTATATAAACACCAAAGGAAATTAGAAATCTTTTTTACTTATGAAGATGGGAATATAAGATAGAAATCAAATCTCAAGGATTTTTTTTCGTATTTTTAGAAAATCTCTAGGTTTCTTTGTAATTATCCCAATAACTAATAATGTGGACGTACTTTGTCTTTGATTTAAAACAGAGTCTAATCTCTTTGAATTGTCAATGTATTACCAAAAAAAAACAAATAGTTAAGATGAAGTATTAAGATTTTTGAAAATCTAAATAATTAGGACTATTCAGTGTATAACAAATTTTGGACACGATGAGACTGAACATAGTTGATAGTTTCAAGATTGGAAATTACTGCATAATAAATAGGGTCTTTTAAATGCTACACGTGACTTGGTATAACATCTATCATCTAAGTGACAAATTTTATAGCAAATGAAACACTTGACATTTATCCACACAAAAAGTATATATACATTTGGGGGTAACAAAATGCTATCCAATTCCACACCAATTTTAAGTGAATAATGATACATTAAATATAATTTTCAGCCAAAGTATCTTCATAATAAATATTTGAAAGTGGACATTAAAAAAATAAACAATAAAATGAATTCAGCCAAAATATCTTCAATAATAAATATTCACTTCACAATTTGTTTTTTAGTTCATCATATTTCCACCTTAAGTTGGATATAACCAAACTCTAAAAAAATAAGAATTTTTTTAATTTTTATTGTTTCATAATTACGGATAATTACAAAACTACCCTAAGGTTTAGCCTAATTATAAAAAAACTCTAGTTACCTTTCATAATTACAAACACCACCTTCGTGTTTGTATTTACCTAACAAACACATCCCGAAAGTGCATTTTACTCGGTGCAATTTGTACGAAGGCTATGGAGCAAAGGATTATCCAGGACCTACACCGAGGTATTGACGGTCATTTTCAAATCTCGCAGAACAGAATGGGATACGATAGACTAAACCTCAGGGGTAACTTTTGTAATTATCCCTTATAATAGATGCCTGCAAAACATGAACATGAATTCACCCACCAATTAAACTTGACCGCCAATGGAACTAACTGAAAGTTCAATTCAAAATCTTTCACATGCATCAATCAATGTCATACATAATGTTATCAAGTATTCATGGTACACAATTTTAGGGTGCGATTGGATATACTTTCTTTTGAAAATTTTCATTTTGCTAGAGAATAGTAGTAAAAAAAATTTTGGGAGAAAAAAGATGAATTTTGAGAGTGTGATTGGATATGAGATGAAAAAGTAATGATGAAAGTTGATTTGATGTGAAAATAGTAAAATAATGATTGGATGTGAATGGTAGTTAGAAATTTGTGAGTAAATGAATAGTGAAATTTGTGGGAGAATGTGTAATAATGATTAGTTTTTTTGTGAAAAAATGTGTAGATGTGATTGATGAAAGAAAAAGTAAGAAAAAGTGAAAGTGAGATAATAGTATATTTTCTGAAAATTTTCATAAACAATTGCATATTTGGTCAAAAAAAATTCTCCAACAGAACGAAAATGGATTTTCGCTCACATCCAATCGCAGCCTTACAGTCCCATGTCCACAGTCCATTCCCCCATTTCTAACTCCTGTTCAGGTAATTCAACTTTCCAGTCTCAACACAATATTACACAAAAGTAAAGAAGAAAGAGCCATACCAGTCTGTATATTTATCTCTAGCAAGAAAATTCAATTGATATCTGTTAAATATAAAATAAATTTTGGATTACGAAAAGCATCCCTCTATCATAATTTAATCTCAAATTCTGGACAGGATCCCTCCAATCTTTCATTTAATCTCAAATTCAGGCTATAGGATTTAAGAACTGTAGTTACCAAATCAGGATCTACCGATTCAATCAGATATATTCCTCCAAAACCAAATCCAGGATCACTCAACACTACCCCGAAACTCAAAGTTCGGTCCTACTTCCCTTCTCCTTTGTAGCAAAATGTGTAAAGTAGTTATCATCTGCACGTCTAATAGGTCGTCAAGCATTAATACATTTCAACGGTACTAACTACTAATACTCTCCACCAATGGAAGAATTTAAAGACAATCACATATACTCATCACCATTTCTTTACTAGCAAGGTAATTTGTAATCTTCTACAATCAATCCACTGTCACGTACTGATATGGTGAAATATACGGCAATCTACACACCCCATGTCGATTCCATAATGTTATTGAACAGAGATACGAGCAAACTCAATCAAACAATTGAAACCATATCTACACGGTAGTCACATGTTCTTGAAGTTCATACCACGTTGCACATAGATGAATGACCGAGTATCAATCAGTGTTAGATAACAGCCAAATGCATGATGTAGAACTCATCACCTTCTTTTCTAGCCAAGCGTAGTAATGGTGAAGTAATTCATACCTTTGAAGTATGCACATGAAAGTCATTGACAGAACTATGGTCCAGTGAATGGTCTTCCACTGCTTAATACAATCTAGCTAAAAATTACAATCATCAGCTAGTTTATCCGGCAAAATTTGACTCCCGAAACCAGTATCAATTTTTTTTCTCGTTTTTCCGCCAAAAAAACTTATCGGTACTCTCCCTGCTCCCCAAAGAGAAAAAATCAACCATCAAAAGCATAAAAAATAAGGCGATCCTCTATCGAGAGCACCATCTTGAGCCATTCCGGTAATTGGTAAAAGAACAGCTGAATCATTTCATAAGAGCATTCCACAAACAGATTCTAGTCGCTACCAGAGAAAATAGCAAGAAAATAAGCATTGCAATACCAAGTGTATCATTTAATCGCGAAAGTTGCTGGAAGAATAGATTATGCATTGTACTCAACCTTCCACAAGGGTAAACAATACAGAGAATCATCAAACTTAGTGCACTTTTGTGAAGAAATCTTTATTGTGAACAAAAACTCCATCCAGTTGGACACCAAGATTGCACTTAATGCTACAAGTTATTTGAGGCTTCAGTCTGTGTATTTACAAAATGATAAGAGCAACAACTTAAAAAACTCAAGGTACAAAATGGCCACTTGGCTCCTGATGCTGCAGTGAAGTCAAGTTTTACTCTAATAACATGACAAATCCTTTCTACCATCCAGGAACAACCAGTGTATGGAGAAGAATCCATTGTTTCACTTGAACATTTATGCTGCAAATTGTGGAGATAAACACATGGTCATTGAAAAAAATCCAGCATTTGATAATAAATCTTCAAAAACTCAAGCGAACGATGCTAGGACCTAATTCAGTTTTTCATATAGCTCGACCACGCTACACTTCTGGATGTTCACTC
The DNA here is from genome assembly GCA_016081115.2 of Rehmannia glutinosa. Taxonomy (NCBI): domain Eukaryota; kingdom Viridiplantae; phylum Streptophyta; class Magnoliopsida; order Lamiales; family Orobanchaceae; genus Rehmannia; species Rehmannia glutinosa. The sequence continues at coordinate 29,309,512 of CM071929.1, read as the reverse complement.
AGAACTTATGTTACCTTCAATCATAGAGAATGTGCTGTTTGCCCCGGATGCTGCTGTATCCAGAAATGAACTGTGTGGTAGCATCTCAAAATCTTCTTCTTTTCCCTCTAGTGTCAGTGAACCCATCATCATGCCAGACCCGCTCAATGGGTCTGTAATTTACATCCTGCTCTTCTTCAATATTTCTAATTCTCCTAGACACAACCAAAGGTTGATGCTTCATGCGTCCATCAAACTCCCTTTCTCGCATATTACTTCTTTCAACAAACTCAGTATCCGCGTCAGGACAGAATCTGAAAGGCCTGGGCCCATTGCTCGGATGAAAGCGGAAATTGTCACCGTCATCACTATAACTCGGTCGAAATGAACGAATAGGTCCCCGTCTCTCAATGAACTTTCTTCTCTCATCAATACTTCCCTCACCACGAATCTCATGAAACTTATTGGAATGTAATGGCCCATTCATGTACTCATCACCATCTCCCATCTCTCGAGAATCCAGTGCATCGGCTCTCCTAGAGTTTCTTGGAAAAACTCGTGGTGAGCCTCTCCTATTGGAATCGGCCGACCTAGGATGAGCATGCTCCCGTCCAGAATCCACGTCCCTTAAGTCATTAGGATGTCGTGCAACAAAGGAAGGAGATCCACGCCTTCTACCAACCATTTCATCACGGAAACCCGGACGGTCAGGAGATCTCATCCGTCCGCGCCTTCTACCAACCATTTCATCACGGAAGCAGGGACGATCAGGAGATCTCATCCGTCCCGTCCTATACAAAGCTGGAGATCTATGCTGATGTAATTCTTGAAACCCATTAGGTGATCTCCTCCGAGGAGATGACCATGGACCAGGTGACCGTGTTCGGGATCTAAGAGGAGATTTTGAACGAATTCGAGGATAACCCTTTCTTTGCATGGTAGAGAAATTCCTGTTCCCTCGCACGGGCTGTCCATCAAGTTCATCATATATATCTTGTGGATGACTGTAAGCAGGATTGATCATATCATCAGATAAATGTCGCATAAACTTGTCACCATGTCGAAGTCCCATGACATCAGAGCCAGCCTCACCGATGCGTCGATTTGGGCTCATATTTCTAGGAAATCTGCGAAGCATTTGGAGGCCCCTTGTTGCAGGACCATCTCTATCTCCAGGAGACAGCCTCCTTAAGGAAGTACGGCGTAGTGAAGGAAATTCATCATTCGTTTCTTTCCTTCTATTATTACCCAAAGCAGTACCATCTTGTTGAATACCATAGCCATTGCAATCAAGCTCAACATCAGAAATGGAAGAACCATGTTTACGTCTGACAGCCCGATAATCAGATTGGCCATAAGAAGTTTCAGAAGCAAAGTCATGATCAGAGTCCCATTCACCACGTAAGGGGCCAAAGCGGCCAGATATTCTACCTTTTCCAAGCATGAAAGTTGGTCTTGAATTCCTGTGTGACTGACCATGGATCCTATCTTTTGCAAATTTGTTTGAACCACCAGTATAAGTTTCATCACTGTAAAATAAGATACGGAGGAAAGAAAAATATAAGCAGCATAGCAGACAAAACAAAAAACGAAACAAAAGAATCACAACTAGTACAGCATCACAAGATATTCAGTTATTCACCTATTTCCCCGTGGCTGTATCTCTCCATCAAGATCAGAGTATCTTTCTTTTCCACTTCGTGGTGTGAGCAATCTGTTCAGAGTAGATTTTGTTTTACAAGGAGTTGTTACAACAGAGGCACGAGATAAATTTATGATGCGGCTCTTATTGCCTACATTGCTGGAATCTTTAGCCGCATCATATCCATTCAAAGATGTTTCCACATTAGACAAAGTTGAATCATTCTCTCCCGAGCAGATATCTTTAACGACCTTATCAGTAGCCTGATCTCCTAGTTCAACACCCATCTCACAGTTTACATTAGTTGGTCCATCAGTGGATATTTCTTTTCCAGAACTCTCTTCAACATCTTTTCTTCCTGACAAATCAAGTTGCTTATCTGGAGTAACACTGATGGATCTCTTCTCATCAACTCCTACTTCTAACACTTTGTCTGATACTTTCTGCAAAGAGTTATCTTCATTGTTAATCTCACAACTAATACCTATAATATCTTTATTTGGGTTGCTGTAAGTTTCCTCACGATTTTCCTTTACAGAATCTTTTCCGTCAAAATCAGATGCACTGATATTTTGGTCACCCAACAGATCATAAGGCTGCAAATTTCGAGAATCATACTCAACAATTTCCGAATTCTCAATCTTCTTTTCATCAACAATTGGATCTTCTCTGGCTGAGTGCTGTAGAGGCTCTCGAACCTCACCCTCCTCATATTCTTCATCTTCCTTAGCACAAACATTTTCTCCTATATCCATCGAAGTACCAACAGCAGAATTTCCCTGAGACTCACAATCAGATTCAAAGGACTCTTCTTTTTCAGCTGATATGTTTATCTTTTCGTCGTCATCTGCAACTACCATACCATGTTGGAACAATTCAACGTTATGCTCGTCAACCCGAGCCAATTTCTGCCTATCCGGATCTACAACACTAGAATTCCCTACATTGCATGGCCTCATTTGTTTGTCATCCTGGCTGACAGATTTAGAAACCATACCAGCAATAAGATCACCAGACATATTATTGTGGTCATGTAATTCTTTACAGTGAAAAGAACGTTCGGACTGATTTGACAAATCTCCACTTGTAGTTAACACTGAACAAGTTGACAAATTTGAAAGACATGAATTCCGAGGCATCAATGGCACTGGCAGAGCAGAGGAAGATGCACAGCTCTCTTGATGCTGCATAAGTCTTGCAACAGATTGAGGCAGTGTAGCATCTTCAGACTTGCAGGCGTCCTGATTACCCTCCTGAACAACTTCAGTCTTCATTGATCTGCTGCAGTCAGTTAATTTCTTCAGACAAATAGATGACTGCATTACAGTTTCCAGGCTTTGGTTATTGATCAATTCCATTTTCGCAGAACTAAACTTCGATATTAATCCCATATTACTGCTACTAGAACTACCTACGCTACAGTCACGTTTGGAATTCTCATCAACAGGTTCTGATTTCACATTCCTATTCACATTCATAGCTGATGGCTGTACCTTTTGCAAATCTAAGTTAGGACTCAAACTGATAGAGGCTAAGTTATCTGATGAAGAAAAAGGCTGCCGGCTGGCATCCAACTTGCTATGTGGCATAGCAAGCCTAAGATCAAGAGAAACATCAGTCTTGCACTGCTGGTTAGGTTGTGTGCTTGCATTAGAAGAATTGGATCTAGGAACATCCAAAATACATTTTCCTTTATTCAAACTGAGACCAACTGTTCCAGCTGTAGTCAAAGAAGATTTCTCATCGAGACAACTATTGGTCTTGCTGAACCCACCAATATCAGTAGGCCTGTTAGCAAACGCATTACTATTCGTAGACCCCTCCCATACATCCATGGTTGTGTTTAAGTCCCAATTTGACCGATTAGCACATATTTGACTGCCAACATCTTCTACGGTACAATCATTGTTATCATGCCGAACAAGCTTATCCTCACTTAGAGCCAAACTCAACAAAGAAGGATCTGATTTGCCAGAGTTATGACAAATAACTTCACTTTTTTTATGTTCCAAAGCAGGGACAAGTAGTTCTTTTGGTCCTAATGAGAACAATTCAACAGTCGTCGAACCCGTAGCAAGTTCAAGTCCACAGGTACCTTCAGTTTGTCCACTGAATATTTCCTGCTTCACATTCGTAGTTTGGAAACCCAAGCGGATCTCTGGAACTTGAGGGCCTGAAGATTTTTCTTCAGATAAGATATCCATTTTATTCCCCAAATTTGCTATAGGGTTTAAACAAACACTGGGTTTTGGTCCCTGAGGCTTGGATGCAAAGTCCACATTAGCTTGTCCCAAATCTACATCTGCCTGAGTAACTACTTCTTTTTTAACTGTTAAAGCAGAAGTATTGCTCACACCAGAATTGCCAGGAGAAGTTGTATTTTTTGCATCAATCAAAGATGGACCTTCGATTGGGACGTTGGATTCTTGATTGTTCTTTGAATCCTTGTCCGCAAAACTGGAAGACTTTTCTTCTCGGGAAGGAGATGGCGGCCGAATAATAGGAAAACTTCTCTTCTTAATAGGAATAGAAGTGGAGAAATCAATAGACTGCTGCCGTTGTACCCGCTGCTGCTGCCCGAAAATCCCCCCAGGCTACAGATAACAACGAATTTAATCAACAAAATTTCATATATTTTAAGCACTAAGAATAACCTAAAGTCAGATGAAAAACCTCTGCGTTTCCTGGAATAGGCATGATTCGTAAAATAGAACACCCCTGCAAACAATAGCTAATCAATCAGAAATAAATTACCGCCGTAGGTAGAACAAAGATTAGCATCTTAGTACATAATAATGAAGCTATTAATACCCTAAAATTATGAAACCAGACTCCAACGCATTAGGTTTATAGTATCTTAATTTAGGCCAGGAATGAAATTACCGAAGTCTGAACAGAATCAGAAAGGCAATAAACCAATTACAGAGCTGTTAAAGAAGGAGAAAATCCCTAACAAGGGTTTGTGGTGTGAAAAGGGGCAAATGGTAAAGGGGACGACGAATATGGAGATGAGAAGAAGAAGAAGACGAAGACTGAAGGTGGTTTCCAAGTGGTTACCATAGAAATAAACACAATAAATAGTGATGTGAATAAATTCGATGAGTGGGATTGATGGGTTAGGGTTTGTGCTTTTACAATAATTGCAAGTTTTTTTATCGTTTCTAATCATGTGGCCCATGAAGTAAAGGACCAGCTAATTCTTTCAATTTTTCTATTTTTTAATATAAATTCAATTTGTTGTTCTATTTCCTTTTATTACTTATTATTTTCTAGAATAATAGGGGTGTGTAGGAGAAATTCTAAATTTACAATGTGATAAATTTTGAGTCAAGTTTTAAATACGGATTGTGCCTATATCGCCAGTGGTATCGTTTGGCATTAAAGAGTATTGATCAGGAGTCGAACTTGAGTCATTGCATTTGTTTGAAATTTATCTTCACACATCCAACTACGTACCTAACTAGCTTAAACAAAAGTCAAGTTTTAAATGTTCCCAATTAAAATTAATTTCAAATTAATAATTAGAATATAAATAAATTAAACCGAGCGTGTAATTATATGAAAAGATCCTTTTTATATTTGATAGTGCTTTTTAACTCTATTTAAATAATTTAAAAGTTAATAAATAAATGGGATAGAAATAAAAATTGAACACGAACTTTTTTAATTTCTTAAATAATTTTGAATCTTTCAGAAAAAAAAGAAAAAGCTTTGAAACATATCATTTTATTAAATTTCCAAATATCTTATAAGATGTTTTTATAGCTCATAAACTCTAATTTTTATGTGTGTTTCGTTTGATGTTTTAATAATGTGTATATAATATAAACTTAAAACCTAGTCTTCTTTTCTTTCAAACTCTCTCTTTTTTATGTTTCTCTTCTTGTTCTTTAACTTTAACGAGAGATTTTGCTCATTGTTTACATGAAATTATCTACAATATTTTTCATCAATTTATTTTCTAAATAAGTGGTTTTCTCATATGGTTCTGAGTTGTATGTTTTTTTTTTCTTGTTTTGATTTTGTTGTCTGGTGCAGTTTTATCACTGTTTTGGTGCAATATTTTTTTTTTGGTGGACGATTCCAACAAGCAAATTTTCGATCTGAGAGACAACCGTAACAAACCAGATTATGGTATTGCAGATCTTGAATAAAGCGTGTTATAGGCACTGTAGAATTTTTAAAATTATAGGTTTTAAGCCGGTTTTTGTTATTAATCTAGATGATACGATTTTTTCTTCCATAGTTTCATCTTTTATGATTTTTAACAGATTTTTTCTCCTATCCATGTATTGTTAGTTTTAATTGATTAATGAAAATTACTTTCTTGTAAAAAAAATGTGTATATTACTGACATTTAAATTCACATAATATATTTCATAAAATAAAGCATGATATATAAGATATATACAATCCTATATTAATGTTTCATAGTTGAGCTTGACTTTTACTTTACCATTTATCATAACACGTTATGCTGGTCAATATTTTATTACATATTTTTGTAGATGGCGGATTTGTTACGCCAACTCAGTGCTGACCGCGTTGTGGAATAACGTGCCGACACGTTCACTCCGACAGCGACACCCGCAACTACCCATCTTGAATTTTTTTTTTTCCCTTCTCTCAAGAATCCAATTTATTTGTAAATATTCTTTCTCCAAAATTGAACGGCTAATAATATGAGTTGAATCCAACGACTTGCACTATTTGTATGAGTTTAAATCGAATACGATTTCTCATAAGTACTTTTTTTTATTTAATTAATTTTTTTAATAAAATTCAGTTTAAGATTTAGAGATCAGTTGACTAAACTTATTTAAAGGATTTCATAAACTCTTATATATTATAAGATGTTTTTATAGCTCATGAAATATCAGATCTTATTTTAAAATTGAATTGTTGAAATGTTATGATAAAATAGGAGGATAGAGCTTTTAATTTAAAAATGATAATTGTAATTTAAATTATCAGAATTAAAAAAGGTTGTTAACAAGGTATTTATCTGGTAAAGATTTGGATAATCTTTCTTTTTTAAAGAAAAATAGGCACCTAAATGTTTATTTTTCAGTTGTTATAAGCTCTTTTAAATATCATCAAAAAAAAAATTCAACAACTTAGAAACTCTTCAAAACATCATGTAAGTGTTGTTTATGAGAATATGTGTCTTCTTGAAAATGGACGAGAATAATGAGATTTTTTGAAGTCGAGGCTAGTCCTGAATACTATCTATCTGCAATACGATATTGCCTCGCATGCAAATAAATACTAACGATTCTAGCAATCATCTTGCATTGAAGATACAATGGCTTCCAAATTTATTTTGACAAAGATTTGCAAAAATAAACTTACTTGAACTATAGGTGTTTTAGAACTTTGAGTATAGAAATATGGGGAATTTTTAACTACCCACTATGGATAGTGGGATTCTTTTTTTTCTACCTATCAACTTAAAAACTCTTTTTTACCCAATTTGACCAAACCGCCCCTCCTTTAATTTGAGTATTTTGAATTTTAAAACTGATGTAATTTTTGTTTTCCTTGAAAACCGTGTACTCCCCCCAAATACACACGCACACCATATATATCGTATACATATCGTGCATGCAAAAATCAATATTGTGCATGTTGTATGCATATCGTGCCTACATTGGAATTAACATCAATATCGTGCCATGCAATATGCATATATCGTGCCTACATGCAAATTGACATTACTATCGTGTCATGCAATATGTATATATCGTGCCTACATGCAAATTAGAATTAATATCGTGCCTCTAGCATTAATGTCGTGCCTACTATGATGCATGCAAATATATGCATGCAAATTAATATCAACATATCGTGCCATGCAATATGAATATGTCGTGCCTATATGCAAATTAACATTAATTAATATCGTGCCAACTTGCATAATATGCATATGATTGATAGGCGTGAGTTTTGCATGTATTTTGAGGCGTATTTCGAGCTATAATGATGGGTAAACATGCATATACTCGCGTTAAATTTTACATATTCACTCTTTGTTGAAAAAATATTACACTTTGCTTATTTTGTAGGAATTTCATGATATTTGAAGCTAATTGAATACGAATACGAGGAAAGCAAAGTGGAAACACAGAGAATTGAGTGGATATACGAAAAGTGGAGCCTAAAAGAGCGAAAGTTAAGCGTCTACGGAAAAAACAGGGGGCACACGGGTTGGGCGTGCCTCAAGACACCACCCGTGCACCCCTCGTATAAGGATAATTGAGAGCTATGACATGGCGCACGGGTAGCCCATGCATGGGCGCACCACCGTGCGTCTACGCTGAGGATATTTGAATTCACCAGGAGTGGCGTACGGGTGCAGCCGTGCTCGACGCACCACCCGTGCGCCCTACGAGAGAGAGTTGGATTATTTGTGAGGTGGCGCACGGGTAACGTGCGTGCGTGGGCGCACCACGCCGTGCGTCTGTACTGGAATCCCATAATCTGACATTAAGCCCTAAACTTGATGGTGGATATAAAAAGGCTTTTGGGGCGCACACAAGAACATTCTCGGCATTTTTGGGATCTACAACACAAATGACCAACTCTTGAAGGAGGATATCAAGGAGACAATCGGGTTGCATCGGAGCTTGAAGAACGGAGATATATTGAGAGATTGTCGATGTTCCTAAGTTTTCTTGCTTCTCTTTTAGTTTCAATCTTTCATTTTCATTTGTAATGGCTTTGAACACTTTGTGTATAAGTTGTTAAATCATGTGTAGCTAAACTCAGAGATTTAGGGTTTTGGGAGTAGATTAATGAACTCTTGTTGAATGTTTTAATCTTAGTTGAAGTTATTATCTTAAAGCCTATTTGAGTATTTTGAGCTTATTCTTGTTTTATCACTTGATCAATGATTTAACTTGTTTGATATATTAATTCATAATTCGAGAGATGAGTTTCAATATTAGATCTTGAATACTCGACACAAATATTTGCATGAATCGAGAGGTTTGTAAATATTTGTGAGGACATTTGATCTTTTAAACTTTTGGGAGTTGAATGTTTCATGTTGAGTAGAGATGCTAGCATAAGTATTTCAACCTACGTTTTATATGCATCTCGAGAGGAAGGATAAAATAACTTTGTGATCGTCTTATAGGAATATTGATAATAATGTGGCTTGATTAAAACGGACAACAAGAGGATTATTAATCGAAACATTAACTCGGAAATCCATTTCATTATCTTGATACTTCTTTCATTTGAGTTATCGTAATCTTGTGTTTTAGTGATTTAAATTGTCGTAATCTCAAAACAACAATCATCAAATTTCGACCGTCTAAATAAAAATAAGACTATCTCGGCTCAATACTTAGCCTATTAATTTATTAGTCTCCGTGGATATGACCTTGCTACCCTATTCTATAACGTACACTGTACACTTGCGGTGAAGCTAAAAATATAGGCGAACAATGATGCATGCAAATTAATATTAATATTGTGCCTACATGTAATATCGTGCATACAAAAAATAGCATAACCCATATCATGTTTGCAAATATATATATCGTGCACAAATATTGGGCACGATATATCGCGCCAAAAAATTAATGAGGCACGATATATCGTGCACAATATCGCACTCATTAAATTATGGCACGATTTCGTGCACAATATTGGGCACGATATATCGTGCCTCATTAAAATTTGGCACGATATCGTGCCTCTATTAAACTTACAATGCACAATATAATGGCACGAATTGTGCATATCATGCGATTTCGAGTACATATCGTACAGAGTACAATCTTATTTTTAAATTCAGAAATTTCACATATCGTGCAAGTATATTCGAAATTTTGTGAAAAAGGAGAAGAGAGAAAAAAAAATAAAAAGTTGGAGGGAAAAGTATGTATGTATATATTTAATATGAGAGAGTAATATCAACTTTACTTACTTTAAGACTTGCATTTAAAGCCTCAAAGGGTATTGTGGTAAAAGAACCCCAAAAGTGGGTAGAAAACATAGTTTTTTATCTTACATGTCAAAAAAGTCTCTCTCATATCCCAAATGGGTAACTCCCACCATTTGCTCATAGGAAATATGTAGACAACAAGATGCAGAAGATGCTTGTTGAATGAGGAGACTTGTGATTAACATGTGAGCCTTTATACAGACATCGATCGGTTGTGATGTACAGGCACAAACCTCTAGAAATTGACTATTTGAAAAGGCACTTCAAGTCACTTCAGCAGATGTCAGTCGAAGATATGAGTTTTGGCACGAATATGTATGTTCTTTGGATAAAAACCAAACTGCACCAGACTGAACAAATGCAATTGTAGGCTGTCAGACGTAGCTGTATGCGCTTTGAGATACTATTATGAGATTGAGTTTTGGGACAGATTTTGACAAAATAAAATAAATAAATAAAAAATAATTTCTGATTTATATAGTCCAAAAAATAATGTTCTTAAGAATAAGAAGTCGAAGCCGATCGAGCTTAATAGCTCACGACTCATGACCCGACCCCGACCCCGAGCCAGACTGGCAGCCCATGTGTTATTGGGTTAAACCTACTAGCATATAGGTTATCTCCCTCCTAAAAACTTATAGTGCATTAAGAGACAAACATATATCTCAACTTAAGCTAAATAAAGTAAGCAAATTTTAGCTCACAAACCCATGTCAGATGATGTCAATTCCCTCTACCACATGTTCTAATTTCCAAACTCTTTTTGTATTTTAAGTGGCTTATTTTATATATTTAATTCTCATCTGCTGATATTGGTTTTAAAAAATTTTAAATGCTAATCTCATCTATTTACAATGTCGATTAAAATTATCTGATTATTTCCATTATACATTAATGAAATCGGTTTAAATATTCGGTCAAATATGGGTCAAAACTCACATCATCAAAACTAAATTTCCAACAGTCTCCCACATGAATGAAATAAATGCATGCATGCACAAAGACTTACTTAAAAGTTCTTACGAACCATTATTGTTAGGTTGTTTGTGACTTTAAACTTTTCTTAGTAAAATATTATCGGATTTCTAGTTGTTTAGTGATGCGATATCTTAAATTAATCAGTCGCTTGCATAAACTAAAAAAATAATACTTGTACAATAACAATTCTAACACTTTTCATCCCAAAATATAAGGTCATGTATGGTTGTATTTTCAACCCACTTTTTCCACTTTCCAACTATTACAGAAAATGAGTTTATGTTTGTTTCAAAAGTTTTTCAGTAGAAATGAGGTCATTTCTAGTTTTCACTTTTTATGGAAAATATTCTTTTGAAAACACAACCAAACAATTTTTCATTCCAATTACGCAAACCTAGGTAAAAATACACTACAATCACGCAAACCTATGTCAAAAATAAATTTGAAAAACTATTAACCAAACATATTCTCATTTTCAAACGTAAATTGACAACAAACCAAACATATTCTCAATTCTCACAATTTAAAACCAATAAAGTTTGAAAATTCATTTTCCAAAATTAGAAACTGGAAATTGGACTTAAAAATACATCCATACATCCCCTAAGGGTTTAGAAAGTCCAAACCTAAGCACAACCCCACGATCCATTACCCAATCGGCCAAGCCCGAATAATGTATTCCCAAAAAAAAAATAAAAAAATAAAAAACCACTTGACAGTCAAGGATGTCATAACACTGAATTGGACAAACCTTGAACCATCTGACTTTTCTGAAATTGTTGTGCAAGTCAAGTCTAATACACTGAAAATTGCAATAATTACAGTATTACACCCTTAATTAATGCTTTATTTGTTTCCGCCTTTTCTTTTTCCCACCGAAAGTCTTGACCTCAAAAGGATCCCCATCCCTTAATCAAGAAGATGAATACACGGTTCAGTCATAATTAAATGCCTCAAAAGTCAAAATTATATTATTGTTACAATAGTCTTCAACCAACCAATTGAAGGAGATTTTATATTTTAATTTCTTATAGTAAATATTTTTTTTAATTATTAATCAAACTAAATTAGTTATTCCTTTATCCTTATTTATTTTATGAGCATTATAAGTCATTCAATGCTAGGTGTGGCCATGCAATTAATGTCGATCATTACATATGTCTCGATGACTTGGCCTTAAATAGTTTTGAGTTAAGAAGAATTAAAACAAAATATTTAAGATCAATGATGCATGCTTATTAAAAAAAGATGTTTCATTACATAGATTTTGTTGTAGGACATGAGGTTAAAATATGTGTTTCCTTGATTTTCCACAGAAGCATTGCATTAATTTGCTGCCAATTTGGTTGACAAGTGTCCAATATATCTTTTTGTGTTTTTCTTTTTGTTTTGTATTTTTTCTCTATTTTAGTTTAATCAACTTACTATTCGGCATAATTTCTTCAACGATTAAATAAATGGTGCATAAGTGGATCCCTTTTAATTTAATCCATGTTAAATAATATATATTAATATTAATAAAAATACAAACAACAAATGAGTCTTACAATATATTATTTTTCCTCCAATGTATTCTTTTGTAATTTTTCATTTTGTTTCGTATTTTCATTTTTTTTAATTTATGCAATAAATACTTGATTAATCTTCTGAAACCATATAGTTAAAGAATATTACCATGTTCTAGTCATGACAGATCTACAAGCAAACAATCTGAAATTAACATATTTTTCCTGGTTTCTGACAACATTAATTATTTATATTGTTAAACCAAATTAATAGTAAAATTATAATCCTAAATGATGATTTATTAAATAAATTATATATTAATTTATAATTGAACTTAATTTATTAAAAAGCTATTCTTTATGTTAAAAATTTTGAACGATAAATTAAGATAAAAATATTGCTTTATAACTTTTCTTTACAACTAGTTTTCTACCTTAATCTTACAAAGTGCTCAGGTTCTGCCGTATTTAATATTCTATACCTCTTAGGTTTTTTTTTTTTTTTTTTTTTTTTTTTTTTTTTTGAAAGCACCTCTTAGGTTAATCTATTTACTTATTTACTATAACTGTTAGGAGAATAAATTAAAGGTTTTCACCTTAGTTGAGTTAATAATTAAAAAAATACAAAAGGAAAAGTGGACACTTGTCCTTTGAATAACAACCGAGGAACATCCACTAAACCTAAAATATGCATGTAAGTGATTCTCACTAAAAATTAACTTTTTCTCGAATATACAATGAAATAGTCGGAGAGGGGACACAAACACGCGTATGAGATCGAATTCGGAATTATCCTAACAACCAAGGGCGGAGCCAAGACGATTTAGTAGGGTGGGCCGATACACGAAAATGGGGTGGGCCGGATAGAAAATCCAAGAAAAAACAATACAAATTATAACAAATTTTTTTTTTAAAAAAAAATTCTAACTAAATTTTTTTTCAAAAAGAATGGGTGGGGGCAGGGTTGGTTGCCTCTCAAATTTATCTACGCCCTTGCTAACAACACAAGTCTATAACACTGGAGCACGAGATTGATCCATTTTCGAATATAGAATTGTTGCATCACAATAGTACTACATTAACCCTTCAACTTGAGATATTATAATAATGTTGTGGATAATTGATTGTTTTTAGATATTATTATTCTTAGCTGGTTAACCAAAAGGAGAATAACTTGATTGCTGTTTAGTTATGTACATAAATTTATATTAAAAGCCTTAGCACCAGAAAGTCTGAGTTTAATTTGCTTTGCTCCTGAATTGGGCTTATCGCAATTCGATTTGACTTTTTTGAGCTTTTACGATAACGCACTATCAAATTGTTTGTGGGTGGAGGTCAGGGGGTTCATATCCCTACTCCATCAAATCGCTTCCCAAGGATACGCGAGTGAAGATTTGGTGGGAACTCATCTTGAATAAGATCCGTCAGGTGTGGGTTCGATTCGAGGGAAAATCGTTATTAGTAGATTGGGGTCGAACATAATTTGTTCTCTTTACCTGAGGAGGATCTGGTTGTACGCCGCCAGACCCGTCGTAACACCTGGCAGTCGTCGTGCACATCGCATGTTTTCTTGGCTAAAGAATGAGTTGAAATGGAAATGTCATTGTTGTGTCGGCGTAGTCAGGCGTTCAGCTTAAGGTGAGTTAAAAAAAAAAAAAAAAAAAACGCACTATGTTTACATTTATTGCATTGGTGGGGTTTAAGAATGTGTTGTCTTACACGTATCCAATTTACAACTACTTGCCGACATGATCATTAAAAAGTAAATACGGAGTATTTATTAATATTTTCACTAAAAAAGATTTTGAGTACAATATTTTCATTTAAATACCCACTAAAAAACTTTACAATTTAGCAATGATTGTATCACTAAATTTTATAATTACTTTAAAAAATATTAATAGAATAAAAAATATTATTTTTGTCCAAAATATGTCGACAAATTACTAATAATTTTTCAATTTATAGACATAAAATTGTAGATATTTATCAATAATTTTAAATTTTATTTGTAAATATTTAGCTACAACGATTTTTACCTACACTTTACAACTATCATACTACTTACGGTTTACCTATAAATTTTCTATAGGTAAATTGATTTTTTATTGCAGTCACATAAACACAAAAAATAAACTAATTTTTTTATAAGTATACGAATAATATCCTCAATTCTAAATCAAAGTGTTTATTAGTATGCATGTTCATATATTTTGAATTATTGAGAAGAATAAAATTTTATATTCTTAGACAATTGGGTTAATGGATTGTCCATAAGAGCTGACCCTACTCGTTTACATAAAAATGTATGGTTTTTTAGACATCCTTTTGCGAATAAAGTAGTCACATTTCCCTCACATTAATTTATGTCATAACTTTAATAGAAAACATAAAATGAGAAAAAACTGAAGGAGAAAACCACATTACTTTAGTGTGTGAAATAGGACCGGCCCCGAGTGTAGTTATCGAGAGTAGTCCCTACTCCCTAGGCCTAAGGCCTCTGATTTAAAGAGCCCCAATTTTAAATAAGTATATATGTATATATATTTTATTAAGTTGTTTTGATATGGTCCTAAAGAGAGAAAAAAAATAACAAATGGTTGTTTGCTTTCAAACATGTACTATAAAAGTTGATCTAACTTCTAAAATCAAAATAAAAGAAATATTATTTTTCCATCAAATTCTAATTCTACTCAATAATAAAATCTATTTTTTAAATTTAAAAATATATATGAAATATTTTTTTTCTTTATAGAATTCTATTCCCAATAAAAGACTGTTTTTTTTCTTCTTTCTTCCATAAGCAAGTCATGCCAGCTTTGTGACTTCTCCCATTTTTTTTCCTTCTCTTTCCAAATTTCAATTGCTATTCACCGAAAAAATCATTCTCTAATTGCGGTTTCAGTGAATCTGTTTCATCATTGATACATAAAACATGTAAGTTATAAATTCTTTTTATTTTCTAAATCAAATCTAAGAAACTCTTAATTTTAATTTCGCGATCAAACTTATTGTTATAAGAGTATCGTGCTTTTAGTTAAATGTAATGAGTATTATAAGAGTATCATGTTTATATTTATATTTTTATACATCATATAATACATAATAAATACAAATTATATTAAATACTTTAATGATTCATGTACTACAAGAAAAAATTGAAATTCTGACGGAAAAAAATATTTGAAATTTTCGATTAATGGAAATTATTGGAGAAATGGTCGTGGGAACAAAAAACCCAACAATTAATCCAATAATTCCATTGGAGTTATATCGTTGAAATTAAGTCCAACAGAAATTCCAACGACAATATTTGCCGTTGGAATTTCTGTTGGAATTTTATAAATTCCAATGCAAGTTCTAATGGTTTATTTCAACAGTTATATTTAGGGATGACAATGGGGTGGGTCGGGAATCTAAAGACCCAGACCCACCGTAGGTCACGGGGTGGGGTAGGCGCGACCCATCCTGCCCCGAATTAAATAAATTTAAATAGAAAAAACGAAAAAAGGACAAAAATATTTATTTTTAATATATTTATAAATATTCTTTACAAAATTTATTATTTTCAATTAATAAATGCTAGATTTAATATTAAAAGACAAAAATTAAATTCTAATATATATTATATATGCAAAATATATTAAAAAAATCCGGTAGGGCGCGCGGATACCCACAGGGCGGAACTGATACTCAGACCTACCTCGCTGCGGGTCACAGGCGGGGTAGGGCGGGACAAAATTGTCATCCTTGATTTTCTTTGTTGTTGGAATTTATGTTATAATTTTTAAAACTCCAACGATGTGCCTCCTGTGTTCAATTCTCACACAAATCATCTATTCCACTATATGATTCATCTTATACTCCAATAAATCGTATGAATAACACGTGTATATTTGTAACACCCTAGACGTGTTATCTTTAACTTTACTTTAAATATGCAATAAACTAAATTAATTATTTTCATATTATATTCTAGTATCTTTGGTTCTTATATGATTAATTATTTTTAAAGATGAAGAATAGAATCTGCTGAAAGATGGTCTGTTGTTTATAATTTGTGTTTCTACCTCACGTATGTGCATGACTTCGATTTTTAAACTTCATCATTATATGTAGTGTTAATTTCTTATATTTATTCTATAGATGATAAATATTAGAAAAAAATATTATGTTAATAAATGGCTTAACGGTTAAACAGTCTAAATAGGTCAAACAAGTAGTAATAATAAAAATAAATAAATGTAAATAAAGTTGTTTATCGGGCTTATTGGGTCGTGATAAGCCATCACGTTTTTATCGCGGCGGGTTCGTGCTAGCATTTCCGGCCTGTTAAGTTTATCGGGTCATATTCAGGTTAGTGTTTACTGGACCAAACTCTTATCGGGTTGGCCTGATAACGATACGACTCCGTACAATTATCACTCCCATGGCCTAGATTAAATCTCTAAAATGTGGATCTTGTAAATGCATCAAATCCTACATCTGCTGCTCCACCAATTAGAGGGTCAAACATAGCTCACAAATTTTTGGCCTAGAAACCATCTCTGAAAGATCTGATATAACACAAGTTGAGGCCAATTTTGTTTGAATCCTGGTCTTTCTAGTTTCATCATCATCTAAAAAAACCAAGAAACACAAAGCAAAAGTTTTGAAAATTTTGAAACATCACTTTTGTCCAAAGCCATTGTACAATATAGTGTTCATAAATCAATCTAAATTCCAACTCCCATGGAATTGAATAGATCAACAAATTAATCCAGTTCTACAACTACTAACTACATCTTATTGCATTATGGACTTATAGAATTTCGAATAATAGTTATAGTAAAGACCGATGATAAGTAATTGATAAATCAATCTGCTCACCTAGTCCCACTGAATTTCTCTGTGAAAAGTCCATTCTGAGGGATTTATGGTTGTTTTCCCATCAGAAGCAACTAGATCATACGGTGAGTCCTCCGAAAACTCAGTAGGCATTGATTTCCAATGTAGATTAGGTTCCCAATCAGCTTCCTTGAGCACCTTGAGTATTTCCTCCACGACGACCTTACTGCCCTCGGCAGACAAGTGAACTCCATCTCTACCAAGAAAAATTAAAACACGCGTGTAAGAAGTTTGGGTTAATCACGAAAAATACGTTATGGAGGAGAAGTTTAATTTCATTTTGGTCTCAACAAGGTACAAGCACAAAGGTGAGGATTGCGTGTACTCACGTAAAGCAAGCATTTGACCAATCTTCCCGTTTCTGCATTGCAGTCCAAAGATCGATTGCCTTCACATCCATCTCCCGGCACAACTCTATACAAGCTTCTGAATACATCCGGCATAGCTCATTTGTCCGAACTAGCTCACTGAAATACGAACTGGTATTGGGAAAAAAAGCACCAAAAGAAGCACTTGAGAATGAAAGGAGATAAAACCACAGTTATAGAATATCACTTTTATGCAACGATATATGAGAAAATATCATCTATGTAATGGCGCAGTCATACCTTGTGTTTGCACGAACTTTAGCCTCGTTGACAGGAGGACAACTGAGAAATATTATACGGGTTTTGTCTGAAAGGTTCTGAATGAAGTGCAGCGTTAGAAAGTAATTGAAATGTTTTGGAATGGAATGGAAATATGGAATGTAAAGAAACTCTCATTCTCCTTGGAAATAAGTCTGCACATTTTGACACATCAACAAAAATTAACTTGAAAAGCGAGAAATCTCATTATTACAACCAAGAAAATTGTTTTGAAAATGTCCTATATTTCATCGAGTTTTGATCAAAATATAGACAAAACTAATATACCTACAGAAAATTTTGTAGGTAAATATTAAGATAACTGCAAAGTGTAGGAAAAATTATTCTAATTAAATATCTACCAACAAAATCTAAAATTGTTGATAAATACCTACAATATTTTTGTCGGTAAATTTAAAAACTATTGGTATTTGTCGGTAATTGGTCGGTGTAGTTTGTTGGAAAACAATATTTTTTAGTCTATCGGCATTCTGTACATAACTGTAAAATTTAGTGACAATCATTTCTGACGGTAAATTCTGTCGGAAAACTGGAACTTTTTATAGTGTGAGGCCACTAAATAATGCAATTATAACAAACATGTTGTGGTATTCGTTATAACCATATCGGAATGTCAGTTGCTCCATTTCGTTTTATATTAGTACCTATTTTTTCCTGGCAATTACAATTTGAGAAGTTACCTTGAGATGGATTGCAATTTTTCTCATGTTTTCAGTATATTCCGGAAGAGGTACATGTGGACCTAATCCAGATGAGTGAGCTCCCATGGAATCATTGCCACCAAAATACACAATCACCAAAGAAGGCTGGGTAGAAGCATCCTGCAAAAGCCATAATCACATAATTAAGATATCTGATGTTATCTCTTCATAAAACTTCTAAATGAACCAGTCTTCCACTATCAACAGAGCTCATAACTAGGGAAGGATAATACTTGTTAGGGAGAATTACAAATACAATCCTTGAACTTTAGCCTAATTACCAAAACCCCCCAGCTATCTATCAAAATTAATTACATTTATGCCCTTGACATTTATTTCTATTTTACAAATTGCTCCTATTGACAGGTGATATTTGTTAAACAAACACAAGCCTCGATGGGGTATTTGTAATTATGAAAGAGATTAGGCTAAACCTCATGCACAGTTTTTGTAATTTCCCCAACTTGTTATTATACATGCTTAGTTTTAATGGAGAAACTGTGCAATGTGCATGGATTGGAGATAAAACCGAAACATGTTATTGCACCAAGTTAATATTTCAGTATTTTTTTGTAACAGATATATAATACTACTTTTTATCATAGACAATTAAGAAATTAAAGTATTTTGCAAAAACCATATTTAATGCAAGACACTGATATTTCTAGATGTCGTACTCAGAAGTAGTTTCTACCAGTAACAAACCTTGCCGTACCTTTGGAAAAACTTGATCAAGGATTTGGACAGCTCGTCTCGAATTCCACCCATAATAACCTCGTGTAATTATATCAGCCTGAAAGAGAAGAGTTTAAAAGATAATTATGCAAAAAACAGACAGCGAAATAGAAATGGAGTTGAAATGTGATGAATGAAGAAGACAATGATGCCCAAAATATTACTATTTACTGATTCTGCATGTTAAATATAAGCAAAATGTAAATTTGCCTTCATTCGTGGAGATGTTATTGAGCTACTATAAACATCTTATTCACATATTATAGTTCATGACCAAAAACTAAATGGAGGTGAAGAGGAAGAGACAACTACAACAAATATCAGAAAAGGAGTAACACTGACAGCGAAAAAGCGGGAGTCTACATGAAACATAAAGAATGTTTGCAAACACTAAAAAGTGATTCTCAGCTTTTACCTTGAAAATACCATTTTTTAGTGTTTGCAGATGCCAACTTTTGCTTCTGCTTCATTTAATCAAAATCTAAAAGTTGGGGGTGGGGTGCTTTTGATTTTAGAAAAGTACTTTCATATTTTTCTAAATAAGAAGAAGTTTGTTTCTGACATTTTTATCCTCAAAGTTTATCATAATCCAAAATTTCCCTTTCTCTTCCTAAATACACATATCATTCATATATGGGTTTTTCTGTCTTTCTATCCAAAAACTCATTTTGAAATTGATTTCTTCTCAAACATTTCAACTTTGATTTTTTTTTTTCAGCTTTTAGATTCTACTTGCTAATACTACCAACTTCTAATTCTCAATTACTTTTGATTCTACTACAATAAATAATTTCTTAAAAATGCAAAAGTGTTTGCAAACACTCCCATAGTCAGATCAAGGCCAAAATCATGTGCATCCTGTGATGCCCTATAGGATACATGATACATCCCATGAAATCTGGAAAGGTCTTAAGAATGTATCCATAGTACATAAAGGAGTAAAAAAGAGACATATATGGCAAACATATCATAAAAGGTAAAATCCGTGGTTGATTTAGGAAAGCGGTAAGTTGCAACATCGCGTTCTAACAGAAGGCTTATGGCTGTCAATGAATTTTGAGACCAAGGTTAGCCACTTTTCCAAACAAGTGCAGGTTTAAATAAGAAAAGAAGTTATTTGCTCAAACGTCGCCCAAACATTCACTATCCTCATCTCTGAGAGTTCCGGTTTTCCAAATAGGCCCCTCGTGCTAAATTAATTCTTTTGAGCGGAAGAATTATTAATTACTTTCCTTAATGTCCGAACTATAGCAAAGACAGGCAAAAGTGAACAGATCGACAATTTTTTTGTACCAAAGCCCCTCAATTTTTTTAATAAGCTGAAAGTACTGGTTGGAGGAGAGGGGATAAATTTCAAAGAAACTGAAAGATATCGGGTTCGAACCCTTGTCAACACCCTTATAAAGGGTGAGCGATACCACATGAGCTACAAGCTCGTGGTCAAAAGCCCCTCAAATTGAAGATAACATTTTTCACTTATGGTTTCTAAAAGAAAACTTCATACATAAGTGCAAACACCATAAAGCTACACGGGTTCTCGTTTTGCTCCAAAGCAACACAGCCAGCAACAGAAAAGCTACACCCACTGGAATTCCTATTTCCCAATTAACTATCACCCCTGATTTCATGTATGAAAGAAAACTATAGTGTAAGGAGATTCTAAAGCAAGCCCATCATGAGCCGAAAGTCTCAAGTTCAAATCCATACGTCTGCACCACGTGGTCGAGCTTGACACACACATTTGGTCAACCTTTTGAGGTTACCATGATGCTTACCTCTAGAGTGGCTACTAATATCAGATTGGCTCATGAATTATAAAAAAGAGGCTGTAATGATCCAAATAAAATGAAATTGAAATTCAAGAACAAACACACACTCTTATAGGCTGATTTTGGCAAATCATTCAGAATATTTCATATCAAATGAATAAATTTAAAAAAAATAAAATAAAATCCCAAACACCCAACGCTAATACATCTGCCAATATTCAATTGGAAACATCTTAAATACGATCTTGGACTACCTAGCCATTCGCCAACTCGCTTTGTATCGCTATATTCCGACATAACAAAAGGTTTTTTGCTTTGGGTATGTGTAATGTGTCTGAAAAAGAAAGACAAAAAGAAAAAAAATATGACATACTTTACGGGCGTAGATATCAGAGAGGATGGCCCCCCAACCGCCATTGCTGAAGCTAAGCTGAACTATTGATGATCCGAACAACACGAACAATGGCCTCTTTGGTCCAACCATCTTCTCTTTCTCGTGTTTGAGTTTTCTGATTCCGATTAATTCGTCGCCGGGTAGTGAAAAATGAAAATAATTATTAATTTGGTTGGTCGGAATTGATTAGCGTGAGTCCCAACAATTAAGAAATCGATTTATTTCCCTCGTACCAGCAAAACAGGGTAGAGTGGGTGAATTGCATTGGTTTCACTCTGTGTGTGTGTGTGTGTGGTACCATGGCAGAAGGGCCTTAATGAGGCAGTTGAAGGTTTTAACCAAATGCTATTATTATGCTACATTGTTATTCTCTCAACTAACTCTCCGAAAAACCCAAAACCCAAATAATAATATTAACAATAATAATAATATAAAGAAGTTAAATCTAGGGAAAATTGCAAAATTGGTCCTGCATTTATAGGGATGTTGCAAAATTAGTCCTGTAACTTTTAAAGTTGCAAATTTAATCATCTGACAATTTTACCCCTTAGCAAAAATAACAATTGTAATTATATAAGTTTTGTTTTTTTTGATAATTTTAGTCTTTTATTTTTTAGTTGTGGTAATTTTTGTTCATATCATTAAAAATAACCAATTTTGGTATGTTTGTGCGTGTTTTTTATATTTTGATAATTAAGAAATAATTGGAGCTGTCAAAACGGGTTGGCGGGGTGGACCAACCCGCCAACGGAAAAGCCCGCCCCCTGCCCCACCATTATGGCGGGCTGGAAATATACGTGCCCATCCCAACCACCGCGGGCTAGGCAGGTCGACCGCCCAAAAAATAAAAAAAATAAAAATAAAAATGATTCATGAATTCGTATCTCTAAACATCTAACCCGCCATCTACCTTAGGCGGGGCGGGCCAATCCGACCGACTTGACTCATTTTGACGGCTCTAAAAATAATACATATTGAAATCGTATCTCGAATTTTGATCTGAATTCATGAATTTAAAATAATTCCATCATTAGGTAATCTATAGTATAAATAATAAATAAATTATACTCAATTAAATAAATTATAGGTTGTGATACCATTTTAAACTTGATATTAGGTATATATTGATTATTTTGGCTATCAAGGGTATTTTAGGAATATTTGAAAAATTGAAATAGCTCTTATGACCAAATTTGCATCAACTTAAAATTTATAGAACTAGAATTGCACAAATCTAAAATTTACGGGACCAAAATTGCAAAACATGCAAAATATACAGGACTAAAATCACAATTTCAAAAGTTACAGGACTAATATTGCAACACTCCTATAGATACTGGACTAATTTTGCATTTTTACCTTAAATCTATGTCAAAATTCATAATTGCTGAGATATTGAATAAGAAGATTTGATCCATAGCACAGAGATATGAGTATGCAAAAATATGGAAGTTCAAAATGAACTCTAAATAAGACACTTATAAGTTTCTTAACATATGTATAATATATCCATCACTCTTGAACTATGTTTTTAATATTTTTTGCATACACTACTAAAAAACATGTAGTATACCAATACAATTTACTGACATAAATGATTTTTCATCACCGCTTTAGAATAAAAAACCCCGTCCATACTATACCGACCAATTACCGATAAATCACTAATAGTTTATAAATTTATCGTCAGAAATATTTTAGTTATTTACCAACAGTTTTAGATCTTGTTGGTAAATATTTAACTACACTGATTTTAATTACACTTTACAATTAACTTAATACTTACTTACAGATTTTTCTGTAGGTAAATTAGTTTTTTTCTTGTAGTGATATTTACTTGGAATTTCAATCATGACAGCTATACAGTGTTCAATTTATTATTAGCAAAACTAAAAATATAGAGAATTGTTAAAATGGAGTATCATATCTTTAATATAAAAATAATGTGTGTTCGATCAACTCAAAACTGTATATTGTTTTAATTAATTTTAGAAATTATGCGTGGAACAAGTATTTCGAATCATATGTACCCACATGAAGTCTATGCGTATTGACAAGCCAACAAGTTTTGATTTTTATTGAGTTTATTCTTCTTTTCCATCATGTAAAACCATTGACAGTTTTGGTTACTAAATTAGTTTTTGGTTTGCTACATTTATCAAAAGTAGTTTAACAAATAACTGATCGCATTCAATTAAGAAATTGTAGACTCAGAGCAATGTTAATGCTTGTTAATTTTTGGTTTGTGGCATACCTAAGTTTCAGTTCTCAAATTAGCTTATTGTCTGAGCCAAAATGTTGCACATTAAATTGATGACAGTTGTATGAGGTACTTGACAACTACTATGGCATCCAATGTAATATATATTGGATGTATTATGTATTGTATATGGATTGGAAAATAATCATTTCTGAGGTTCGATTCCCACCGGTCATTCCCTTCTTAGGAATTGTACTAAAAAATTAAAAAATGACCGATTAGTTTTCTAATTTTCGCTAAACATACTAATATTTTTAAACCTAAACATTCATTTCATTTATTTTTTTGACAAAACATTCAATATATATGTCTTGTATAATTTAACAGCTCATAACTTTACTTAAACGAGTAGAAAGCTTACTGATATACTCTAATCTGCCTGCTCATTTTTATGAAGATTGAATTTAGAGGATGGAATTTATTCAAATTCAAAACTTGATATGCTTTTTTGGTTGGAATATTATGTTTGTATATCATTTAGTAAAGCATTTGATAATATGATAAGAAAATATTTCAGGAAATAACTTGAAAAATTGCTTATTGGTGAGATGAGGAAAAGTAATTGACAAGTTAAAACGACTTCAACAATTAAGTGCGGCATATGTTTGAAAAATAAAATTTATATGACACAAGATGTTAATAACAATAATATTGAAATTTCTACATTTTATTCTTCTCCTGAAACTTTAGCCGTAGAATTATGCCATATTTTTATTCCAAAAATAAATGAAACAATTAACAAATAAAACACAAAATACTATCGTCTGCGTTGAGAAAATATTTCCTTTTGTGTCCTCTTCCATCTGAGTATAATTGGGATCGACCCTGGGCCAATCGCCATTATAACACAACACTTTACGACTGTAGTACCATCTTGATCCCCTCATCCATATAATCCAAGTACATAAGATAAAACACCAATAACATTTTTTAAGCTCTTATACGATATTTGCTTTCAACAAAAAAAAAAAAAAAAAAAGCTCTTACAAGATATTTGAAAGATTTGGAGAGGTCCATGAACACCCTTAGGCCTACACCACAATATGAGCACATTTCATGCACGTGAATATAATGAATTTTTTCATAGTTGCCCTACATAACTCACCAAACGAGTACTTGTAGATGAGCATAAATGCCTTTTATCAGCAACTTTATAAGGAAGGTTGAACAAAAGCAACTAAAACGTTTTCACAGTGCATTCCTGCTCTGAACCATTTTGATGTGTTTTTCAGATCCAAGCAAGTATAAGATAAATGTCGGGTGTCATGATAACAAATCATACAACATCATGTGTAATGCATATACATAATACACTTGGTGTATGATAAAGTACAGACACCTTTTGTGTGATAAAGTCAAGTGTCTAATTCCACAAAAATAGGACACTTAGGTGGTAAATGTTTTATATCAAGCGAATTCACACAAGGTGAAACATCTACAAGACCCCTGAAAATGAAATATAAGCTTAGGGAATTCAACAAACCATTAAACCCATAAATTATACCACCACTTTCCTGCAAAATATAATTATTGATTATAATTTCCATCAACATGCATTTCAGTAGCTATTTTACAATTTCAAATGTACGGCCCTATTTTGGGGCTTTATAACACCAAGCATCAGTTTGATGCAATAATGCATGTATTTATTAATAAAGAATGACAATTATAAAAACCCTATTATATTCCCCAATTTTCTTTTAAGAAAAAATGTTTATACCCAAAGCTAATTATCGATTCTATATTAAAATTTGAGTAGCTGAGGCAGTAATGACGGTGTGGGTTCACAATGTCAAAGCTTTCTGGAGTTTGAAAAGCCACAAGGCAATCTGCATTCCAAATAACCGAGCTTCTAATAGAAACTCCTCGACCCACACATGAATGTGAGATAAAAAGGACGTACTATGCGAGAGTTTTGAATAGATCACTGCTTCAGAAGAAACTCTTCCAACAATCAGAAATGCCTCAACAGAAGATCCTTGCATCTGTTTTAGAGACAAAGAGGTATTGGTAAGGATCATGAAAGAAGAGTTAATGTAACAGTTTGAGGTACATTTATTTTCAAAAGATGGAATAATAGAACCTCTACATATACATATGCTTGCCACAGGGACACCACAACTAAAAATAATCATGTTGGGGAACACGGTGTGATTAACAGGTTCACTCAATTGAAAACAACCAATCAATCGAATGTAGCATTCAAAGGTCGAAACTTCTCAAATACTCTTCTTAGAAAATTCCAACTGGACCAAACATGTGCATGAGGATGTGCAAGCAGCTATAGTTCAATTTTAAAGTTTACATGTACCAGCGATCTATTAACTGCACGTATGCAATCATTTGTTTTAAGCATCAAGAGTATAACACGAGGTAGTCTCCTGAGAAGCTCAGTGATTTGAGGAAAGTATTCGGAAGCATACATCTGCAGAGCAAAAACACAAAGGGAAAAAAAAAAGAAAGAGAGATAATTATCAGTAACCTCAGATAACTTGAAATCTTGCATTTTAATTAACTCAGAAAACCAAAATTACTTGCATTATGCTTCTTTTAAAAAAAGTCTAAAGAAAATTACAGATAGCACAGGCAGTGAATCAAACAAGATATTTTGTGAAACAAAAACACCATTAGTGTTCATGAAATTTAAACCCAATCCATATAAACAGAAGGAAAGATCCTCAAGAGACTTCTTGAGCACAATATTTAAGCATGTGGTCACCTGGAGTTCTGCACGATCACTGTCAGTGCCCTGAACCACCAGATGATCCATAGCAGGATCAATGACTTTTTCCCAAGGCTTCATCGTAAGGATCGCGGCAAACAATGCATAAAGATCCTCTCCTGCACCTAATTTCACACTATTTTCCTTAATTGCGTTGGCATCAGAAAATATTAAACCCTGTAATATATGCCGAGGCGCCACACCACCAAATGAGATTTCAGAGGGAGGAAAACAAACGTAAAACACACACTCACACATACAAAATTTTACAGAAATCATGCACCTTCCACAGGGCAGCATAGTTAATTCGCATGGAGAAGTCAAGATCCTTGTATAAACCATGGTCCAACAACACCAACTGTGGTTTTTTCTTTCCTGTGTATCAGAAAGAAACGTGAATATAAAATTATGCCAATAAATACTACTGTCAAATTCCACAGGAACAATGGGCTACTTGCATGAAAGGAAAAGGCAAAACTATGAGGGTGTTTGGCTAAGCTTATTCAGAAGATCTTATAAGCTCCTACATCTTAGAAGATGTTTTAAGAGCTTATAAGATGTTAGATCTTAATTTGACAAAAAGTTGTTGAAGTTTTTGGATAAAATGAGATAGTGGAGCTTATAAGATGTTAGCAATGATAGTTTTGTAATTAAAACGGTCAAAAATCAATGGAGGTTGTTAAAATAACATCTTATTTTGAAAATAAGTTGGGAACCCTCACCATTTTTCAGAACAACTAGTAAGCTCCTAACATCTTATTTGGGAGCTTATAAGACTTTTTTTTAAATATTTTACCAAACCCTAATACATATAAGATGTTTTGAAGAGCTTATAAGCTCAACCAAACACCCTCTAAATTGCAAGCATGTAAGCACCGGTCAAATTTAACAACTGCATAGGCAACTTCAAGAGAGTGAATTATGAAGAAACAACGGATAGTAATTGTTAGATATGCTAATGAATTGGACTTATAATGGCGAACAAGAAATATTTTAATATAACTATAATAGGATGTGATTGCATATGTTTGAATGCACATGAGAATGCTAATCATATGCAACTAAAATTCGGCGCACAAGAAATAAATATGTTAAGGAAAGTTGTAAAATTTGTCCAGTAACTTGGGCTCTTTAGACTTTGGTCCACTAAATTGTCAAAGTTTGGTCTTAGTTTAGTAACTTTAAAAGTTTGGGACATTTAGTCCGAATTTTCATCGAAATTTTTTAATTTCACCGGAAGTTGTTGATTCGGACCAGAATGTTGAAGACATGGCAACAAATTGGGGTTTTTTTAAATTTTTAAGGAAAATTGTGACGTGTTCGTTGACTATATATTTAAGTTTGAGAAAAAGATAAAAAAAAATAAATAAAAATGGCAGAAGCAATAAAATCGAATTTCGATGACAAGGTTCTAATAATTTGGCTTGATCCCCTACAATGCTTACTTGTTATTTTTGTTTAATTTGTT
Source organism: Rehmannia glutinosa (assembly GCA_016081115.2). Classification (NCBI taxonomy): domain Eukaryota; kingdom Viridiplantae; phylum Streptophyta; class Magnoliopsida; order Lamiales; family Orobanchaceae; genus Rehmannia; species Rehmannia glutinosa. The sequence continues at coordinate 29,281,871 of CM071929.1, read as the reverse complement.
TTGTCAAACTTATATATACAGTCAGCCAACACGTAGCAATCTTCCATCCAAATTGAGAAATTACCCAATTGGTTGTCCATGTCCTTAACGTTTCGTTTCAAATCAACAATTTTCGGCGAAATTAGAATTTTTTGACGAAAATTGGACCAAAATGTCCCAAATTTTTAAAAGTTACTGAACTAAGACCAAGCTTTGACAACTGTTGAGATATTGTAAAATATATAATGAGTGCTTTATCTTTAGGGTAGTGCTCTATCTTTGGGGTTTAGTGCCCTATCTTTGGGGTTTAGTGCCCTATCTTTGGGGTTTATGTTTTCTTCTTTTTTCCTTAATTCATGGGCTAATTAGGTAGTCTTTAGCCTATATAATGTATGCATTCCTTCATGTTTTATACAAGATGAAATACATTTAGTTTCATATGTTTTTTTTTTCAACATTAGTTTTTCAGTTTTTTTCCCTATCAAATCACTGTTCATACCGGAATCACTATTCACGTCGCGTACTGTTCACCGAAGATACTGTTCACGCCAGTATATGCACCGGAACACTGTTCACTTGCGTAACTACTGTTCAATCCCGACATCACTGTTCACGCCGAGGTACTGTTCACCGGAATCACTATTCACATCCGGAAAATATTATTTAGCTTGAACACTGTTCACATCCAGAAAAATACTGTTCAGTTCGGAAAAAAAACTCCCGACGGAAATCACTATTCACGCCGGAAAACACTGTTCGCATCTGGTTATTTAAGTCATAATGTTTGATTCTTCTTTCAAAACAACGAGGCTAGTCTCGCATGCCTTTCAAGGGCCCACGACCATTACAACCGACATATTGAATGGTAAGAATTTCTTGAAAACTGATTGTGAGTTTACTTTATCTCCCAAAGCGATTATACATAGTATTTCTGGTGGTGAAGCGGCGACTCAACAAGCAACCTCTTCCACCACTATAGCTCCTACTTGGTAATTCTACGTTTGTCTCTCGACTCTACACCTATGGGTTGGGTTTTGGATTCCGTGCTTCGATCACGTGGATCGGGTAATTCCTCCATTTTCTCGTAATTATCACAAACCAAATTCTCCCATTATGTTCTTTTGCGGATGGGTCTAAAATCCAAGCCCATCGGAGTTGGGCGGGTTTCACCAACTCCTCAATTCCATTGAGTTGATCTTATTGGTTCCTAATTGTCCTTTTAATTTGATATCCATAAGTAAATTAACTCGCGTTCCTTAAATTGCACCATAACTTTCACTTCGATTCTTTTTGATCTGAGAGGCCGGGAACAGGCGGACAATTGGCTCGGGATCGAATCTCGTGGTCTTTACTACCTTCAACCAACAATTTCCACTCTATGTACCGCCATCGCATCCCCGATCTTCTTCACCATCGTTTGGGTCATCCGAAGTCCGCCTTGAGTTAAAAACCATGGTATCCGGTCTTTCACAGTAAGTCTTTAAATTGTGAGTCTTGTTAATTAGCAAACATGTTCGAACCTCTTTTTCTAATCGTATTAATAACAAAGCTCCATCTCTCTTTGATATTGTCCATTCTGATGTTTGGGGTCCGAGTCGTGTTCCGTCTATCTTAGGTTATCGGTATTATGTGACTTTCATTGATGATTTTTCCCGGTGTACTTGGGTTTTTCTAATGAAAGATCGTTTTGAGTTGTTTGGTATTTTTGAAACTTTTGCCTCAGAATTTAAGACTCAATTTGGTAAAATGATTTGTGTCTTGCGTAGTGATAATGCAAAAGAATATTTCTCTGACCATTTCAATTCCTTTACATGTTCCCATGGAATTATACATCAATCCAGTTGCCCCCATACACCTCAACAAAATGGGGTAGGTGAACAAAGCATGACATATTGTTGACACATTTCGCACCTTGTTGATATATGCCAACGCACCTTTAAAGTTTTGGGGTGATCTTTGTCTTGACCGCCACTTATTTAATAAATCGAATGCCATCCTCTCGTATTGAATGGTCGGGTTCCTACTCTATTTTGCACCCTACAACCCCTTTATATGTTTCCCCTCGTATTTTTGGTTGTACTTGCTTTGTTCATGATCTATCTCTGGCCGTGATAAATTGTCCGCCTTTCGATCTATCAAGTGTATTTTTCTTGGTTACTCCCGTTCTCGAAGGGTTACCGCTACTTTCCTCCAACAAACCGTTTCTACATTTCGGCCGATGTTCTTTCTTCGAGGACATATCATACTTTGCCGAAACTACTATCCCTTCTCACGACTTGGATCGGGTTTTGCCTATACCCTACTGGAGTTTCTTCAACGAGTTCGAGCCTTGTTTCCCTGCATTGCGGATGCATCTTCTCCACAATCTCCACCACCTATAAATCGATTTGGGATTACTTATGAAAGACGGTCCGAGCCATGATCCTTCGAGATCTGTTAGGAGATCTCTCTCCCGCACCCGATCCACCTAGTTCACCCGATTTGCTATTGCCATCCGCAGGTATACGCTCTACCCGTAACCCTTATCCTATCTATAATTTTCTCGTCCTACCATCGTTTGTCTCCCACATATGTGTTTTTGTTTCTACACTATCTTTATTTCTATTCTAAGACACTTTCCGAAGCACTATCCCATCCCGGATGGAAACAGGCCGTGATTGATGAGATGTCGGCCTGATTGCAATCATACTTGGCGAACTTGTTCCCCTTCCGCCTGGAAAATCTGTTGTTGGTTGCCGTTGGGTGTTTCTTTGTTAAGATCGCCCTGATGGACAAGTCGATCGCTTGAAAGCTCGCTTGCAGTAGCGAGGATACACACAAGTCTATGGTCGGGATTACGGTGATACTTTTTCTCCGGTTGCAAAGATGTCCTCGATTCGTTTATTCTCGCTATGGCATTTTTGCTTTGTGAAACATTGGCCCTCTTTCGGTTGGACATCAAGAATGCCTTTTTGCACAAGAACTTGGAAGAGGAGATTTATATGGAGCAACCTCCTGGTTTTGTTGCTCGGGGAGTCCGGTTTGGTATGCAAGATTACGTAAATCTTTATATGGTTTGAAACAATCACCTCGAGGGCTTGGTTTGGCCGATTGAAGAAAGTTCTTCAATAATTTGGTATGATCCATTGCGAAAGAGATCATTCCGTCTTCTTCCGATGCTCTCAAAGCAAATAGATATATATACCTTCAGGGTCTATGTTGATGACATTGTAATTACGGCGATGATTGTGAAGGTATCAAGGCATTAAAACAACACTTATTTCAAAATTTTCAAACTAAGGACTCCAGTCCTCTTCGTTATTTTCTTGGGATTGAAGTAGCTCAATCAAAGTTAGGTGTTGCTATCTCTCAAAGAAAATATGCTCTTGATATTCTAGAAGAAGCAGTCTTACTGATTGTAAACCGATTCTTGCTACTCCAATGGACCCTAATGTAAAGCTCCTTCCTAATCGGGAGCTCTATCCGATCAGGGAAGATCACAGAAGGCTAGTTGGAAAGCTAAATTATCTCACCATGACCGGACAGGACATATCTTTCCCGGTAAGTATAGTAAGTCGGTTCTCAACTCTCCTCGTGATAGTCGTTGGAATGCGATTATTCGAATTGTCAAGTACATTAAAGGGTCACCTGGGAAGGGACTTGTTTTCACCGATAGAGCCACACTAATATCATGGGTATTCGGATGATCGATTAGGCGGGAGATGAGAATGATCAAGATCTACTTACAGTTCTTGTATATTCATAGGAGGAAACATGATTTCATGGAAAAGTAAAAATTTGATTGTTGTTGCTCGATCAATCAATACGGAGGAGTATCAAGTATGGCTCATGCAACATGTGAGCTTTTGTGGCTCAAACATTTATTGCAAGAATTACATTTCGTGATGTTGGTCTATGGAGCTCGTGTGTGATAATCAATCGCCTTTGCACCTCTCCTCCAATCCAGTTTTTCACGAGAGGACGAAACATATAGAAGTCGATTGTCATTTCCTTAGAGAAAAGATTCTCTCGGAATCATCAAGACCTCATTTGTTAACTCTAGAGATCAACTTGCGATATTTTCACTAAATCTCAACGTGGTCCTCGAATAACTTATATATGTGACAAGATGGATGCATATGATGTATATGCTCCACCTCGAGGGGAGTGTTGAGATTTTGTAAAATATATAATGAGTGCTTTATCTTTAGGGTAGTGCGCTATCTTTGGGGTTTAGTGCCCTATCTTTGGGGTTTATGTTTTTTCTTTTTTCCTTAATTCATGGGCTAATTAGGTAGTCTTTAGCCTATATAATGTATGCATTCCTTCATGTTTTATACAAGATGAAATACATTCAGTTTCATAACAACTTAGCGGACCAAAAGTCTAAAGATGCCAAGTTACTAGACCAATTTTACAATTTTTCCAATATGTTCTCATAAATCAGAGAAAAGCGGGGAGTGGGAGCAACATAAAAAAGGTTTCTCAATGTTATCACATTAGCAACTTTTTCTATTTGTCCCCATCTGATTTTGGAAAACATGAGTCTTTTATAGCATCACCAAGCAAACTTTTTTATCAAAACAAACATCCAAAATGTAGATCTCACACACCCAATAAGCCAGAATTAAATGATCGTACCAGGATATTGCTAATATGTGCATATAATATGCAACAAAATCAATTAACTCAGAGCATAAAGGCAGACGAGGAATGCGAGTTAAATGAAGAAGTTTGTAATGAATAATCAGAAAAATGCCTCACCAAAAATGCTCCTATTGCCAGAAGGCAAAGGGCGAACTAGCACATTTGCAGCATGTGGATCACAGTGAACAAAACCATGTTTAAACATCATTTCAGCAAAAGCTTGACTTAACTGCAAAGAATAAAACAAACATCTTTTCAAAATTAAGTGGGGGAAAAGAAAGTATTTAAGACGATATTGCTACAGAACTTTTCATGCACTCCAGGTTAATAATGGAGGCGTTGATAGAGTCCTATTATCTGCTTATTAAATATGTAATATCAAGTGCTGTAGTTATGCTGCAACTGCTTTCATGATACAACTAGGCAGAAAGGCAGAAAATGAGACAAAAACTCAAGCCGAATGAAATCCAAATTGAAAGCAATATTCCAAATCAACAGTTTGGTCTCCCCAATTTTTTAAGATCATGATAGAAGAAGTGCATAAACTTACCAATTTTGAAACATCACTTGGATGAATTTCTAGCTTCTGTAGGGTCCTAAGATCATTTACTTGTGCCCCATCAATAAATTCCATCACCAACAACTTAGAGGTACTCAAGTTCCAATGTATTTTCGGAGCATAAACATATTCAGAAATATGCGGAGAAAGCCTCCGAAAGTTGTCCATACATTTTATGTTATTTTTGGCCTCAATCAAGAAATCCAACTCCTGCAAGTCATTAGAACCTATCAAAGCCATGTTCATAGAAGTGATAAAATAGTTACAAAGAGGACCTTCAACCAAGATGTCTAACTACCAAGAAAACAATAGTAATTTGTCAAATCCTGTTTCCTAGAAGTGGAACAATTTAAAAGAACGTGGAACTTAGGAATGATGCAAAAACCAAGAGAAACGACAATAGTAAGACCATCACAATGGCAATGGAATGCATAATAGTACTCATAATACCGAACAATCACATGTTAATTTTGAGATTATTGCATTAAACATCAACATGTATATAAACATAGTTAATGTGAAGAGCTGTGAAATACCAATGAAATTAACCAAAAAAAATACGCAGAAGCAAAAGTGGAGGTAGAAGTCATCTCATTAGATAATAATAAACTATGCAGGGTACTTGGTGTCACAAAAAGCAGATACACATCCCCAACAGTACAAAAATAACATGAAGTGCCAAAAAGCTCCTTATACCATCACTTTACACAAAGACAACAATTATTTATAGCAAAGAATGACAAAAAAAATATGAAAAGCTAGTGGAACTCAGAAACAAACCTTAGGTAAACTTTCCCGCATTTCATCTACCAACCACCTGTACAAAATAAAAAAATAAAACTCAAATTTTGTACAAGTTAAAAAAAATTAAAACAGGGCAAATAAGTTGTACATTGAAGATTATGAACATTGTTTTCACTCTAAGGGTGACTTAGAATCACGTGAATTCGTTTTCAACCTGTAATCAAAAGAAGGAAAGAGCCAATGCAAAGTGTTTACGATTAATTCCACAGTTGCATAATCAGCAGCAGCAGTATCCGTCATGTGCGTATGTTGAACCTAAAGTGGATAAAATAATAAAGAAATGAAAGTATGATAACAAAACATTTAAACATCAATGCTACAAAAGCATAAAAGTTTGGGATTTTTGACACCTTCACAGCAACTTTTTGTCCATCACGAGTCCGAGCAACGTGAACCTGTGCCAAAGAAGCACTTGCTATGGGGATAGGATCAAATTCATGAAAAATCTGTCAAGAGCAACGCTTGGATCAGCAATCCAAAAGATTGGATAACTCGGTTAACAAAATTGACGATTGTATACATCAATGTACCGAAAAATCTAGTAAATCCTTGGATGATCTAGACTATCTACATCAGTTTCAAGTGCCTCTTGATTCAAGTATTGCACTTACATCATCAGGTGCCCCTCCAAGTTCTTTCTTGACAACTTCACGCACTTGGTCATATGATGAAACTGGACATCTATTCAGCATTGACTGACTCATTATCTGGACATACTCATCTGGCACCAAATATTCCTGAAGAAGACAACTCTTGAAGTTCTGCCACTATAGACATCTTGAAAGAGAGCAAAATATACCATACCAGCTGACTAATATGTTGACCTAGCTTGATGTATATTCCACCATTTTTGAAGCAAAGTTCTTGAAGTCTAAGTGCACTCCTGGCATGAACTTCACGCTTAGTTCTTTCCCTTTCAAAGCTACCCTCAGGCAATCCCCAGAGAGAGTATTCATAATCTAACAACAAATCATAAGCCGTGAGATCTCCAAAATAATGCTGCAAAGATTAGTTGAGAAAAAGCCTATAAGCTATTAGTCCAATCTAACAGAAAGTAGCGGATATAAGGTTGCAAACAAGTAGAGTTGGTTGGGCTCTGTTAATATTCATAAGCTCAACGTCCAGCTCATCTCAAAAGTTTTGAGCTGAAGCTTGGTGCTCTAGGTTTTGCTATTGGTTGTACCTTCTTCAATCTTGAGATCTCACGCAATAATTGATCCCAAGCTATATTAGATTTTTTACTTTTAATGAAATATTTTAAACATTGCAAGTTCTAACCCTGCAAATATTTTCTGAACACCATATTTCCTTACAATTAGTAAATTATTCATCAAATTACTCAAATGGGAAGCAATATTCGAAGAACCGAATTTTTATATAATATTTGTCACTACCCATATTAGCAGCTAACTGACCCTAGAATTAAATTACAACACTTTTAGGTTGTATTTGGATAAAAGGATTTGGATTTGAAAGGAGAATTTCAGAAAAAGATTTCAAATGACTCCACATTAGTTTGGATTTAAAATCCACCAAGATGACTCGAAGAGAGCTCCAAATAGGTGCTTTAAAGATTTGATACCCATTGTAGTTTGAGATTACCCAAACAAGCCCATTGGACTAATTGTTACGGATTTTAAATACTTAACTTCAAATCCTTCCATCCATATGCAACCTTAGCCAATAACCCTTCACTGCAGCTTTTGTTCTCTAGGTCAGATCAACTATTTTTCAGTACTCTGATTCCATAGCATTCTAATTATAGACCCCAATGTATCAAAGCCTTCGGAAACCTTATTCCATCTGCAAAATTTTATCTGATCCTCTCCCAGAGTCGGTTTTTTTCACTGGTTTCAATCAAGCAGCAGTTGTATAGGGGATTTCAAAGAGAGACATGAAGCATTTGAGAATGTTGTGAGCGATACTACTTGAGCTACAAGCTCATGGTATCTTGAGTAAATATTATGTTCATGCCTAAGATTAATTGTAACTAAATGCGTCATTTTCCTTATTCTTTAAAGCAAACATTTCGCTTTGCTCAGAAGCTATCTCAAATGTTAAAAAACTAAGGCAGTGGACATTAGAGGTGTAACTCTTTCTAGCCTCTCTTTGGCTTTGGAAATATTGATAGCAGCCTATAACATATATGACAATGATAATAGAAATATACAGTGCGATGGGGAACAAGTATGCATATTATAGTTTTTATCATGAAATTCCATGTGGATTCTCTGTCATCGAACTTCACAAACTCAGAGGAAACTTTGGCATATCAAATGAATCAGTAGCCTTGTTCCCATTGCCAACAATTCATTATGTGGCAAATTTGTCATTTGATTTTTCAATTACATGTTGCCTTACTTAACTGAAGCAAGCTGGATTATGTAACACATGTCCATCCATATACCAGGTAAAATACAATAAAATCATATCCAAGACAATCAATCATGAATGCAAAGTAAATGATTAATAAAAAATACGGTTTTGCTGAAAATGTGTTCTAAACATTCTATCAAATTCACAAAACATACATCTTCACTTAAGTGAAGTTGTAACCTATCGTCCAGCAAACCAGAAATAGAAATGTAAAAACAATTTGCAAAGAAAAATGGAAAAAAAAAAAGTTTGATCATGCAAATAAGTTAAATACATCTACACCAAATAGCATACATGACAACATTTGAAATTTCAATTTTCTTTTTGCATCGGTCAAAAAAAAAAAAAAAAAAAAAAAGCTAGCGAAACACAACGTAGAACAGATTGAAGAGATTAGCAATTGAACGTACCGAAGGCAATGGTGGCGGCGGTGAAAGCGTCGCGGAAAAGGCGGACAGGTACAGCGGTTGAGAGCTTGAGAGCGGAGGCGGGGTCATCCGAGCTTGCAATCGCCACCGCTCCGGCGCCGGCTCCGCCGGACACAGTAGCCGCCAAAAGCAGTTTCGTTTTGGCGCGCCACAGATATCTGGCCGCCATTTTCTCCTCCGCTATTCTTTGATTTTTCTTCCTTATTCGGCCAAAAATGGTGAGCGGAAGAAAATGTTCATATTATTTACAATGCTCCTGATTTTGCGTCCATAAAATGCCCGCAAATTTAATGCCTCTTTTCTTGTTACCATCGTTAAGCCAATTAGTCTTTATTCACGCCGTCAGTCTTAAATGTTCATCATTAATTCAAACAAAATTCTAGATGATTATTTAAAATTATTTTGTTTACATCGTTTAATTTAGGGATAATTACAAAAGACCCCTGAAGTTTAGGCTAATTAAAAAAACCTGATATGTTTCAAAATTAAGAAAAACTCCTAAGTTTGATTTTATCTATAATTTAAGGAGGTAATTGTAATATTTTTTAGAACATGGGGGCTTGGAAATAATTTTTATTTATGAAGGGCAAAATGTAAGATTAAATCAAAGTTTAGAGATTTTTTTATAATGGTTTTCTTGTAATTAATCCAAATCTTGTTTTTTTAATTACCCCTTAATTTTAAAGTAATAATTGACAGCAAGGAACTAGATGTCAAAATTCAAATTGCTCCGTCAGTTCCAATTTATTATCTATTGATGCTTCAAAGTAAATATACTTTTTACTTTTTTTTAAAAAAATTGTTCTCTTAATTAAAGAATTTTCATAACACTACTGGCTCTCACGTAATAATGTCCATGAAATTTAAATTCCATTTAACACTGTATTAGATTAAAAATAATCCGTACTCAAAAAAAAGATTAAAAATAATCCGGTCCCACAGTTGAAACATAACGGTTATATTCAAGCGAATAAATATTGTCGAAAAAAGTTTTTGTTTAAGGTAATGAAATATTATTTATGAATGTTCTAAAAAAACATTGTGCTGAAGAGGGAAAATAAATTATTAAATATAGTGTGACTGAGTGTGAAAACCAATATTGAAAATTTACGAAATAATTGATTCCTTTGATGTCGGGCTGCAATCAATTGGGCTTGGGCCGAGTTTGTAAATTTTATGTACCTGAGAGATGCCATTTATTAAGTATTTAGGTCCATTTGTATGCACTTCAGAATTGAGATACCATTTATCAAGTTTTTGAGGACCCAAATCAAAATTTGCTCAGACCTAGACTTAATAGGTAGACCCACTATAATCATAATCATTTGATTCGTTTACAATTTAGAAATATTAAAAATTATTTCGTAAATTTTTAATATTATTTTTAGAAATATTGATTGACACTCAAGAGAGTGAGTGACACACAAATGGCATGTGAAAGTCCAAGTTTAAGTTAAACATGTCATTTTGAAGGTAAAGAATTGATATTAGGCATTTCATTTACAGTTTTCAATCACTGATATACTTTCTCCAAATCAGTTCGGATCATCTATTTCAAATTTTGTTTGATCTCATATTTCAAGTATATTAAATACACGGGATGATACATAGTTTGTAATAAAATATTGACCCTTTTATCACAAGAAAATAATCGTACATCATTTTCTAAGTTTATTATTACTATTAAATTTCGACAAAATCTTGTTTCAATTTGACTACAATGTATTTAGTTGATAGCGGCTAGTTATGGTACGTGGAAGATTTGGTGGGAACTCATACTGAATAGCATTCGTATGGGTTCGATTCGATGAGAGATCAGCATTATTAGATTGGGGAGTCGAACATAATTGTTCTCTTTACCTGTGAGGATCTGGTTGTACGTCAGCAAACCCCATCAAAATACTGATAGTAATAAGCGATCGAAGTTGTTGTCCTCAGGCATAGTAAGGCGTAAGCCTGAAAGTTGAGTTATAAAAAAAAAAAAAAAAAAGAAAGCAAACGTAAGCTTATCACTTCCCACCCACCGAAAGGTGAATCAAAAATAAGGATTTCAGATTGATGGCTATGTGCGCTAAGGCCAATAATCGAAAAGATATTTTAATTTGTTGTATCGAAAAGTGAAAAGGAAAAGGAAAAGGCCAATAAGGTTTCATGTCGTAACATTGGTATTCTCGTAACATTAAAGTGTATCAACACAAGGAGGTGGATCAACAACGGTTTTCTCGTTGGCCGATGAGACGACTGGATGAACACTGCGCTGCACACCAAAAGCCTTCGCTGGTGCAGACGAAACAACATCAGGAGAAGCTGGAGTCCTTAAAATAAATACGTACGCGTCCATTATTCAGGGTGTTGGAACGGGTATCGGAGTAATTGTACGGGATCACCAGGGCCAAGCTTTAACATCTCTTACAAGGTTTTATACTGAGGTATTTGACGTTACTATAGCTGAGGCCATTGCTTGTCGAGAGGGGATGAAGCTAGCAAGGAACAACGGACGGGGAAGCATACATATGGAAACTGACAGTCAAGTTCGTCTTTCAAAAATCTCCAGCGCCTCTATCGATCTGTCTGTTAGAATAATTAACATACATTTTTGTAAGATAAATTTGGAAGAAAAATTTTATATAACTTGGAGTCTTGAATGCAAGAACTTGATTAATACAAATGGAGGCTACCCAATATATATAGGAGCAAACCCTAGAAGACACACAAAGGGAAATTACAAAACTACCCTCACAAATATAAACTAATAACTAATTATAATTCTAACATCCCCCACAAACTCATGATGATGTAGTAGAAATCATCGAGAGTTTGCCAACAAAAAACAAAAGCGGAGCGGATGTGACTTGGTGAAAAGATCGTAATCAGTAAAGATGATGAGATGAAAGGTAAGTGGAGTGTCCCATGTTGCGGTGATGACGAGTGACATGACAATCAATCTCAATATGCTTTGTTCTTTCGTGGAAAAGCGAGTTGTGAGCAATCTGAATAAGCACTTTGGTTATCACAATGCATAGGAGTAGGTGAGGACAAATGAACACCCATATCGCAAGAAGAAGCCAACGTAACCAAACTATTTCGGTTGTAGTAGAAGCCATTGCCCGATATCGCCCTCTGTGGAGGATCGAGACACAACATTTTGTTTCTTACTCTTCCAAGAAATAAGTGAGTCTCCAAGAAAAACACAAAAACCGGTGGTGGATTTTCGATCGTAGGATCACCGGCCCAATCCGCGTCGAGAATATGCCTCAACTCTAATGAAGATGTAGATGGAAACAAAAGACTCTCGAAAAGAGTACCACGGAGGTATCGCAAGATACGAGTAAATGACCCAATGAGCGGTAGTGGGGCAAGTGACAAACCGACTCACAATATGAACCGCATATGCGATATATCGGACGCGTAATGGTTAGATAAACCAAACTTCCAAAGCAATAGTGCGATATAAAGTAGGATCGAGACAATGGTGTGCCATCGAAGGAGAATATCGAACATTAAGTTCAAGAGGCGTATCAACCGTCCGAGTATCGAAGACGAGCTCGATCAAGTATGTCGACAATGTACTTGGGTGTGAAAGAAGATAACCTCGAGGGGAGCGGGCTACCTCAATACCCAAGAAATATCGCAAAGGTCCCAAATCTTTCATTTCAAAGCGAGAAGCTAACTCGATTTCAACAATGCAATCCCATCAACATCATCACCGGTGATGATCATGTCATCAACATATAAGGAAAGAAGAATAATACCAAAGACATGTACGCTTGAAGAAAAGAGCGGAATCATGGTTCTTTGGAACTAAAACCAAGTGAAGTAAGCACGACAGAGAATTTTTCAAACCAAGCCCGTGGAGCCTGTTTGAGACCATACAATGCTTTCTTAAGCTTGCAAACTTCGCCACGATTATGAGGAACTCCGGTGGTGGGATCATGTAAACTTCTTCTTGAAGATCACCATTCAAGAAGGCATTTTTGACATCTAATTGAGATATGTGCCGATTTCGGATAGAAGAATAAAATAAGAGCGGTAGTCATTTTTGCAACGAGGGCAAAAGTTTCCTCATAATCCATACCATCTTGTTGTGAATAACCTTTAGCAACCAATCGTGCTTTTATATCGCTCAACCGAACCATCGATTTGGTTTTAATTTTATAAACCAACGCGAACCAATTGCCCGTTTACCAGGTGGTAAAGATACCAAATCCCAGTGTTTGTTTTATGCAAAGCGAGAAAGTTCCTCGAGTCATAGCATACGCCATAAAGGATCGATGAACGCCTCTTTATAGGAGTGTGGTTCAGAAATTTGGTGAATAGAGGACAAAAATGAAGCAAAGCGAGGCGGGAGAATAAGAGGAATAAACAAAGTCGGTAATCGAGTGGACTTACGTGTACGTTGGGGATATCGAGGAGGCAAATGATCCACAATTTCGGGAAGCGATTGGGGTGCCGTAGCATAGCAAGAGCGGAAAGCAGATGTCGATGAGTCTCTATCGTATTATCCGAGAATGGATCAATATGAACAAGATCGGTTTTGGAGATCTTATGAGGAGTAGAGGGAATAGAGAAGAATGGAATATGCTCAAGAAAAAATACATGACGAGACAGATATAATTTTTGAGCAACAGGATCAAAGCAACGATATCCCTTTTGACCTTCTCCATATCCTAAGAAAAACACAAATAGCTGAACGAGAAGATAATTTGTTGCGTTCAACATGAGGACGAAGGACAAAACATGCACAACCAAAGACTCGTAGGGACGAATAACTAGGGTGGAACCATATAGTCTACGAAATGGTGATAAATCGGATGTAATGGATGATGGAATCCTATTTATACAATGGACGGTAAGAACGGCTTCCCTTAATTCACTTGAACCGAACTAGATAGTAAAAGTGAGCGGCGGTTTCAATGATATGCCTATGTTTTCTTTTCAAAGAATACCATTTTGTTCGGGAGTATCTGCAAGAAGTTTGATGTAAAGTCCCATCCAAAGCAAGCAATTCATGAAAATTATTAGAGGTGTACTCCCCACCCAAGTCACATCTAAAGCATTTTATGATAGAGAGAATTGAGTTTTTACAAAAGCTCGAAATGAAGTATATATGCTCGAGAAAATCGAACGATGCTTCATAAAATAAACCCAACAATAACGAGAATAATCATCAATAAAAGAGACATAATATCGAGAACCCCCTTTGTGGGAATGGGAGCAGTCCCCACACATCGAGAATGAACCAAATCAAATGGCGCAGATAGAATTAGAAACACTTCGTTTAAAAGGTAAAGCGGAAAATTTTGCGGTTTACAACCACTACAATCGAAATATCATGAGATGACAATTTTCCTAATGAACTGTAGAAGCCAAAAATCTTAAACGTGAAGACGAAACATGACCCAAACGAGAATGCCACAAATAAAAGCTAGGCGATGAAGGACTCAAACGAAAAGAAGACAAATCAACAAGTAGAAGGCTGCGATAGAGGGTACTACGAGCTCATCCAAAATGTATAACTCTCCTTTCGCCTACGGCTGTCCCAATCGGCTTAGGGAATGTGGATCCCGCACACAACAAGAAGTAGAAGAGAATGATACTAAGTAGTAGGAATCACACAATTGGCTAAATGAAACAAGATTTAATGTAAGTTTGGGAATATGGTAAACATGTGGAAGAGACAAGTGAGGTGTAGCTACGAGATCCAATTCTGCTAAGGGTAACAATGTACCATCGCCGGTAACAACAAGTCTAGCATATGTGGGTGAAATGGAAGTAAAACATGATATATCGGGGACATATGATGAAAAGCTCGAATCTAATACCCAAATAGAGGAAGATATACCGAGCGAGCTCGGAGTTGACAAACCCGAGGCGCATAAAGCATGAGATGAGGCAAGAAATTTACGAAATTGTTCGGCAATTGTATCCAAGGTCGATTTGGATGTAAGAGTTCCGGATGTCACGAGAATCGATGAGGGTGCAGTGCGGCAACACGAGTCGGGGGGCGGCCTAAAACCACGTTGATTTGGATGGACAAAGCGATGTTGGGGAGGTCGTGGATTTTTTCGTTGAAAACGTTGTTGGCCACCTTTATTCAACTCGGGACATTGAGCCTTCCAATGTCCTGGTTGTTTACACGATAACTACACTCATTATCAAAGCAACCTTTGGGTGCGGATGCAGAAAGAACGAGAAGATGGGACGATGGGCACGGCAAGAACGGATGAAGTAGGAAGGCAGGAAGAACTCCTTTCCTCGCCCGAGACTTTAGGCGTAATTCCTCTCGCTAACAATTCACCGACAAATGAGAATCAACATATGGTAAAGGAATACGGTGCAAAATATTTCCACGAAGAGACTCAAAATCATCCCGAAGAGCCATCAAAAATTGAACCAATCGTTGCTCTCTCTACGAGCAATATAGGGGGCAAATGCGCGAAGTTCAATAGATTGATGGCTAATTGATCCCAAAGATCGGTCATGCGAGAATAAAATTCTGACTGATCATATTTTTTTTGAAGAGATCGAATATCTATTTCAACCTGTAATCTTTGTTTAGCAAAATTCGATTGAGTATACAACCGTTCCAAATGATCCCAAACTTCTTTAGCAATATCATATTTAGCCAATTGCATACCAATAGAGTTCTCCTTGCATTGTTAACCCAAGTAATAATTTTGAATTGTTCACTTCCCAAACCTCTAACCTAATTCCATGTTAAACATATTTAGTATTATCTTTCTCAACAAGGATGTTTTTGTGTTCGAGAAATATAACTCCACAATTTTTTTCCTCTCAAAAAATTTCTCATGACATAACTCAATATGAATAATTCTTTCCATTCAAGCGTACACTAATCGACCGCAACGAATCATCTCTTTCACTAGCCATAATGAATAATGAGAAAATCAGCGAAATACCAACCAAACAACTAGATAGATCGATGCAAATACCCAACAAATCAAGCCAACTCTACCAACAAACTATTGCAAATAATCTGATTCTTGAGGCCAAAAAGATAGCAAACCCAACAAGTGCTAACAGATCGAAAATCGAATGAAAATAACACAAAGCTGCAACATACTCACTGTAATCGCGATATACCCACCGGATCCGAAGTCGAGAATGCTATTAAAACCTTGCTCTTGATACCATGTTAGAATAATTAACATACATTTTTGTAAGATAAATTTGGAAGAAGAATTCTATATAACTTGGAGTCTTGAATGCAAGAACTTGATTAATACAAATGGAGGCTACCCAATATATATAGGAGCAAACCCTAGAAGACACACAAAGGGAAATTACAAAACTACCCTCACAAATATAAACTAATAACTAATTATAATTCTAACACTGTCATATCTAGGAAACATAGTTTCTGATATTAGGGAGTTAAGTGCAGTATTGGTGTCATACCTGAACATATTCAACTTTGTGGTTAAATACATTTTCGGATTTCATCTCAAAAAAAAAAAAAAAAAGTGAGTATAAATATCATGTATGTCTCAACATATCCAACCAGTAAATAAAATAATTACAGTAAGTCTACTTTTCAAAGTCATCCAGCTCTATCTCAGGACAACTGCAGCATTTCTGAGAGCCAAGTATCGCTGAACATAATCATTCGGAAGAGATCTTATGACTTTGAATACTTCGGCATTCGCATAATGAAGCTTCGTTCTTGGATCGAAGTAAGGTGCCTGCACAAGAACAGTGTTTTGCATCTGAGTTCAATATTTTGTTTTCATTAATCATACAGAAGCCAGTGAACTCAGAAAACGCAGTGAAACAATATAAAAAATGTGTACATTTATTTCAATATGGATTAACAAAGGTCAACTATAAACCTAGCATATTGTGCTTGTCACAGTCGTTAAAAAAAAGGTAGAAGAAAAAAACAAGCATTCACTGTTTGCAGCTTAAATTCTAATGTAACTGTACATGTTCCGGTAATTAAATTAGTGATATTCATATGTAGGAGCTTTTTCTTCATTTGGTAACATACAAGGCCAAGATTATCAGCAACCACACAAATACTGGTTCATGAAAGAACACATCTAAAGGGCATAAACTCTCATGCAATGCCATTATTTCATCCAGTTCCTGACAAGAAAAACTTTAAATTATTTTGTGGGATAATTTACAAAAACTACCCTTGAAGTTTGGGTCAATTATAGAAAAACTTAGAGGAGTTTCAAAATTACATAAACTCACTAAAGGTTTGATTTCATCTTTACATTTTACCCCAACCGTTAGTTGACCTCATGGAATTTGCTGGAGTCATCAAATATCTTATTGTTATATCCCTCAAAGTTTCTAAATATTACAAATAGCCCCAACATTTTGTTGGTCATTGCAATGTTTAGAAAAATTGAGGGATGCAATTGTAACATGTAAAGAAAAGTTGGGTTTATTTGTAATATTTAGAAAATCAAGGTATATAATTGTAAAATATTTGATGAAATCAGCAAATTATGTTAGTTCAACTAACGGCTGGGTTAAAAATGTTAAGACGGGAGCAAATCCCATGTTTTTTTGTACTTTTGAAACTTTTCTGGGTTTGATTATTCCAAAACTCATGGGTGGTTTTGGTAATCATCCCTTATTTTGTTCATGGTGCAGAACTTCATATGGCGACCTTGTGAGCACAAAATCCCAAAATGCAGACTTAAGCATATACAGATAACTGATAAGAGATTCTATCGAGAGATAATTGCAATCTCCCATCACGTCACTTAGTCAAGTATGTCATAGAACTATGTTAACCAAAAAAGAAAAGAGAAAGGAACAAAAGAAATAAATACCTCGTATCCAGTTATATCACAGATTCTTTTGCATGGATGCGTTGATGGTGGTGATTCAATGTTAACATCTGCAAAGAACAGCAGAAAATACATCATTCACCATAAATAGTAAGATGTGCGCATTACTAATTCATTATGGTTCTGTTTTTTTTTTTTATACTTCATTGACATCTGCAATGTAATACAGGAATACTAGACCCTAAAATATTTCCTAAAACAAAATACAAGTTTTAAGCATGGATATATATATCAAATTAGCACTGTGAGAGTATTTGATAAAATCTTTACTAATTTTCAGACATAATCCAAATAATATTCCCAGTGCATATAAAAAGTATGCTGCAAGTATGAAAGTAATGGGGAAGAAAGGCTGCCAAGTTTGCGATATAAAACTCTGCATTTAATTTACTGTAGAGATAAGAACGAGGAAAACAGAAGGTCCATATGCTACACTGCATCGTTTACTTTGTTCATCTCTTCAAATTGACAGGCAAGACAAGACCTTGTCCTTGTGTTGTCAAAACTATTCATGCTCTGGTTACACAGATACAAAGCCATGCCAATACTCAATATATAAAGCAATCTTTTTCAACAATAACTACTCAATAATGGAAGAATAGACCAAATGACTAGTAAATAAAATATACTTTTAGCACAATTTTGTTCTTATGCCCGAAAATTTATTGAACCCTTTAAATATATGATCAACTCCAATATGTTATAGTATATCATCTGTTGCCACTAGTTAGCATGATCCTTCTTTTAACTTGAGTTGGGACCCTGGCATTTACTGCACGCACGAGCATGAAGTTCAATATTTTCTACAAGAAGTCCATAGAAGTTCAATGTAACTCTATTCCGCATCAAACAATGATACAAAGGAAGTCAAGATTTTTCAGAACAAGAGAGTGTATATGGCTATAAAGCTCAGGATTGACATTATCTTTGATCCACCTTCCAAAGGCGCTTTTTCAGATTTATGTGTAACCAATAATTAAACACTACATTCATTAATTAATAAAGATGATTCAAACACACATAACCAATTATCTTACAAGGTCTTACAGGAGTAAAGCATATACTCACAATTTGGTTCATTAGGAGGATAATTTTGGTAATTCTCAGCTTGAATAATCTGCTTGAGATGTTTCCACCTGACTCAGGCTTTTTCAGATTTATGTGTAACCAATAATTAAACACTACATTCATTAATTAATAAAGATGATTCAAACACACATAACCAATTATCTTACAAGGTCTTACAGGAGTAAAGCATATACTCACAATTTGGTTCATTAGGAGGATAATTTTGGTAATTCTCAGCTTGAATAATCTGCTTGAGATGTTTCCACCTGACTCTGGCTTGTCCCTTTGGATACTTCTCGTACATTTGAATCTTCTTAAACTTCATGTGAGTAGGCAACACCAATTCCGCTTCTACCACTTCGGGCTCCATCTACAAGCAGATGAAAAGCGTTATGGTACAAGAGAATACATAAAGAATGATACTTTGATATATGTATTTTCCATAATAATGCCAAAATATTCACGATTTCTCATTTTATGGACAAATTGATCTACCGTAGATTCGATCCTCAATCCATTATTCATCCATTCCCACTTCTTTTTATTTTGCAGACAATGTCACCCTTTGATCAAAAACTATGAGATAATCCGTCTAAAATTTCTTGAAGCTCATATAAAAGCTTGGCCAAATGAAGACTAAGAAACGCCTTAAAAATGAAAAATCTGCTCGGGAAGATATCAATCTGTCACCTTAAAAAAGCAAAAAGGAATAAGCTCAAAATCTGCACTACAATCTGCCCAAAAATAACTTCAGAAGTATCAGCTCAAAATTATAACTTTTAACGAAAACAATTAACAAAAACAAATAAAACTATCCAAAAATAAAATCAAATTTTGGACAAACTAGTAAACAGAGTTACGATGAAAATTAAACGAATAAATTAAAATCACGCATCTGAAAGACCACATTTCAAACCCTAATTTCCGCATCCCCTAACTGAGTATGATGAGACTTCCAGTAGATAACAAATAAATTCCAAACATTGTATATTCTAAAACTGGAATAACAAGAAAAAAAAGAATTTAACCAGATTGGCGGCAGTGGCGCGCGTCGGTGTAGCTCTCGGCTAACAAGTGAGACTGAGAAACAGGGCGGCAAGGAAATATAACAAGAAAAAAGAATTTAAAATTATGCCTCTTCTCTTGTTAGTTGTTAGGTGTTACCGTTGCTAAGGCAATCGGTTATAAACTAGTCGAGTTGAGGCGGAAATAATATTATTGAAGCTTGATTGAATTTTAATTGAGCTTAAATAATTGTGTTTGAATTTGGTTTGATTATTAATTCGGTTTCAAACAAACGAAACTTTTAATGAAAGCGTCAAACACGAATCAAGCTTGAGTAACTTGATTTTTTTCCCACATTTTTTTTACTAATCGAGCGAGTTCGAGCCGAACTTTACATCCTATCAAACATGGAAATGTGTTCAAGCTTGATTTGATATGTTAATGGACCGAGCTTAAACGAATTTTTATCGACCAACTTCAAATCGAACATCGAGTAACTTGGTTCGTTTCCAGCCAGCTCCTTCAGTTCCAATTTATTATCTATTGTTGCTTCAAAGTAAAATATACTTTTATGTTAATTATTCTCTTAAGTAAAGAAATTTCATAACACTACTCGCTCTCAATTATAATTTTAAGTAATAAATAAAGTACATGAAATTAGTATAATTTTTTAAAATTTCATTTAAATCTGTATAGATTAAAAATCCCACAGTTGTAATATAATGATTATTATTTAAGCGAAGAAATATTTTAGAAAAGAAAATTGTTTAAGGTAATGAAATATTATTTATGAATGTTCTAAAAAACGTTTTAATCTTCATGTTTGACACATGGATTAATAATAATTCAAAATTGAGAAAATGAATTGGTCAATCGAATCAACAAAGTATAGTGAACTGTGGGTTTTTCGCACAACTTATAATTAGAGTCAAAAGCAGTATTCTAAAAACGCGAGGCGTAGTCTAGCGCCAGAGGTGGGCTAGGCGGGAGTTAAGCGATGAGACAGGTGGAGTTAGGCGGGGCCTAATCGGAGAAATAAACAAGACGGATAAGGGGAGTCTAACGCCTAGACGGAGATTAATCGGGGCTAGGCGGGGTCTTTTAGAACAATGGTCAAAAGTCAATAATACTTTAGGACTCCTAGTTTGAAGTTTGAAATTGAAGAACGGATAGATGCCTTTGCTTTTGGGACTTGGGGTGACAATCAATTGGGCTTGGGTTGAGTTTGTATGTACTTGAGAGATGCCATTTATTAGTTATTTGGGTCCAATTTGTATAAACCTCAGAATGGAGATGCCATTTATTAAGTTTTTCTGACCCAAATCAAAAATTGCTACTTGGACTTAATAGGTAGAGAGTAGAGACTAGGGATGACAATGGGTAGGATTTGGGTAGGATTTTATATCCTCCATTCTCATACCCATTTATTATATTCATACCTATACTCATACCCATACCCATCGGGTATTCAGTTTTCATACTCATCCCCATACCCATCGGACGATCGGGTATTCATACCCTACCCATACCCTCTTACCACTTACAATTGTATTTTTTTCAAATTTAAGTTATTTCTTTTTTAAAGAGAAATTGGAGTTATTTAAATAAAAATATAGATATTTACTAAATTCTTAAGGAAACAATAAGGAAAAAATAATACATATAAGAATTAGCGAACTATATATTATAAAAATATAGCAAAATATTAAAAAGGATTAAACAAAAGTGTTAGTGGGTTAGTAGATTTTTGATTGAGACTTGGGAAAAATCATTTTCTTTAAGTATAAATAAATAGAGTTGTATAAATAAAAATATATGTAAAATATTATAAATAAATATATATGTAGATATATTATATATATAATATTATTATTTAATCGGGTATCGGGTAGGGTATGGGTAGGATGTACCTAGACCCACCTCCATACCCGTCGAAAATACCCATACCCACATACCCATTTATTTAATCGGGTACAAAACTACCCTCCTCCGTTAGGGTCGGGTATCGGATCCTCCGTCGGGTTCGGAGGAAATTGCCATCCCTAGTAGAGACCCATTATAATTTATAATCACTTAATTCGTTTTACAATTGACAATTATTAAATATTATTTTGCAAATATTATATATTATTTCAAAAATTATTGATTGACATCAAGAGAGTGAACACAAATGACATGTCACTGTAAGAAAATTGCAGTTTACCAACATAATTACCGTCATAAATGATTTTGTCATTAAATTTTACAATTACCTTAAAATACCGACAGAATAAAAAAAATTTATTTTCCTTCAATATATACCTAAAAATCACCAACAGTTTTAAAATTTATCGACAGAAACATTGTAGTTATTACCAATAGTTTTAGATTATGTTGGTGAATATTTACTTACAATAATTTCACCTACACTTACAGTTATTTTAATATTTATTTATAAATTTTCTGTAGGTAAATTGAGTTTTTCTAATCGTGTGTGAAAGTCCAAATTTCGAGTTAAACATGTCATTTCGAAGGTAAAGAATTGATAATTGGGCATTTACAATTTTCAATCATTGATTCTCTAAATCAACTTCTGATTATTTGAAGAACATAATATATTTATCGAGAAAATCTTGTCGCCTTAACAATTTGTGTGTTGCAAATACAGAAAAAAAATCTAATTTTTGATAATTCATGTTTGAATTCATACCACATACTATTCCAAAACCAAATTGTATCAAAAAAATCTCTTTAACAACGCTAACTACTATGAATAATTTAAAAGATTTGAATAGAGCCAAAAAAATTCTGATTGAAGTAGAGCCAAAAAAAAAAAAACTCAAGGTGACGCAAAATATTTTCTAGAAATCCAATAAGTGTATAACATAGGACCCCACATGTTTTTCGTGTTGTAAAGATCTCCGTGTGCACAGCGTGTACGTGGATTTTAAGGATTGATTGACCCTTCTATCACAAGAAAAGAATCGTGCATCATTTTCTAAGTTTCTTTATTACTATTAAATTTCGACAAAATCTTGTTTTAATTTTACTACAATGTATTTGGTTAGTTGATAGCAATTAGTTATGGTACGTGGAAGATTTGTACTTAGGCATGAAAACGTAAGCTTATCACTTCCCACCCACCGAAAGGTGAATCAAAATTAAGGATTTTGATTGATGTATATGTGTGCTAACTGCTAAGGCCCATAATCCAAAAGATATTTTAATTTGTTCAAAAGGAAAAGGAGAAAAAAACAGTTATAAATTAAAGAAAAATATTAACATTTATTGTAAATGTGAAGTAATATGCATGTCGAACAAATTTTGATTTTAAATTGAATCCCTTTAAAGAATATGTTAGCTAAGAGGAGTGATGGAGATTATATATATATATATATATATATATATATATAAATTTAGAGAATCCAAGTTTGAACCATGATCAACACTCAGGCTCGGCCCTTAGGGGTGGCAAAGTGGGCATTGGCTTCGGGGCCCCAAATTTATATATATTAGTATATTTGTGTATATAATGTGTTATAATTATAAATTTTGTGAAAAAAAAAGATAATTAGTTGGCCATAACAAAATTGCTTAAATTTGAGGCCCATATATATAATACTTATTAGGAAAAAAATTATTTCCGAAAAACTGAAAAATTAATAAAATCATCTAATATATTCTTCCACTTTTAGAATTATCTTCTACTTATATTTAGACTTGAATTTGTAGTACAAACATATTACTAATTTTCTTTTATGTTTGAATGAGATACATTCTTTGAGGTTTCACTATTTTTTATGATGAAAAATAAAAATTGTTTGCGTTATATTCTGATTTTCATATTTCAGTCAAGGCCATGGGTACCAAGCTCATTTTGTTGTCCCATTTTTTTTATTGGAAAAAATGAAAAAATAAATTATATTTATTTTTAAAAGGGAAAAATAGTTGAGTTAGAGAACAAAAATTTGGATCAGAGATAACCATGTGAGCTGACTACACCTCTGATCAAGGCCCATTTTCTTTTTTTTTGCCATGGACCCCCGGAATGTCGTGTTTACTGTTAACACTCTTACAAAAAGTGAGTTATACGTACAATTTAAACCGCAAGGCTCATGCATGGTATATAGCATAATATATATATTACACGTATATATAAGTAATTAGAAAAGTTTATCCTTAATTTTTTATACTCGTTCATCTTTTTTTTTTTTTTTGAAAGGCGTTCATCTTTTATTTGTACGTAGGTAAGTTTACGAATCCGTATATTAACTATTTTCATACTCATATGTAAATATTGTCGTAGTGATCGATCAAAGTAAATAGAATAATGGATCTCGGGAACCAATTTAAACTAATTCGAGAGATATAAACTCGTTCAAGAAAATATATCACGACGTTGATGTGAAACTCGGATATTAAATTGTATAAATAACAAAGGCCAAACTTTTAGCAATTTAATTCCGGAGTTCGTAATATATCTTTGCAGCTAGACAAAAATGCATATAAATTTTTGATAATATCATGGGTTAAAAAAATATGTCCCCAAAAATTTGAATAAATTTAAGGGTTAATTAAAAAATATCCTTGAGTACCAATCTAATTAAAAAGAAAACACTTATATTTTAAAATTACAAGTACCCCACTAAATTTATTTCTATTTTACAAGCTACAACCTCAAGAGCCAAATATATATTAAGTAAATATAAATTTCAAGGGGATGTTTGGAGTACTTGTCAATTTGAAAGATAATTGTTTATTTTTAAATTAGACGGAGTTAGTTTTTGTAATTTACCCTAAATCTAGATCAAATATTAAGTTGTTATCAAATGAATTTAATTGGAATAATATTCTGGACCTCTGGTCACACATCACACATGTAGACTTGACATATTTTTTTAGAAGAAAAGGTAAATAAAATAAACTATTTAAACTTCATTTTATAATTTGGATCATAAATAAAAATTATTTATTAGGTGATACGTAGTATAAAATATAAATGATTTGGAAAATAAAATCTGAATAGCTACACCAAATCCTCCAGAAAGTTTGACCACCATGCATAATTTTAAGAGATAAATTTTGAAACGAGGACAATTTTGACTTCAACGGATTAGCAAATTAAATGTTGTGAATATCTCGGGCGTTTCATTGAAATATGAAAATCACATATTTTTCCTTTTTTTTTCCTGAGAGAAAATGCAAGCTTTCCATTAAGGAGGAGGCAAAGCCTCGTTACAACTTACAACGTTTTTAGAACAAGCTATGGGCTGTTTAATTTTTTTTTATATATTTATGGAATAGGCATTTTATGCGTTTATGAAAAAGTTTCAATCCGATTAATGCGTTTATTCGCAATATTTTTTTTCTCTTGACAGGACAATTTGAAAACTTTCGATTCATGGATAGAACTTAGAAGTATTTATTCTGTAAAAATCAAACCGCGCGCAATAACAAAATTTTGATAAAAAAAAATAAATTAATTCAATAATTTTTTTCTCTATCTTTTAGTTTTTATTTTATTTTTGTAAAAACTTAGTTAACTGAAAAAACTAAAAAGAAAAAATAATTGAACCCAACTCATTAAGTCAGCCCAATGTTCAATTTATGATTTTGCCGAACCGAAATTTGGTTAACCAAATTTTAGTAGGATTCGATTCAGTTTAATTGAATGAGCTCTTTTAATACAAGTTAAAATATTTGGATAATCTCGCCAACTATGAAAATATAATAATTAAAAACAATTTGATTTAGCCACTCTAGAACAAGATGACTAGAATTGACCAGGAAAAGTAGTTGGTAATTTCTAGAAGTAGTCAACATTTATTTCTCCATTTTTTTTGGGTTCAAACTACAAGAAACTTCAGCTAAATGAGTGGAGAAATAACCTCTACAAACCGGGTTGGGATCTCCTATTCCACTTTTCCTATTCCACTCCTTATTCCATATGTTGGATGAAAGACACGTGTACAGTTGTGACATCACGTGACATCATCTCGCACACGTGTATTTCATCCAATGCAATGGAATAGGAGTGGAATAGGAAAAGTGGAATAGAAGATCTCATCCCCCAAAAACCACCCTATATTTTAAGCTTTTATTTTCTAGGGGTACAATGGGAAGAATATTTTTTAAGTATTGGATTGATTGCAAAGACCAAAATACTATAGCCAAAATAAATAGATAATTGTGCTCCATAGTATCTGGCCCTATTTCGAACTTTCGATAAATTAAGAAACAATTAACCACATTAATTAAGATTATTAAAAAAATGAGAAAGTAATTGGATACAACAAATAACAAAATGGAGCATGTGGGCACACATGGTTGCCTCGGGTCGGTTCCACCAAACCCGCTTGATTGATTAGAAACTTTTCATTAAAAAAAAAAACATATTATGGTCTAATCAAGTCCTTATTCACGTACCAAACTCCATTATCATCAATTTGTTTTAACTTTATAAAAGTTAATCACGGGTATTTAATTACCCAAACAAATTAATAATCATGTGTTTTTGTGTCAGGTGACTGTAATATTGATGTGGTGTGTTCCTATTAGGTGATGATGGAATACATGTGTAATTGTTACTATACTAGTCTTTCTTTGCCCAAAAATTGGCATCTCCGCAGCTCATTAGGTCTGGCAATGAGTGACACGACACGATAACACGACATAATTACAAATGAAATTATGGAGACAAAAAAGCAAGATAAAACATAATACGATATGACACAACACGATACACGACAAGAACACAAAATTAAAAATTAAATTAAAATTATAATTATGATATATTTAAGACCAATTAAAATAGATAACACAAAAATATGATAGTGTGACACGAACACGACACGATAACACGGTTTGCCACCCCTACAATCGATGAATGGAACACGTTTTCATTTTTTTTTACTTTCTTTTTTTGTTGCAAAATAGATATTAAAGATTTTGAGCGACGGAAATAAAAATGTATTGTTTCGTGAAGAGCATGGAATTTGGAAATCTCGTTTATAGTTTTTGGGTCTTCACCTAAGATTGTATTTCACAAAATACAATTTTTTTTCCCTATAGAATCACTCTCATTCATGTGTTGAGTGTAGATAAAGATTCCCAAGTTGCTCTCCATAATATTATTAGACAAAATTATGGATGTTTGAATGGCAAGTTTAGTTAAATACCATCAATAAAAGTTCCAATAATATTTCAATAAATCATATATTAGTATTTTAATATAATATTTTAATAAGCTCTTCTAAGAGGTTAGTTCATAATCAATGAGCTATTTTTGGCTTGTAATCAATAAGTCTGTCTCAGCTATTTTAACAGCTTAGCTCATAATTAATTTGCTCTTCTTGGCTAAGGATGGGAAAATGATCCGCCCTCGTGTGTGACAGGTACTCGTCCCGTCCCATGACCCGTGGCGGATCTGGATATATATCACCTCCACTGCGTGGGTACCCAACCCGCCTCGTGTAGTATTTTTTTAATATATATTTAATTTAATATATATCTTATGTGTATATTATATAAGATAATTTTTTTTGTTTACTTAATATAATATTTAACATAACAATACTTATAAATAATATGCTTTTATAATACAAAATATAAAATAAAAACATTTATTAATAATATAAAATACATGATAAACATTAAAATAATAAAGCCATATTTAGAACGGGTCGCCCCGCACCACAACCCCGCCCCAACCCATGGGGTGGACGAGGGCGGGTCTGGGTATTGAGATATCCACCCCGCCCTATTGTCACCCCTATTCTTGGCTAATAATTTTTTTTTTGTATAAGGTCCTATAAGGAGTGAGACTGATGGAATTTGACCTTAAGTTTCAAGTGCTCAACCATGAGCTACAATCGATTTCCTCTCCTTCTTGGCTCACAATTGAATGACCTTAAATTAACTATTATATTTTCCCTCTATTGTTACATACCAATGACCATGTCATAATTTCAGTATCATACATTACACAACCCAAAAGTAAATGAATAAACTATGACGTTCATTGGCTGCATAAATTTCATAATTAACCCATAATGTTTGATTAATATCTTAATTAATTCTCCAGCCAATACCTTCCGCCGTACATAATAACCACATAAGTCATCACCATAGCCGATTACCGCCAAAAAGTTTTATCAGGTATTGCAGTTAAAGTCACACTCCAATTTTTTCTAAATAAAATAATAAAAATCAGAATATATATCTAGTGAGATAAAGAGAGATTTATTTAATTTTGACTAAAGAAACAAAGAACAAGCCACACCTATTTGACCAATACCTTCCGCGTTATACATTTCCAACTTCCCAAACACACTTTTCATCCTCCTTCCGCCCATCTTCTCTTCTCGCCCTTCTTATTTTTTTTCTTAAATTTATTTTCTCTCCATTCGCCATACACACAGTACACACACTAACAGAACAAATTGATCGATCAATTCGCAAGCTCAGATATGGGATTTTCCATAGAATCGAAAGCTCTGAAGAGACCAGTAGTAGTACTCGTGGTTCCGAGATGGATTAAAACCCTGTTTTTCTTAATCACCATGTTAATCTCTCTGCTTTTATTCTCAGCCCCAATTTTTCTAGTCATCGCCGACGCCTTTCTCCCCTCCGCCTTCTTGTCCGCCGCCCTCTCGCCGTCGTCTCTCAATCTCCAAACCCTCTCCTCTCACCTCAACAACTACGATTTTCGCTACTCGCTCATCGATATCCCCATCGTCTCCGTCATCCGCTCCGCCATCATATTATGTAGGCCAGCTAAAATTAGGGATTTCGAATTGTTAATTAATTTTCCCCTGTACTATAGATGTGTATTAATTTTTTGTTTTCTTTTGAATAGGTGTTTATAGTTTCTGCGACGGGCCGAGGCTGTCGAACGGGCCGTACTTGGGTGTGGCCACCGTGTGCTCGGCGGCGTCGCTGGTGTTTGTGTCGCTGAAAGCTGCGTATGTGTTCATGATTAGCAGCTATAATAGTCATCGGAGAGGCGGAGCAATGGAGGCGGCGCTGTTCGTTTCGTCGGTGGTATTGGCGATTGGGCACGTAGTGGTGGCGTACAGGACTAGTTGTAGAGAGAGAAGAAAGCTTCTCGTTTACAAGATTGATATTGAAGCTGTAAGTCTATCATCTCTCTCTTTCTTTCTTTCTCACCTAAGCAAAAAAATTGGTCGTAGGGGCTTTCTGGTCATTTCACCAGCTGAAATTTCAAACAAAAAATTATTTTTTAAAAAGAAAACGTCATAGATAGATAAAACATATTAATAATTATTAATTATTATTATTAGTTTATTACTAAGACAAACATTCACGGTCTCGCGGATTTAATTTGGTGAGACGGATCGTAACTGAACCCATGAGTGGAGCTAGACCCGAAATATTGGGAGGCTAAAAAAATTTTGCAGGCTGAATCAATAAAAAATAAATATTTAGTACTAAAATTAATATTTTAAAATAAAATATACACATAAAAAATTAAAATTTCAAAATTTTTTGGGGGGCTTTACCCCAATCATATGGAGGATACACCCCTGATTGAACCCTATTAGGTAACCCATCTGAATTTCTATCTAACTTATTTTGATCTGTAAAATAGTTGGATCCGTCTTATAAATTTAAATCAATAAAACGATTCCACAGGAGACTTACTCTATTACTAAACTCGCATTCACTACTCTACGGCAGTAGCTTTTGAGCTTGACATAATTACCTACAAGGCTACAAAACATGCAAATCAAATAAATTGCACTTGGCATGTCCGGTTTAATAGGTCAACCGAGTAGTGCAAATTTTAGAATTTGAACTTCAGACCTCTAAACAGTAAAGTCTATTCCACTAATTTAGAGCATCCCAGCAGAGCTTCATTTTGAAGTTGGACGCCATTTTCCCCCATCCAGTAGAGCTCCACTTTGCTGTGTGTCGCTGCACTGTAGCAACGCTACTTTTTTTTTTCTTTCTGTTTTCTCCCTTTCATTTTTATATGTTTTTCTTAAATTTAAATACTGTTTTCAATTATCTAATATAAATAATACTAAAACCAATTCAATTATCTGTGGTATTTAAAAAAAAAAAGAATATAATGTATAATTTGAATAATACTATGTGATTTAAAATTCTACACACAAAATTATAAATTTTACTAAAATCATAAACTTTACATATTATTTTATTTTTATTAATTTTGAAAATAATTTTTTTAATAAATATTATATTAAATTAAAGTACATATGTAATATATTATCAATTAAAAAGTAAAAACAAAATAAATATTAAATAAATAAAATAAGGAATCTTATGGAATATTCCTTTTTAGTGTATAAAGTGGTGCAAATTGTTGGAGATGAAATATAGGTTTTGCACTAAAGTGGTGCAGAAAATGGTGCAAACTAATGGAGATGGTCTTAGCCTATGAGGGGCATTATAATTATTTTTTTTATTTTTGTTTTTATGTACAATTTGTAGGGATTTGTTTTTTAGTTTAAGGTATGGGTAATTCTGGTGATGCAA
Organism: Rehmannia glutinosa; assembly: GCA_016081115.2. NCBI lineage: Eukaryota > Viridiplantae > Streptophyta > Magnoliopsida > Lamiales > Orobanchaceae > Rehmannia > Rehmannia glutinosa. The sequence continues at coordinate 29,251,701 of CM071929.1, read as the reverse complement.
GTTGGGTGTTGGACAGACCCACTACCCCGCTGTATAAAGATGAATGGTATGACTTTTAATTAGGAGACAAGGACTTCAATTTCTTGGATTTTACAATTTCAACTTTCAAGTGGCTCTCAGACTAAGATATTAGAAAAAAATCTTATAATTCTTTAATAAAAAATAAGGAGTTTCTGACATGTTTTTAATATTTGAATAAAGTATTATTGCTAATTGGAGGACCCCTACTACAGTTGGTCAGATAGAAATGTGAATGTTCCATATGATAACTTTATCAATTTGTCCCAGAGAACCTAAAAATTTAAAATAGTCCAATAAAACAATTCTTTCTCTCAATAAATGGTATCTTCCATAAATTGAAATTATGAATGAAAGAGACCTTACCCTTTATTTGCCATTATTCACATTTTTTGGTATAGTGTGAGTGCGCTATTGTTTTTTCCATGTTAAAAGTCTGTAAAGGCAGCAACTGGCAGAGTCTTTCACAGAAATTTTTCACAAAGTAAAAGACCAAAAAGAAATATGGAATATTGTACTTTTCTGAATGGATTATTCCAAGTCCATTTATTCGAATCAGACTCCTTTCACATGGTCTAATTTCAATTTTGTATATGTAAATTAAATAGAATCAATTGTCCCCTTTAAATTTTGAAATTTCATCTAGCCCCCCTAAGAAATTAAGAATTCTGGTTCCATCCCTGATCATATATATTTTCTCTTGTCTTATGGTTAAACTTAATTATGACTTGACTGCAGGTTTCAGCATGCAAGAATGGATTTCCTAGGTACCAGAAAATACTCCAAGAAGCAAGAACAAAGTAAATACAAATTAATCTATTTGTTTTTCGACAAAATCCATATTTCCCCAGAGTCAGGTTTCAGGTAAATACTAGTAGAGAATCTTTAATTGCCAAATATGCAGTCAGTGTTTGCAAACTCTAAAAAAAGTGATTCTCATCGTCTAAGTGGAAGGAATCATTTTTTTAGCGTTTGCAAACAGTACCATAATCTGATTGCTTGTGAACTTAATTTATTGTGCTGTTTTTTGCTACCTAATTGGTTTTTACTTGTCCAATTTTCTGTCTAATTTTAACTAATTCTGGCTTTTCCAACTACCCTGCTTTTCTGACAGGTTCATCCAAAGGAGAGATCTATATAGCTGATGATGGCCACATAAAAGAGTTTTTTACAAAGAATTAAGCCGTAGATTAGGGATACATATATACGACATTTTTGTACCACGTATATGGATACGTGTATAGTTTACAGCGTATACGAATACGTGTATAGTGTGCGATGGAGTGAGTGTCCATACATGTAAATATATAGAATTTTATGTCTAGTGTCCAAGAACCGCTGCAGGTGTTCTCATGTAACTTAGTGTGAGGAGTTATGCTACCGCAGGGTTCATTTATGAAAGAACTTGAATTGCTTGCCTAATTTCTTCTTTTTGTTGTTGCCATACATAACAATAGAATGGAACTTTCACCTGATGATTTCTGATACTTAAATAATTTGAAGTTTTAACTGATTTAAGGGGATTTTTATGTGGTCAATCATCTGTGTTGGTGGTAATCATATCCCAAAATTCTCATATAGGATCTTGTGTTTCATACCATGTTTCATCTCGTGTTTCAATATATCATGTGAATACCATGTGCATTAGATGCGGATGATATCATTATATTTGCGGATCTATTGGATTACCAAATGAAACAACATAGGGAATAGGAGTTTGAGACTGCAAAAAGTCTAAAAGAATACTTTTTTAATATAATTACATTTTAACCTCAAACTATATGCGTTTTCTTAGGTTACCTACCAATTTTCCCGAGTTTCACTTTATCCCCACCTAAACTCCATGATTTTTGCAAGGTCATATATAGTGGCCACCGTTAGTGGAATATTCTGTCACGTGCCTCGCAAATGGGGACAAAATTATCTTTGCATGATTCCACTTTTCCATATCAATTTAAAAAACAAAATTGAAAATTTAAGGGGCACAAAGTATAATAATTTTAGTATAGATTTAAGGCAAAGATAATTTTGACAGGTAATAGCCAATATATGGCACTATGCTGAAAGCGAGTTCGAGGGGTAAAGTGCTACTTGGGAGATTTTGGTTGGTAACCTCAAAAGACGCACATAGTTTGGGGGTGGTTTAAAAATGTAATTATCTCATATTTGTTTTATTGTTTTTTTTTTCTTCTCAAATCAAATAATAGAAATTCTTACACCCATATAAATGTCCCACAAAATAATGTATTGAGTCTTAACATACTCCAATTCTTGGCACAAAGCATCAAATCCCCCACGTGTGTACTCAAAAGATACATATGCAAGGCTGTACATGCCTGGATAAGATACCTTGGGAAAGAATAGAATCTAAAGCCCAATAACCAAAAAGCAGGGCAGTTGCCAACCAACAGCGATTACAAATATTGTAATCACAGATCATCCAAACTCTTTTCTTGATAGGCTTACAAATTTTACAGATCATACATCCACATTATATGCAAAGATAATGGCCAAAACAGGTAAGGGACATATTCATATACTATTTGTCCCTAACAACAGGTTTATTTTTGTCCCCATCAAAAGTTGGTGTGCATGATTAGGATCACAGTAGTGCAGAAAATGACAATTCATCAAATTTCATTAAGGATCGAGACGGACGCAGTAAATTTGCTTTCTTGGGGCGAAATTCGGGGCGCGCAGAGATGGTGCACAGACTGGGAGGTCCTCCAAATGCGAGGACCCCAAGTTGTTTTTATATATGTACATACACAATCAATGGCGGAGATAGGAGCCAACAGGGCCCCCTCCTTTTCTTTTTCAAAAAACATTTACTAGGTAAAATCTTTCAAATTTTTTTTTTAGTTAATATTTATTTGTATGTTTTTAATTTTTTTATCTCGGTCACCACCCGTAATAATCCCTAGCTACGCCATTGTATATCATGGCGTAGCTAGGAATTATTACGATTCTGGGTAGACCGTCACGAAATTGGGGTGGGCAGGATAAAAAAATTGAAAAAAATACAAATAAGTATTAACCAAAAAAAATTGAAATTTTTGACCTAGTATATATATTATTTATTCCTCTAGGTCCCTCGAAACCTTGGGCTTCTGTGCAAAATCAAATCTAATATAAATAAAAACAAAACATACAAGTTTTTATAACAAAATTACATGGAAATTGGGGGGGCAAGATATGTTGGTTTACATTTTTATATACTATATTAATTTATTAAATAATATATTATTAGGGGTTCAATCGCAAGACGAGGGGGGGCGGTTGCCGCCACCAGCCCCCTGTGTCCGTCCCTGGTAAGGATCATCAAGAAAACCATGCAAAAATTTAATACCAACTTGACTAATGAGTTGGGCTTATTTTTATATGAAATTTTTTTCCAGTTTTCCATCGGCCAACACTATTTTAGTGTGTTGGTCCACCCCACTCTGGCAGCCTGGCTACGTCATTGCGTGTGGATTATATGGGATTTTTCTTTTTTTTTTTCTGTAGATTTGGGATCGACTTTTGAGGTAATTCTGTAGTGGATCAGTGAATCATATGGACACAAGCACATGGGCCCTTTTTTGAGGCAAGGATCCATTTTCCGGATATTTATATAGTGGATCATATGTATTATTCTTGGTCCATTATTAGCCTTGGGCCATATGAGAGAACAAAGGAATTTTTTCAACCATAGGGCTGCTAGATTGAGGTAGTCATTTTAAGTACATTTTGTCTGAACTTAACGATGATATCAATGAAGTGTTGTCATTTAGAGAAGTCTGGAAGAATGATGAAAATGCAAGAGAATTTTTTTTTAAAAAAATTCGAGAAAAAAAATGAGAAATGGATGTTTGTTGATTAGTTGAAATAACTAGAATAACACTCGTATATTACACAGGATTTGTTCAAAAATAAGATTTTAGTATCGCAAATTTAAAAGAAAGTGTAGATAAAATCCTTGAATTTTGGATTATTTGTTATCTTTCAAATTCAAAAATATATATTATGAACTAATAGAGTATTTCTCAATAAAAAAAATTCGGATAAATTTGATCAGCATAGACTTTTCAAAACTAATTATGGGCAAATCCTTTATTTTTGGGATTATATTTCAACTTTTAGAATCTTGATTAAATTTGTTATCTTTTAATTTTGTACATAGGGTTACCACATAGATAAATGTGAAGCCGCCACGTGGCATTGTGAAAATGAAAAGTTGACAAATGTCCAAAGTTAATAAGGTGATGACATATGTCAATTTTTTTTTTCTTTAACTATATAGGGTAGATAACTGATGTGGATAATTTCTTCAAAACAATTTTGGCCCAATCAACGGCTTAGACTAAAACCACAAATAATCGATAGGCTCAAGTGGTCCGACACATTTACTATCAGCCTAAAGATATACAATTCCTCCAGAGGCCCAAAATTATGCCAAAAGTTCATGAGACCCAAGTATCGACTATAAATAGGCCAATCCGCCTTATTTTAATTAGATTTCTCTCTAATCCTTTGGGCTTTGAAAAGTTTATTGATAGAACTTGACCATTACTTTCCAAAATGATGCAGTTATTATGGAATTTATTTGATGGTGAAATTTCAACAGTAAAGTTCTATGCATATTCCAGATAAATAAAAGAATTAGCCCAAAAATATAGTCACACACAGAGCTAACAGGGAACCTCTGTCCAAAAACTAAATAAATGTGCATCACCATTTCCTAGCAGGAAAATCTAATTAAAATCAATTTACATTTATATATTATTGATGATAAAGCTGTAGTAGCAAGTTTTATTGGGGATTTTACTACAATTGTCAAGTATTACAATTGTCAAGTATTGGCTAGAAAATTGCTTCCTAAATTATCTCCATTTTGCAAATATTCTTCAATCTTTACATGGCCTGGACTTGTTTTAGCCTTTGAACAATAATCGGATATCGCTTTTGAGTTCGCGTTGTCGGAAAGAAAATTACCTTATCTTGTTCCGCAGGCACCCAACTGCACTCAAATTCAAGAAATGAGAGTTAATTCATGAGCTATTTGTTAAGTAAATACAAATTTCATGAGGGTGTTTGTTATACTTAAAGGTGCCAAAAGCAGCCCGATCCGATGATAGGGCCAAACTAGTTTGCAATTTCACAAGTCAGAAGGAATTGGGCCTGTTGGCCTGAAAGATGGGTCGACCGGATACATTTTACTTGTATTTTTTAAGCACGGGCGGGACAGGGCACCAAATACAGCGACCCAAAGGAGTTCTAACCCAGATTGGCTCTGCCAGATTTATCCATTTGGCCAGCACAGGCCCAACCCGGCCTATTTGATAGCTAGAGTTATAACATGAGGGATATTTGTAAATTTGAAAGATAAGTGGAGTTTTTTGTAATTAGACAAAACCTAAGGGGTGGTTTTTGTAATTTATCCCAACCATATCAAGCAAAGTCTTCTACTTCTCAAAGTGAATGTTCTACATGATTGTTTTGAACATTGGCATAATGTAAAACCAACTTAGACAAACTAATGAAAATGTATGTTTTCGAAAACTCAACAAGTTAGAAAGAGAGATTACTTGAAAATGCATATAATGTTGATTTATACGCGATATACCTGAATTGGGTGACTAAGCGGTGAAGAAAAACCGAAAGCTCTACCCGAGCGAGCTCAGCCCCGGGACAACGCCTGGGCCCTCCTCCGAATGGGGTGAACACATTCACTGAGCTACTACCGTTTGTTCCTGAATTGTTCTGTACAAACACAAGGGGGTAAACTACTTGAATCCAATTCGAAAGAAAGGGATAATCACAAAAAGCCCCCTAAGGTTCGAGCTAATTAAAAAAAAGCCCAAAGGATTTTGAAAATTACAAAAAAAACTCTTGAGGTCTGTTTGTGTGTTAAATCTAACGGGGTAATTTCAATATTTTAATAAATGTAAGGGGAGCTTTTGAAATGTTTTTTAGCAGATGAACGGGAAAATGTAAAACGGATCAAACCTATAGGTTTTTATGTTTTTTGTAATTTCCAAAATCTCTGGCTTTTTTCTGTAATTAGCCCGAACCTCAGGGGTGTTTTTGTAATTATCCCAATAAAATGTGCCAGAAATGCACCTGCCACCTCCATGGATTAAAAGTTCGAGCATCCTTAAAGTGGCGATGATCCATGTGCACGGCTCGAAGAGAAGCGAATACTTTCCATCCCTTTGGAATTGTATAACCGTCTAACACGAAATAACAAAACGCGTCGTTAAAAATAGTGAAATTTCGAATGTCGATCGTTTCTATAATTTGTAACGAATTCGAGTGACGTAACCTGGACCTCACCTTTGATGGTAACATCTGTCATTGCTCGTCTAAATACACCACTAATTATGTTAGCTACTCGGAGAGTTTCGTTTACTACCTGAAATAGATAAAGAACAGAGATTAAAAATAGGGTTAATTTCAAAAAACCCCCTCAGGTTTGGTCTAATTACAATAAAACCCAGAAATATTTCAAAATTACAAAATGCTTCTCAAGTTTGATTATGTCTTAAATTTAATGCGATAACTGTAATATTTGTAGAAATATTAGGGGGGTTTTGGAAAAAAAAATTGCTAAAGAGGAGAAATGTGAGACGGAATTAAAACTCAAAGGTTTTTTTGCAATTTTTAAAAATCTCTGGTTTTTTTTTGTAATTAGCCCAAACTTCAGGGAGGTTTTCGTAATTATCCCTTAAAAAATAAATGGCTCCAAAATGTGACAATTTTAAATGAACTTACACATTGAGTGAAAGGCATGGATTTATAATCTTCCCATTGAAGAGACTCTTTTTCACCTTTTGTTGCCCTGATTTCATCATGCTCTTCCTGTGAAAGAGAAATGAGACATCAAGATTTAGCCAATCTTGAAGTACAATCTTTATGTTTATGCATACTAAAAAAAGTTTACTAGTTAAGTTTTCTTTTTTAAAAAATTTGCATGTTATTATAATGTATATTTCATCCATGTTTCAATAATCACATTAATATATATATATATATATATTATATTTATATATACATCTTAAAAATTATAACCTTAGATATTTATATCTTTTTTCAATAATTAAAAAATTAATGTGAAATTAGTGACCTTGTAAAATCTAGCATGACATAACATTTACACTGTTTGTAAGAATATATGATGAAAACACTAAATAGAATAGAGGATCTCAATTGTACAAATTGTCTCGGACTGACTCCAAACATTCACAAATCTTTCGAGTTAAGAGTATTTTGCGAGGAAAATAAAAAGAAACAATAAGGAAATCCTAAGACAACTAGGGCCTTAAGCTAACTTCCCAGAAAAATAATATACCTAAACAAAATTGGCCTTATGCCTAGAATAGAAATAAATTCGAGACATGGGCAAGAATATAAATCAACCTTACAAAAACATTAGGGAATGGGTGCACCTTCACCTTTATCCATCCCTTGAAATCAGCATCAAGACTTTTTCCCAAAGGCCAAAACGTTACCATCCATAATCGCTCTATTGAATAAATTACTTATCCTATATTTACCCATATTATGGAACCCAATATAATAAAAACAAAATAATATATAATATCATTTAGATAAAGTAATAAACCATTAGATATCACCAAATCAGAAAGTCCGGTTACTACATGAAAAAATAAATATATACAAAATGACGAAAATGCCCCTAGAAGTGTTGTTTCTGACAAACACAGAGACATAGGCGTGCAGTATGGTTGACGGGGTGACTTTGTTTTGCTGGCAACCATTAACGTTGTTTGTCTGATCAGAATGAATGAAATAATACTTTCTTCTGCTTTGACTATATACCCTTCTGTAGTCTGTACTTTACTTTTCCAAACTTTTTTGACCATCCTCTCTATCTCTATTTATAACTCCTGCCGCCTGCACACATATCTATGCCTTTCTAAAATTTTCAAACAACTTTGTTTTACTCTACACCTATTCTAATTTCTACCCATTGTTTAAAAATTCCGTTATAGTCTCGATTAGTCATCTTCTAAACACTAGATTTCTTTTGTTCGTCTACATTTTCTTTTGATTATGCCCTGTCAAATCCCGCTTAGACTCACCTAAACGCTAGGTGTAAATCTGTCCCCTCTTTTTCATTTTATTTGTTAATAATCAATAAGGTAAATTTTTTATATATAATTTAGATTTACTTGGAATGCTTATAAACAAGCGTCAAATACCTTTTATCAAAAGTTGCATTTTCCGAAACAAAATCGCAAAAATCAGTCAAAGCGGACAATACGACACAATGTTGTACTCGTAAAATTAGGTCATGTTTGAGACAATTTATTTATTCTTTTAGAAAAAATTCTAATTATATTTTTTGTTTTAATATATATATTTTTCAATACATTCTGAAAAGACATATACATTTGCTTCTATGATTTTTTTTTTTTGTAAAACATCAAACCCAATTTCAAAAATCAAACCATATATGAAAAGAAATAAAAGTTAATATTGTTTAAATAGAGAGAGCACTTAAGTATCTATAATATTTGGATCTTAAAACAAAATATGTTTCTCCAATACTTGAGTGCCACTTAATTCAATTATTAATTTAACGACCCACAAAAATATAACTATGATTCGGAGTACTATTTCATTTCACCCAACATATCGCACACTTTCTTACATCAGATTTTCTCAACATGTAATTAATGTATAATAAATTAACAAGTGCACGTGTGAACGTGAAAGTTAGAGACTTAGAGGGATGAACCATCGTTATCATGAAATTGACATTGTCGTTATATTCAAAGATAAACAAAAAAATAAAATTGGCTAAAAAGGGTCGAAGGTTAAGTAAACTTGTGTGTCATGGTTTTCGTGGAGCATCACAGCCCATAATATTTTGCATGTGTCCTGTATTTGATATTTTTGAAAAAGACAATAATTAAAATTTATAATTACGATATAGATATAAACAAGTTTAAAATTTTATTTTATTTTTTCGGAAAATTGTATTTACTAAATATTAAAGACCCACAACATGTGGGGCCAGAATCATGTGACGAAAGGGAAGTATGTAGGATCTGGAACTAAATAAAAATTACACATACTTTAAATTTAAAGTTAGCTACATCATTGCAAGCAAGTGACCGAAAAAAAGAAAAGGAAAAAAGGCAATCAAGTATGAAATATAATAGTAATATAAAATATAATATATATCTATTAAATTATATTATATCAATTAAAATAAAGATATAATTCTATTACTTTTACATTTCACTTTTTACAAGTATCGATTATAATTGAGAGGGACGGTGGGTGCAAAATGAATGTAAGAAAATTATTCTTGAATTTAATTTATTGTCGACGGAATTTGGTTGGATGAGATTTCAGATAAGGAGATATATGATCCATTTAAAGAAATATGGCCACCACCATACTGGTTTCAAGTTTTGGGTCCACCAAGAATAGTAGCTCGACCCAATAATAATAATAATAATAATAATAATAATAATAATAATAATAATAATAATATAAAAATAAAAATAAAACATTTGATCTTCTATTGCAATTGACAGTCTATCTTCAATTTCTATACGAATAACAACGATAGAGAATGTAGACTGGAAAAAAAAAATACAAGATCTACTTATTTATGCGACATAATAGTGCATTTAATGGCTTATATGTGCATAAACAAAGGATTTCTAAATTTATTTAATGGAATTCACCTTTTTCTTTTGAAGAAATTTAGTTTCAAATATAGTTTGGTGCACTAAGTTAGGCTACACCTAGTCTACTACATACATAACGAGTAAATTATATTGAACCGTACCCAAAAAGAGTCGGCGCATGTGTTGAAAGCAATTCTGTAAAAGTCTATTTAAAAGATTAATTTCTTAATAAGTGAATTTTCGATAATTCTCCAAATTTTTTCTAGAATCGATTTTCAAAAAATTGATTTATCCAAAATTTCATTCTAAATTAACCACCAAACAACTATGTAATTCTAATAATAGTGGTCTACATGAATTGGGCACTAGTCTAATTGGTTAGAACTCTCAAAAAATTTCTTGTCTGAGGTTCGATTTTCATCACCCTCCACTCTCATCCTGGAATATGTACTAAAAAAGGAAAATCCATATAATTTTATAATTATAGTGATGGATCATAAATCACAATCCAAATATTTTTGTGCCCATTCTAAAAAAAATCAATTAGGCAAGTATTTCCCTTTATTATATATGGGTTAAGATTAATAACACAAATATAAAGAAAGTTAAAAGAGTAATTAAGTCACCTTGAGTTGAGCCAACGCAATAGGATTCTCCGTGAGATATTTAACGGCAAGAGTCATAATTGTGGACGTGGTCTCATACCCCGCCACCAGCAAAGCCAGCATAAAATCCACAATCTCCTCATCGGAAAAGCCTCCTCCTCCTCCGCCGCCGTCCTCATCCAGCAGCGCCGCCAGCATATCGTTCTTTCTCTCTCCTCTCTCAATCTCTCTCCTCCTCTCCCCCACCACCAAACTCAACGCCTCCGCCACCTTCGTCCGAGCCTTCACATCACAGCTTTTTAATTAAATTATCCCAGCTCCTCCAATCAATACTTCCAACTTATTAAAAAAAATTAAATTAAAATTAAAAAAATTAAATTAAAGGGGTATAAAAGTAAAAACAAAAAATTACTTGGATAGCCCTTCTGTATGTGGTGGAGAAAATTGGGAGAGGGATGGTGAAAAAGCCTTCAATAACAAGCATGTACTCTTTCATTAGATTTTCAGTCCATTCACACGGATCAAAGCTCATCAGCTGCTTCACTGTTAATTGAAAAGTGATCTGCACATACAAAAATCAAATTATTTTTGTAATATTTGGTTTATTAATTTAACTTTATATTCCCTTTCTTTTGGGTATAGAACCTTCCGAAAGCATAATATCCATACAAATCATGACACAACAAAACATAATGGGCTAAAAGGCAAAGAGAATAAATGGATCACACTACACGCACATGTGTGTGGGTTCGTTATGATGATGCTTCCAAAGCTAAATCACAATAATTTTAAATAACATTGGGAACAAAAACACACACACCCGCATGGGTGTGTGTGAGAGAGCTTAATTTGAACTGGGATGTTGTATGTGTGACAGCCACTACGGAAATCTGAGTCATCAATTTTATTTTTTTTTGGTGCCTCTTTCTACTGTAAAATCGTGTTTCGTCTCTTAATCCACCGCACAGATAATTGACACATGTACAAAAGTTATCATATTAATTTTGAAGCATAATTTAAGTGTAAATTATGGATTTTAAATATGACAACTTTTATACACGTATAAAATAATATGTGCAGTGAAATAGAAGATTCATGTCCGCTACTAAGATGAAATCATCACGCATGCACTCAAAACTCCCCCACTCCCATGAAACTCAATTGCGTGCTAAACTGCGCCTAGATTTTTATATTCCAGTTCTAACGTGCGCTGATTTGGGACACCTATAGTTTATTTTTGGTTAAATCAAATTAATTTATTTTACCTTCTTGGCCTCCTCCATGAGGAGAACCCGGCCGGTCCATGAATCCATGTTGAGCCGGACCAACCGGTCTATATCCAGCAACAAATGATCCCTTATAATGGCCGAGTTAGCGAAACTCATGGTGAGGGAATGCATCCTCTTATGCAAGCTCCCTCTCATGAGCAGGAGCGAGTACCGGCCGAGCAAATTCGATATCGAACCGGGGTAACTCGACTCGAAGAGACGGCCCTCGTTCTGCAAGATGAACCGGTTCGTGTCCGGGTCGGCGGAGAAAACCGTGGGCTCGCCGAAAACGTGGGTGGTGAAAACGGCGCCGTATTTGGAGACCCTGTCATCGATAAAAGGCTCCGGGTTCTCCGTCTTGTAGGCGGAGATGAGTTGAAGGGTCTCGCCAAGGAAGGGTAGGCCGAGGTTCCCCGGCGGCAGGCGGCGCCTCCGGCCGGAGGCGGCGCGTAGGATGAGGAAGATGAAAAAAGAGAGTGAGAAGAAGAGGAGGAGAATAGGGTAGAGAAACATGGCTAGCTATTGAATATAGAGATCAGAGATGTGCAAAAACCACAAACTAACTTACTTTTTTGTATGAAGAAGAAGAGGGGTGGCCGGTGGGGGTGGGGGGGTGCATTAATGGGGGAGCACACGGGTGGGTATCTACCTGTGAAAGGAAAATTCTGTGGAGAAGCAGAGGGGAAAATGAAGTAGGGAACAGGGGTTGGGATACGGAAGAAATTAATGTCGGATTCCTTTTTTCTTTGCTCCTTTCTGACATTTTTTTTACTTTTTTACTGTTTTGCCTGTTTCTTGCTTTTATTTCGTTTTCTCGATCCATTGTTCAGTTCAACACACGATCTAATTTTTTTTTTCTTTGGAGTAAATTGCACCTTGGAGTGAGAAATGGGGTTAAGTAATTTTAGCCCCATAATTTGATTTTTTGGTTCCAAATGGTTTTTTATTTTAGCAAATTTAGTTCTATATATACAAATCAGAAGTTACAGCTTTAGTCCTAATACTAACGAAAAACTTAGACTGATTTCCATAATTTAATAGATTTCAATTTGTAATCCATTTTTCAGAGTTTTAGACTGATTTCCATAATAATTTTCCAGATTTTAATAATTTTATATTTTGATTTTTTTAATATTTGATATAATTGTTAGATTTTAAAACAACTTTTAGTTTTTTTTTTTTATAAACAATAGATTTTTAAAAAAAAAACTTTTTGAAAATAATTTTGAGCTTTTTTTATTTTAGAATTTAAAATAGTTTTAAATACTTTAATAAATGCTAAAAAAATTAACACAATTTATAGTTTTTTTTAAAATCATATATATTTTTTTTTGTAATTTATGGATTTTAAAATAATTTAAGATTTCAATTTTTATTTCTTTTAACAAATAACTAGATTTTATATATTTTTTTTTTTGGATTTTTAAAATTCTTTTAGAAAAAATTCAAATAGTTTTAAAATTTTGTAAACCAATTTTCTTTAATTGTCGACAATTTTTGTTCGTCCACCCAAAGAACTTACACCTTCAATTCCAAATCTGCTTTTACCTCGATTCCGCTTATCCGCAACCTACCTTCGCCCGATTCGCGTTTACCTCCGCCACGCTAGCATCTCAGTTCCACCGCTTTTGGCAACCTCCACTGCAGCGTGCTTCCAAGGGAATTCGAACTCGTGACCGCTCCGATACGCTTGTTGGACCTCTGGGCCACTACTCCTCGGATTGGACGATCGCTTCCACAAACCAACACAAGTCTTTTCTAGCGCGCTTTGTCTCACTCACGCGCACTCGGGAAACTTCCCGGGTCACCCATCCCATGTCTACTCCAAGACAAGACGCTTAACCTCGAGTTTCTACGTAATGGGCACCAGAAAAGAAGATGCGTCTGTTGGTATAAGTAGTCCAAATCATATCCTTTAAGATATCCTTTAACTATGCAATCCAGCGCTCACGAGTTCGAATCATGGGTCGCGCCTTGCGCCTCTTTTAAAGCCCATTGCAGGCAAGATGATGGATCAATTCCCAACATTAAGATTCAGGATGCATAATGCATGTGTACTCCATACGATATTAATTTGATTTACTTCAATTGTTAGGGGCAAGAATTTTGTCCTTAGGTGATGGTTCTACTTGTAGAGTCATGGGTTTTGGAGGTGTGAAAATCAAAATAGGTGATGGAGTGGATCGTAGATTGGATGGTGTATCCTACGTCCCAAAGATGCGAAGAAATCTGATTTTCTTGAGCCAACTGGATTCCTAGGGCTGTGAGTATTCAGCTGGAAGTGGAGTCATGAAAGTCACACGTGGTTGGAAAGGTACGTCCTAATAGTGGGAGAGAAGTATCAGAATTTGTATCATTTGGTGACCTCAAAAAAATTACTGGAACTGGAGCGCACGCGGAAAAGTAATGACTTCCAAGGTGCAGACGGGTGTGTGGAAAATCCTGTTGGGCGAGAAGATGGATCTGGGTCGTCCCTCTCGACAGTTAACTAGTGGTGTTGATTGGACTGCAAGTGTAGATTGTCCGATTGAATTAGGTGGAATTGAGACCTTACTAATTTGGCAAGTGCGCGCAAAGGACTGATCGAAGGCCAATGGTATTTCTATATTCTGATTTCTGAGAAAAACATTTGTGGTGGATGTGGAGATTGTTAGGTGAACAACCAACCACGATAAACTTTACAGTGGAAGTTGGGAGTTTTGGGAAACACATTTAATGTGTGTTGGTATCTCTCTTTCTCTCTCCCTCCCTCTCATTATTTTGCCTATAAAAGGCTTTGGGGAGATCAATATTTTTGTGAGTCAAATTGTGATAAGTGCGAGAAAATATTTGGGTATTTTTTTTCTTTTGGTAATACAAGGGGGTTGGGGAGAGTGTACTTTGGTAGCTAATAAAGTGGTTGTATGAGAGTTTTGTTTACTTGAGTTTGGACCATAAAACTCAAAGGGTGTATTTTTATTGTATCGGGAAATTTTTTATTAGTAAAGAACGGAAACTCGGGTGGATCGATGTAGGTGGGTTTTGCCGAACCACATAAAACGTTTGTGTGTTGGTGTCATTTATTTTTTGTCATCATCTTGTTTGTGTGATTTGTCGGATTTTCCGACAATCAAATCTCGATCACGACTCGCCTCCGCTGCGTTAACAATAAGTCCCCATTTAACTTGATATCATATTTTAAATGAGAGTATAAAATGCCATCTTTTAAATTTGTTTGCCATATTGTCTCAATCACAATATTAATTGAAATATAATAAATATTACACTATTACGTACTTTGAATGAAACGAATAATTTTATTAAAAAGTCTATCAAAAAAATCATGTTCATAACGTTTCCCCCAAATAAATAATAGTATATAAATACAACACATACTATACACACCATTTGCACATGCATTCAAGGACAACAAAGTATTATGCGTACACATTATATTATTGATCATTATATGTATAATTTAATTTCTAATCACATTGATGCGGTTTGAATCCAATTTCCTAGTCTCCTAACTCCTCTCTCATAGAATCTTGATTGATTGTGAATTGTGATATATACAATAATTTGTTAAGACAATGAAATATTTGTGTAAAATATATCCCTTGATACTAAAATAATAATTATACTTTTATTGGGGTATGTAATATGTTCCATCACTTATATTGTTATCCTTTTTCAAAATAACAAATAAATAAAACATTCAAGGGCGTCTTCAAAATTTACAAACGTTCTTAAATTAACTTTAAAATATATAATATATGTTGGGTATCTATCTGCCTCTAAAATAGATTGATACACGAAGTACCAAAACAAATACAGACTCAATAAGAAGCCTATTATACAGATTTAGACTCTAGACACTTTAGAGAAATTAAAGTACAAGAGATGTACAGAAAATTACAATGAAACAGAAAATTAACACAAAGCAAAAAAATGTAAGGGATAAAACCCTAAAACCGAAATATAGTAGAGATTTCGGCTCAGACCGATTTTCCCAAAAAAACCACCACAAGAAGTCACCGGAGAAACCACGTAACCACAAAGAACGGAGGCGGACCACAAAGCCTTGCCCTAAACCTCACAAAGAACCCGATCCTCACCTGAGACCAGAGAAAAAGCTCGAATCACCAAACCCTAGTTCCTCCCGTAAACCCTAGTTTTGACCCAACCGGTTCGTACACAAAGGATGTGAACTAGTGAAGAAGAAAACACAAAAGTATGTCAAAAACACTCAATATTTCACGTAAACTCCGATGAGAGATCGGATTTCACAAATGAGAGAAAACCCGGGAAGATTCGAGAGAGTGTAGAGCGAGAGAGAGATGAGAGAGTGAAAACAAGACAGAATGAGGATTAGGGTTCTGATGAAACCTTTTAATAGTCCGGATGAACGGCCCACGATCGGAGTTAATATCCAACGGCTCGAGATAGCACAAAAGGGGATCCGCGGACTATTAAACGGGTTCCGCAACCCGAACACACAACCCGGGCATCTCAATGGGATTGGGAATGGGCTTGGAGGCTTTGGTCGCATTTGGGCCAACCCATTGAAAACAGATGGGCCAATTACACAACAATCTCCACCTTTGGCTCATTGGATTTCATTAGACAAACCGGGAAAATTTAAACTGGTCATCATCATCGTAGGAGTGCCTACCCAAAGACATAGCCAAGTAGACTTTACTATAATAAGACCGAGCCCATTATAGTACCAAAGAAACACTTAAGTAAAGTGGGTTTAAGTGTCGACTCAAACAAGCACAAGCAAGTTTTAGTCCAACCGATTTTGGACTCACAAGCAAACACACAAGAAGCCTGCAAGCCCAGGGGTAATCACCAAAGGGCAAAATTACTAGTCTCGAGTGTCAAAATTTAGAATTTTCAAACAAGTTTTAAACTTTGATAAGGGTAGACACTTAGTACCCATATCGCCAGGTTGTATTCGGATGCCACTTTTTCAAGACAGATAAGTCCTTTAGAAACAATATCCCTTATAAAATGAAATCTAACATCAATATGTTTTGTTCTGTCATGAAAAACTCGGATTCTTACAAAGTGAATACCGATTGGGAGTCGAAAATACAACAACATTTTGTTTTAAAACCAATTTTTAAATAAGTCCTTTAAGCCATAAGGCTTCTTTTAAAGCTTCAATGATCGCAACATATTCGATCTCGTGGTAGGCAAGTGCCACAATGTGTTGCGTTGGGACTTCCAACTTATACAAGAAGCGCACAAAGTAAAAACATAAGAAGTTGTTGATTTTTTCATTATCTTTATCATTTGCATAGTTGGAATCCACATATCCTTTTAAAACAACACCATTTTTACACTTAGAAAATTTAAGGCAATAATCGAGTAGAATGTCTAAGATATCTCAATAACCACTTCAAAGCATTCCAATGCACCAATCCAGGATTAAACATAAATCTACTAAAGCAAGAAACAACATAGCAATGTCGAAGTCTAAGATCGACCATTAAGTACATAATGATCCAATGGCATTAGATAGGGAATGTTTTGCATAGAAGAGATTTCAAGATCAGTTTTAGGGGACTGATTCCTACTTAAAACAAAGTGAGAAGCAAGAGGGACATTCACAGATTTTGCATTGCTCATAGAGAATTTTTGTAAAATTTTCTCAACATATGAAGATTGATGAAGACAGAGCACAAAATTATCTCTATCCCTGTCAATATTCATTCCAAGTATTTTCTTAGCATCACCTAAGAATTTCATGTCAAATTTAGCACTTAAGCAGTTTATAACATGATCAATAGCCTTAATGCATGGTCCGAGTCAAAAGCATATCATCCACATAGATCGGCAAGAAAACAGAGACACAACATCAAGTTTGAAATACGGCAATGGTCAAATTGGCTTCTGCTGCAATTTCAAATCAAGCATGCATTTGATCAAATTTTTTATTCCATTGTCTAGGTGATTACTTTAAACCATACAAAGACTTTTCAACAGACATACATGGTTGGGTTTGGATTTGTCTTCAAAACCCTCGAGGTTGTTTCATAAAAATTTGTTCTTCCAAATCACCATGTAAAAAAGTTTTAACATCAAGTTGCTTTAGTTCCCAAATCAAACCGAGCCACTAAAGCTAGCATAATCTCACATTACAAACTTCACAACAGTGCAAAAATCTCGGTGTAATCAATGCCTTCTTTTTGAGTAAAACCTTTTGCAACTAATCTAGCTTTGTATCTAACACCTTCATTTTCTTGTTTGATTTTAAACAACCATTTACAATCAACAATGGAACAATTAATAGGTTTTGGAACAAGTTCCCGGTGTTATTCACATACAAAGTTAAGTCATTTCATCTTGCAAGACTCACCATTTCACGAGTAATTCACAGAGTTCACAAAGATCAAGATAGGTTTTGGCTCGTAATTTTCAATTGATTCAAACATGAGAACACATAAGAAGTTAAGTGAAAATCAAAGAAACTTATTAGGGATTCTAATGTTCCTTCTTGTTCTATCTCTTGTTAGCACATAATCATTCAAGTTATCATTTTCAAAGATGCTCATGATTTAACTCGCCAACTGTAGAGGAAATTCATCATGCTCATTATCATTCAATTCAGCATTATCATTCTCAATATCATTGTGCACATCATTAGCATTCACAGGATCATGCTCAGCATCAATCATATCAGAGTTATCATTCACAGAGATAGAAGGCACATTAGAAAGCTCCACCTTATTAGGGGTAGTGGAGTTTTGTGTTTAAAACATTTTTAGAAACATCAAGCGGGGAACTCATTTTCATTAAAAACCACATACCTGCTAATCAACACTTTAAAACCATTTTCAGATTTAGACCACAATATGTACCCTTTAACCCCATCAGGGTATCCTAAAAAAACACATTTTAAAGATCTTGGATCAAGTTTGTCAACCTTTTGGTGGACAAAGGCTGAACAACCAAAAATTTTTAAATTTGAAAAGTCCACAGGTTTACCAGACCAAACTTGTTCGGGTATTTACCTTTCCAAGGTGCAGATGGTGATCTATTAATCACATAAGCGTTTGTATGAACTTTTTTCCCCAGAACTTTTTGGAAAGTCCGGATGTACTTAACATACTTCTCACCCTTTCCAAAAGAGTTCTATTCATCCTCTCAAAGAACACCATTTTCTTTGAGGGGGTGTAAGCGCAGACTTGTGTCTTACAATGCCCGAATCAACACAAAGTTGATCAATGAGTTGGTTACAAAATTCCAACCCATTATCAGTTCTCAAATACTTGATTTTCTTTCCGGTCGATTTTTATCGGGTTTTCCAATTTTGAAGTTTTTCAAAAACATCGACTTGTTTTTCATAAGAAATACAAACACTTTTCTTGAAAAGTCATCAATCACAGATAGAAAATACTGTTCCCACCATGTGTAGGAACACTAGCAGAGGCCCCAAACATCGCATGTAAGTATTCAAGAATGTCGGTGCATGAAGATTGTTAAGGATAAGATGAAGTAGGGAAACTAACTCTTTGTTGTTTACCATAAATGCATGAGTCACGAGAAGGGAACACAAGTAAGTTTATCATTTCCAAAACATCCTTCTTTATGCAACAATTCAAGACCTTTAGAACTTATATGACCAAGCCTTTTATGCCGAGTTGATTTTATCAATCACGAGTTCACATTGGTCACGAGTTCACATTGTTCGAGAATTTAGCATGCAAGAGACAGACTCAAAGATTACAAACATACGAGGTTCCTCTTCTTTTCGGCTTTAGCAATAATGAGGGAACCTTTCATGATTTTCATCAAACCCTTACCCCATCTTCCTCATAACCATCATGCTCAAGCATAAAGAGGAGATCAAGTTGTTAGCGGATCGGGAACATGCCTTACATCATTTAGAGTCAAAACAAAACCAGAATCAAGTTTCAAACACACAAGACTCAACACCAATCACTTGACATTTCTTATCATTTGCCATAGAAAGCAGATCCATTTTGCACGAAGCATATGAGGCAAATAAGTGTTTAAAAGGTGTCATGTGAAAAGTGCAAGCGTAATCAATAAGCCAATCATTTTCGAAAGAATTTGAAGGCACAACATTCACGTAATCATGCACTTCATGCACCATAAACACATCACCCATGTGATCATTACCGATTGTCAAGTTCACGAGAATCATTGGTTTGGTTCTTATTATTCGATTATTGTTTTGATTATTGTTCAGTTATTCCGGGCTTTGTACATTCTTTTATGTAATGGCCATGTTCTCCACAGATTATAGCATTTCCTATTGTTCTTAGGCCTAGAATCGGATCTCCCTCTTTTTACTCCTCTTCCTACTAGGGTTTTGTTATTATTATTCCCATTCCTCCTATTCGAGGTCTACCCCCGACATGCATAACCTTCCCGACCCCTGTTCATTCCCTAGGATATTTTCGGATCTAATTCCTTACTCTTAAGGCCATTAATCACAAGTATCAAGGGTAATAGAGTCTCTACCATACTTAATGGCGCATTTCACATCAAAGATAAGAATCGGGGATGGCATTTAGCAACACAATGATAGGAGTATAATCATCAATGTTTTTATCACCGAGTAAGTTTGATATCTTGTATCAATTTTGTAAAAACATCCAAGTTCTCATCCATATCCTTAGTCAAATCAAGTTTGAATCTAAAGAACTTTTCAAGTAGAAAGAGTTTTGAGGGTAGGGAAGTTTCGGTGTAAAGTTCTTGCAATTTTTCCCAAAGGGCTTTGGAAGTTAGCTTGCCAACTTTTCTCAAAACAAAGATCGTATGATTAAGGATAATGGATGAGTAAGCAAATTCATCAAGTTGATTTTATTTGTGATATCTTTATCGTGAGTACTTTTGATCAATAGCTTTAAAACATTTCTGGCTGAATTAAAATCCCTTTCATTTTTTGTTGCCAAATAGAAAAATCACTTTTCCCATTAAAGGGTTCCAAATGATAACCAGATGCACCAGGCCATATTCACAGATAAAGCCACGAGAGGATATCACAAGAATATAGCACAAAGTTAGTATTACGGCTATCAAATGACACGGTAGAAGCACGAGATAAGTGGACCACAGACTCAATGACAATGAGAAAATAAGGGGCAAATAATGGACCTCACGAGTCCAATCGATCAAGATAAGCAAGAAAAGGCACGGGACCACAGAGTCCAACAGAACCAATATCAGAAAGTAAAGCTAGGTGGATTCCCTTCGCACTCAGATTCCACCGCACTCAAGCACAGGTCAAGAGGCTAATGCTCGGGGTTTCCTAAACTAAGTACTAAACCGAAAGTAAATGAGAGAAGAGAGTAAAGAGAATCTTACAACCAGGAGCACGTCTCCGGGTTCTCACCACAACCAAATTCACCAGGAGCCAATAAGTCACCAAGAAGCTCAAGAACCGAAGCACCAACCCACCACGAGCGCGGATAGGTGCTCGATACCACTTATTGGGTATCTATCGCTCTAAAATAGATTGATACACGAAGTACCAAAATAAATACGACCAATAAGAAGCCTATTATACGATTTAGACTCTGACACTTTAGAGAAATTAAAGTACAAGAGATGTATTTAAAATTACAATGAAAAGAAAATTAACACAAAGCAAAAAATGTAAGGGATAAAACCCTAAAAACCGAAATATAGTAGAGATTTCGGCTCGAGACCGATTTTCCCAAAAAAACCACCACGAGAAGTCACCGGAGAAATCCACGAGAACCCAAGAACGGAGGCGGAGGCGGACCACAAAGCCTTGTCCTAAACCTCACAAAAGAACCCAGATCCTCACCCGGAGACCCGAGAAAAAAGCTCGAATCACCAAACCCTAGTTCCTCCCGTAAACCCTAGTTTTGACCCCAACCACGGATTCGTACACAAAGGATGTGAACTAGTGAAGAAGAAAACACTCAAGTATGTCAAAACACTCAAGATTTCACAAACTCCGATGAGAGATCGGATTTCACAAATGAGAAAACCCCAGGAAGATTCGAGAGAGTGTAGAGCGAGAGAGATGAGAGAGAGTGAAAACAAGAGAATGAGGATTAGGGTTTGGATGAAACCTTTTAATAGTCCGGATGAACGGCGCCACGATCAGGAGTTAATATCCAACGGCTCAGATAGCACAAAAGGGGATCCGCGGACTATTAAACGGGTTCCGCAACCCGAACACACAACCCGGGCATCTCAATGGGATTGGGAATGGGCTTGGAGGCTTTTGGGTCGCATTTGGGCCAACCCATTGAAAACAAATGGGCCAATTACACAACAATATATATATATATATACACAAAATATAACTTTATAGAGAAGATACATTATTTTAAAAAATAATATTACGTAAGTTTCATTACTATATATTCTAAATATATAGCTTTTGGTAAGTAATAAATTTAGAGACAAATTTATAGATAATATTTATTTGTACGCATAATTCTATTACATATAGTACACGCACACGTTTAATTCAAATATATTAATTAATTAATTACAATGTATAATTACTTATTATATGTAAAAGGGCGAAAGATAATAAAAATTAGAAAATCTTGTATAATGTTATCGCAATTGATAACTTTATAGTGAAGAAAAAATATCTAATAGATGATAATATAAATTTCATGAGATATTTCTTTTTTAAGGTTTTAATATTATTATTATATTTAGCTATTTATTTATTTTAATTTAATTAGGATATATATTATTTAAAAGATAGTGTTAAATAAAAATTAGGCCAAATTATTGATATCTGAATCAAAGAGTATTATAAGATTTTTTATTTTATATCTTATAATATTTATTTTTTCGTTCACAAAAATAAATTTATAGATTCGTTAATATAGTTGACCTACATATGAAAATCTTATGTAATTGAAACATTTATAAATATAAATATTTATAAACATAAATAAGTTTAACTAATTTGACCTTAAAATTAAATACTTATTTATGAAAGCAATATATACATGCATACTCAAAATGATAGTAATATAAATTTTCTTCAGAAAAATTAATGTCACTTCTCTATACTATTGAAATTATGTTTTCTCTATTTTATTTATTTTAGATCCAGTTATATATTATCTTGTTTCGTAGAAATAGAGTTAAGTAAAATATTGGATCAAAATAATTTGATGATACCCGAGCCGAGCTGTGAGAAATTAATCCACGTCATCAGTCTGACACATATTCGAATAGATGACCTACGGGTGACGTCAAACAATGATGTACGACAACACGTCACGAATTAGGCTCGCCCGCTACCGAGCCCAACCGCAACGCGGCTACCGAGCCCCGAGCCCCGAGCCCAAGTTTCGAAATGAAACGCACGCGCGCGCCTTCGTAAAAATAAACACATGCCCATGCTTGACACTTTATTGGTATCGTGGCGCCACATGTCGAGAATTATGAAGAGAAGTCGACAAGTGGCAAGTTTTGGCTGACATGCACAACTATAGAGGGACATGTGTCGTTTTTTAGCTATTTTATTAATTAATGAATAGTTAGTGCAAAGATGACTATTGTAAACCCACTTACTCAAAAGGGGTATAAAAAGTCTGAAAAGGAAAAAAGAAAAGAGGCAGATAGTAACAAATTATAAAAAAGACCGACCCCAATATTCCGGCTCGGCAAAATACAAAAAAGGCATAATTAGCCAGAAATAAATATACGTTACGCACGTTTTCATTCCCACGTGTTAAATCTTTTACATATTTCTACTTGTTGACCAAAACGCACGTCAACAAATTGGCGCTAGAAGGAGGGCCCGTATTGGTCCAGTCCGAGTTCCAGTCAAAAAAGCAAGTGAAACAAAAACCAGGTAAAAATTTGACACTGAACCTTTTGATAAGGGAAGAAAATGAGTCAACTGTCGAGAAATGCCCGTTTGACTGAAGAGCAACATTTGAACAACCAACCTGGCCAAACTACGAATGGCCACAATATGCTCCAAACGGGCGAGGAGTACTACTTTATTCCCTTTCGCTCGATTAATCGCCAACCCAACCTTTGTACAACAAATGAACCAACTTATATCGCAAACTCTCGCCACCACGAACTCTCAAGCACCTCCTCCACTCCTTGCAAATACTAACCCACTCAACCCACAACTAAATGTTAACATTAATCCTCAAATTCGGATTTCCTCGCCACGAAGCCAAGAAGCTTGATTCGGGTAATGAACAACATGTCCGTCATGTGAGAAAGGCGGCAAAAGAGAAAATGAGGAGGAGCAAAGTCGTATAAGCGAAGTCATTTCGGAAAGCAAACACGACATCGTCGTGCCACTCGTGTTCGCCGACGACCGAGGAGTTGATCCCTTTCGCCTGACTCGATCGATAAGTTCCCTCGGAGGTTTTGGATGGCGGGAATAACTCAGTGGTCGATCGGTCAAGGCCCTAGCTTATGGCGTGAACAGGATGTAGAAATACACCGCCTACATCGCGTCGACGACGAGGTGGAAGGCGGTCCGGATGGCGAAGCAGTCTCAAGACCGCCCCAAGTATGGAGCGGACCCTGCCCGTCGCCATTTTCTCCTGGAATCCTGGCGATCCCGTTATCGCCAAAGTTGAAAATCCCAGGTCGGCCTCTATAATGGGGAAACCGACCCGACCACTCATGTTCACAAAATCTTGCCTGGATGGAACTATACGATCAAGCGATGCCATCCTCTGCGCAGGCCTTCCCCGACTTTGGGCGGCCGAGCCCGCGTTGGTTAGGACCCGCAGGATCCATTCAAGCATGGGGGATCTAGCCTCCGCTTTTTACGACACATTTCTTAACGTCCAAAGTCCGAGCCGCGCTAAAGACTCCTCGTGAACATCAAACAAGGGAAAGACGAGCCCTCGAAGAGTTATATTTCTCGGTTTAATAAACAAGTTCGAGAAATGGAAGGTGTCACGATGACGCCATTTTGATCGACCATGGGTGGACTAGCCCCGAGACTTGGTTCAATTACTCTATCCACGAATCGGGCGACCTCGTATCAAGAATTTCTAATCCGCGGAACGCCATATTTGTCGGAAGAAGCCATGGCAAGTAACCGCCCGAGCAGGCAAGGGAACATAAGAAAGGACGGAAGGAAAGAACGGTGGTTGGGGTAGGGGTCGGGTTTCCGCCATTCTCGGAAAACCCGACCACCGGATTTAGAGCTCGCCAAGAGGCGAGCCGAAGTCGCCCGCTAAGGAGCACTTTGACCCACACTCCGTCGGCCCGTATGGAGTGAAGTGGTCTCGAATTTGTTGCCTCCGCTCGGCCTCGAAAAATGAGCCATCAAAATTAGATTCGCGTCGATTCTCGCGCCTATCACAAATCGATAGGTCACGATCTCGACGAGTGCCGAGATCTACTTAGGGAAATTATGCGGGTTGTTCGGCAGGCGGCCTTAAAAGATACGTTCATGAGCTACCACCCCACGGCATTGGCTCGGCGCCAACCCGGAGCGTAATCAACCCAGCTCTCTGCCGCCTCACCGAAAACCAGGGAGGAAATCCTCATGATGTCGAGTGTCGATCGGATCAATACCAACACAATGGAGGATAGACGCTCCAACAGGAAAAGAAAAGCCGATGTTAGGCAGTAACCAATGCCGAAAGACAAGTTCGGGTGGCGAAATCAGGAACGCCAACCCACCGCCACGCTGCGTTCTCGGATGCGGATGCCACCAGGTGGTCCATCCTCATTCGACCCTCGGTCATCACTTTGCGCACCGATTTTGGGTATTAGGTTCCGCGAATTTTAATTGATACTAGGAAGCTATTCGTCGATCATTTATGTCCGAGCATTTGAAGATTAAACGTGGATGATAGTTATATCCGTCCATGTAACGATAAGCGATTCGGGTTTTGGAGGAGGAAGGATAGTCCCACTCGGAGAAGTTGATTTGCCCATCCAAATGGGACAAGGTTTGCATAAACGTTTGTCATGACAACATTCAAAATAATCAATGCCGATTCGGAGTACAATGCCATCATTGTGAGGCCATTGCTTTATCATATAAAAGCGATCGTTTCAATATATCATTTTTGTATAAAATTCCCAACATCGATGGCGAAACTATACATAAAGGGAATCAAAGGGAGTCACGAGAGTGCTCTCTTAAACTCCGACCGGTGGAGATTAGCGTAGCGAGAACAAGGGCAAACCGGTGGAATCACACAAGATAATCCCTTGCCAGAAGAAGAGTCCGAGAAAGGGGTGATCGTTCGGAGGATAATCAAGTCGTCGGCCGGGAAGGAGCAATGATGGAAGAAGAAGCGGCGAGCCGACAATCGAAAACAAAGTCGGGCCGGCGAAGACGAATTGCCCCCGCAAATCGAGGAGGGCAAAGCAAGAAAAAAAAAAACGAGCGGAACCAGCAGAAAAGGTTGATACAATCAATGTCGGTAGGCGACGGGCGCCAACTACGTATTGGTCATGATCTTCCGAGAACCATATCGAAGCGAGTTGGTCGAGTTTTGGGAAATAATCTTGGCGTCTTCGCATGGACTCATGCAGACATGCCCGGAATTGACCCCAAGTATGCGTGCCACCGCCTCAATATTGATCTAACGTCCGCCTGAGTCATCCGAGAAAAGCGCAAACTCGCCCCGATAGACAAAGCAAAGACTCAAAATCGAGGTTAACAAACTACTAGACAATCAGTTCATCCAGGAAGCCCTCATCCTCGATGGGTCGCCAATCTGTTTTGGTAAAGAAAAGCAATGGCGATGGCGCATACGTGGATTTTACTAACTCAACAAAGCATGTCCTGGGGACGATTTATCCATTGCCAAATATCGATTACATGGTAGATGCCACGGCGGAGACACGAGTGATGAGCTTCATGGATGCATACTCGGGTTACAACCAAATACGGATGCACCGGGAAGATGAAGAAAATACCTCATTTTTCTCTCTTCTGGGAATTCATTTATTCTAAGATGATGCCTTTCGGATTGAAGAATCTTTGGTGCGACCTATCAAAGGTTAGTAAATAAGATGTTTGAGAAAATGATAGGTCACACTATGGAAGTCTATGTAGATGACATGCTAGTAAAATCACTTTGTACATGTCCGATCATCTAAACGATCTTAATAAAATGTTTCTTTGTTTTGAGAGAGTACAAGATGATGTTAAACCCGAGAAAGTGCACATTTGGGGTCGGTTCGGGTAAATTTTTGGGATATATGGTCACCAAAGGGAATCAAGCTAACCTGGACAAAATAAAAGCCATCACCGACCTAGAATCCCCAAACTCGTAAAAAAGGTACAAAGCCTAACAGTTGGCCACGCCCTTAACCGATTTGTTTCTCGGTCCACGAGACAAGTGCAAACCTTTCTTTGAAATTATAAAGAAAAGCAAAAATTTCGAGTGAGTGGACCGAGCAAGCACAGATTGCCTTTGAATCCTCAAACAACATCTATCTTCAATCCCTATATTACAAAAACCAACTGAGGGAGGACTTGTATTTGTACTTGGCGGTATCCGAATCACGCCATCACCGGTGTTAATCAAAGGCTAGATGGCTCTATTCAACATCCATTTATTACACCACCAAGCGTTACATGATCCGAGCTCGGTACCCACCAATGGAAAAGCGGCTTATTCATTAATTACCGCTGCACGGAAACTCCGTCCATATTTCTTAGAACACAAGATTATAGTATTGACGAACTATCCGTTGAAACAAGTATTACACCGACACGATCTTACGGTCGGATGATTAAGTGGGTCGTCGAACTTAGCGATTTGACATTGTATACGAACCACGTCATGTAATAAAAGGACAAAGGCTTTAGCCGATTTTGTGGCGAAATTCACGTCTTCCATACAATTGGAGGTCAAGAGAAGACCAAGAATGGAAGTTATTTGTCGACGGCTCTTCCTTCCCGCAGCCGAAAGGGGCGGAATCGTGATAATCGATCCAAATGAAAATGCTCTTGCTCGGCCGTGCGATTTGATTCCCGCGAACAACAACGGCCCGAATATGAGGCGCTCTCTAAGCAGTGCTTAGATATGGCGGCCTCTATGGGCCTAAAACAACTATTGGTTCACAAAGTGACTCTCGGTTGGTCGTTCATCAAATCAACGGCGTTTAAGCGAAAAAGAGCAAAAAATTGCACAATATTTGGATTTGGTCAAGAAAAGATTATCACAATTTAAGACAAAAATCTTACATATGCCCCGAGCCGAGAACATGCAGCGGATGCCTTAGCTCGGCTCGGCTCGACCCGAGGGACAGATGTCATCACGGATGTCACGGTTACACAACAATGCCTCCCCGTCACTTGGTGCAAAGAAAATATATACAATCAAAACCGTCGAGCGGACTTGGATGACCCCAATCATCCAATATTTAGAGAAAGGAGTTCAACCGAAAACAAAGCCGAGGCCGAACACTACGAACTCAGCGGCTCGGTTTACACTAGTAGACGGCATTCTCTACAAACGAGGGTACTCCATCCCACTTCTACGCTTCTTTCCGAGAGGATGCAGTTATGCACTTCGAGAGGTTCATGAGGGAATATCGCGGCAAACCACGCTGGGGCCAAACGTTGGCCTATAAATTATCTGCAAGGATACTCATGGCCATCCCTCGAAAAGGATGCAAACCCGTCAAAAGATGTGAGAGGTGCGGAGATTTGCACCACAGTCGATATCATCACAAGCGACTTACTTCGTATTTAGCCCATGGCCGTTTGCCAAATGGGGAATGGACCTCATCGGACCATTACCCCGTTGGCAAAGGGGCGTCAAGTATGCCGTTGTGGCGGTGGATTATTTCACAAAAATGGGCGGCGGAGCCTCCGCAAAAATAGATGAAGAGAAGGTTGTGAGCTTTGTATGGAAGTCTATCATCTGTAGATTTGGGATACCACATTCGATTGTTACTGCATAATGGGAAACGATTCGACAATAGAAGGTTCCGAAATTTTGTGAAGGTTTCTCATAAAAACCATTTCTCAACTCCATACCACCCCAGTCGAACGGACAAGTTGAGACCGTTAATAAAATACTCAAGTATACCCCGAAGGCGAGATTGGAGGAGTCTAAAGGCAATTGGCGGAGGAACTACTGGCGTACTATGGTCATACTGTAACGACACATCGAGCGGCATCATTTGGAGAAACACCTTTTTCTTTAGCTTATGGAGCCGAGGCGGTGATTCTGCCGAGATTGGAGCCCCTACCTTGAGCATTGCAAATTTTGAAGAAAGATCGTGAATGGCTCGCCGCTCCGACCGAACTAGACCTTTCAAGAAAAAGGTGCGATCTTGAGATAAAAATGCGTATATAAACAAAGAGTGAAATAAAGACTCGATTACGCACCGAGCACAAAATAAAGACTCGGTTACGCACCGAGCACAAAATAAAGACTCGGTTACGCACCGAGCACAAAATAAAGACTCGGTTACGCACCGAGCACAAAATAAAGACTCGATTACGCACCGAGCACAAAATAAATACTCGGTTACGCACCGAGCACAAAATAAAGACTCGATTTACGCAAGAGCACAAAATAAAGACTCGATTACGCACCGAGCACAATATCAAGACTTGGTTATGCACCAAGCAATGAGATCAAGACTTGGTTACGCACCGAGCATAAAGTGAAGACTTGGTTACGCACCGAGCACAAAATCAAGACTCGGTTACACACCGAGCACAACATAAAGACTTGGTTATGCACCGAGCACCGAAATAAAGACTTGGTTACGCACCAAGCATAAAGCGAAAACTTGGCCATGTACCAAGCACAAAATAAGGATTCAGTTATGCGCCGAGCGCAATAAAGACTCGGTTCATAAATGAAATTTCAAAAACAAAATCAAGGACATGTTTATATCCCTGGGTACAAGAATCGATTAAAGGCGAGCAGATCCCCTCATTGAAGAGCGAAAACCGAGCCCCGACTTGGGAAAATAAGAGGAAAAAAGAAGGCAGGCAACAATCTTACAAAAAGGAAAGAGCGAGCCTCCACAAAAGCTTGAAACACATACGGGGAAAGGAAAATAACAATTCATTTCTACTTCAAAAATAATTACATAGGGAGGCCGGAGCCCATTACATCTCGAGGCACGAAGCCAAATTACCTACCAGGAGTACATATAAAAGCATCAAGGCGGCAGGGGGCGAATTTCGACGGCACGGCTTAGCTAGGCGACTTCTTCCACGTCCGGAGGAAGAGAGCTTGCGATTAGAGCCCTCTTCAAAATTCGGCCGAAGGGTTTCGAGATCACCTCCGGAGGGCCAAATCTTCCTCAAGGCCGAGCAACGAAGACGCCCGCCCTTAAGTAAATCAAGAATTTCTTGGAGGTCGGTCGCATGGCCACAAAGTTAACATGAATGCATACTCCTGAGTCTTTGTAAGCTTTAATGGCCTCTCTACGAACTTCCCCGATTTTTGCCGACGGGCGATTTCTTGACCTCCTGCGTCACAAGATCGGCTAGACGCCTCTCCATTTCCTCGGCTCGGGCGGTGGCAAAGCACGTTCCGTTCGCGCGACCTTAACCCGAGCTCTTCTTTCACCTTGCGGGCCGATCTCGCTCTGCGCCGGCCTCGCAGTAGCCTCTCTCTCGAATTGCCCGAGCTGTGGCCTCATCCGCTGAGTCTTAAAAGATTCGTGTACCACTTGAAGGGTAGCATAGGCTTCCTCGAGATCCCCCTGTCTGCCGTCTTTCCAGTCGGCATATTTTTTTCTCTAGCTCGCGAAGTCCCCCAACCGCATGCCATAAGAGCCCAATCATCCGCCGGACATGGCCATGGCATCTTGAACTGATTCTTCGCTTGATCTCTGGCGAAATTGCTCGATGCCTTTTGTCCAGGCACGAAGCCGGGACGATCATTGCGGCTCGACCGCCTCCGGTAAGACCCTTGATTGCTCTCCTGTCGGCGTGGCACATCGAACGAATTCCCAAACCACCGAGGGCGTAGTCCAACCATTCCTCGCATGATATTCATCTCTTGCTTGGTTTGGAGGAATGAAGTGACCTTCCCCGCCGACGTCATCCGAGAAAGTTCGCGGACCTTCCTTTTCTCGGGGTTTCATTCGGGATGTTGAGCGCCGCTCGACCAACCCTTTGATCCCGATCGAGGCTCTCCATCACAATTCCTCCTCTTCTCCTTTGAAGAGGAGGCTGCATCGCCTCGGCACTCCATCGCAGGCGTTCTGGCCGGATATCTTCTCTCCGAGCCGCTCCACATCCGCAGTTGATCGCGGACCACCCGAGCTCGCCGTCTGCCGTGTTCTCACTGCGAAGACGTGCACGCAAATCAAGCCACGCCCGCATAAAGCGACCACCAATTAGAAGAAAGATCAAAAAAACAAAAAGACAATTCAAAAGGAAATGTAAAAATACGGTGTTTACCTCGAGCAGCGATCGCACTGGCGGCTCGGTCAGTGTACGCCTACGGCGCGCGGATGATCGCCCACGGGACTAGTCACAGGAGGCGGCGCGGCTCGCTCGATTCTCGCTTGCCACGCGAGAATGGGGCGTCTTTCCACACGGGACTAGTCATAGGAGGCGGCGCGGCTCGCCCGATTCTCGTCTTTGCCCGCCCGGGAGAATGGGGCGTCTTCTTCATTAACGAGAGGATTGTTGAGGCCTCTCTCGACCTCCACATCCCGCACGGCCGCCTCGTCTCGAGCCACCCGCCGGCCCGGCGGCAGAAAGCTAAAACTCAAACCAGTGCGGCCAAGTTGGCCTCAGTGGCCAACCTCTCAATCCGCCGTCCATGATTCCCGGGCCTCGGATGTTCTCGGCCTTCGAATAAAAGTGGGCGTGAGCCCCTTTGATGCCGGTTCTACCAAGGTAAAAAGACACAAGTCGGTCACAAAAAGAATCGATGAACAAAGAAAAAGCGAGAGAAAGGAAAAAGACAAGACTTACTATAACCAAAAACAAAATCGAAGGAGGATAAAGGGCGGTCTCCTTCGCCCGTTCTCCACGCGAGATTGCCACTCGCCGCTCACCTGAGCCATTTTTCTTTCGATCCTTCAACGATGAAAGAAGACCTTCCACTAAACTATCAGGATACCCCAATCGGGTTTGTACATAATACCATCCGGACGGTGACCTTTTGATGAAGGAGTCGCCGCAGGCGAAGAGTTCATTCATCTCTTTGAACTTAGGCGAGGGTACTTTCAGGTGGAACATCACCACGAGGCCAATAATCCTACCCCACGTAATGGGATGCAGGTTGGTTGGATACCCCCCACTTGCAAAGCCACCGCGAAACACCGGCGGCGAAACCGCATGTCGAATAGAAGTGGCGGTATGTATACCCACGCAACCCGCGGCGGATCTTTGGGGACTCGGTGCCATCCGGTACCCAGAAATGGATACCACTTGGAATACGATACCTGCCCCGGAGCTCTCCCATCTCTCGGAGCATCAAAGATGCTCGGGATATCGTTTATATCACTCGGCGTCCACCGAGGCTCGACACGGAGACGAGGGGCCTCTCCGGCCGGGCCGCGAAGTCGCCATTACGGTGGCTATAGGCACTAGCGGCCTCTCCGGCCTCGAATCGCCGGATGGTTCATCTACTCGCTCTCACGTTGTCACGCTCCGGCTCCGATGGGTTCATGTCTTCTTCTTCTGGTCATGTTTTAATCAACGCTTATGAAGTCTTCATCGGAACTTGCTTGTACCGGTCAGGGTTGATACACCGTTCCTCCCTAAAGACGGCCGGCGGTGTCGGATTGAAGATAGTATGAGTCCGCCCAAAGACGTTACGCCGTGGAGAATCAGGAGAAGATATCGAATAACGCTCGGACTATGAGGCGGTGATGGCCGTCTTTGGTGAGAAAGAAAAGAAGGTTCGGAGGGAGGGTCTTCGATTTCAACCTCAACACTATAACTACGACTCCTACTATCCTCAAAAGAAGACATTTATAGGTAAAGGGAGAGTATTTTGAAAAAAATACCTAAGTTTGAAGTCTACGAACTTGGAAAGCCGACTTGAAACTTCCGCTCGGTTCTAGTTGCTTTAGCTCAAAGGTCAATGGTTGCGAAAATGAATGATGAAGGAAACGCGAGTATTTATAGATAGGGTTCCTCGATAGCGCGACAATTATTGGAAAAAGCGCGCTTTTAAAACTCAAAACCATCAAACATGTCAAAAAATGTCGCCCCACGCCCGCCGAATAAGCGACGACACCGGTTCCCGCGCAAGATTGGTCCAAACACAAGATGCCACGCGTGTCGTCGTATTGGCAACCCATTAACGTCGTTTCAAGCATTAATTGCCACGCGACAGGTGCCAGGAAAGAACTAAAACCTTGGAGAAATCCGTTTTCCCATTAAATGTTCATCATTAGCATTAAAGTTTAACTCCGATCTCAGAGATTCTTCTCTCGGAATTAAACTTGGGGGCCTTTGATGATACCCGAGCCGAGCTGTGAGAAATTAATCCACGCGTCATGCCTCGACACATATTCGAATAGATGACCTACGGTGTGACGTCAAACAATGATGTACGACAACACGTCACGAATTAGGCTCGCCCGCTACCGAGCCCAACCGCAACGCGGCTACCGAGCCCCGAGCCCCGAGCCCAAGTTTCGAAATGAAACGCACGCGCGACAACTTCGTAAAAATAAATACATGCCCATGCTTGACACTTTATTGGTATCAGGAACTGCCACATGTCAGAGAATTATGAAGAGAAGTCGACAAGTGGCAAGTTTTTCTTGACATGCACAACTATAGAGGGACATGTGTTTTTTAGCTATTTTATTAATTAATGAATAGTTAGTGCAAAGATGACTATTGTAAACCCACTTACTCAAAGGGGTATAAAAAATCGAAAAGGAAAAAAGAAAAGAAGCAGAGATAGTAACAAATTATAAAAAAAGACCGACCCCAATATTCCTCGGCAAATAAAAATACAAAAAGGCATAATTAGCGAGAAATAAATATACGTTACGCACGTTTTCATTCCCACGTGTTAAATCTTTTACATATTTCTACTTGTTGACCAAAACGCACGTCAACATAATTGAAATTTAATTATATGGAAGGCAAAATGTGGAATTTGATGTTATATTTATTTAAAGGGTATTTCTTGTCCATCAAAATTCTTTGATATATTTAGTGGAGCTCCACCTTCATAACACTCGCCTTTGTTTATCAAGTGAAGAACGTGGTCATGATCCATACTACAAAAAAGATTTTAGCAGATATCAATATTAATTAATAAGGTACTAGGAAACGAATTAGTTGATTTTAGACAGATTAGGACCCATGACTATTTAAGGGATTTAGACAAAACATAACTTTCCAGTTGGAGGATAGTTTTTTTAAGACAATGCTTTAATTATGGGACAATTAACTCATAAATTAAGGAGTTCTTTGACTTATTTCCAGCCTTGTACAAGTTGGATGGTGAGCAAGTTACTTAGACCAAAAAAAGTAATTGTTGATGATATATCAATTTTATATAAGAAAAAAGGTCATTATATCAATTTAATTTTTCCCCCTTGGGTGGAAAACAGGGAAAATTGCAAAGCAGGATTGATATATCAAACTTTATTGTAATTATTTTATTATTCATTTCGTGATTATTTTTTATAAACACTTATCTAAGTTTGCGACTCATAAATAGGAGAAGAGAAAGGAAAAATAAAACGGAATAGTGATTAACATTTGTAGGAAAATTGGCACAAAAAAAAATTGTGAGTAGAGATTCATGTTTTTTTTTTTAAATTTTTAATTTACTTTATTTTCACTTTTTAGTCATTTTCCTTTACCTTTTGGGCTATTTAATAATAAGTAGGCCTCGTATGAGACAATCGCGTAGTACAAAGGATACAAAAGTAATATTCATCAATGTAAAAAGTTATAATTTCAATACATTATCTGAAAACTAAAAAGTATGTTCAGATAATGTATTATTTTTTTACACTAAATGTATTAGTTTTACACTTAAATATTACCTTTTTTTTTCGTCGTACAGTGCGGCCGTCTTATATAATTTTTTGCCTATATAGATAACATTTACATTCTATCTAAAACTGCATTAATGAATAAAATCAATCCAATCCATCCATACTCTGGAATCTGGATCCTCTGTTCAAAATATCAATTCTATATCACATTGGACAAAACTCATCTTAACCAAATTTATTAATTAGTTCATGCCACATATATGTATATATATTTTCGTCCAAGGATATTTGGTAAGTAAGCACATCAAAATCTCACTCTTCATCGCTCTTAAAATACACCAATTAAATTAAAGAACCAAAACAAAAAAAAAAATGAAATGCATGAAAATTGATTGAAGTTCTTGGTAAAATTGATATATATCTTGGATTGAGTTAATAATAGAGGCGTAGCCCCTCTCATAGGGTTACAGGACAGTATGTGGAAGTCAGGGCGCATATCATGTTGATGGATCTGCTGCTGCCCAAAAATGGACCACGCGATCTATAACAAATCCTACACCTATTTATGATATGGGGACCAAATATTTTATACCATGGGTATGGACCCCAATTTCACAAATCTATTTATCTTTATCATATATCCAAGATCTATATCAGATGTATATCAACTGAATTAATATTGTTTATCTAGAAAGTTTAAATTTTTAATAATATTAATACTTTTATCTGATGTTCATTGCATTTGTAGTCTTTTGGTCTGATGTCAAAATATACTTGGATTTTGTTAGTAAAGAATGATGGGTTATAATACTTAGACCGAATCGAGTAAGTTAACTGAAATGCCTAGCTTTAATCCCACTAGACTACAAGACTAAACCTGCAGGCCTAGGATGCCCATATGATCTATTATTAGGGCGTGTGCCAATTTATGACAAGAATCTTATAAATTATAAGTGTATTAGAGTTTAAGTTATACAGATTTCGGTCAGAATCGAGTACTACACAAATAATGAACATGTTAGATTCGAGTCAACCTAAAATGACCAAATTAAACCGTTTGTGTTGCTATTGTGTTGCATTTTTATTTTTTTTGGTTTGATTGAATAAATTATTAGAATAGAATGACGATTGGATTTTTATAAATTATCTAGTGTATGTAAATATAATTTCCAAGTTGAAAAATAACACATATAATCAATACGACCTAGCTATATAAATAAATGCATTTTTCAAATTTTCAATAATATACAAGTCATTTTAGGTTGGAATTAAGTTACACGTACATGAATAAAAAGATCGGAGTCATGTTAATAAATCTGACAAGAATAATTAACAAACAAATCGGTTTCATGTTGGCATATTTTTTTTTCGAATTCGAGTATCAACCTAACCCGTAAATCCGAACCTGATTTGAATTGTTACCCCTACCTATTATAATGTGTAGGCTATGCTTATGACTTATATATGAGGAGAAAAATTCAATTTTGGTCCATTAGACTTACCCTATGATATTTTAGTCTCGTTTCTTGAAAATAGTCCCATAAGATTTTTCTTGTCTCACTAATGGTACCACAATTAAAAAATTAACGGTCAAACATGTGAAATTGAAAGTTAAACATGCAATTTGGGACTAAAAGTGAGAACAGTGGGACTAAAATCATCAGGTGCTCAGTCTAATGAGACCAAAAGTGAATTTTTCTTTAAAAACTAAATATAACTAATATCTATTTTAAAAATATAATTATCATTAAAATTACCATTTTTTTATTTATTATAATTAAAAAATTGACAAGTAAATTAAATGATAAAACTAATAATTCAACTTATATAAAATAAATTTTCTGGAAAATATTTTTTAAAAATATATGTTAATTAATTTTGTTTTTGTGAATGTGTAATACAAAAAAAAAAGATTCAATACATGTATCGTTTATTTTAGTTAGAAAATTAATAAAGTAATTTAAATGATAAAATTTATAACTCAAGTTATAAACTTCAAACTTTCTGAAAAATAACTTTAAAAGTAGATGTTAAATAAATGTTTTTTGTGAATGTGTAATATGAAAAAAAAAATCAAATACATGCATATATAACCCAGTACATGTATGTGTATATATGTAAAGTTTGATTTTTTTTTTCCGGGTCCCTATGTTCTTGCCCCATGATACTGATCTCATATAACCCAGTGCATGTATGTGTATATATGTAAAGTTTGATTTTTTTTAGGAAATGTAAAGTTTGATTTAAAAACATAAAAAATAAAGATATAATATTTAAAAAATAAAAAAATAAAAAGTATGAGCTAGGTTAACATTACTAATATATTTTTAATAGTATTTATAATTTAACTATACTAAAATATTTTAATAGTATTTTTCTAAAACTTTTAAAAATATTTCCTATATTTAAAAATTATGAAATTATTAGAAAATTATTTGTTTTTCTAAATATTTTAAGTAAAAGAATTTGTTTTAGAAAATAAATAAAACGCACTGAAAAAAGATATTTTTAGAAAAATATTTGAAGGACAGAGATTTTTTTTAGTTTTCAAGTGAGACATTCACAATATTAATTTAAATAAATAACGCAAAATATAAAATTTAAAATATTTTTTATCATCAATAATATTAAATTTAACCAAAAAAAAGAATAATGAGACCATTTTTGGTGAAAATTTTAACTTTGGTGTCCTATGGGACCATTTTTATCGTTAAAAAACTAATTTTGATGTCCTATGGAACCATTTTTTTCATAATAATGGTTTCCATTTATTATTTAACGGAGCAAAACCAAAATTTCAATTTTTCAGTCTTATAGGACTATTTTTGGTGAAAATGTCGATTTGAGACTAAAAGTGTGTCTAATAAAACTAAAATCATCAAGGGATAAATTTAATGAGACCAAAAGTGAATTTTTCTAAGTGAGACTACAAGACCGAGGATTAGATCAAACTCAGTTGATTTATGCACCATATTATATACAAGTACGCTACGGATATAAAACGATATCCACTACCGTTTAAATGTACGACATTTTAGTACAAAAGTGTTCTTTTTTTAACAAGGTCCACACTCATTTCAACGTGGAGATAAGATCGATCAACATGTGTTAATTAATCACTTCCTGCTTAGGAGGAAAATCGCGATTTGACATCTTTATCACATTCAACGATATGTCTAAAATTTAATCACGTTACCGTCACCACGTCATTCTATTTTTCTGAAAGTTATCTTGATTAATTTCAATGAGCATATAGATCTACATAATTTTTCACCATATATGGTGTTCAAACCAATTATTCATTTCAATGAAGGGGCCCTCTATGGGCCAGTCACCATTAATAGAACAACAACGCATAGTATACATACAAAGTGACCAATTTAATATTTATCATCGAATTTACAACTTTCTATTTTTAATTAATTTTTAAAGAGATGGATAACCAAAACACAAATCATTTTATTTACACAATGCCCGCAGATACACATACACACATAAAAGTGGAGTGAGCCGAATAGAAAACTTAAAATTTAATTATATAAACTCTTAACTTTTTTTTTTGGCGATTTTTGAGTAATGTATGTTACTAAAACCAAAAATGGAGGTGGAGGGAGGCCGGGGCAGCAAGGGCCCCTAGCTTTTCGATTAATATTATATCTTAATATATATATTATCTTGAAAATAATTTATATCGAGTGGTATAAAAAGTTATAGTTCAATACCTCTAATATTTGTGAACAAACATTGAATTGTGAAGGACCACTTCATCGAGAAACCAAAATGAAGAAAACTAATTTTACGTTTGTGCCAAGTAGGTATGGAAGTATATATTGTAGTACACAACTAGATAAGGGTTTCGTGGTGTTTTGGACCTTTGGTCGTCATGTGTTTACATAGATACATTTATATCTAGTGTGCATATTAGTGCACGTGCACAATTATTAAAAACCTAATATTTTTTTTTTTTTTGGAATTCAAATTTGGTGTACGATTGGTTCAACGAACGAAAAGTAAATTATTTTCAAAACAGCTCAGTAAAATATTTTTGGAAATGTAAATGCCATTTATGTGACTAAAATCATATGTTATAAGATCAAAAATGTAATTTCCTCGAGCAAAGTATCTTATTTTTAAATATTTTTGAATTTTGTCTAACTTTAGCATCGGATTTTCGACGTCGGATCCCTCGTAGGTCCTGTTCGTACTTTCAGACATCAAAATTCAAATATTTGGAGAGTTATTGGTAGTTGATCCATATTCATTCAAGCACATCACTTATTTTTTTCAAACATTATTTGTAAGAATATAAATATAGACATAAACAAATCTTTTATATTCTTAAATTTTATCCAAAACATTCTCATTTCGAGTAAAAAAAAATTTAGAAAAAATGAAATGGACTTTTTGGCAGACTCATGTAACCATGAGTAAAAACAAAATACAATTGGGAAGGTCAGGCACGAGACACCAAGTCTGATGACACACACGTGTGCAAGGACATGGAATTGAAATTCTTCTCTCTTCCAATTTATGTGATTGATGATGATGTTTTACTATTATTTGCCACTTCCCAATGAAATTGACCTCTATTCTCACAATGCCTATGTGCACGTGTGATGCCACTATATTAACATCACCATCGCATGAATTAACCAGTACTACCTTTTCTTTTTTGTACCATTACCAAAATAATCGATCATAATATAGATGAGAATTTAAACGTTCATGTTGTTAAAGAATCCATTTCCATTTTCAATATTTTCAGCGGACTTTTTGAGATTGTATTAATTTTTGTGTCAAGGAAAAAATGTATTTTAATTAAAAACCTTATTTGTGTTTGATTTTTTTTTTTTGTAAATAATGGTGGGCCTATGTTGAAATATTCAAAAGTTGAAGGCCTTAAATGATATGAATTACGAGGGACACATATGTTTTGAAGAAGATTGAATTAGGTAGATGTAATTATTAGTTGTGAAACTTGTGATGAGACATTCGGTTTCGGATGAATCCATTATACATGTAAATATAAATGACACACCGAATTTTTCATCCACACATTAAGTATATCATATATTTGGTGTAACACAAATATTAACATGATTACCCAAAACTATTTGCACAGCTCCATCACACACACATATATTATAAAGCCATCTACATGTCATATGAAATATTAATTAAGTACAACAATTAATTTTTTAATATATACTATAACTTAATCTATTTCAAATATCTTATATCTTAGCTTTATCACTCACCTTAGCTATAGAAATCAAGTGTCAATGCAAAACTCATTTCCTCTCCAAAAAATTCTCTTACTAAAAAGAACCTTAATACATAACACCACCGCCGCCCCCTTCCTCCCTTTCTCCCACCTTGTCTTCCCTCCAACCTTGCCTCTCCTCTACCATGGCCGGAGACCATAAATCCCATGGTCTCCGCTCACTAGCTCCTCCGTTCCAGGGGATGCTTCTTCTCTTGGAGGTATGGTTTCTTCCGAACTTGGCTTGCGGGTTTAGAGGTGACGATGGCGGTGGTGGCGGTTTTGGATGTGATTTTGGCGGAGATGGATTGCGGTGTGGATCTGAGGGAGGGAGAGGCAGAACTTTTGCCCGTTAATCTTTTGTCTTACTGTTATGTTTTCTCTTGTCCCCAGTAGGTGGCTTATTTGTCCCGTTTTGTGGCTTTTCTTTTCTGTTTTATTTGTCCATGTTGTGGTTTTGCTCAGAAGATTCAGATGTGCCATTACCTGAAGTTATGCGACGTAAACGAGATCAAATTATTGATGACGTGTTTTGTCCGGCGCCTGCACAGTTGCGTAGTTCGAATATATGGATTAGTCGGATCTATTGCGGTTTAAAATTTTGTTTTAGATCTCAGATAGGTCTATAATCCGTAGGCTTACAATTATATTACATCTGTTGTTGTAACCAGTTGTAAGTTTCTTCTGTTTAATGAAAGGAATTCATTCCGATTCAAAAAAAAAATCAAGTGTCAATGCGTACACAGCTAGTCATGTCATGTCCAATCAATAGAAATTAAAATTATTTCAAAAATAAAATACACAGAATCAATTTATTTAACTCAAATCGCGAGTAAAGTCCACTTTCCTACATTAATGATAATTTTGACAATTGTTAGAAATATTTTTTAAAGATTTGTTTAGACACTGAATTTTGGGATGACATGAGAATGAGTTCAAAATCATATATACTCGTAATGAGCTTGTAACCCATCTCATTCGGAGCAGTCCAAGTACTTCAAATGAATCTCGGAGGGAGTCTTGGGTCTAAATATTTTAAACACGAAAGTAACAGATTCTGTTGGACCCGCCCTATTATAATATATATAAAATTTTATTTTTAAAATATTATCACTTAATATAATACTTTAATTTTTAGTTACTTATTAGACAAATTTATTCTTACTTTTTCTTAATTTATGTATAAGAGTTTTGCAAAACATAAGTTTTTTCCACACTGGAGTCTTTCATAGTTCATGTTGTACTAATTTTGAGTGTTGGTTATAACATTACGGATTCAAATATATGTGCATATTTACTTGATGTTTGTTGTTTTTTGTATACGTAGATGTATTGTTTTTACTTTTATTACATATATAAACACAAATAAAATAAAAATCAATATTGCGGTTCCATCTAAGCTTGAAATATGGGACGGGTCTGAGGTCCAACTTTTTTGTGGCGGGTTTCAAGCCTACTCTATTGTTATCCTAATCAGATCTTTTACGTAATTCCTTTGCAGTTGACTGCTTATTGAACAAGCAAAACTATTTACAACGTTAATTTGTTTATTATGACTATGCAATTATCAAAATTTGAAGAAATTGTTGACACTGTTAAGCTCTGGAAATGGTATTTTAGCGTGTACTCATCATTGAAACTTAGTGTAGAAATATAAAAAGATTGTTCATGTGGGTTCGATTTGGGGAGATATCATTATTATTAGATTTGGAGATCGAACATAATTGTTTTCTGTACCTTAGAGAACCCGAATGTACGTCAGCAGACCCCATATATCAGAACGCTGGCTAATGTTTGCACATTCCGCGGTTTATTTCGGTGGCAACTGTTAGCAAATATGGGTCGAATAATAAACACATATTTGCACATATAAGGTGGATCGAGTATACCTATTTGCAGCGGAATTGTCGATCCACTTAGCCAGGATTGAGCCTGCCTACAAGCCTAATTAAGCCATCTACAAGTCTCCTCTTGGTTGAATCGTGAGCAACGAACAAACCTCATAGATTGGTTGAACCACGAACAAGGTCACGAACCGCCTTTCTCGTTGGCGTAAATAATTACTAGAATTATTTACTTGGATTTGCACACCTTAAACCCTTGGAGAACTTTGGTGATGCTCCAAGAAGAAAACCGTAGAGAGAAATTTTAGGAGAGAGATTATTCTTACTATGTGGGGAACGATATTTTTCTTGGACTGATATTGTAGGGAGAGATATCAATATATATCTCAATCCCATATCTCAGTAGAGTCCTAATGGGAGAGGTTTCTAGATAAACTTCATCTAAATAGGACTCTCTATTATCTCAAATATGGATGCAACCTAATTGCACCCAATAGCAACAATGAGGAACCGAGACTGTTGTCCTTAAACATAATCAGACATACGCCTAAAAGATGAGTTATAAATAAATAAAAATAAAAAGATTGTTAGGCATAGAGAGATCTAGAGAGAGAGGTTATATAATAACAAAAGATGATGATAATTATTCACATGATATGGAAACTTTATCCTCGATTGTACAGATTGTACAGTACTTTCTTCTCTTACTATTAATTTCGTGTCATGTTACTAAAGTCATGGGGGCACATAATTCTAGTGTTTTTTTATCTTATGAATGACATAAAGATTTTCTTAAAGAAAAAGTGAATCAATTAATACATCAATACAATAGACACTAGATATTATTCATTAAATATCAAATGTCAAATGACAGTGGATGATTAATCATCCCAAAATATCAACTATATAACAACCAAGTAATGTAGAAGTAAATTTATATCCATATATTATTCATTGTTACGTATTTTTTCCAGTAATTCGCTATTTTTTGATTCTACGGATCTTTTAAATCGGTCTAAGTTTAAAGTATTTAGTTTTTGATTCGTTTACATATTTAAAATCTTGTAGGTCTTGCAATAGATTCTTACCCGTTCTTTTTATTAGTTGTAATGGTATTTTGATGATTGAAATTCATTTTAATACTAAGAAAAAGATTGATATATATCCAGTGTTAGACTCAAACCTAAGAAGACTTAAGAGCATCGTAGCCCCGGTGAATGTATTATTTCATTATAGTGAAGAATTTCAATTTCCATCTCTTGGGAAGAAATCCCAACTTACTATTAGAGGTAAATGAAGTCAGATTTGAGTTTAGATCTTATGAAAGAAAAAAAATATTATTAAATTTAATTTATTAATTTTGAATTAAATATTAAATAATTCAATTTATTTTCGATCCTATACTCAATTAATCGGGATGTATAGCCATAACCGACACAATCAAAGTGAAGTAAAAGTTTCATACCCCATAAATGCAGCCAAAAAGTTATTACAATTGACACTGGAAAGGACTAATGTTGGGATTTTATGGACACTAATGATATTTCCTTCAAAACTAAACTGATGGCGAACACGTTTTAATCATCATGATTAAGGAGACAAAAAAGCAAAGACGTGTTTTAGTTTGCTTTTGAAATATTTGGTTGGTTAGTCGACATTTATCTTTCACATTGCATCAATAATGGTCTCATATGCATGTTGTCCCACTTGGTCTACAACCTATAGTCGCTTTTTTTTTTTTTTTTTATTTTTATAACAGAACTTCCGCGCATTATCTTGCTGGCGATAATAGCTCACTCCGCCATTCATTGCTGCACGCATCAAGCAGTGTTCGACGGGGTCTGGCGACGACAACCAGATCCTCCGGGTAAAGAGAACAAATTATGTTCGACCCCAATCTACTAATAACAATCTCTCCCGAATCGAACCCACACGGATGCTATTCAAGATGAGTTCCCACCAAATCTTCACTACTCGTATATGCCCGGGAGCAATTTGATAGAGTAGGGATAGGAACCCCCGACCTCCACCCCACAAACAATTTGATGGAGCGGGGATTTGAACCCCGACCTCCACCCCACAATTCTTGTGGTGTTGGTGGGCTAAGCCACCTGGTTATAAAAACTTTGGAGGGTAAACTTTTTATACTAGC
Source organism: Rehmannia glutinosa (assembly GCA_016081115.2). Classification (NCBI taxonomy): domain Eukaryota; kingdom Viridiplantae; phylum Streptophyta; class Magnoliopsida; order Lamiales; family Orobanchaceae; genus Rehmannia; species Rehmannia glutinosa. The sequence continues at coordinate 29,208,032 of CM071929.1, read as the reverse complement.
AGCCCCACCAAGATCTGCGGTCCCCACCACAAGAAACCCCAACTCCGGGTGCGGCCTACGGATTAGTATACACCGCGCCCTACGCGTATGGGAGGATTTTTGAGAGACATGGTTCTAGTAAATATCATTTGGAGAGATTCGAACCAGGACCTAATGGTCTAGGCAAGATCCTTTGACCGGTTGAGTGGCTCCAATTGATAAAACTTTGGAGGGTAAACTTTTATACTAGCCCCCCAGCATGCAAGATCGGTCCCCACCACAAGAAACCCCAACTCCTACTGCCCTACGGATTAGTATACACCTGGCCCTACGCGTATGGGAGGATTTTTTGAGAGGCATGGTTCTAGTAAATATCATTTGGAGAGATTGAACCCAGGACCTAATGGTCTTTAAGATCCTTTGACTGTTGAAAGTGGCTCCAATTGATCCTATAGTCATTTTTTTAGTGATGATAATTCATGGGATCGACAAATTAAATACAATTTTGGGGTCAATGCATGATTTTCTTATAATACATATAAAAAAATAATATCAAGAAGATGTGAGGTAAATGATTTGGGCAACTATATACAGATTTAGAATTTAAATTGGATAACCCGGTGGCTTAGCCCACCTGGCCACCACAAGCAATTGTGGGATGGAGGTCAGGGGTTCAAATCCCTGCTCCATCAAATTGTTTGTGGGGTGAAGGTCAGGGGTTCATATCCCTACTCCATCAAATTGCTCAAAGGGGCATATGCGAGTGGTGAAGATTTGGTGGGAACTCATCTTGAATAGCACCCGTGTGGGTTCGATTCGGGAGAGATCGTTATTAGTAGATTGGGGTCAAACATAATTGTTCTCTTTACTCAGGAGGATCTGGTTGTACGTCGTCGTGAGACTTCCCGTCGAACTGTTTGGCGATCGTCGTGCACATCCAGCATGGTTTACCTTGGCGGCAATAATAATGAGGAGGAGTTGTTGTCCCAAAGATAGTCGGGTATCTTTGCACATCTCGGTTTAACTAAGCGCCTGTTGAGTTATAAATAAATAAAAAAAAATTGGATGATACTCATACAAGCTGGAAGATGCTCAAATAGTTGATGGGAGTAATAATAATAATAACATGGGAAAAAGTGAGAAATAGCTTTTCTCCTCTTTGCTTAATGTAAAAACAGGGGGAACACCTCTGCACGGCTACAATTAGTGAAGATTCTGAAATATGTCATATTCTTGATATCTACTGCCACTCACTGCATTCATTGCAACCAAGAATAATTTGGCACTGTATTTTATTTTAGTTTTAAGTATGTTTTTTTTTTTAATTTTATAAGTTTATTTTATGTGCGAGGTTTGTGCTGTTAGGACGATTGATCCAGGTTCGATCGTTTTATGAGTGTATGTATCCTATCTCTTATTATCGCATATTTCACTAAAAAAACATTATATTACAAAAAAAAAAGTATATTTTGGATATGTACTTATTACATTATTTCGTATTGCATATTATAAGTACATATTAAGGGTTTTGAATCACAAGCAAGTGCAGGAACACCTTTCTATGTGTCACATAACTTTCAAGGTAATGATTGATTGTGCTCATCGTAATATCTAATATCTCGATACCCATTTGAATATTCTGAATGGTGAAGATTTTCAAAATGAGAAAAAAATAATGTATTAATTGTTGCCAATCTTGACAATAGTGCATTTCGGTCCAACCCTTTTTGGTTTTGATCTTTTATCTTCAATCAATAAAAGAACAACTAAAGGCAATGCTTAATCATACTCAAATGTTTGCATTTTTTTTTATAACTCAGCTTACATGCTTATGCTTAATTATTCAGTAGGAGTTACTATCAAATTTTCACCAGCTCGTATATGTCCCGGAGAATAATTTAATGAAATAGGGATTTGAACCTCTGACTTCCACCCCACAATTTCTTGTGGTGGCCAGGTGGGCTAAGCCACCTGGTTTCAAATGTTTGCTTCTCGTTTACTGTTCAAACTTGACATGTAAAATTCAATTCTTAATTCAAATTTATATTGTTATGAGAAAAGTAATTACGACCCATATGCGATGCAAAAGAAATACAAGTTTAAATTTAATATAATCAAGAGATTTTTAACTTAGATATTTCTTTGTGTATGCTTCTTAATTTTGATCGACACGCTAAGTTCCATTGTAGAAAATTTTGCTTGATATTTTAAAAAAAAAAAAAAGAAAATTGCTTGATCATAGTCATTATGCTTGAGCCAATGGTTTATATTAAAATTCACGAGTTAGCGTCCATGTTATTATTAGGCCGTTAGCCCAAGTCTACAGATTTTGGGCTTGGATTGTTACTTACTAGTAGCTACTATGCCTTGAGTTGTTTAGTACCTATCAACAAATTGGTAGACACAAATTCCGTAGCCCAATTCTGAGGCCCAATTCAGAAATCCCTCTGTTGGCTATAGAAATTCTTCATCAGTTTCGGACAATAAAACCCAGGAGTTTTAGAAATTACAACAACGAAAAAAAAAATAATTCTGAAAACCCAGGAGTTTTAGAAAATTGCAAAAAAATCCAGAAGCTTTACCATAAATACTTTTTCCGAGCCTCCAAGCCATGATTTCATCAAATTCTCTAACTTACCTAATTTATTGTATGCCTCCAAATTCCTATTCAACAAATTCAATTAAAGACATGGTCGATAGGTGGGATATATTATTCTATTTTACCAACCCACTCAGCTATATGATTTCATCAAATTCTCTAACTTACCAAATTCATTTAACTTGGTTAAATTATAAAATAAGTACCAAAATAATAATTGTCATGTAACTAATTTAATCTGGTCAAATCAAGAATAGAGTTTTCATCATACATTTTGTAAGTAGCACTGATTAATGACAATGGGATCAAATTCTATTTTCTCAATTTTGTCAATCCCAACCAATATGATAACATCATCAAACTCTATAAACTTATATCCAATCATAATTGCAATATTTTAGAATTTAGATATTAAAGCTCTTATAACTTACATGGACTTCTATTCAAATTCCACTCAAAATTGCTAGTAGCATCCTCGTAATTTCTTTCCAAATTTGGATTAAGTAACAATATTTTATGCATTTATAAACTGGCATGAGTTATCCCACATGATTAATAAGATAAGACAGTCCATTTTATAAGCCAAGTGAACCACTCCACCTATCACCAATTGATTTTAGGATGAAGTATCACTTTGTGGACTTAAACTCTCTCCCATATTGGGTACGCTTCATACGCGAAACCGTACCAAGCCCCCAAATTTAACATAAACCATACTTTTATCTTTCCCAAATGAATAACCAAACTGATGAAAAGTCACCAAAAAATGAAAGCAAAAAACGAATGCACGCCAAAAAAAATCATCAAAAAATCATATTTCATCATGACAATGTCATTACCTTATTATGTACTCATCCTGACTTGAATTTATGCACATTTTTCTTTCTTTTTTTCTGGGATGTTGACTATTGGATGGTGAAATTTTCAAAATAAAATTTTTCATTTTTTCCAAAAAAAAAAACAAAGAAAGAAAATCTGTTGTGGTACTAAACTAGCGTTTGTCCGTATAAAAGGTCACCTCTTCGAGAAAAAAAGCTTAATTAATATTAGAGCTGTCAAATTAGACGAGTCGGTACTAGTCCATCAAACCAAACTAAAATTCAAAAAGACAACTATTTTTTAGGCTTAAACCTAACTTAACCCAATAAAAATTACAAATGAAATGACCGTCTGACGAGGCATTTCATGCCTAATAGGTTGGGCTAAATAAGTTCGAAATTACAAAATTGTAGCCCAATTGTTATAAGCAACCGCTCAATAGGGGTGTTCCATGACGTGGGTGTATCACTCGCCAGTAAATTTCTTTCAAAAAATATTCTTTTAAAATAAAAAGAAATATGTAATACTATTAATTAATTAAGAAAAACGTACTCAAATTAATTATCATCTATTTGCATCCGGGTCAAATTAACTCTCAGAGAAAAGTATGTTGGCAATACAAGTGTGAAGAGCGGCGATAACATACATGTAACAGTAGAGGCCCACTTGGGAAAATGTGAGCATATGAGGCCGCATATGCTTCTCACATCCATTAATTTACGTGTATCTGTGTATTTTGAGGAGTTGATTTAATTACTCGTCTTGAAATTTCCCATAGATTAGAGATTAGATTAGGTTCATTTCATCTGCCTACATTTCTTGCTCTTTCAGTTTTCTATCTTAAGGTACTTTTTTCCCCATACGTCTAATCTTGGATTTTATTTTATTTTTCTTTTAATCTGTTTCTGATTTCTTCGTCCTGAGTATTTATCGTGTTCAAAACACATGCACGTGAATTGGGTTCTGTGATTTCTGTTTTCTTGATGACCCTTTTCTGAATTCTTTTATTTTTTATTATATTTTATAAGTTTTGGGGTGGAGAAAAAAGAGATTGAGAAAATGGGGAGGGTGTTTGAGGTGACTCTTGAAGGCCTGATCTACAGTTGCAAGCACTGTGGGACTCATCTTGCTCTCAGTGACGACGTCGTTTCCAAGGTTTGTTTATCATTACCTTTCGATTCTTAGGAAATCATCAATCTTTTGTTCTTGTTTATGAGTTGATAATCGATCTTCAATTTGGCACTTAAATCAATCTCTTATTTTTCTTGTTGTTGAGTTTGATGTAGAATCTTGAATTGGGCACTGCAAAGCAATATTTTGTTCTTTATTATGTCCTTGACTTGATGTACTATCTTGAAATATGGCACTGTGATTTTTGGTAGTTCTTAGTTATGGTGATGATCTGTTTTTGGTGAGTGTTTTGGCTTTACTGATTCATGATCTTGCTACAGTAATGGTAGTAATGGGGAAACATTGGAAAAGTTATTAATTGAAGATCCCAGGTTTTATGAAATGGGAGTATGATCTAATTCTGATTTTATTTTGATTGGGAGTGTTTGCAAACTCTTAAAAAAAGTGATTCTCAGCTTGTCGAAGCTGAGAATCATTTTGTTTTAGAGTTTGCAAACACTCACTATACCAGTTCAAAGCTCTGATGTTTCTCATAGGAGAATCTTTTTGTTTTATTGCATGGTTCAGTGAAAATGTCCTGCTCTATATACTATTGTACAGATTCTACAGACGGAATTGCGTGTTTTTTGCGTGTATGATGCTATTTTCTGCTATGAAAATTGATACTTAGTTTTGAAAATTGTTCCCCAAGTGTAAGCAATCTTTGGTCTTAGAACAATTGAAAATCCATTAAATTTGCTTTGTATTAGATCGAAATTATAATGTAGTATATAAATTTCCTATGCAGAAAGATCTTGGTTTGGTAATTAGATATCAGTTTGTCATGTTTCGACATTACATTTTTTTTATTTACCTTATTAATTTGGGGTATTTTAACATTGATTTCTTCAATCTTATTTACCTTGGTAGTTTCTCCATTATATGATTAGAGCATATATATATATATATATATATTGAATGGATTATTGATATTCTGTGTAGTTTATTATGAATTTAGTTTTGCTTCAAACTAGTTTCATTTTTGACTTTTTGTCTTATCGGGTTATTGGCATTCATCAGTACCATCCTCATTTGCACAATGATCTTAGTTTGGTAAGTAACGATTAGAGCGAAAATAATTGTTATTGAAGTTTAGTCAAAGCCTAAAACATTTGTTACTGTCTAATGTCAATACAGTATATCTTTTGAAGGGTTTAGCTTGGGGGAAAAAACAAAAATGGAAATCATATTCATACAGTTTGTTCGAGTATGAGTTGACTGTTTAATCTTGTGCTTCCTTGGTTAGAAATTTTCGGTCTAGTGTTACACACATCATCTACTCTGATTTAGGACCTTCCTTGCTTTTTTATGAAGACTTTTAATATCCCTTTCTATCTTCCATCCACAAATACTGAATCGAGAAGCTGATGCTAACAGCAGAATATCAGTTATAACTTTCCCTGTATTACTGTGTTCAAAGATAGCACCCTCTTAGGTAGCATATTATTTTAGCTGATGCATATTTCTCTTCTTTTTTATACTTCATTAGGAAGGCATATTTGCAAGTTATTTAATTAGGAAGCAATTGTTTTTTTTTCCTTTTCATTAGAAAATATTAAAAAAAGATGAAGAAAAAGTGAAATTGGAAAGTACGATGGCTTCAACTTACGCTGCACCTTAATTTGAGGTTTCATGTTTTTCGATTCTTATGATTTCGCATATGCTTTATTTTTATTTGGCAAAATGAGGTTTTAGCTATTGCATATTTGGCTTATAAATCAGACGAGCATTGTTTGATTCATTTATTTATTTGTGTGTGTTTTTTTTTTTTTTTTGGGTTCAGTCTTTCCAGTGCAGGCATGGGAAGGCTTATCTCTTCAGCAAGGTGTAAGTTTTTCTTGATCTTTGCCAGCTGATATTATAATGAGACAATGAAACAAGTATTAGCTCTTTTTCAAAGGCATGCGATGACATCCATATGATGTGGAAATCAGTAGGTGAGGACTTTCAGTTTGCAAGAATAATTTTATAGTAGCGCGAAAAATGCTTATAAACCAAGTTACCAAAATTAACCTTAAGTTTACTTGTGCAGAACTGAACTGTTTTTGTGCTCTATATTGGGAGTGTTTGCAATCACTAAGAGAAGTGCTTCTCAGCTTTTGAATGAAAAATATTACTTTCTAGTGTTTGCAAATGTCAACTTCTGATTCCGCTTCATTTAATCATAATCTAAAAGCGAGGGAGTTGTGTGCTTTAGATTTTGATTATGGTTCTTATTTGAATTTAACAAATAAATAAGCACTTTTACAACTTTTTCACCAAACAATCTCAACTCTGATTCTATTTGCAAACATTACCAACCGATTCTTAGCTTCTTAAGTATTACCTTCGATTCTCAGCTACTTTTTTTACTTGCTACAATAAATCACTTCTTGTACAAGCGAAGTTTTTGCGATGGGCCCTTAAACTTCATTTTCATTTCCCATTTCAATCCAAGAATTTTAGTAACATAATGTCACTATATCTTAACCTGTGATCTCTAGTTTACTACTGAGTCTTCTAAAGTATATGTTCCACGACAAATGACATTGTTTTTTATTTGTTTTATGTAACGGCATTAAACTTTTTGTATTACCTTCAATATTGCTCCTGTTGGATGAAACTTCATAGGTACTCGGTGGTAATCTACCTTTCTATATGTTTTGGAATGTATTATAAAATTCATTTATTTCCTCTTTCAGAGTAAATGTAACTCTAGGGGAGAAAGAAGAAAGGGCGATGATGACTGGATCACACACTGTGGCAGATATATTCTGCGTCCGGTGTGGTTCAATTGTTGGATGGAAATATGTAAGATCCATATGAATTATGATGCAAGAAAAACAACAATTACATGTTTCGACATGTTTGGTTGTAATTATTTGTGCGATAATCATCTCCAGGAAACTGCTCATGAAAAGAGTCAAAAGTACAAGGAAGGAAAATCTGTTCTCGAGCGGTCTGTTGGGGTTCTAGTTTTGCAAATTAAATTGGGATAATTAAAAAAATAACCCTGAGGCACTTAGCTAATTTTGAAAAAACCCAGTTATCTATCAAAATAACAAATACACCCTTGACATTTGCTTCTCTCTTACAAATCACTTCTCAAGAGGAAGGTATTTTTTAGGTAAATACAAACTTCGAGGGGGTATTTTTGTATAAGGGGATCTTTGTAATTCTGAACGATAACTGGATTTTTTTGTAATTAGGCAAAACTCAGGGGCGTTTTTGTAATTATCCGAATTAAATAAGTATGATAGCAATTTGCATGGTTTTGAGATGGGTTGTTTGTGTTGAACAGGTTTAAGATTTCAGGGCCAGATGGAAGCCACTATTGGATGAGCCATGAAGCACATGTTGGGGGCAGTGACACCGATGATGTTTGACTCAAACCTTAACATCTACAAATGTATCTCAAATTGTACATTCTTTAAACTCTCATATTGTTGTTCTTCTTCTTCTTCAACTGCAGAGTTCATAATTTGGGAGCTACATAGCTCTTTCCATGTCCTCACATATGTATCAATTACTTCATAGTTTCATTGTACATATCTACTTCATGGTACTTTAAAATTTATAGACACTTCGAAACCGTTCGTTCTTGCTTGTTGTTTTGTCGAGGTCGTAGGTACGACGAGCATTGCTAGTTGGTGGGCAAAAGGGATTTGGCTTCGTTTGGATTTGTTGATAGGATTGGTCACATCGATTGGATTAAGTAAGATTATACTGTTTGATGGATAATGTAATAAAAAAAAAAGTATTTTTGATTAAGTTGATTTTTTTGTGGAGGATATCGATATTTCACTTGGATTTGATGATTAGATAGGATAGGTCTGGTATATGTCCAAAAAAAGAAAGTTAGCTTAATATTTGCTTAGGTAATGATTTCTTTTTTTACTTCGAAGTAGTCTATCATTTCAGAGTCATCCAAATGCTAATAAATTATATAAACGTTTCTTAACATGTGGGTCATCTGTCTACTTGTAAACATACATAAAAAGAAATGTATAATATAGTGATGAAAATTTTATGTTTGGATTGAATGACTAGAATTGTGAAATATTATGTGGCATTAATAATGTTTCATTTGGGAATAGGGATATATAGGACGCAAATGACAAATACCCTTCACTTTCCAAAAGGCATATACGAAGGACTCTGTTTTGTTGGATCCAAGCCCAGTAAGTATGATTATGTATTTATGTATAACAGAGATTTGACCTGAATTTACAGTACACTAAAAGATTAATGTTCAAACTGAATAATTCTTATGGGCCTAAACCATTATTTCAATCACTGAACTCAATAGGATTATCGTTTTAAAAAAATTCAATAGGATTATCTATTTGCCAGCTCAATTATTAGTCCAAAGTCCAAACACAGCCGCAGCTGAATTACATCCCTTCATAATTGGGGAAAAGGAACACAATTGCCCTACATTATTGGAAAGGAGACGTTTTTATGCTACAATTTTTTTATGCTCCAGTGTTTTTTGCGGACTTTTCTATATTTGCCTATTTTTCTGCGAACTCTTTTACATTATTATTTCGAAGTTGTTTTGAACATGTTTTAGCCAATAAAAGTTCACTGTAATACAATTTATTGCCACTATTAAAGGATCATTCTTGTACTCAAAACCCTATAAACAGCCAAGTAACATGCACAACCAATGCATCTTAAAACGAAATACATTGAAACAATATAGAAACACACAATCCAATTTTTTACCTAATGCATTGATACATCAAAACAACATCGAAACAGCATAAAAACAATCTAGAAACAATAAAGAACAACCAAAAAGCAACATAAACAACATAGAAACAGAAGATAGCATATAAATAGGTAAACACATATAAATGTCCAAAATTTTAACCATATGCATACAAAAGTAAAACCAAGCATAAACAAATGTGCAAATGTCGTAAAAATGTCTTTTTACCAAAAATGTGGACATTTTTTGGAATTTCCTCTTTATAATATACAACAAACCCCTTTTTAACTACATACAATTAATTAAGGATAAGTGAAATAATATGTAATTACTCTCCGTTTAATTTTTATCATTAAGTGGTGGGGGGGCGGGGGGCAAGGGTTATGCAAGGAAAACCCAAGAATGAAATACAATAAAATAAAAAACAAAGCTGGAAAAATAAAAAAAAAGGGGAACGAACAAAGGGGTAGTTGGCCTTGTGCAGAAGTCAGAGTCTGAGAATAGGTAGAAGACATTCTTCACTACAAGAAAACAATTATTGAATGCCGAGAAATTTCAGTTTTGTCCCATAATTTAATACTCGATTTTGATCCTATTAATTATGGATTTCTCATTTCAGTCTTCTATCTTTCAAATTTTCTGACAGCGCTCATCCTTTTCCGTTCCTCCGTTCAAATTTTGACGGAAAATCTCACGGCCACTTATGCAGCTGTTTATAGGGATGTAAAAGAATCAAATATTTTTTATTGGATTCGAGATTCGAATTCGACAAATTCAAGTCAGAATTCCAAAAAGAATATATCTTTTTATTCGTATTTTTCGAATTCGGGCATCGACAAATATTTAAATAATATATATTTATATTATATATCACTAATCAATACATGTATATAAATTAGTAAATGATATATTGTATATTTCATAAGTCCTATTTTAATATCATTATTATCTAGTACTTATTTGATAAGTTTATATTATTTAGATTTTAATTTATATTGTACATTAATTATAATTTGGAAAAAAACCATATGAAACAATTATCAAATTCCGAATATGAATATTCCAATCAAGTCGAACATATTTGAATATTTTGATCGAATTGAATACGAATCTATTTTAAATTCGAATATTAAATGTATGCAAATGTGAATATTTGTTTATTAGTTGAATTCGAATCGAGTACTCTAAATATTCGATTCAATTTGATTCTTTTACTATCCTAGCTATCAACTTAGTTGTCTGACTTTGGGAATTGGGATGGGAACAAAAAAATTATTTGTCATTTCATTATTTAGGCATTATTCCGACTCTCTATTGATTACATGATTTTGTTTAAGTATAATTAGACTGATTATCATTGTACTGTCATAAAATATTGTTTTCAATATTATTAAAGAAGGCATCTTTTTTATTTTTGTAATGAGTTAAAAGTCATTACCTCTTATTTTTGTCGGGAAATCAAAGTTAAAAATCTGTCATTATCTTCTCTCAAATCTTAGCCGTTTTTTTCGTTTTTGTTTTTTCTTCTCCATCTTATTCCTCTTCCCCCCGCCCCCTCATTCTACTATTTAGGATGGATGAAGTAATTTTCAATGCTTTTAGTCTCAATAATTATCCCCAATAGGTGGTTTTTATTTGTCCCAAATATATAGGTACTTTTTTTTCAGTAAATAAATTCGTCCCATATGTGGAATCTTGCTCAGAAGATTCAAATAAGTCATTACCTGACGATACGCGACAGAAGCGAGATCAATTCCCTTGGTACGTGTTTTTTTATGATTCTATGGATCAGTTAGATCTGTTTAGATTTAAATTTTTGTTTAGATATATTTATGTTTAAATTTTTGTTTGGATCTGTATGGGTGTATGAACCTATGAAATAGTTATAAATTTATATTCAATGAATGAAAATTATTTTGATTCTAAAAAAACCATTAGTTCTTACATCAATTTGGGATATGTTTATGCAGGGATGACAATTATGATCGATGAACCCAATTTTTTTTTATTTAAATTAGTTCAAAGTAATGAAATCATTGAGATGAGACTTCAACAGATTAATTAGATTTGTTCATGTGATTCATACTTGTGAAAAAGAGTATATCTTTCTTTATGGGCATCAATGTGTGATACCTAGGTATATATTTCAGTGGTGGTTAAAAAAATATTCCACCTTTTTGGCAAACTATTGTATATATTTTATTTTAAGGCAAAAACTTGCGTGAGACGGTCTCACGGATTTAGATCCGTGAGACGGAGCCCTTACACAAAGTTTTAAAGGTTTTTTTTTTGAGATTTTATTTTTCTTAGGGTTTATATTTATTTTTTTAGGGTTTATTTTTAATTGATTTGGGTTTTTAGGATTTTTAGTTTTTTTTAGGGTTTATTTTTTATTTTTCGGGTTTATTTTTATTTTTCGGGTTTATTCTTCATGGTTCATGTTTTTAGGGTTTATTTTTGTTTCTTCATGGTTCATTATTATTTTTAAATTTATTTTCATGGTTCGTATTTCAAGATTTGTTCTTAGGAAGTCTGTCTCACGGATTTAGATCCGTGAGACCGTCTCACAAGAGACTTGCTCATATTTTAATTTGTATTTTCCTTTTGGCAAATACGCACACACGTATCGTCCAAATTCCTAGCAACTGGCCTTTTGCCATTCGAGTTATTATACCTCTTGATGAAAAACTGATTGGCATTTATTCAATCTTGCTTCTTGCTTTTGAAACTTCCATTTACTCTATCTTGCTTCTTCATGGCCCACGACTAATGCCTAGCATTAAATTTTGCCTTTCATCTTACGAAACTATAATGCCATAGAAGGAAGTAGTCATCAACTAATCAGTATACTTTTTATACTTTTTTTTATTAAATACAAATCATGGAAGGGGAGGGTTTTTTTAACTGATTATTGCAATTGTGGGAAAATATTACACAAGTATAGTGGATTTGGGGGGATTTAATATTTTAGAGATGGTCGTTGATAGCATCAACGACTAAAGCTTAGTCGTTAGTGCTATTAACGACCAAACCATTTTTTTTTAAAAAAACTCATCCCAGTCGTTAGTACTTAGTAGTAATAACGGCTGGGGAATAATTTTTTTAAAAAAAAAAAATTCATCTCAGTCGTAACTAGCAATAACGACTGGGAATAATTTAAAAAAAAAATTTCTAGCCGTTACTAGCATTCAGATTTTAATAATAGTTTTGTTAATATTACAAGTAGATTTTTTATCCGTTAATAATAATTGTGAATTGAAAATAAATCAATATTTTCTATCTTGACAATTCACATTAATATAACATTGAAATCTAAATACCGAGAGAATACACAATAATAGGATGATATAATATTTGTTTTGACACAATAAAAATCCTAATACCTATGCCCCCAGCCACATCTAGGATGATGTATCTGACGTGTACTTCTACGTCTAGTTGTATCTACATGCTCATTCGTTTGAACAGACTGTGTATCATCATCATCATCATGCGTGGTATTAGCACTGCTAACCGGGTGAAATGCAACATGCGATGTATGAAATTCAGGGCGCCTAAATCCGGATTGATCAAATCTGAGAAATATTGGAATGACATGCCAATATCGGACTATAAAAGTGATGTATATGATGTCCATGATGGTTTACTGACTGGAGGCGTAAAAAAATATGAGTCTGTCTTTAAATACTAGGGAACGCAATAATCTCCACTATATCCATGAGATGGACCAACCATATCTGAAAATAAGATTAAAATATCATGACACCTGAAACATATATCTATAAATGTATATAATTAGTATTAATATTCATTATGGGATGCATCTGAGGTGTGGATCTCGAAGGACCAACCATGTGTATATCAGATGGTGCAAATGTGGTAGGCATGTATTGAGTGGTCGTCGTGGTATCTTCAGCAGGGGCCTCCTATCCAGTAGGTGATGTAGTATTTTGAGACGAGCGAATATGTTTATCCATTTCATCGTTGATATCCATAACAACTTTCCGTAGACATGACTCTGGATCGTTATTTGTCGCATGTGTTGCACCAAGTCTCAATCGTCTCATCCAGTTACTCTGGAAGTAAATATAGTTTTGTATAAGTAATTTTGAATGTCATAATTAGATGCAAACATTATATATATATATATATATACATATGCATAAATAATCTTACTATGGCATCGTGAGCAGTAATATCTGATGGCTGGTATCCCGTCTCCATATCAAGATGTGATGGAGTAATACATAGTCGTGTAATGCGACGATACCATTCCATGTATCCGTCCTCTGTACTACTACCACCATTAATCTGGCAGCCCTAGATTCTTGAAGTAGCTATGTTCTGCCAATAAGTTACCCAACCATCATGGTAATTCGACCATATCACTCCAGTTCTCCCCCTACGAGTTACGCTGTGTAACATCTCATGTGAATGTGATATAGCTTCTGGTATACACTGTCGTATACCAAACTGACAGGTCACTCGATTAGGATGATGTATCTCCACTGTGGCATATATAATAAGTGGGCACTGTGTCACGGACTTGTTCCCTTAACAATGAACCGTGCGGCCTTAGCGCTCTTCCGCCTCGCGGTTGCTAAGTCGACCTCTCTCGAACGTCTAGTGTGTGAAGAAGTGTAAGAAAGATGGCTAAGAAAGAACATAAGATAGTTGGGAAAGAACAAGTATATTCACTCAAACTTGCTTACAAGACTTGATGGTTTGCAAATGAAACCATGCCCCTATTTATACTACTCCACCTCCTAAATGGACGGTGGTGATGCATTTGATCCTACGGTTGGGAGAAGTTCTCTAGAACTCTCCAAGGAATGTCCCTAGAACATTCTTACAAGATATTTACAAGGGAATGCTCTAGAATCACCCTACAATCTCTACAAATCTCTACAAGGCTCTAGAATGTTCTATGTACAATTGGGCCTAAGTATTTAGGCCATTGTGTGGGCTTGATTAAGGCAGCCTCTAAGCTCAATCAGTGCAAAATTGGGCGATCGTTACATTCTCCCCACCTAGTTGGCGGCGTCCTCGTCGCTCGTACTGGCTGAGTTGTGGTCGGAAGCGCCACAAGTCTTCTTCAAGTTCCCATGTTGCCTCCGACTCGGGTAGCCCCTTCCATTTGATTAAGTATTGTCACGGCGTGGAACACCTCGCCTTCGAGCGATTCTCTTCATCAACACCTCTTCAACGCCCTTGTCATACGACTTGGTCACCACAGGAGGTGCTCGTTGCGAATACCCCGGCTTGGGTCTTCTCGTCCACATGATATGGCTTCAACATACTAACGTGGAAGACGGGATGAATTTTCAAAGTATCGTAGGTTGACGCGATAAGACACCTTACCTACCTTACTTCCGTGATGGTGAACGCCGCCCTTCGTAACGCCTCACCAAGCCCTTGTGCATGCCCGTAACGCCTTGAATCTGCATTGCGGTAGGAGCTTGATGAAGACTAGATCGCCAATTGTGTACTCCTTTGGCCGTCTCTCTTCTCATCGACCCATTTCTTCATTTTCTTGCGGGCCTTTTCTAAGCATGAGCAGGCTAAGTCGGCCTCTTCCTCCCATGACTTAGCCATCTTCGCCGCCCCGGACTCCGCCCATCCCTAGGCTGTGGCCAAGGTGTATGGAGTCAAAGGTTGTTGCCGTTGCAAGTTCGACGGGCTTCGCCCCGTGGCCTCACTCGCCGCAAGTTATAAGAAAATTGCGCCACATCGAGGAGTTTGGCCCAATCTTTCAGTTGGCACTCACAAAGTGCCTCGGGTAGCACTCAACAAGGCATTCACCCGTTCGGTTTGTCGTCGGTTTGGGGGTGAAAGCTTGTTGAGAAGTTCAACTCCGTGCCAGGAGTTTGAAGAGCTCCGCCCATAGTCGCCCGTGAAGCGAGGATCGCGATCGCGATGATATCGTGGTAGTCCCCAATACTTCACCACGTTCTTGAAAAATGCCCTCGCCTCCTCCATTTGTGCAATCCTTTGTACAGGGGTATGAATGTCCCGTACTTGGAAAAGCGATCGACCACCACCATTATCGACCCGAACCCCCGGATTTGGGCAATGCACTTATGAAATCCATGGTGATGGAGTGCCGGATGGGCCGGTCGGCGATAGGTAATGGCTCGAGCGATCCCGCCGGTTGCTTATTCTCCGTCTTGTCTTCTTTGGCACACAAGACAAGTCCTCACATAGAGCTCGACGCCGTCCCTCATCGTGGCCAAAAGTATGTCCGCCCATTTTGTGTCGTGACATTCTCGATGAGATCCTCTCAAATGTCCCATCTCTAACGTATAAACGTCGCCCTTTGGTGTAGAGTAGGCCGTCCTCTACCCAAAATTGCTTGGTCTCGCCCTCTGCTGGCTAGCTTCATGAGCTCCCTAGCCATAGGGTCATGCTCGACCCTTGTCCGATGCGGTCCACGATCTCCCCTTTATCTTGTGCTTATGGTCGCAAGCTCCGCCTTGCGGCTTAGTGCGTCGGCTACCACGTTGGCTTTCCCTGGTTTGTACTCCAATGTGTAGTCGAACTCGGCCAAGAAGTCTTGCCACGGGCTTGCTTCGGTGATAGCTTCTTTTGAGTTTGGAAGTAGCTTGTGGCAACATTATGCATTTTGATGGTGAAATGTGATCCCGAAGGTAGTGTCGCCACACCCGTAGGCAATGAATGATGGTCGTCATCTCCTTCTCCCCGCACCGTGTATCGGCGTTCGGTGTCATTGAGCTTGCGGCTCTCGAATGCTATGGGATGTCCCTCTTGCATCAATACTCCCCAATAGCAAAGTCGGACGATCGGTATGCAATTGAATGGCTTGCCAAAGTCGGGCGATCTTAGGACCAGGTTCTGGCTTATCGGCCTTCAGTTGTCAAACGCCTTTTGACATTTCTCGGACCATTCCCATGCTTTCCCTTCTTAAGCAGTGCATCAAAGGTGCCGCCCGTCCGAGTATCCCCGTATAAAACGAGCGGTAATAATTAACAAGACCAAGGAAAGATCTAAGTTCGATTACCTTGGTGGGGCCTCCCACTCCACGATAGCCTTTATATTGGCCTCGTCCATCCGAAGCTTCCCATGCCCGATAATGTGTCCCCAAGAAAGGGTCCTCCTCCTTTGCGACGAGCACTTCTCCTCTTGACATACAATTGGTTTTCCCGCAATACGGAAGATGGTGCGTAGGTGGTCGGCATGCTCCTCCATTGAGTTGCTATATATCACGATGTCATCCAAGTAGACCACCACGAACCGGTCCAGGTAGGCTGGAAAATCTTGTTCATCAACGTGCAAAATGTTCTTTGGGGCATTGGTTAGTCCGACGGCATGACTAACCATTCATACGATCCATACAGGGTAATGCACGTTGTTTTCGCTCGTCCCCTTCGGCTATGCGGACTTGGTAGTATTTCTTTCGTAAGTCCATCTTGGTGTATACTTTGGCACCGCCAAGCTTTGTCAAACAAGTCGGCCAATTAACGGGATGGGATAACGGTTTTTAATTGTTACCTTGTTAAGCGCCGTAGTCCACGCACATCCTCAATGATCCATCGTGCTTCTTCTCGAAATAAGGCCGCGCCATAAGGTGCTTTGGAAGGCCCGATCTTCCCCGTGTCAAGCAACTCCGTTAGTTGCTTGCGTAGTTCCTCGAGTTCGTGAGCCATCCAGGTGGGTGTGCCGTGGCGGGCGGCTTGAAGACCCGGCTCGGCTCGATCTTGTGGTCCACCTCACGCGCTTGGTGGAAGTTGGTTCGGCGATTGGCAGGCATGACGCGTCCTTGTTCCGTCGCCGACTGATTGGATGAGCGGGTGAACGCGTCGTCCTCCTTTGTAGTGGGTTGGTCCTCCTCCTCCTTAAGGGTGGCTAAAACGTCGGCTCCCCTTTTCACCCCCTTGGTGAGTTGCATGGCCGACAAGTGCTTTGCCTCCCGTTGATGCGTAGTGGATGACTCAACGGTCGGAATCATGCAAGGTGATCCTTTCTCCAAGATACATATCTGAGAACTAAATGAAGGCATAGGGATAGCGGTTACCCTTGCGTAAGAAGTCCATCCCGAGCACGACCTTGAAGTCATCCATAGGTGCCACCTAAAAATCCACTTGGCCCTTCCAAGTGCCTAATTGTAGCTCTACGCCTCGAGCTATGCCGTTCAGTGGCTGGGCTTTGGCATTGACGGTCTTCAACCAACCGTCCCCATTCGTCCATCGTAGGCCTAACCTCTTGGCCTCTTCCACGGTTACGAAGTTGTGGGTGGCCCTCGTGTCTACCAACGCCTTGGTAGACCTCCCGTTGACAAGCGCCTCCACGTACATAAGCCCCTTGCTTGATGGTGTCGGATCGGCTTGGCTTTGCTTTGAGGGCGTTGAGGAGTTGAAGGGATCCCATCTTGTTCGTCTCTCCTCAACAACACTATCCGTTTCTTGCTTCTCGAGCATGGCGGACAACGACCCAAGTTTTGGACAATTGCTCATGGCATGTGGCCCCTTGCACATGAAGCATCCGCCCTTGGGCACGAAGGCACGCTTCTTGTCTTCGTATTCTTTGTGGGAAGACCCCGTCGTCCTCCTCGTGGCGGCTTCGTTGGTCTCGGACGCCCCGCTTTCTCTCCCCACCTTTACCCGAGTTCATCTTCTCCTTATTCTTCTGGAGCATCCCCGAATGTGTGCGGTTGGAACTCGGTAAGGGATTCAGCGGCGGCAATAGCCTCATCGATCGATCGAACGCCTCGTCGGTGAAGTTCTTGCTTTACCCCCATCCCTCGTAGTCCGTCTACGAAGTAAAAACAATAAGTCCTCCTCGGCCGTGTTGGGGATTTGAAGCATTAGGGTGGTGAACTCCTTCGCGTAGTCTCGGATAGTACCCTTGCTTCAACTCCCTAAGTCTCTTGCGGGCTTCGTAGACAACGTTCTCCGGATAGAAGTGGCGTTTAAGCTCCTTCTTAAAATCGCCCCATGTATCAATCCGACAGCGGTGCCCCGCTCCATGTCGGCGTCTTCCTGCGCCACCATAACATTGCAAAGATTCGGTAAGGTAGAGATGCGGTCTTTCCTTTGATAGCTCGTCGGTAAGGTTGAGTCCTCAAAGTATTGCTCCATACGCCATAGGTAATTCTCCACTTCCTTGGCGTCTCGCGCCCGTTAAAACCCTCGGCTTGGGCGATCCCCATTGGACTAGATGTAGACGTCTTTAGCTCCCCATTAGAGCGTGCCTTTTCTTGATGCAAAGTCTTCTTGCATCCCCTCGATCTTGCTTGAAGAGCTTGGACAATGACAATATCAAGAACTCTCGCTCTGGCGTGCAAAACGCGTTCCAACAGCGTTGTGTTGGCATCAAGGCATTCTTGCAGACTCGACTCTTGCGGTGTCTAATCGTCCGAAAGATCGTCGTGGCCCTCCAACGTCTCGACATTGTGCTCGACCTCTCGAGCCTCTCGCCCATCTCGCTGCGCTTTATGACAAGCTCCCAAGGAGAAGATTCACCACGAGCCTGCTCCGGTCACGCTTCTTCTTGTCCTTGGTTGGCACGAGTTCCTCCCACGAACGTCCGTCACCCCCGACGCAATATCCTTGTCGCCACCGCCATTACGCTAACTTCACTACACTTGTGCCCGAACCTGGCTCGATACCACTGTCACGGACTTGTTCCTTAACAATGAAGCGGAGTGCGGCCTTAGCGCTCTTCCGCCCCTCGCGGTTCTTAAGTCGACCTCTCTCGAGCGTCTTTAGTGTGTGAAGAAGTGTAAGAAAGATGGCTAAAAAAACACAAGATAGTTGGGAAAGAACACTTGTATATTCACTCAAACTTGCTTACAAGACTTGATGGTTTGCAAATGAAACCATGCCCCTATTTATACTACTCCACCTCCTAAATGGACGGTGGTGATGCATTTGATCCTACGGTTGGGAGAAGTTCTCTCAGAACTCTCCAGGAATGTCCCTAGAACATTCTTACAAGATATTTGAGGAATGCTCTAGAATCACCCTACAATCTCTACAAATCTCTACAAGGCTCTAGAATGTTCTATGTACAATTGGGCCTAAGTATTTGCGCATTGTGTGGGCTTGATTTAAGTGGGCAAATTTCTAAGCCTCAACTCAAAAAGAAAATTGGGCCGATTTACATAACGGCTCATTATATTATATATGAGACATCTTTCACCAAGAATAGATATATTGGGTGAGCTCAGGTCATATGGTTCCAAGTCCACTGCCCAAAAAAAAAAAAAGATTTTACATTAATATTAAATTAAACACTTATTATAGAAATAACTTAATTCAAGTAACGACTAGTATAATTTTAAAAAATAAAATAAAATTCAATTAAGTAGTTGCGAATTACGACTAAGCTTTAGTTGTTAATTAATCCATCAACGACCACCTCTATATTTTTAAATCCCCCAATTTTCACTATATTTGTGTAATAATTTTCCCACCTATAAGAAACTGTTAAAAAACTGAAGGGGATGGTTGGTGAGAATCGAATCCCAAACCTCTGGCCTAAATTGAGAATTTAAACCACAAGACTAGGCTACACGTTTACTCGCAATGACAAGGTCCGATTCGAGTACCTGCAGGCAATAGGCATCAAGGTCGGAGAGGGTACACCGGAAAAATCCTCCGACCCTCTTTTTACTATTGTTTTACATGCATCAAGGCCGGAATGCGCATTGAAGATCAGACTTTTTTGGTGGTGTAAATTTCTTGCCCCAACATACAAGTCCTTTGTTTTTTTATAATTAAAATCCAAAGCCCAAACAACGCAGCATTTATGTTCATTTGTTTAAAACATAGTATTAATTGAACATTTAAATGTGATAGATATACATTTCTACTGTGTCACATAATGAGAAAATTGAAGAACCTATTTATAAATGGCAAAACCACAAAGTACATATATATTTCCGCAAATTGTGTCTATTTTCCATGCATATATAATAATGTAATCACTGGCGTAGCCAAGGGGGGGCCAACCTGGGCCCTGGCCCCCCCCAATTTTGTAAAAAAAAAAATTTTAATAGGTAAAAAAATTTTAGAAATTTTTTTTATTGAATATTTATATGATTTTTTTGGTAATTTTTATCCTACCCCATTTAGTGTCAGATCTACCACCCCCAATTATTTCCTGGCTACGCCATTGATAATGTTTGAACTTTTAGCCAGTACAAAGTTTTTGCTAATTTCCTTTATCAAGATTTTTTATCTTATTACAGAAACTTTAAAGATATTCTTAAGATTCCCTTGGTCCTCCTACCACTCCAACCAGATAAGACCAGCTTCTGACAAGATAGAGTATTTTTCATGTTTAATGCTACCAGTTTTTATTACATCAAACTACATTATTCTGCATTTCAAAGTGTAACAAGTCTATTATTTTTAATCATCATGTACTCATACAGCTTAAAAAATCAGTAGAATTTGAATAGATATGCATATTCTTGTTCTTTATGAGAACATTTAAAGAATGTGATTTTTTTATTTTTTGGTTCAATAGACAAAAATTCTTGGTGAAACATGGACTGGGTCGCACTATCAATCAATTAAAAAAGGGATAACTACAAAAAAGCACCCTAACGATTGGGAAAATTACAAAAAAAACCCAAAGATGTTTTAAAATTACAAAGAGCACACCAGATCTAATTATGTCTTAAATTACCTAATGGGATAACTGTCATATTTTTATAAATATGGAGGGCTTTTGAAATTTTTTGCTTATGAAAAGAAAACATGTAAGACGGAATCAAATCCAATGGCTTTTGATAAGTGTCAAATATTATCTTGTATAATATGAGAAAATACTTCCAAAAAATACTTCAGATAAAATAATAATATATTAACTAGACATTTAGTTTTCAAGCAAGAGTCAGATTTGTTGCTCCGACACTAGTATTTAATTTACTTTAAAAGAATAAAAAGTACTTTACAAGCCTAGGGATGTAATTACGTTAAGCAAGCATAATGGATCATGTGCAAAATAATTTATACACAAGTTAGGTAAATATGTGATATAATATTATAATATGTACTGTCATTAATACATTTGTATAAGTTATTTTCTTTACCAACTCTAATTGGAGGGAATAAACTTTGTTTAGGTATTGAAGGTATCTTTCAAATATTTTTTATTTAAAATTTTAAAATTATATTTGTTAGACTTGATCTCACAAAAATATTGTATTTCATCAATTTTCAAAAATTCCCATTTTCCCAACCACATGCCTCGATCAAGCTTTATTTTCCATCATTTCTTTCACTTCTTCCTTTAACGAAAGGATCCCACATGTTTTTCAATTGAAGATCATTTATTCAAACATACTTTCAAATTTGATACAAAAACCAATACAAAACTAAAACCCATTCGAAAAACTGAAAATTGAAGTTGGAAAGAAAACCAAACGAGCATTTAATTAATTGGAAGAATACTTCTAATCAAAACAAGATAACATAAAACCACGATAATACAAATTCAAATTAGTGTTCAGTCAGGTTATAAGGTTGACAACTAAAAATTCTAAGTTTTAGCTACTGATCAAAAAAAAAATAAAAAATTCTAAGTTTTAGCTTCGAGCTTCATCTATATGTAGTATTTATCTATTTTCATAATAGTGTGATATGATGATGTATCGCCCAATTACAAGAGTCCCAACAAAATCAGTTAATGTGCTCACCTATTTCACCCAAAATTATGGGCTCAAATGGACCGTATGACTCATACACCACGATACACCAAATAAAAACTAACCGATAAAAAAAAAAAACTATATCTTAGAAGTATATAAATAAATGAAGTCTTTCATACTTTAGAGGGACTCAATCACTTCTATTTTTTATAAACTTTCAGTCTATTGCTCTCTATTTTTCTCTGGAAATGACTTGAGCATCGAGGGTTTTTCGCTTGGACAAACTTAGTTTCCTAGGTGATACCACATCAATTTGATTAGTTCATTACAAATTGTTGGCATTTGTTACATCTTGTTTGTTGATTTCAAATTATTTTTTAATGATTACTTTTAATATAATTACTGTACGCTAAAAAAGAGAAGCAAAAAAGCACCATTGAAATCTAAGTAATTATTGACTAGCTTAGATTGGATGGAAGCAAACATAATAATTAATGAAGATAAAATATTGACTTTCAATATATATGCAAGTCTGTAGTGAAAAGAAGCTAGAACATGGGGGAAACATGCCAAGAACCATCAAATGATGAACCAGCTTACAAACAACCAGGCCCTGGTTGGATCATGGCAAATTTTGATCCAACATTCAATGATATATGAGACCAAAATGCCAAATGCATGACTTTCAGAAATTGAAAATGGTGAAATCTTGGTTACATGTAAATTTGGGACTAACGTGCCATGCTAATCGAAGTTAGACATGCGCTAACGACTCTATAAATGCTATCAACTTTTACTTGTCAATAATATTTAATTTAATAGAATTTAAAGAAAAGTTTTTGCCAATACTTTTTTTAAACTACCACTTCATAGGTGGGAACATAAAAGACTTTTAAATTCAGGTATAGTGATGCTGCTAAAAATTGTGATGCTCACTCTAAGTTAAGGTAATACGAGCTAAGATATCTGACTCAAATCCGAAGTCCAATTCACATGCCAAAAACTGGCCTACAACAACACGCAAACATGGTTAGAAGGGACTTGGGGTTTCCCAAGGAAACCCCTTTGATGCTTAAATCAACAACGTATAGAAGAAACATTCAGTGAATCTCAGAATCATGGGACTATTGTCTGCATGAGCCGAATAATCAGGACGATTAACATGAGTTCGATCTCATGTAAGAGTATGTGTCCCTACCTTACTATTCCCGTACTTAAAAATAGGGATTGGAAATATATTAATCGGGTTTTATTGTAACAGTAAAAATGTGTTTGAACTAATTATGCTTCTATGTAAATTATACAGATTTGAAAAGAAAAAAAGTGTACTTGTTCTAATGGTGTTTTTTTCTAAAATTATGATGACGTAAAATATGAGTAGGTTTGAAAATGAATTTGGTAAATATATGAAAAGACACAAAATCTTATTAAGTTTTCAAATAAATTTTTATAATAAGAATACATGATACTTTCTAATAGAAATAGATTTAAAAATACATTTTCCATTTTAAATTATAAAAGCCAAAAAAGTTCTTTGTAAAAAAGAAAACTAACAACTACAAATATATATGAACTCCAAAAGCAATTAATTAAGTACAAAAACTTAAAAATACTTTAGGTAAATTTGATCAAACAAACACCCTATAAATGGGCTTATCCCAAAAGGTGGATTGGATCTATTCCAATCAAGAATGTCCCTTGTAATTTCTATCGTAATGGACCACATATGCCCTTTATATTTTTATTTTACATGATTGTATATTAAATTATAGTAATATTTTAATTTCTAGAAAACCCAAAAAAGAAAAAAAAAAGAAAAAGAAAAAGAAAGAAAGATTTGGACATAGGGATGACCCTCGTTCTCCTCAACTGAAGAAAATTTCATTACCCAGAATAATAATTTAGATAACATTTCAATTTCCTAATTCGGTCCTCGTTTTCCCTCAAAATTGCAACTTTTGCCACTCCCTCCTCGATCTCCTTCAATATCTCTCCTCTCATTGTCTTCTCACTAACCCACCGTTTGGTTGTAGGATTTTTGGAGAGGAAAAAGAAAGAAAAATTAGTTGACATTGTCGAAGTATATTTTTGGAATATTCCGGTGATCTGAGATCTGTTTCCGTTTCATGGGTGCCTCTGCTTCTACATTTCGAGGGTTTGCCTCGGATTTTGGACGTTGAGAGATCCGTGGTGTAAATCTCATATTTCAGCGCCATTTCTCAGCCCTCTCATTCTACGTTCAAAATACACACACGCATTTTTACGCTAACATTATTGCGTGTGTTGCGTGTTTTTTTTCCCTCTCTCTCTCTCTCTCTCTAGGTTTTAGCTGTAGTTATTTGGTGAGAAACTGCGGAAATTTTGGTTCTTTATTGTGAAGAAATGAAATGCCGACTGATTTTCAGCTGCCCTTCTGTTAAATTATTCTAGGTGCTGCAGCTCGATTCTCGATCTGTGGGTGTGAGGGCGTCGTTTCGTTCCTGAAGATTAAGCGTTTTGTGCGGTTTAGGAGAAACTAGGGTTTTCGAGTTCCCGTATTATGGAATGTGGATGGTAATTTAGGTTTTAGTATTACGGTTTTGTGGATTTTTTATTTGTATTTTGGGATGAATCGGAGTTTTAGGGCACCGGAGAGGGGGCAAATGGGGAGTCTCAGATTCAAGGATAACAGAGACGAGGATTTGGCATTGTTTCGGGAAATGCGGAAGCGCGAGAAGGAACGGACCAATCTTCTTCTTCTTCAGAACTCCGACGAATTTGATGCTCCACTTGGTATGATAAAAATTTGGATTTCCCCTCCTTTTTTTGTGTTTGTTTTTTTGGGGGGTTTTGTTGCAGCTTAATGAAGGTTTGGTAGTTCTTGATTACTTTGTTGATTTATTGTCTGGTGAATCCATTTGTTAGATTTTGTTTTTGAATATTTGTATCTTGTTGACGTAGTATATGTGCTGTTGCCTTAAAAAAGCATGGAATTAAGCGTTTTTGTTGGGAAATAGTATTGGGTAGATTTTTGAGTTGATTAGATGCTTGTTTTGTTATTATTCTTATTCATTTTCATTTTGGTGACCATAGTTTTCTAATCATTTTTCGTTGTTTTCATTTTTGTACCTGTTTACAGGACCGCCTGGTAGTTCTCCAATATTTAATATAACTTCAGGTACACCTGCTCCTGTCCGGAAGACTGGCGCTGACGATTTTCTCAATTCTGACAATGATAAAAATGACTATGATTGGTAATTGTAACTTACTTTCTGGGCTATGCTGTATATCCTTGAACTTCTTTTGACTGGCCGTGAATGTTTCCACTTTTGGTATATTGACTCATATGAAGGTGAACTTATTTAATTACTTACACGACAAGTGAATTAATTTCATGCCACAAACATGAACATCATAGGTTGTTCTTAGTTATCTTTAACGTTCAGTTCTTTCGGATACATTTTCATGGAAGAAGAGTCATTTGAACTTTTTCCAATATACATGCATGTGATACAACATGATCCTCATGGCCATAGTTGTACCATCTGCTTTGAATTGAATCTTACTTATCCCGTTACTCAATTGATAACTTTTTCAATTCACTAGTTAATTATTGGTGGTTTGGGTTTAGCTGAAGAAAACGTAAATGAGAGGACCCGGCAAGTTTCTTTTTCCGATGGTATAGCTGATTTGTTTGTGCGATGTTGCTCCACTTAAAGCATACACGTGGAACTATGGTGACACTGGAATGCTAAGTTGAAATGAGGTAGAATAAACACCCAACTTGAGGAACAAAACTCATGACTCGAATAATCTTCCGAGTATAGTAGAAGTTTACAACAAAAACTTCTTCGACACATCTGAGGTTGAATGAGTTTAGGTTCATTATCAGTGATCTGCCAAAAGGCCCACAATGTTTTAAATGAGTAGCCTTATATAGTCTGGGCATGATAAAATCCGCAGGTATAAGATTATCTCAGATCTAATGCATTTACTTATATTTCATTACTATAAGAATTGTGAAGATACGGGAACACAACAAATTAGGTTGCGGAGACTTGATAAAAGATCTGGACTAAATAGCTACATTTAATGGACTAAAAAACTACAGTAGTTGCACTACTGCTGTTGTTTAGTCTTGCATTTTTCAGGATAATGGTACTACCTCTGCATGGGGACTCCTCCTGATAACTGTTCTACCAGAAAACGAAAAATGTGGCTCGGGAGTTGGATAATCTTATTCTAATTCTGCTCCAATTGTTGCAGTTTATCTTGAAAAAGTATTATCAAATTGAACTTGTATCACAAAGGATAACTATGGAATCCAGTTGCCTGGATGTGAAGAAATAATACCCATTCTCGTTTATATTTCCTTTCCTTTTTAACTGGACGCCATAGTACATGTGGTTTGTGGTTTGTGACTGTTTCTTTTTTCCCCCTTCAATGCTTCACAGTCCTAGTGTCATTGTGATATATACTCACACAATTAGAAAATATCTTCTACAGACTACAGTTGTTAACATAATTTGATATTTTCAAATTCAAGATGCTGTACAAAAGGGCAATTTGCCCTTTCGACCACCATCGCCGTGGATGAAACATGCATTTAGTATTTTATGGACAGGGGCGGTTGGTAATAAGGCATTGTCATATATTCCTTGCTAGTGTGATTTACACCACCCTCAGAAATAATTGCACTATTGAAAATAATTGCACTATTGGAAATAATTTCACTTTTGTTTAAAATCCGAAGTCAAAGTGTGGTTCTCTTAAATGTAAATGTACTGCTGCCAGATGTGTTCATAGGACTTGGGCTCAGCTTTCCGTAGGATTATTTAATTGAATTTCCAGCTATCTCTGATTTCCATGATGGGTCATCCATCTCTACTTAATTTTGTACTCGTGTATTTTTGTTTCTTTTCAGGCTTTTAACACCTCCTGGTACTCCTCTTTTTCCTTCACTGGAGATGGAATCACAAAAAACTGTTATGAGCCAGCTTGGAACTCCGAAAGCTCGACCTACAGCTCTGAAGTCTAGAGTAAGTGGAAGAGATGTTTGGTGTTCTTTTTTGTAGTCATAGTTTAGTTAAAATGGATGGAGTAGCGCTCTGCTGGAGCTATGGCAAAACTATGGATCAACAGCACCTCTGACTGAACGGAAGTTCGATAATTGCACTGGGCACAATTAAACCCAATTAAACTCTTCAAACTTTTTAAGGCATATCCTGTAAGTGCTAAATAATCAATGTGGTAAGTTGTCAATAGCATCCTCTACAAAGCTTAAAGTAATTGGATTCTAGTGACATGGCCTACCTGTTTGCCAATTTACTCGAAGACAAACAGGATATTTTATCGTACAGCATCATCATGAGTTTGGAACATAGGGTTCTGTAAAGACAAATGGACACATTTTCTCTGAGAGTTTAGCGTGTAATTATACCTAAAGTGATGATGCCCATTAGCTTCATCCACATAGTTAAGTTTGTTATCATCATATGGGCATGCTATGACAGACATGTATGGACGAGAAATTCACCTCTAGTTTCTCTGGAAGCATTGCAAGTTTTACTTAATTTCACCGAAATTCAATACCGATACAGATGATTCTTGAAATTTAGAACTTGATTAGCATTTATTGATATTTAGTTTTCTCATCTCTGCTGCGCCAGTTGCAACAGAGATGGAAAATAGCATGCTGCTCAAATTCTATATCTGCAAATTTTGAGCCTGTTCCAATTTTTTATTGAGAATTACTTCAAAATCTAACTTAATTTTTCTGCAAATTATCTCTCTGTCTGAAGCTAGCCAATCCCCAGCCTGAGCCTGCTGCGAGGAGCAATTTATCATCCAGACAGCCATCTTCATCCCCTGGGTTGAATACTTCAAGTGGAGGACTTCGCAGGCCATCTTCTTCCGGAGGTCCCGGGTCAAGACCTGCAACACCAACCGGACGTCCAACTCTGAACTCAACATCTAGATCCACCATGACCTCAACATCAAATAAACCTTCATTGTCTGCACCAGCAGCTAAACCTACCTCAAACATATCATCTAGAGTAACATCAACCACGGTCTCAAGACCTTCAAGATCCGCAACACCTACTTCTCGTCCCACGTTGTCTTCAGCCAAGTCCACAACAGCTCCTCCAAGATCCTCTACCCCTACTGCAAGGTCCACCGTAAGATCCTCAACACCAACAAGCAGACCCACCATAACTGCTCCGTCAAAGTCTACGTCTAGGGCCTCAACTCCAACTCGTAGGCCAACAACAATATCTAGTTCAACAACCACACCTGCCGTAAAATCCCCAACTTCCTCTTCTGTTGCCAAGCCAGTTTCAAAAAATCCCGTTCCAGCACGGTCTAATTCTCCGACTGTGAGACCCAAAATGTGGAAGCCTTCGGAGATGCCTGGGTTCTCACTTGATGTTCCACCAAATTTAAGGACATCTATGCCTGACAGGCCACCTTCGGCCACTAGAGGTAGACCTGGAGCACCAAGTTCTCGATCGTCATCCATCGAACCTGTTTCAAACGGAAGGATCAGACGACAGTCATGTTCTCCAGCAAGAGGGCGACCTCCTAATGGCATTATGCATAGCAGCGGAAGCTCTGTGCCTGTGCCTGCTGCAAACCGGTTGCATGCTAAAGCAAATGACAATGTGAGCCCTGCTCTTGTTGGAACTAAAATGGTTGAAAGGGTAATAAATATGAGGAAACTAGCCCCTCCCAAGCAAGACGATAAACATTCACCTCATAGCAACTTATCCGGAAAGTCCTCATCACCGGACAGCTCAGGCTTTGGAAGAACTCTTTCAAAGAAATCTTTAGATATGGCCATAAGGCATATGGTATGTTTCTAATCTTTCTATTCTTTCTCAATATTGGGTTGATAATGTGATTACTCATAATCAGGTTGAGATATTTTGGGCATTTTTTGTCAGCATTGGCAGATTCCTAATTACCCTTCCTGGTACATTGTAGGGATAATTACCAAAATTACCATGAGGTTGAACCTAATTACAAAAATCCAATAAAATACCCCCCCGACATTTGTTTATGTTTTACAAATTGCACCCTCAGGAAGGGGGTACTTGTTAGGTAAATACAAATCTGAAGGGAGTATTTTGTAAATTTGAAAGATAACTGGAGTTTTTGTAATTGGGCTAAACCTCAAGGGTAGGTTTTGTGATTATCCATCCCTACACTGTAAACAAGGTTGTTTTGGAATATTAATTTATAAGTTATGGCTTGTGCAGGATATAAGGCGGACTATTCCAGGCAATTTAAGGCCTTTGATGACCAACATCCCTGCATCCTCCATGTATAGTGTGAGATCTGGGCCTGGGCCAACCAGACGGACAGTTAGTGTCTCAGATTCTCCACTTGCGACAAGTAGTAATGCCAGTTCTGAAGTGAGTGTCAATAACGATGCCCTTTGCATGGATGGACCTGATGACGATGTTAGCAGTGATAAGGGTATTCGATCTCCATCCAGCTTATATGGAAGGTGATAGTTTCGTGACGCTATTTTCGCACGTATTTACCCATCCATCCACTTCTAAATTTAACCACTAATGGCAGCAAGAGTGTCAACTGAGATATGACCGTTCTCCGGTGAAAAAATGGCTGAAGATCTGTTTTATATATTAATGTAAATTTCTATGCATGGTTAGTATGCCATTTGATATCTTGTATTATCAGTAGCAACTGGTTACATGCGGCACTGTCGTCCTGTTTGTTGTTTGTTTGGTAATGGAATGTACCACCCCCTTATTGTGGAATTCAAATCGATACTTCTAATTTGTTTATGCTAATTCGAAACTCGAACTTGACCAAGTTTTTGCCGTTGTGTTATTGTTCCAGGACAAACGAGTCGTTTAGCATTGAAACTTCACAGAAGTTTTCTCCAGTTGAATTATTTGCCAGAATATGTAATTCTGCCAATGAATCATGAAAGAAGTTCTTTATTTTCTTGCTCTTACCATAATGTAGGTGTAAGAAACAGAAGGCATAATGTTATCATTTTGTTCAACAATTAACTTTGCAATAGAGTAATGACCCCTTTGGGTAGGATTCCATTCAGTTTTACATCATAACAAGATTATACTGGCCATTTCTATCTGAAGTTATTCACTAACTTAATTGGAACTAATTTTCAAATTATGCAATTATGCTACGGAAAAAAAAGACATACAAGGGAGTAACCTAAAACTGAGCTAACATTTTGAACTCGTGAGCGTCTTTAAAGCGAGGCCAAGTTGCATCTATTTTGCCTTGGAACATCATACAGATCATAAATAAATGTAATAAACAAGACTCCCCCACCCACACCCCCAACCCCACCAACTTCAAATAGCAACTAACATCTGGTAACAGTGGGTGGGGGTGGGGGTGGGGTACCTAACATTTGCTTTTGAAAAACGTATATATAAAGAGTCACAGAAATGCAAGAGTAGAAAACAAGAAGCTATCATTTGTCGAATGACATGTAAACTTAATTATTGGATTTATAATAACCTCTTAAATATTCTAATTACTAACTTCTCATTTTGTCTTGTAATATAGCTTGACTTTTCAATGCCAAATAATTTAGTTAAAGGCCTATCTCATACTTTTTTGTTCGGATTGGCTAGCAGTCCTAAATTGAACATGCTAGATTAGATAGTTTCATAACCTCTAGCTATTTTTTGAGCTAAAAAAGTTTCATATGCAACATAACTAAAATAGATAATTACAAAAATACCCTTCTGGTTTAGTCCAATTACCTAAAAGCACAACTATCTTTTAAAATTACAAATACCCACGCGATATCTCGATGAGTGAGGCCAAATTGGTCTTTTTACATATTTTTGGGATGGAAAATCTTAACATAAAGTTCCAAGCGATGGGATTTCGATCCGAATAATGACGTGAAACTGAAATCTGCATGATGATCCTTTGTACCGTTGCATATACACTTCAGATGCAATATCTGTGTAAGGTGCTGCTGAGATGATTTCCAGAATTTGGACCACGTTATCTTCAACATTTCGCCTCATCTTTCATCTGTGTATTTTCATCGACAGATATTTCTTTGCTGTACAGTAGGAGAAGTCCTTTTTCCCCATCTGGACCACCAATAAGCTATCATATCGCAACAAAGTTCCGTTAGATCTCATGCAGTTCCAAATTTGCTAACAATGACGTTTCAAAGTGTTACCACAATATAACTTATATAAGGGAGAAACATTTTATGGGGTAATATATTGACAAAAATAAAAGGAAACAAATTAATAGAAAAAACATTTTCTATATATTTAATTATCTATTAAACCCGGCTATAATTACAAAGAATACCTCTAATGCTTCACCTAAATTGCAAAAAACTCCAATTGTCTTTCAAAATTACAAACACCCTTTTAAAGTATTACAAACACTCCATTGAATTTGCATTTACCTAACAAATACCCCCTCCTCTTGAGGGTGCAGTTCTCAAAAGAGAAACAAATATCAATGGGTATTTGTAATTTTGAAATACAACTAGTTTCTTTTTTGTAATTAGCCTAAACCACAGGTGTAGTTTTTGTAGTTAAACCTAAATCTGAAACACACCCTTGGTTTACACTCGAATAGTAAATAACTGATGCAACACATTTCAAAGGAAATCCAGACATCGTGCATCTTGGTTCACCGATAGGTCACATGAGGGATAACTATAATCCGCCCAGTTAACTGACATCAAATAACTTATATAATCTAGTCCAGTTCAAAGAAACCATGTTTATACATCTAATAGACATACAAAAACAACTCCAATCACGCAACGGCTACAGCCTCTGTGGAGACGGCCACATCAGGAGCCATTGGGGCAGCGTTAGCATTAGCATCGGTTTTGGCATCTGGGGCTGGTGGAGGAGAAGGCTTGAGGTGGGGAGGGGTGTTGTGCTTGAGCTTTATGAGTATCTGCCGCATCCTGGCTAAATCAGTGCGTTTTCCGGGTTTAGGCCCTTGAACCACGACTATCAAAGGCTTCTTCTCTTGGTCCTTCTTACCTTTCCTCTTCTCTATTGTAGGGACTTCTTTAGGAATTAGCTCTGCTATTGATTTCCAGTAATCCTTGTCAGCTTCGGCATGGAATTTCTCTTGGCTAGCAATGAAAACCTGATGAAAACAAAATAAAAGCAGTAAGTGTGAATTCATATTGTTTGCCTATAACTTCAATTGTTGAACTAAGTACTGATTGAAGGAAAATATACAGAAATATGGTAACTGTGTTTTGAAGGAAAATCTTCCATGGATAAGAACATGAATCCATGCATTAACCTTTTAATGTTGTCCTACTTATCTTTTTCCCATTCCAAAGCTATTTGTAAAAGGTGCCAAACTGTGATGAGCAATATAAAATGCTTCATGACTCGAGCCTTGAGGATTGCAAAAATTGGTACTCTCGCAATTTGACCAGTATAATCTCATAAGTGCAACACGGAAAATCACAATAATAGCATTTTTTACAAACAAGATTAAGTACACACAAAAATTAACAGTAAACCAGAAGGGTTCTTATATACAATTCACCAACAGCAGGTAGACTTGTCATTTGTCAAAGTACAGTCCATGAATGAAATTGGGAGAAAGGGGTCTGATATTCAAAACAACATAATGTAGTACATTTAACGAATTTGCCATAGTTAAATTCCTACCTGACCTCATATATTGACAGTGAATGATAAAATAAAGAGATAACAAGCATATTTTCAGTCCCCATTGAGCTTAATTTATTTGCAAGAATGTCAGTCCATGCATTATATCTGGAAAGAAACAAGGTAATAAACATGATCACCTGGTAACTAGTAATATAGCCACTATTCTCACCTTCTCCTTTTCCCGGTTGGTAGCTATGTTGGTTTCACAAGTGACTTGCCCCTTCCTGTGAAATTCAACTTTATACTCCTCTGCTTCAACAATAATTTGGCTCAACAATTCTTTCTCTCTCTTCTCCTTCTCCGCTAATCGAATTGCATTTAGTCTGTTCACCACATAAACATATCAAGTTTGAGTTCAGCATATTGGTGCCAACGAACATACTTTACAATTATAGTCATATATTTGCAGTAAGAATTTATATAGAGCATAAACATTCTCTGAGCAAAATGAAGTTGACAACAAAACAGTGTTATATCAGTGAAACATAATCAAACTGTTAACCACTTCGAATATATTGAACCCAGAAAAGAGTGTAGGAGAAAGTCATCCCGTTAAAATCCTACCCAAACAACTCATTATAACTGGGTTCAGGTACATCCAATAGCTTTTATGAATGTCAATGAATCTAATGAGAGACCAAGTTACTGGGTAAGAAAGAAAAAGAAAAATGAAACAGGAGTCTGTCAACTCCACACCAAAGATTGCAAACCCAATCCACTGTTATTTGATAAAAATTATGGCCCTGTCTTAAATAGCACAATCCTTGTCATTTCCAAACGAAGCCCAATTTTTACCAACTGACATCACTCCATTTTAATCTGAATTCCTAAGGGTATCTGGATATGAGCTGATTTAGGACTCAGAATAGCGATGGATTTGGCATTTTGGCTCAAGCCGAGCCTGGTTTGCAACAGTAGCCAAATTGGTTCAGGTTGAACCTGGTCGAAGCTCTAAGCATTGTGTTTGTATTTCATTATGATCTCTTTAGTACTTAAGCCAAATGGTGAAAAGTGTTCCATGTGGCCGTGGGTCATGATGAACTAATGGCCACATTTAACTTATCTAAAACCTATCTGATGCAGGCGGAAGCGCGGACAAGATATACAAACTCACTTTCTACGTTGATTCTACACGAATACCGTATGAGAGACAAGAATTTAGGGAATACAGTAACTCGGTTTTTTATTCACTAATCAACCACCCTAAACAAAATAACTAAGCAAGTATTTATAGGATTAAACTCATATAACAATAAAACTCCTAACTATTGAAAACTTTTAACAAATAATAAAACAACCCCCTGAAACTAATCCTAATAGATATTAAGCTATCTTTAAATCTTATCTCCGTCACTATCCCTTTACATCTACTAAATTAATATAAGAAGATAGGCCGCTGACTCACTATTAACCCATTAGACGAATATTCAATAGGATAATCTCACCCATTTCCTACCATCAAAACGTTTCATCCAAATTTTAAGAAAATTTTTGGTTATAGCAAATGCAAAACAGTGTCCTCTGCACCAAAAAACTGATGTTCCTTTATATATTGAAACTAACAAATAAACTATAAAAATCAAAACCCATTTTCTTCCATTTAACATCAGTCCCTAATAGTAAAGTTCCACGCTGACACACTCATCTAATAACAGCAAAATGCTACTGAACTTTAAAAGAGTACCTAACTTTAACTCAATTAGAAGCCTAATCAGAATCTCAAGAATCTGAGTACTTGGTCGATACTAAATTGCAATAAAACAAAACAGAAAACCTCAACTTTAACATACCCCAAAACAACAAAACACAGAAAATGATAAAACTACCAGAACACAAATCAACTAATCGATTAATCAGGAAATTAAAAAAGTCAATAAAGACTAAACCTTCTCCATTCTCTGAGCGCATAGCCTTCCTCAGGTTCCATTTCCGCCGGCGGCGGAAGAATCGGGCCGTTATCATTTGTTTCCGAAGAAAAAAACGCTGGATCCGAGGGGAATTCTCCTCCGGAGACGTAGATCGGCGGCGGAGAGTCGGCCGCAGTTGACTCAAAGTTGGAATACGAGTCAGGACCGAGATAACCGTCGTCCACCGAGTGAGTATCACCGGCCACGGGCGAGTCACCGCCGAATTGATCGAACGAGTCGGGGAAAGAAGACGACATCGTATAGCCCTTGGTTTTGCTGATCTTTAACAGTGGTTGAGATGGTGCAGTGAAGAAGAAGTGATTTTTCGGTTCTTGTCAAAATGAACTAAACAGAATTCTAAAAGGGACAGATAAGCCCAAATTCCTATTACTTCACTGGGCCTGTTAGCTTTTTGTTGGGTTCGTCGGCCCAAGCTAGAGTGCGTGAGCATTGGAGTGGGTTGTATGGAATTGGTTTTGAGATCATAAAATAGATGGAAATGAAGAAGCCCATTTTCTTACCTAGACGGGCTGATCAATCCCCTAAAAATCTGTTTATTCCTCGTGTAGATTTAAATATGAGATTGATGAACTGATTTAATTAATACTACAAGACTGAGATTACAAATGAGCTAAATCGTTTGTGAGCTATTTGAAACTTGATCCAATAAAAGTTCATTTGTGTTTATTTAATGAGGCTTGCCAAAATAAATGAATCAAACCCAAACTTAGAGATATTCAATTCAGCTGTCAGAGCCCCGCGGGGGCGCCGAGATATTCTATGATCAAAGTGTGGTTGTCACGAGCTGTATTCGAACCATCGATAAACAAAAGCCTACATAGAAGTTCCAGTGCTGCGCCTTTTTCCAAATGTCCCGTAAGTGAATCATTTCATTGATTGGACCCATGGACCAAGATAGATGGGTGGGAGTAAGAGGTCGCGAAGGAGTGATCCTGGCTGGTTGGTCACGCAGGGGATAACCATTGAGCCAAGCAGATTGCCATAGATTGGTGTCCTTGCCGTCACCAATGACACGTACTCTTCCGCTTTTGAGAATTGGCTTTTGGCATAAATGGACTTCCAGGAAGAGTAGACCGAGTATTTAGGCTCCACATCTAGTGGTCTCGGGAAAGTCTTTTGCTTTCTTGGCAAATGAAGTCGCGGTACATGTGAGAAGTCTCGAGCAATTTAGCTTGGAAGGCCGAGTTTTTGAGTGCAAGAGAACGAATGGCAAGCAAAAGTAGTTGGAGGGATCACGGCTAGGGTAAATAAGCGCCAAAGCTTTAGAATATGGTTACGACTGATCGGTGTTTATCAATAGCCGATCCATCCGACCTTTGGTGGCGGTGTCGAGCGATCTCCCTCTAATTACTACAAAGCGCGAATAAAAAAGCAATTCTCTTTTTCATTTATAAAGAATGAGGAGAGTCCGCTAAGGTTGTTCCAGGCTAGCTGAGAGCACCCCTATATAGCTCGTGAACAGACTTGTTAGTAAGCTCGTGAGTAAGCTCATTTGTAAGTTGGTATAAATTAAACTAATAATTTAATTTTAATTTAATTTTTATGCATTTAATTATAATAAATATAAAAATATTTAAATAAATTTATTTGTTTGAATAAAATCATAAATTTAATTAATATATTATGCGTTTTAGATATACATAATTTTACTTTTGTAATAAATTGAAGAATAACTTAATTTTAAATAATATTTACTAGGTTCAATTATGCTCTCTTAAACATAAAAAATTCGTTAACCATCAATATGTTAAATAAATTTAGGCTCGAGTTCGACTCAGCCATGCTCAAACTCTCGAAAACTCGGCCCAGTTCGATTTGATTGTTGCCCTATACAAGACTACAGTTCAAGGATTTTTTGAACGTTACTAAAAAAATGTTTTACATATTCAAAATGTAGAATCGGAAATTTACAATTTGAGGTTGAATTTGCTATCATTTTGTTTTAATAGAATAATAATATATTTTTCCAATCAAAATAAGTCAAATACATTTATCCTCAAAAACCCTATACTACTACAGTCACTTTCCATAACACTGGGACGTCAAACTATACCAAACTCCAACCAAGAACTGAAAAACGTTGTATTAAAAACGATTTCCGAATAAGTGAACCCAAAAACTATTAATGCAATGTTTTTTGGTTAAATTATGAACCCATGGGTTAAGTGAAGGTTAAATTCGAACTTATTTGATTCTAACTGATAAAAGCAAGTCTTCTATGAGACCGTCTCATGGATTTAAATCTCTGAGACGGATCCCACCCATTTTACAAATCAAAACAAATTAGATTTAAACTAGTATGAGTTATTTTAGGATCTCTCTCACGAAATAAATCCGTGAGACCGTCTCATATAAATTTTTCTCATAATTCAAGTATGATGATTTCATTTTGAACTTTATTCTTAGATTAATAAGGAAAAATATGCTAAATTATTTTTCCATTTTTTAAATGCCATATATTTAAGTTGATTTCTGTCTACAATCTCAAGCGCGCGCATTCATAAATGCATTATTTAATTAAAAAGATCTATAAATCTTGCATTGATACATTTCAAAATTAACTCTAAAACTCTCTTTGTCTTCCCGTCATGCTCGGAGAATGAGAGAAGTAAGTTTTATTGTTTTTAATCTCAATAAATTTTTGTCCCCAATAGGTGACATTTATTTGTCACTAATATGTGGAATTTTTTCAGTTAATTAGTTTGTCCCATATATATGTGGGATTTATTCACAAGATCGAGATACATATGTAATGTAATCAATATTAATTTCTTTGGTACATGTGTTGTCCAACGCGCTTCTATTGTGAAGTTCGATTCTACATATCGAGTTATATCTATTTAGGTTTAAAATTTTATTTTAGATCTATATAAATAGTTTTATGATCCTATAGGACCAAATCTGTTGTTTTTACTCGATGTTGTATCACCTGTAAGTTTTTAATAACAAATTTTATGTAAATAACATGTTCTCAAGTTGACAAGTCAAGCGTTCGGTACATGAAATAAGTAAAATAGAAGAAAAAAAGGAGAAGAAAATATATAGTGATTTATTTCACCAATTTATTTATTTAGGAGAAGGTGCAAAACAAGCACTTATTTCATTTAATGAGACATCAACAAGAATAGTAGCATACACAATAAGATTCTTCATCATCTTTTTGTTTAACCAGCTTGTCTCTGCAAACACCAAGAAGAAAACCTGGTGGAAATTCAATTGAATCTACGCACACTTGATTGCATGATTCTGTGTCATCTGTGTCACATGTATACGCAAATTCTAATTGACAAATATTCCCACGAACCAAAATATCTGCAAATTACATAAAAATCATACATAGTTAGTTCTAAAACTGTCAAAGTTTAATTTTTCCATCACTTACTTGAAAGACAAAATTTATTAAATCTTGTACCTTAAAATATGGGTAAATTATAATAAGTACCCATGAGGTTTAGCGCAATTACCAAAAAAAAAGCAGTTATATTTTAAAATTATATATATCTCATTGATGTTTGAATTCGTTTTGCAAATATCATCTCAACATGTGGAATTTAATTGTAGGGTAAATTACAGTTTGCCTATTAGAGTATGCGAATTAATGCACTTTGCTGAGTAAACTGTAGTTTACACAATGAATATAGTGTTTTCATTCCACCATACCCTATGGAGGTAGTAACAATGGCGTAGCCAGAAATAAAACGGGGGTATGTCAATATACGAAATTGAGCTGAAGCAGATAAATATTTAAAAGAAAAACCATATAAAAATTAAATATTTTTTTTTCAAAAACCAATTTACATTTACTTTTTTTTTCAAAAAAAAAGGGGGCCAGGGCCGGGTTCCCCCCACCAAAAAACTTCGCCAATGGTGGTAAAGTCTACAAAAAATATTAAATTTTCACAAAAAAATTAAGAGGGCCAGGTGCAAAAATTCGCATAGTGTAACTAACCCAAATTTGTAATATACAAACAAAGGCAAAATTGTTTTTTTAGCCCTTTAAGTGGAGTCACTCGGAGATTTAGTCCTTTTTTTTCTCGACTTTGAGTTTAGTCCTTTAAATGGACAAAATTCGGACTTTTAGTCCTGTTACCTGCTATAACAGGTAAATGTTACCTGCTAGTAGATTTTCTTTAATTCAAACTTTAAATAAAATTTTAAAAATAATAAATATTACCATGATAAAAAAATGAGTTTTAATTTTATACTTTTAATTTTTATTTGAATTTTGAATTTCATATTTAGAACTAAAAAAATTTATTCCTTCAAATATTTTACTAAAAAAATCTTTTACTAAAACTATAAATAAAATAAAAATAGTTTACAATACTCATAATTTCATATTTTATAAATATTGAAATAATTTTAAAAAGAAGAAAAGTACTATTAAAATATTTTATATTTATAAGTAAAAGTATACTTAAATTACAAATATATAAATATTAACAAATTATACATTTTCTCAAAAAGTATAAATGGTTATTCAAACTTTAAAAATATTAAAATAAATATTATTTCAATTTCTATTTATTTATATTTTTCTTTTGTTTTTAATCAAATATTATATATTATTAGTACTAATAATTACCAAGTACTAATAATTATTTTAAAATTCAACTAGTGAATTTTATATTTTTTATTATTTTAAAATAATAAGTAACTTAAACCAAAAAAGGAAATACAAAAAAAACTGATATAGTTCTAGTAAAAAAAATTGTTAGTAAAATATTTGTAGGAAATAGTTTTTTTTATTTCTAAAATATGAAATTCACAATTCAAAGAAAAATTAAAAGTATAAAATTAAAACTCATTTATTTTTATCATGGATAATATTCTATTAGTTTTTAAAATTTATTTAAAGTTTGAATTAAAGAAAATCAACTAGCAGGTAACATTTACCTGTTATAGCATGTAGCAGGACTAAAAATCCGAATTTTGTCTATTTAAAGGACTAAACTCGAAGTCGAGAAAAAAAGGACTGAATCTCCCAGTGGCTCCACTTAGAGGACTAAAAAAATAATTTTGCCTACAAACAAATGTCAAAGGGGTATCTATGATTTTGAAAAATAACTATTTTTTTCTTTTCTTTTTTTTTTTTTGAGAAAAACCGAACCTCAAGACCAATTTTTGTAATTTACCTTATTTTTTTGTCCTAGTTGATGTGCAAAATGGAGTGGAAGAGACGGGAAATTCTTGAATATTATACCGATAAAAAGAAATTTAATTATTCGCCGAGAAAAAAGAAGTATGAAATATGATCAATCATAAATCATCAACTTAATTAAGCCCTTAAAAAATCGTTTTGCTTAGAAACATATAACAATATAAAAAGTTCACAGTATTACAAAAACTAGTATATATATTATTTAATATTTATCAATACCTGATGCAAATGCCATCAGGACAAAGATCAGGAAAACTGATTTCAGAAGTTTTGCCATTACTGACTTTTATCAAATTTTCTGCAAACTGTAAATAGTTTCAAAATTTTAGGTCATGAGCCCTTGATTTGAAAAGCCACTATATATTTAGTTTTGGTCTGACTTTTCATGTTGGTAATCTACTAAATTTTGAATTAAATTTAGTGTACATCGTAGAACGATTTTTTTATTTAAATCCTGGTTACCATGTAAGATAGATTTTCTTTTTCTCATTTTATACATGCCATAATCCATATAACAACGAAATTTATAACGTGGGGTTCGGAATCTAATATATAGAAATATTGGTATTACGTTAATTATTCTTGTTATAAAGTATGCCACTTATCAATTAGCATAATCATATGGGTAATTTTAATTTTAAATTATTATTAAATTATTAATTTTTTAAAATTCCACCTTATTTATTATTATTAGGTCTTAATTGCAAAATAAACCACTATATTACTGAAAATCTTGGAAGAAATTCCGGTATACAAAAAATATCATGTTTAATTTGAATTATTTTTAAATATTTAGAAATTCAGGTCTACAAAAACAACACCTTGGTTTTGCTGATCTTTAACAGTGGATTTTTCGGATCTTGTCAAATTGAATTAAACAAAATTCTAAAAGGGACAGAAAAGCCCAAATTCCTATTGCTTCACTGGGCCTGTTAGCTTTTTGTTGGGTTTGTTAGCCCAAGTTAGTGTGTCTGAGCATTGGAGTTGTTTGTATGAAATTGGTTTTGAGATCATAAAATAGATGGAAATAAAGCAGCCCATTTTTCACTTAGATGGGCTGATCAATCCCCTAAAAATCTGTTTATTCCTTGGGAGGCCTCGTTTAGATTTAAATATGAGATATAAAAGTTTGTTTGAGTTCATTTAATGAGGCTTGCCAAAATAAATGAACCAAATTCAAATTTAGATATATTCAGTTCGTTAACTCGTGAACAGACTCGTTATTAAGTTCGTGAATAGGCTCGTTAGTAAGCTGCTATAAATTAAACTAATAATTTAACTTTAATTTAATTTTTATACATTTATTTATGATAAATATAAAAATATTTAAATAACTTATTTGTTTGAATAAAATTACAGGTTTAATAAATACATTATGCGTTTTAGATATATATATATATATATTTTAAATTTTATAATAAATTAAAGAACAATTTAATTTATAAGTAGTATTTACTAAGTTCGTTTAGGATCGATTAAACTTAAAATATTTTTGTGAACCATCAATATGTTTGATAAATTCAGGCTCGAGTTCGGCTCGATAATAAACAAGTCAAGCTCAAACTCTCAAAAGCTTGGCCCAATTCGATTCGATTGCAGCCCTATACAAGACTATACAGTTAGATCCAAATTTAAATGGTTAACTAGTATGAGTCATTTTAGGATTCATCTCACGAAATAAATCCGCGAGACCATCTCGTATGAGTTTTTATCTAAAGGAAAAATATGCCACATTATTTTTCCATATTTTCAATTCCATATATTTAAGCTGACTTCTATCTACAATCTCAAGCGCATGCATAAATGTATTATTTAATTAAAAAGATCCATAAATCTTGCATTGATATATTTCAAAATCAACTAAGTTTTTATTGCTTTTAATCTCAATAAATTTTTGTTCCCAATAAATAGATTTTATTTTTCTCCAATAGGCAACGTTTATTTGTCATCAATATGTGGATTTTTTTCAATTAATAAGTTTGTTCAATATATATGTGAGATTTATCCAGAAGATCAGATGAGTCATTATCCGACGATACGTTACATAAGCAATATATTTTCTTTGGTACATGTGTTGTCCAACGTCTCTATTGCAAAGTTTTGATTCTACATATCAGTTAGATCTATTTAGGTTTAAAATTTTGTTTTTGATCTATATAATTTTATGATCCTATAGGATCTGTAGCT
This sequence comes from Rehmannia glutinosa, assembly GCA_016081115.2. Classification (NCBI taxonomy): domain Eukaryota; kingdom Viridiplantae; phylum Streptophyta; class Magnoliopsida; order Lamiales; family Orobanchaceae; genus Rehmannia; species Rehmannia glutinosa. The sequence goes on along the minus strand of CM071929.1, from coordinate 29,166,216 downwards.
GTTTTTTACTCGATGTTTTGTAAGTTTTTAATAACAAATTTTATGTAATCAACACGTTCTCAAGTTGACAAGTCGAGCGTTCGGTACACGAAACAAGTAAAATAGAAAGAAAGAAAAAAAGAAGAAAATATATAGTGATTTTATTTCACCAATTAATTTATTTAGGAGAGGGTGCAAAACAAGCACTTATTTCATTTAATGAGACATCAACAAGAATAGTAGCATACACAATAAGTATCATCGTCATCTTTTTGTTTGACCAGCTTGTTTTTGGCATCCTTGTCTATGCAAGCACCCAGAATAAAACCTGGTGGAAATTCAATAGAATCTACGCACACTTGATTGCATGATTCTGTATCAGCTGTGTCACATGTATACGCAAATTGTATTTGGCAAATATTCCCACAAGCGACCAAAATATCTGCAAAAATAACAAAATCGTACATAGTTCATTCTAAAACTGTCAAAGTTTAATTTTTCCATCACTTACTTAAAAGACAAAATTTATTACAATTTTAATTGTACCTTAAAATATGGGTAAATTATAATAAGTACCAATGAGATTTAGTGCAATTAAAAAAAAAGCAGTTGTCTTTTAAAATTATATATATATCTCATTGAGGTTAATTTGGATTCATTTTGCAAATATCATCTCAATAGGTGGAATTTGAGGGTAAATTACAGTTTGCCTATTGGAGTATGCGAATTATTGCACTTTGCTCACTAAACTGTTTTTTAACAATACTTTACCCCTTGAATACATAGTGTTTTCCTTTCACCATACCCTGTAGAGGTGGTAAAGTCTACAAAAAATATTAAATTTCACAAAAGAAAAATAAGAGTGCAAAGTGCAAAAATTCACATAGTGTAATTAACCAATTTATAATATACAATCAAATGTCAAGAGGTATCTATGATTTTGAAAAATAACTATTCTTTTTTTTAGAAAAACCGAACCTCAAGACCAATTTTTGCAATTTACCTTTTTTTTTGTTCTAGTTTATGTGCAAAATGGAGTGGAACAGAGAGAAATTCTTGAATATTATACGGATAAACAGGAATTTAATTATTCCTCGAGAAAAAGAAGTATGAAATATGATCAATCATCAATCATCAATTTAAGCCCTTAAATAATCGTTTTGCTTAGAAACATATACCAATATAAAAAGTCCATAGTATTACAAAAACTAGTATATATATTATTTAATATTTATGAGTACCTGATGCCAATGCCATCAGGACAAAGATTAGGAAAAGTGATTTCAGAAGTTTGGCCATTATGATACTGACTTTTATCAAATTTTCTGCAAACTGTAAATAGTTTCAAAATTTTAGGTCACGAGACCTTGATTTGAAAATAAGCCACTATATATTTAGTTTTGATCTGACTTTTCATGTTGGTAATTCGCTAAATTTTGAATTATATTTAGTGAATTATTTTTCATATTTTATACATGCCATATAATCCACATGACAATTTTATTTCGTGGGTTCGCAATCTAATTAATACATAGATATATTGGCATTACGTTAATTATTCTTGTTATAAAGTATGTCACTTATTAGCAATTAACATAATCATATTGTAATTTTATTTTTAAATTATTGTTTAATTTTTTTTAATTCCAGCTTATTTATTATTTTTAGGTCTTGATTGCAAAATAAACCACTATATTACTGAAAATCCTGGAAGAAATTCTGATAGTCCACAAAAATATCATGTTTAGTTTGAATTATTTTTAAAGATTTAGAAAGTTTGTTTCTATGCCCTCAACAATATTTGTAGCTAATGGAAACACATATTTAACAATACTTGTTCCACATGATATTCATATAGGAAAATAATAACTATTTATCTCCTTTGAAATATTCACAAGGACAATTTCAAATTTTAGTACATAAACTACACACTATTTTTACTTTTGGTACCCCACTTTCAGGTCATACTAATTTTAGTAACCGTGTTTAATTTACTTTTTCAATTACTTTCCCTACATTCCGTCAAATGTCCGTCAATATAATTATGATATGTCATAAGTGATCAATAAAAAGTAAAACATGAGGTACCAAAATTGACGAAAGTTTGACGGAATATGGCAAAAGTAATTAAAAAATAAAACATGACATGAAAATTGATATGCCCTGAAAGTGGGGTATGCAACAAAGTGAAAATATGCATTAGTTAAGGTACTAGAACTTGTTTTTTCCCCCCTTTCACAATTCACACTATAAAAAAACTTACAATTTACCGACACAGAAATAAGAAATAATAAAAAATATTATTTACTCCCAATTTCTTTCTATTTTTCTCCTTTCTCTTTTTCTAACAATATTTTTCTCCTTTTTTCCAAAAAAAAAAACAATATTTTTATCCTCTATCTTGAGTCCTTGACTCAGCCCCCGGCCCGCGTCACCTTCAAAGAGAGAATTTTGTTTCTTTTCTCTTTATGATCGACCGGAAATAATCAATACATGATAGTTTTTTTTAAGGGATAACTACAAAAACACCCCTAAGGTTTGGGCTAATTACAAAAAAATCCAGAGTTTTATAAAAATTACGAAAAACCCCTTGAAGTTTGATTTCGTCTTGCATTATTTCCAGTGATTTTCGAAACTATTTCAAAAAAACCCCTAACATTTGCAAAAATATTACAGTTACCCCCATTAAATTTAAGACAAAACGAAACCTGAAGGAATTTTTTGTAATTTTAAAACATGTCTGGGTTTTTTTTGTAATTAATCCAAACCTCAGGGGTGTTTTTGTAATTATCCCTTTTTTTAATGGTGTATGTTATAATTCAGTCGCTGTACCCCGCTGCCGGAAAAATGCAGCTGAGACAGTGGCAATTCATTTTTTTTTTTATTTAATTTTTTTTATAACATGGACTTTGTTTGTAACATCATACAGGTTAAATTAGGCTAAACAAATATAAACAAGAGATTTTATTCCTTGAAATTGAAAATGACTATAGCCAATGGTGGAGCTGAACACCCTAACAAAGCAAGCCGATACACGAAACTAGGATGAGCCGAATTGAAGACCCAAGAAAAATCATACGAAATAGCACTAAAATTTGGTGACATTATATAGTTGCGACTAAACTATTAAATTTTATTCACAAAACATTTAAAACACCGAATTTTAATGACACGAAATATATATCACTAGTTGAATTTTAATGACAAGGAATGCATGTGACAAGAAGATGGGGTTTCAATGACAAAGTCTTGTGTGACTAGAAGATTGGTTGTAGTGATAAATATTGTAATCATCACTAAAACTTTTAGTCACGGTATTTGTAATCACGATGTTTTGATGACTTCTAGTGTCGTTGCTGACAAGTTATTGTGACGTAGTTCATGCATAAAGTGACAAACATTGTCATCACAAAAAATGATTATTTTTGTAGTGAATTAATTGCATTGATACAATATCTATTTATCAAGTTGCAATTCTGAAATTAGATAATAATCATACCAAAATTGAAAGAGAGAGAGTTAATGATTTATGTTAATTATTACAATTAAACAAATACTGCGCCAGTCATGAAACATCGAAATTTGTTTTTAGAAGCATGGAAATATGAATTTTTTCAATTATAAATTATGCCATAAATTTTGCAATACACGAATATTAATAAATTATCGAATAGAACTAAATCGGAAGATTTATTTTCAATATAATATATCACAATGTATTGATTTTTCATTTATGAACCATTTGTGAAATTAATGTAAGTTATATATATACACACACACTACTTTGGCAATAATTTATCTCTATTATTAATTATCCGAATAAAGAAGACAATATATTTTAATTATATAGTTAAACATATACTGCGGCTGCCATGAAAACCCATTTTTTTTAATTTAAAACATCGAAATTTGTTTTTAGCAGCATGGAAACATGAAATTTTCCAATTATCAATTGTGCCATTAATTTTTCAATATGCAATATTAATAAATTATATTGAATGGAAATAAATTGGAAGATTTATTTTTCGATATATCGTAATATATTGATTTTTTCATTTATGAATCGCTTGTAAAATTAATGTCAATTACACACACACACGTTACTTGGCAACAATTCACTCGATTTATCTATATTATTAATTATCCAAATAAGGAAGATAATATATATATATATATATATGTTAATATATTATTACAATTAAACATATACTGCACCAGCCATGAAAATCCATTTTTTTAATTAAAAACATCGAAATTTATTTTTAGCAACATGAATGGAAATATGAATTTTTTCAATTATAAATTATGCCATTCCTTTTTCAATACATGAATATTAATAAATTATTGAATGAAAGTAAATTGGAAGATTTATTTTCTGATATATCGCAATGTATTGATTTTTCATTTATGAATCGTTTGTGAAATTAATGTTAATTATATATACACACACGTTACTTGGCAACAATTCACTCAATTTATATCTATTATGAATTTTTTCGAATAAGAAAGACAATGTATATTGATTAAAATTAAAATGGAAAGTCAATATCTAATAAATATATATTAGATTGCAAACTTTGTCCCGCAGGCCGCAACTATAGGGGTCAGGCTAGCAATGTTGGTCTTATATATTTTATGTAGAAATTTTGATTCCTTAATATTTTGATTCTTTGAATTTAATTTGATCCTATAAGTTCTAATATGTGTAATTTTGGTCGGACAACTTCTGATTTTATGCGATTTTGGTCACAACTAAATGTTTTAACTATGATCGTTAAAGATACTGGACTGGAATTGCCAACCCCTTAGAGTTACATGGTAAATTGCCAACCCATTAGAGTTATGGGACTGAAATTGCAAGTAAGCCATATTTATATATAAGCAAAATTATTTTTTTAGTCCTCTAAATGGACCACGTGGGAGATTTAATCCTTACTTGTTTCGATTTTGATATTTTAGTACTTTAAATGAGTTTTTTTCAGCTATTTAGTCTAGTGGCGTGTTATAGTAGATAAAAGTTATTTGCTAGGCTGATCTGGAATTTAAAAACAAAAAAAGAAAAAACTTACTTTTTTCCATTCATTTTTGGTTGACTAATGACTAGGCATCATATGTGGCATTACGGATGTAGGGGTGAAAATGAAGGGGAATAAGTATTTAAGAATCATATTAAATATAAATTTTTTAATGTATTATAAATTAAACAAAATTGTTTACGATTTTAATAATTTGGTAATTTCTAAAAATGTAATGATTTATAAAATTTGGAATTATTAATATTGAAAATTATATTTATAACTATATGGAACTTAAATTATATTTATATTCAGTTTTTGAAATTGCCAAATTATTAAAATTGTTAACGATTTTATTTTAATCAAAATCAAATATTTTTTATATTTAAATATGAATTTTGAAATACTTATTCCCCTTCATTTTGTCCAGAATAACAATAATTTTGAAATATACACAATGATTGTTTTGTCCAGAATAACAATATACTACAACAATTATATATAGTTTATTCCACAGTCAAATCTTGTTTGATGCATTTCAAGGAAATGCGAATTAAGGACCAAAAAAAAAAAAAAACCAGAAAAACCTTGTTTATTGCGATCATGAAATGAGACGCTCGTTTATTGTGCTCATGAAATGAGAATTAACAACGAAATAGACACACACAAAAACTGTTTTCTGGTTTAAATCCAGGAACACAATAACTTGAAACATAATCCCTAGGAAAAATGATCAAGCTTCTGCAAACTTCAGTACATATCCCAGTGATGTTTGGGTTGCATTCATAGTAAAAATCTACTCTGCATTGTTTCCCATAAACCAAACAATCTGCAAAAAAACCCAATAGATAGTTAGTTAATTTTGCATTTTCTCAAAATTATCATATTTGGGGTTGATTTTAACAATGTAAATAGGTACGTACGCGACCCGACCCATTCTTTTACAATATAACATTTTTAAATAAGTTTATTTTGATGGGTTTTTATCTAGTTATTGAATTCATTTAAAAAAAATTAAGAAAATACATAAGTTTATTTTGAATACAGAATTAATTTGATACCTGATGTGAAAGCTATGAGGATGATGACTGCCAAAAATGAGTTCAAAAGCTTAGCCATTGATGAGATACTATGTTTATTAATTGTTGAAAAAAAAATTGATATGCCCAATGAATAATTGAAATCCCACTTATATAGAGGTCTTACAATGGTTTTTTGTAATTTTCTTGAATATAATTTGATACAGCGTTATGTGGAACTTAGCCATTTAGAGTAGTTTGCATTATGGTTTGATTATATTATTGTGATTGAAGATTTTAGCTTAGGAGGATCAAATATAGAGATTTAAAGTGAAATGTGACTATGCTCACAATAAGTTTGGTTAATAGTGTTTTGACTTTTGACTGCATAAGAATATAATTCAAATTAAACCACATAAAAGCAAAGGGAATCTCTTCAAATTTCCCATTCAAGAGAAAAAAAAGGAAAGGGTGTGTATTTGGAAAGTGGGCATATGCAATTAGAGATGAATTGTGGAAATCTATATTATATTGTTCATATATCTGACCCACACTCCAGCTCCCCTCTCCCAAAAAGAAAAGAAAAATTATAATTCTTTTATTTAACGTATAAATTAGAGTATGTAGGATTTTTGGTTATTTGTCCAAAATAAAAGCACTTTTTAGCCATATCTTTCAAAATTCAAACAACGTTTTTTTTTGAGTTCAGTTGTCCATTTTGCCATTTTTCCATTTTTCAGGACGGTACATTTGTCGGGATTGATATTCATTTCTCGGGACCGAAATTCATTTCTCAAGATCGTGAATCATTTCTCGAGACCGAGAATCATTTCTTAGTACATAGATTCATTTCTCGAGACCGAAAATTAATTACTAGGTACCGAGAAATTAAATGTACCGCATTAATTTTTCTATATATGACCAAGTAACTCCCCAAAGAATATAAGAGGCCACATAATGTCATTTTTAATTAAAATGACTAAAAACATGTTTTTGAAAAAATATGCATGACTAGTTTTCATTTAAAAAAACGTGAATGACCCATTTATCCTATCACCATTATAAATTATATGTGTATATATATATATATTATTTTTAAAATTTGAACGATGAAGCATATATATAAATGAGACCATATTCAAACTCTTTACTAATTTATATATATAACACACGAGATTATATAGTACTGTCACTCCTAATAAATATTGGTATATAATTAGGGGCGGACCCAGGATTTGTGTCCAAGGGGGGCCAATTAGGGATTGAAGGGGATGGATAGACACGGTACCCTCACCCGTTTTCACTCTAATGAGACCAATATGTGTAAATTTCCCTAGGTTTTGGACAATTATGTGTAACAAGTGTAATTTCTTAACCGGGTTTGAGATGTATTAATATTATAGGATTTTGGTAGAGATTTATCCTAGCTCCAATAGTTAAAGAACGAATTATCAAACACACACACACACATATATATATATATGTATATATAAATTTAAATATGTTATATTTGCATAAAAAACTATGTCAATATTCATAGTTAAATATTTCAAAATCATGAAATCCTAATCAAGATGTGTACTCCACTATTTTAAATATTATGATATATGCCAAGATTTACACAATAATTCATTCAAAATTAAAAGTAATTGTCATGGGCTTGGTTGATTCACAACAAATTTTATTAATAAATAAATTGGGTTAGGAGGAGAAAAATACTAAAATATTACATATACATACATATATTAATATATATGTACTAAAATAAATATTTTTTTTGGGGGGGGCCTTGAGTAGTTCCGTCGTTGTATATAATAATATAATTTTTTTTGAACGATATCATTAGTCCTTCACCTTATATATGTGTAAGAGGAAAGTTTGCCCCGAGATATTGCTCAACTGGTAAAGAATATGAGTGACATGTTGTCTGCTAATTGTTGGCACCCGCAGCGTGGAGGTTCGAATCCCCCTGGTAATAGGGTGGAGGAGGATTTCTTGTGTGGGTTACTTCAGTCTATGACAGCTCAGGACCCTGACTTGTTGAGGCACATCCCGCTGGATGGGGTTTATCTTTTTTTTTTTGGTAAGAGGAAAGGTCAGGTACCACCACTCCTAATTGGTCATTATATAATTATCTCCAAATAGTATCATTTCAATTTTCATAGGCCCCTCCACTAATAGATTGATAATCTAGCTATTAAAGCGGAATTCAGTACGATTCATATTTAATGTTGGAACTTATTCCATAATTAAAATCAAATACGTACTGAAAATTGAAAAACTTGGTACAATAGTTTATCAGGCGCGCAACTCTAGCAAGCATTATTTATAGAGATAATTACAAAAACTACCCCCAAAGTTCGGGGTAGTTATAAAAAGCCCAGAGAAATTTTTAAAATTACAAAACTACCACTGTGTTTCGATTCTGCCTTAATTTTAAAGGGTTAACTGTAGTATTTCTATAAAACTAAAGTGGGCTTTTGAATTTTTTTATTATGAAAGGGAAAAATGTAAGACGAATTAAACCACAATTTTTTTTAATAATATTTGAAACTACTCTGTTTTTTTTTTTTTGGGGGAATTAGTTTTGGTAATTATCCCTTATTTATAAGCAAACGAAAAGCCCTTAATATACTAGGCTTCACGCAGTATATATATACATATACATAATTAAATAAATAAATATATATAGTTAGTATTTTATTCACAAGTACAATTATATGCCACAATAATACAGTATTGTTCATTCCACAATCAAATCTTGTTTATAGCCCTCATGAAATGAGAACTAACAACGAAATATACAAGCACAATAATTGGCGTTCGGTGAAAATCCTTCAAGACAAAAACTTCGAATATAATCCTTAGGTGATTGGATCACATCTTTGCAAACTGGAATACATACTTCATCGTTTTTTGGGTCGCATTTATAATAAACATTTATATCGCATTGTCTCTCCACGCCATAAACCAAACAATCTGCAAAAACACAATAGAATATTTTTATTGCATTGGTTTTAGTAACTATAGGGATACAAATGCGTTCGGATAAAATTATAAAAACCAAATTTGTTTCAAAATTATATCGGGCTTTTTCAGTAATGTAAATATGTAAGAATGGGGTCATGTTTTATTTAATTTTTTCAGATGTCCAAACTTGACGAAACCAATTAGACCCAACCAATTTTTATGATACTTCATTTAAGAATATATTTTTTTATAACATTTTAAAAGTATTTTTCTAATTTTCTAATTTTTATTTTTTTAATTATAAAAGAGGTTTAATGGGACTAATACATGGTCTACCATACCAGATACTGGTCGGAGGTGGGTTTGGATTTGAAACCTTAAAAATCTAAACATGTCATATTTCAGACCAATCAAATCTAACAAATTGTCATCCCTATAGGCTATATAATATAAACTATTAGCCTATCTACATATATATACTATATAACAAGTTAAAATACTCTGCAATTTCAACATTTTTTCAAAAAGGTTTTTATATCGTTATTAATTTTACACAAGAAATAAGTAAATTAATTAGTTTGAAGATAGATTGTGTTACCCGATGAGAAAGCTACAAGGATGATAATCGCCAAAAATGGTTTCAAGTTTGCCATTGAGATATTATTTATGACTTTTCCACTTGAAATCTGTTATGAGTATTTATCCAAAAAATCTGTTATGACTATATATATATATTTTTTTTTTGAATGGTTTATGACTATATTAAATATATGTGTATGTTACATCTACTTTAATTTGTAAGTTTCTTATGGAATTTATTGTTGGGTTTTAACTACCCACTTTAAGTTATGAACTTTGTTATAAATAGTGGAATAATAGTGTGGATTATTATACAAGACAATATAATTTTTATTTTCTCTATTATTCTCTCTTTATTTCATATTTATATTCTTCCTAAATCACACTCTTTTATTCAATATATCAAGTTGTATAAGTTTTATTGCCCCTGAGGCATAGCTCAACTGGTAAAGGACCTAAGTACACGTGTTGTCTGTGACCATTGGCGGATACGAGGGGGGACAAGGGGAAATTTCTTTGCCCCCAAAATTTTCCAAAATTATTTTTCCCCCCCAAAAGTTTTTAAAATTATTTTTTTATAGCTAAAATAAATGAATTTTTTTATAATTGCCCCCCCAAAACTTTGATAAAAAAACTTCAAATAGTTGTGTTTTACAATTGCCCCCAATTTTTCTCATAGTTTAAATATATGAACTCGGACCGTTTTTTGCCCCCCCAAAACCGAAATCCTGCGTCCGCCACTGTCTGTGACGCCCCGAATTTTAGCGACATGAATATGACGCTGTGTGGTGATTTATTTATTTGGTTAAGTAACACGAACCCATTATTGATGAAATGCGACCCGACTTTTACTCAACGTCAATTACGACTTTCTCATTTTTGAGCTTTACGATTTTATATTAATACTTAATAGAATGACTACGACTTTAGAAATATTGGACCCTCGATAAATTAGGAGTAAATTCCAATCCCTATCCAAATATTTCACTATATTCTATAATTCATTTCCCCAACAACTTCAAATTATTTTTTTTTAAAAAAATACTATTTCTTATTCCAATTAATCTTAACTTTGTACAGTACCCACTTACTCCATATTCCAAGCTGGTTTGTGAGATATTATGATACAATTATATTTGAACGAACTACGAAGGCACAATTCACAAACAAGACATCAGTTAAAAGAAGCTATTCATGATCAGATACTCTAATTTACTTACCAATGTGTGTCACATTTTTGGCAGTACTATTGGTAAATAAATGGTGATCATAAAACGATTGATTTCTGAATTTTATTTCTTTAAAAAAAAAAACGCAAGAACATGACATAATCTCCTGAATTTTCTTCATAAAACGATTTATTTCTGAATTGTTTTTCTTTTTAAATATTAAGAACACCCCCCCTAAAACTTAGCTTTTGGCCAATTGTCCCTAAGAAAGTAACCTAGCTATTAATTTATGTCCTAATTTACCCAATTATTATCCTAACTCATCATTTAACCAAAACCAAACAAAAATCCTCCTAATTCTCTCTTCTTCTTTTCTTCTTCTCATCATCATCTACCTTCTATACTTAACCAAAAACAAGAAATCTCCTCACTCTATCCCTTGAATTCGATCCAAACCATACCAACAAGGTAAGAAATTGTGTTCTAAAAATCATCTTGTTATCCTCTAGCTCATCATCTTCACTTCTTAACCTAAGTTTGATTTTTGGTTTGAGGTATACTTAGAAGACTTGGAAGACACTAAGAGCCTTACCATCATCTTGAAAAGGACTTCAAAACTTTGAAGATTTTGAAGAGAAATTGGACTATAAGGTAAGAAATGAGATTTTTAGTACATTTACTTCTTCTCTTCTATTTTCCAAAATTTTGATACTCCATTTTCATTTTTGGACTTTTAGGGGCTGACCTTAAGAGTTGTTTTAAGAGTGAGCAAGGAGACCCATTTTAAGACCTCTACTAGTCTCATTTCATCTACTACACAAGGTAAGTGTAGTTTTACCAATATTCTTCACCTCCTTCTTCTTTCCTTAAATTTTTAACCTCATTTCATAACTCCTACATTTTTTTTGGTATTCCTTGACTTAGGGGGCTGACCTAAGTCACTTCTCCTTCAAGAGTGATTTATTCCATTTTCACCAACAAATCGATCTTTAAGGTGGGTGGAAAAATCCTTTCAACTTCTAGGTGTTTTATTTAAAAATGCATGTAGTATTTTTATTTTGAGCACTTGAGATATATATTATGTATTGCATGCTATTTTCTTGTATAAAGTTGGAAAAATTCTCAAGTGTTGCTCAAAAATGCAATTTATCGAAAAATAGGGCATACATGTACACTTTATTGTTATACTTGATGAAATTTTGTATGAGAAGGATATGAATGTGTATGACTCTTGAAATCTATGTTTTGAATGATTTGTAACCTGGACAAGTCGAGCATAATTGATTAAATTTCAACTTTTGGACTTAAAATGCAAAAATAGAAAGTTGGTGGACTTAATTGCAAGAAATTAAAACTTAAGGGCCCCCTCTGTAATTTTCGATTTTTGGGGCTGAACTCAGGTTCAAAAATTATGTTTTGACATTTTAATAAAGTTTTAAGAGTTTTTAGATAAATAAAATCAAACCCTTAAAAGCCCAAGGACTAGATTGTAAAATTTTAGAAGTTTAAGGGCTATTTTACAATTTTCAAAATTGTACCATACCCTAATTTTAAAATTTAAAATTTTAACTCTTAAGGGACTGTAAATAACATATTTTAAGTGTATTCCAAAAATCCAAGTGTTTAGAGCTTGGAAAGTAATTTTATAAAAATTGAGGGACCAAATTGTAAAAGATTAAACTTGAGGACCAAAATACAATTTCCAGGACTTATGCAGTCCATGCACCTGGAAATACTAATTTAACTATAACATAATTATATCTTGGACCCAAGGTTTAAATTTCATAACAATTGGACCCCTAAAAGCCTTAAAGGCAATTATTTCAAAATGGGACAAAAATGAGATTTTCAAAAGTTAAGGGACCTATACTTACTTCTTTTTAAAACTGCTTTTGTCTCAATATCCCACTGACCTTAGTGATATTTTACAACTGGAATCACATTAAAGTCCCTTACAGTTTGTGAGTTCCAATTATTTTAAACTTAGAGCCTGAAATGACAATTTTTAACAAATTGTGAGAATTTTATAAAAACTTGACCTCAAAACTTTAAAAACCTAAATCTCTGAAAAATTTAGAGAATTTAGGAACTGACCTCATAATTTTTCAAGGTCGGGACATTTATTTATTAAATTTTTAACCCCAAAAGAATTGGTTTTTACAAAACGGGGCTAATTGTAAATTTTCTTTTTACAAGGACCTAACTCGAATTATTTTTATTTTTAAAGAAACAGCCCTGGACCCTCTTACTTTACTTATTGATTAAAATATTTTATTTTCTCAAAAATCCCTTGATTTATCGGATCGTCTTGACCGATTAATACGCGATCGTGGGGCGACTTCCTCGTCTTGCGATTTCGAATCTATAACGGACTTATGTTCCACCTAATCTTTCAAGATATCGAAGATTGCTTATCCTCCCGATAATCATCTTCATCCAAATAACTCCACCAACGCCATAATTACCTTACGCAAATTTTGAAACTTTTCATGAACCTGCTTCCCGAATCAATATACTCGACTGCCTGGTTGACTACCTGAACGTGTACTTACTTTCCTATCTAAGTCAACTTGGTGTGTCGAGCTCATAGTCGGAATGGATACGTCGGGGATGGAACCGGACAACTCGGCTATTATTCCACTCTCCGGCCCCATCGTCCTAATCCCGCAACTGAGGAACTTGAGTTTGTCCAAGGGAAGCGGGTCGTAGTACTTGAGGTATAATCATGATTATGACAAATCCGAGCCTTGCTAGCTCCACCGGATTTTGTCTTTGCCTACGGAGCGATAAGGTGATGGTCTTGGACCATCTTGCTCGGGGAGTTACAAGGAAGAACGAAGAAATCATTTGTCGATCCACACAATTACGGAGTTAATCGGACTCGTTTGGTTGGCGCTACAAACCGTGCGAATCGCTACTTGTATTGCATAGGTTGGCGCTACAAATCCGTGCACGCAACCACTACTTGTCTTGCATAGGATTGGCGTTACAAATCCGTACGCAATCCTCCTGTCTGCTTGAACCATATTGTGTGCGTGACCACGAACTGTTTTTCTTAAACTGTATAAGTATATTACTTAAATATATTTATCACGACGCTTGTGGACTGTGCGTGAAATCATGCATCATCTCTCACGCGTTTTCATACAACTACATTTCTCGCATTAACTATATATATCGCCACACTTGCACACGATCACCCCATCCACTGAGATTTCTGTCTCACCCCCTCCTGTTTTCTAACCTTAGAAGAGGACTTTGTCGAAGAAGCTGAACCTGCCTTGGATTGAATTCTCGAGCTCCGCCCGTTGGACTCACTTCCTATCGTTATCTATGTTGCTGGACTATTTTCTTTTATTTTACTGATGTTGGACTCTTTTATTTCCTTTGAAATTCTGGACTGTAATTTAAGGGCGTAGGACCCCTTTGACACTTAAGCTGTGATATGATGTGTACTTTATTTCCTAGTTCTGGACTGTAAACTATTAAGTTGTTGGGATGTAATTGTAATCGTGTTGTACTTGTAGTTTTCCGCTGCTTTAGACCTTGTTTCACTTGGGATTGTTGCATCGTTTTTTAGAATGTTGGGTTTATTTCTTTTTAAGTAATTGATCGCCGTCACGTCGCGTTTGGGGCGTGACATTGTTTGCTGCTGGCACTCGCAGTGTGGAGGTTCGAATCCCCCTGGTAACAGGGTGGAGGAGGATTTCTTGTGTGTTGACTTAGTCTATGGCAGCTCAGGACCCTGACTTGTTGAGGCACATCCGGCGATTCACCTCCTCCACAAAGCTTTAAGGTAAGAGCAGTAGGGGCCCTCAGGGATGGGGTTCATCGTTTAAGTAGTATAAGTTCTATTATATTATTACAAAAATCCCCTTTATATAGGGGTCTTATGTTGAACTTTTATAATTTTACTTAAAATATGATTTGATTAAGCAGCATTATGTGAAACTTACTATTCGCATTATGATCCGATTACATTACTGTGATTAAAGATTGAGCTTAGGACCAATTAGTATAGTGATTTGAAGTCAAATGTAATATTGATGCCCATAGGAAGATTTGGTAATCAATAGTGTTTTGACTACAGAAGAAATTCCATAAATCTTAAATCTATATAAAACAAATTCGTCTCTTCAAATTTCCCATTCAAGCATAGAAAAAAAAAAAAAAAATGGTGTGCGTATTTCGAAGTTGTGCCAATGCAATTAATCGGAGATGAATTGTTTGATGCATTTCTAGAGAATGTGTATTAATTAAGCAGAAAGGAAAAATCCCTCGTTTATTGGATCATGAAATGAGAATTAACAACGATATAGACACACACAATAACTGTTTTCTGGTTTAAATCCAGGAACACAATAACTTGAAATATAATCACTAGGAAAAATGATCAAACTTCTGCAAACTTGAGTACATATCCCAGTGATGTTTGGGTTGCATTCATAGTAAAAATCTACTCTGCATTGTTTTCCACTGACCACACAATCTGCGAAAAACCCAATAGATAGTTAGTAAATTTTGCATTTTATATTGTTCAATAAATATAGGGATGTCAATGGATTTGGTCAAATGTGAACTTGTCCCAAAATTATCATATTTGGGGTCAAATGGTCAATGGCGTAGCCAGGACACTATAGTGTGGTGAACCGATACACGAAACTGGGGTGAACCAAATAAAAAAACCATAAAAAATTATATAAATTTCAACTAATATTATTTTTTTAAAAAAATTGCTTAGTAAATGTTTTTTTGGGGGTGGGGGGTAGGTGGCCCCCCTAGCTACGCCAGTGTTTGGGGTTGATTTTAACAATTTAAGACCCGGCCCATTTTTTACAGTATTTTATTTTTTTTTAAAAAAATATTTTTTTAGAAAATTTAAAAAGTATATGTTTGTTTTTTATTTATAATTTTTAATATTTGTAATTATAAAAATGGTCTAGTGGGTTTAATTGGATTTGGATCTAAACACTTAAAAATCTTGGTGGGTTGAATTTCAATTTAGTCAAATCCAATGGTTGCCACCCCTCATTAACTGTTAGACTAGATAGATATACTTAATTTGTAAGCGAAAATTCACACAATTTTTGATGGGTTTTTATATAGTTATTGAATTCATATAGAAAAAAATAAGAAAATAAAATAATTTTATTTTAAATATAGAATTAATCTGATACCTGATGTGAAAGCTATGAGGATGATGACTGTCAAAAATGAGTTCAAATGCCTAGCCATATTTGTTGAAACAAAAATGATATGCCCAATTTGAGTACTTGAAATCCCACTTATATAGACTATACAATTACAAGTCTTACATTGCATTTTTGTAATTTCCTTGATATATTTTTATAATTTAATTACCGTGTTGTGTGGAATCGAGTCATTAATTGCTATTCGCATTATGATATTGTGATTGATAAGGCCGACCACGACTTTTTAGGGGCCCATGACGATAAGAAAAAAGGGGCTCCTATTCAAGAAAATTCAAGCTCCAACAATGAACATCTTTTTCATTATATATCTAGAATATTCAACAAGTGCAACACCTACAAAGACGAATAAGTATAAAATAGTCATTGACAAAATATGGATCTTCTAGCATTTTGAGAAGCAAAATCATCAAAATCAAGATTTTCCAACACCTTGTTTTCAATACATAAAATTATTAACCCATTTAATATTTCTTGAGACATAGTTGAACGCAAATATGATTTTATCAATTGTAGTTTTTAAAAACTTGTCTCTGTTCATGCTACAATAACTGGTATAATTAACAAAATTCTATAAGCAATGGAAGTATTTGGGAAACAATCCAAAGCTTTTACAATTTTAAAAACTTCAATAGTTGATTTTGTTTCTTTTGTTAAACACATTTGCAACACTTGCAATTCAGAAAATAAATCATCAACATCAATTGTCACGCCCCAAACGTGACGCGACAACGATCAATCACTTAAACAGAAATAAATCAACAGTCTAAACCAAAGATACAAAACTCCAAGTAAAATAGAGTCTAATGCAGCGGAATTAAAATAAACCTAAGTACAAATTACATCTTAAGATCTGGCGGAATCCGAATACAACCCAATAGATTATCCAAATTTAACTTACAGTCCAAATAGAAACAAAATGAAGAAATCCAACAACAATAAAAGTAAAAGGAGTGTCACTCCACATCAACGGAAGGAATTCAACGTGGTAGGTTCGACGTCTTCAACGTATTCTTCATCTAAAGGTTAGAAAAAGGAGGAGTGAGACAAAAATCTCGAGTGGATGGGGTGATCGGTGTGCAAGTGTGGCGATATATATAGTTAACGCGAGAAAACATTGTATGAAAAACGCGTGAGGTATGATGCATGATTTCACACATAGCCCACAAGCATCGTGATAAATATATATTAAGTAATATATTTTTTTACGATTTAAGAAATAGTTCGTGGTCACACAAGCACTATGATTCAAGCGGACATGAGGATTGCGTCGATGTGTAGCGCCAATCCCATGCAAGACAATTAGTGGTTGCGATCAAGTGTAGCGCCAACCCATGCATTACAAGTAGCGGTTGCGTCATGAAGTGTAAGCGCCAACCAAACGTTCCGTTCAACTCCAGGAATCGTATGGATCGACAGCGATTCCTTTGTTCTTCCTTGTAACTCCCCGTTCATGATGGTCAAGACCTGTCACCTTATCGCTCCATAGGCAAAGACAAAATCCACGTTGGAGCTAGCAAGGCTCGGATTCGTCATAATCATGATTATACCTCAAGTACTACGACCCGCTTCCCTTGGACAAACTCCGTCCCTCGATTTGCGGGATTAGGGCGATGGGGTAGGAAGAGTGGAATAGCGGCCGAGCTGCCGGTTCCATCCCCGACGTATCCATTCCGATTGTGAGCTCGACACACCAAGTTGACTCAGCAAGAAATTAAATACACGTTGGGTAGTCAACCAGGCAATGAGTATATTGATTCGGGAACGATTCATAAAAAGTTTTCGAAAATTTGCGTAAAGTAATTATGGCATTGGTGGAGTTATTTGGATGAAGATGATTATCGGGAGGATAAGCAATCTTCGATATCTTGAAAGATTAGGTGGAACATAAGTCCGTTATAGATTCGAAATCGCAACACGAGGAAGTCGCCCCGCAATCGGGTTTTAATCGGTCAAGACGATCCGATAAGTCAAGTAGTTTTTGAGAAAATAAAATATTTTAATTAATAATTAAAGTCAGAGGGTCCAGGGCTGTTTTAGTAAATGAAAAATAATTTAAGTTAGGTCCTTGATAAAAAGAAAAATTTACAATTAGCCCCGTTTTGTAAAAACCAATACTTTTGGGGTTAAAAATTGAATAAATAAATATCCCGACCTTGAAAAATTATGAGGTCAGTTCCTAAAATCTCTAAATTGTTCAGAAATTCAGGTTTTTAAATTTTTGAGGTCGAGTTTTTATAAAATTCTCACATTGGCCCCAAATTTGTTAAAATTGTCATTTCGGGCCTTAAGTTTAAAATAATCGGAACTCACAAACCGGGAGGGCTTTTAATGTGATTCCAGTTGGAAAATGTCACTAAGGTTAATAGGATATTGGGACAAAAGCAGTTTTAAAAAGAATAAGTTTAGGTCCCTTAACTTTTAAAAATCTCATTTTTGTCCCGTTTTGAAATAATTGCCTTTAAGGCTTTTAGGGGTCCAATTGTTATGAAATTTGAACCTTGGGTCTAAGATATAATTATATTATAGTTAAATTAGTATTTCCAGGTGCATGGACTGCATAAGTCCTGGAAATTGTATTTTGGTCCTCAAGTTTAATCTTTTACAATTTGGTCCCTCAAATTTTATAAAATTACTTTCCAAGCTCTAAACACTTGGATTTTTGGAATACACTTAAAATATGTTATTTCCAGTCCCTTAAGAGTTAAAATTTCAAATTTTAAAATTAGGGTCTGGTACAGTTTCGAAAATTGCAAAATAGCCCTTAAACTTCTAGAATTTTACAATCTAGTCCTTGGGCTTTTAAGGGTTGATTTTATTTATCTAAAAACTCTTAAAACTTTATTAAAATGTCAAAACATAATTTTTGAACTTGAGTTCAGTCCCAAAAATCGAAAATTACAGAGGGGTCCCTTAAGTTTTATTTTCTTGCAATTAAGTCCACCAACTTTCCATTTTTGCATTTTAAGTCCAAAAGTTGAAATTTAATCAATTATGCTCGACTTGTCCAGGTTATAAATCATTCAAAACATAGATTTCAAGAGTCATACACATACATATCCTTCTCATACAAAATTTCATCAAGTATAACAATAAAATGTGCATGTATGCCCTATTTTTCGATAAATCACATTTTTGAGCAACACTTGAGAATTTTTCCAACTTGATACAAGAAAATAGCATGCAATACATAATATATATCTCAAGTGCTCAATAACAAAATACTACATGCATATTTTCAATTTAAAATACCTAGAAGTTGAAAGAATTTTTCCACCCACCTCGTAGTAGTTTCTCGGGTTGATCTAAAATGTGGTCTTCTTCCTTGAATCAACTTCTTGACTAAAACTCTTGAAGATCAGCCCCTAAATGGTATCCAAACCATATTTTGGTGTTAAAATTAAAGTCTCAAGTCTAAAGAAAATATACTAGTACCAAATGGTTACTACTCACCTTAATATCTTCAAGTAGTCTCAAAAATGGAAATTTTCCTTCAAGCCTCTAACCTCCACTTGAGATGATGTAGGTCAGCCCCTAAACTCCAAAAATTTATATTCTTGAGTCAAAAATTAATTCTTCATGTTGTCAAGAGAAAATACTAAAACCATAATTTTCTCACCTTAATAATATGTAATCTTGAATTTCCTCTTCAAGCTTGTAGTCAAATCTAGGTCTCTAATTCTTCAAGAATTTTTTCTAGGAGTACCTCAACAAGAAGGATTCAACATCATTAGATGGTGAAGGTATAAGGTTGAGGATTGGAGAAGAAAAATAGAGTTGGGAGAAATGAAGACATTCTTACCTTATGCTTGAAGAATTTGATCCTTTAGAGAGGAAAATGGAAGCAAGTCTTGTGTTTTTATGATAATTATGAAATGAATAATATTGGTAGATAAAGAAAAAAATAACAAAAATGATTGATTCCCCTAAGACAAGGAGCCAAAAGTTGGAGGGAATAATAATCATGGTGTTGGTATTTTTATTTATTAGAATTTGGTGGAAAGAAAAGTTTGTCCATCCTTTAAGCATGTGACCAAAAGTTGAAAAAAATAATATATATATATGTAAATATATATATATATATATATATAATTGTAGGTCTTGAAAAGAATATGAAACAACCTCCCCATTTATGGTAATTTTGAAATTTTTAAAAATATAAAAAAATTTTTTTTTTTAAAAAAATATTGATTGGGAAATTGGTTGGGATGAATTATAGAATAAGATGAAATATTATGATAAGGATTGGAATGTACTCCTAAATTGTTGGAGGTCTAATATTCCTAAAGTAGTAGTCATTCGATCAAGTATTAATACTAGAGGAAGAATATAAAATTGCTAAGCTCTAAAAATACGAAATGTGTAATTGACGTTGGAAAAAAATAAATAAAAATAGAGTCGAGTTTCATTAATAATAGGTTTGTGATACATAGCCGAATAAATAATCACTACATAACACCGAATCTCACGTTAAAATTCGGGGTCTCACATCAATATCAGATTTTTCATTATGTTTTAGAGCAACTTGAAGATTAACACAATATCCATGCAATATATTTTTATCCATTGAAAACAACTTATTAGGATTAAACAAAACCAAAAATATTTTCAAAGACATTCAATTGTTCAAATATACTCTTTAAAGATGAAATAGTAAAATCAATTGCAACAAGAAAATAATTAGTCCTAAAAGATTCCTCTAGTGATTATGATATCTTTTCATTGCAATTTTCATCAAATCATTTCTTTCTATGAGTTGTACGTTTTTTTTAGCAAACACAAGATCAATTTCCATCCTAGATGCAATCTCTTTTGATGATGCCGTAGCATATTGGAAAAAAATATTTTTCATATCCTTCTTAATTAAAACCAAACGACTTTTTTTTTTAAATCGAATGAGAATATAAAAGAATTTATTTTTCTTTTATTTTGATTAGAAATTAAATTAATTTTTTTAGTGCAATTTTAAAGCAAAAAGGCCATTTAATATTTTTTAATTATTGCCATTTGCTTTTTTAAATTTTTTTGGGCCTCTTGTAATTTTTTTTAATAAAACATGTATATCTATATAAAAGGCATATGTAAAATTGGGGCCACTCAAAATTGGGGGTCCTTGGCGGTCGTCCTCAGTGACTACCCTCAGGACCGACCCTGGTGATTGATGATTGAGCTTTAGTATCAAATATAGAGATTTGAAGTGAAATGTGACGATATATGCTCATAATAAGATTTGGTTAATATTTGTTTGATTGCATAAGAATATTTCATGCACACGAAAACACACAACTAGAAACTCTTCACATTTCCCACTCAAGAGAAAAAGAATAGGAGTGCATTTCGAAATTGTGCATATGCAATTAAAGATGAATTGTAGAAATCTTTGAAGTATCACACAACTTTTTTAACTGAAAATAATCTTGTTATTGTTCATATATCGGAGTGTGACTAGAGGTGTCAATTCAGGTCACACCCATAGGCCAGGCCAATCGCCCGAATATAAAGAGGGGATGGACCAAGAATTTCCAGGCTCGAAAAAAGACCGGACTATTTTTTAGACGGCTACTGGTTGGCCCGACATAAAATGCACTACATAAGCGGGGCCGTGAAAAATCAGCTCGATGGATTTTGGGCGGCCCACCCCCCCCCGCGATCGACACCTCTCACCCCTCTCCAATTCCGGAAAAAAGAAAAAAACTATAACTTTTTTAAGTGTAACATTTAAATTATATAAAATATTTTTAAAATTAGAACTCTGAAGCCTGCAGGAGACCGTGTTCAAACTCTTCCCTTTACATATTGATATGGGTAATTTTAATTTTATATTATCCTTCAATCATTATTAATTTAATTTCAGCTTATCTTATACTTTACTAGTTTTTTTTTCTCCATAAGTTGGGAAGAGTGATTGTAGGGAAAAGAATAAATCTCAAAAAAATCGAAAGACTTATGTTCGACTCTAAATTCGAATTCTAGTCAACACCGTTGCAAATGGTGAATTATACTTTTTATCTATATGCTTGTGGTTGTTCCAGCTCTTAATTGCCATTGATGGATTTATGTTCAATAAGCCTCCACCCCATAGATTGATAATAATCTATTAAAGTGGAATTCAATATGATTCATAATTAATGTGGGAACTTATTCCTTAAAATACTTGAAAAACTTGATACGATAATTTAATTATCAGGCGCTCAACTCTAGATAGATATACATAGAGGAAATTGTGGGAACTACCCACTTAGGATAGGACAAAGAGTTTTCTGACATGTGAGATAAAAAAAACTAAGTTTTCTACCCATTTTTGTGGTTCTTTTACCCAAATATCCTTATATTTTAAATTCAAAAGTAAGTGGGGCCCTATCTCTTTATTTTTTCTCTCTACTCCCATTTTGGTTTTTGGTAAATTTTTTTGAAAGCCTCCAATAGTTTTCATTTTTTAATCCACTTTTCATATTGTTGAACAATTTTTGAGACTTTTAAATAAATTTCCATATTTTAAATAATGGCAAATGTTTAAAAAAAGTGTATTTTTTTAAGTTTCATATTTAAAATAAATTATAAATTTTAATATTTAGATTTTAAAATAATTATAAATTATAGATTTTTTTCGATTTTTTTTAAAAATTAATTATAGATTTTAATATTTATATTTTAAAATGATTTTGTGGATTTTTGATATTTTTTAATAAATTGCAAATATTTTTAAATTTTATTGAAACAATTTTCAAAATTAATAGACAATTTTTTAGAAAATGTACACATACATAAAAAAAGCACGATATATTTCGTGCCTCAGTTAAAATTAGGCACGATATATTTCATGCCTCAGTTAAAATTAGGCACGATATATTTCGTGCCTCAGTTAAAATTAGGCACGATATATATTTCGTGCCTCAGTTAAAATTAGGCACGATATATTTCGTGCATCAGTTAAAATTAGGCACGATATATATTTCGTGCCTTAGTTAAAATTAGTCACGATATATTTCGTGCCTCAGTTAAAATTATATCGTGCCTTTTTTATGTATATGTACATGGGGGTTGGCACGATATGGACACGATATGGACATACGATTTTATACATTAATTGGTGTGTGTATTTGGGGGGGAAAGTGTACACGATTTTCAAGGAATGCATTAATTGCATCAGTTTCAAAATTCAAAAGCTTCAAATTAAAGGAGGGGCATTTTTGTCAAATTGGGTAGAAAAGAGTTTTCTTATGTCTATGGGTAGAAAAGAATCCCACTATCATTAAGTACTTAAAAAATTCCCCATATATATATATATATATATATATATATAGTTAGTGTTTTATCCACATGCAGTAACAATATGCCACAATAATATTGCTCATTCCACAATCAAATCGATCTTGTTTGATATGCATTTCAAAAAATGCTTACAAGAAGAAAAAAAAAACCCTCTTTTATTGCGCTCATGAAATGAGAACTAACAACGAAATATACAAGCACAATAATTGGCGTTTGGTGAAAATCCTTCAAGACAAAAACTTCGAATATAATCCTTAGGTGATTGGATCACATCTTTGCAAACTGGAATACATACTTCATCGTTGTTTGGGTTGCATTTATAATAAACATTTATATCGCATTGTCTCTCCGCGCCATAAACCAAACAATCTGCAAGAACAAAATAGTTATTTAGTATTTCCTCATATCCAAAATAAGTGACATTTTGACACGTAAGTTTTTTTCACACACAGACAAAAAAGAAAGCAAATTAATTATTTTGAAGATAGATTTTATATACCTGATGTGAATGCTACGAGGATGATGATTGCCAAAAATGGTTTCAAGTTTGCCATTGAGATATTAGTTTTATGACTTGTTGAAATAAAAAAGGATATGAGCTTAATAATTGTGCCTAATGAAAAATTGAAATCCCATTTATATAGGGGTACTCTTATGTTGAATTTTTATAATTTGATTGAAAGAATTTGATTAATATAGCAGTATGGGCAACTTACTATTGAGCTTAGGACCAAATATAGTGATTTCAAGTCAAATGTAATGATGCCCATTGCCCATATAAGGAATATTTGGTTAATACTGCTTTGACTACAGAAGAAATTTCATAAACCCTTAATCTAAACAATGGAAATCCATCTTTTCAAATTTCCCATTCAAGAGAAGAAAAAATTATTTACATATAGTTTTTCGGATTTGACAATTTAGTCTTATACTTTCTAGTTGTGGTAATTTCAGTCCTATTAGTAAAAAAATCAAATTTGTTAAATTTGTACGTATTGTATTTTCATAATTAGGGAATAATATATGTAAAACTCGTATCTTGGATTTTGGTCAAAATTCACAATTCTAAAATTCTTCACTCATTAGGCAATCTATATATAGTGTAAATGATAAATAAATTCAACTTAGATGTGAATAGTACATAGGCTCTGAAGCCATTTTCTATAGGTCGATTCAATCTTAGATATATTGAATATTTTTTGCTACAAGGGCATTTTGGGAAGAAGAAAAATATTGAAATAGTAGTTATGGCCATATTTGCACCAACTTAAAAATTATAGGACCAGAATTGCACAAATCAAAAACTTATGGGACCAAAAATTACAAAATAAGCAAAACATGCAAGACTAAAATCGCAATTTTAAAAGTTACAGGACTAATAATGCAAAACCCATATACATACATACATGACTAATTTTGCATTTTTCCCATTTATACAAATATTACATTTGCCATACTCTATTCTAGCGCTATTTGTTTACATACTTTGTTGATGTTTATTATGTCGTAACTTATATTATAACTACAAAATTATATAAATAGCACATCTTCCATAAGTCTCTATAGCAATATTATGAGTAAAAATCATCCAAATTTGGCCAAATATAAAGTTGGCAAGTCTAATTAGTCTTATTGTTTAGATACGGGTTAGGGTCGAGAGGGTTCGGGTCTTTCGTAATTATCCCTAAAAATTGAAATAGAAGATTGAGGGTGATAATTACAATTTACAGGCTCCAAAAAACATGAGTCGGTTATGTACCCAACCAAAAATATATCGGGTTGGGTAACAACCCTACCTACCTGATCAAGAAATTGGGGTACTGAGATGTTACCCAAGCGAGTACAACCAAACTCCCTTGTGATTTTGTCAAATGTCCCATTATGACATATGAATGTGATTTTTTTCAAAAAAAAGAAAAAAATTAAAATAGAACACATGTCACAATCGAAATGGAGTTTGACTGTACCCACTTAGGTAGCATCTAATTACCCAAAAGACTGATTGAGGCCAAGAACGGTTGGCTAGTGATGGTTATCAACTACTAATTATTAGGCCTATAATATATTAAACACCCCCCAAAATACCCCAACTCTACAATATTTTGTGGCATTTGCCACAAAACAGTTAATAACCCAATATATACTGTATTTATAAATTACTTGTCATGTAATTTAATTTATTCAGCTGACGCGCACCAGCTTAATTATTTGACACTACAACATAAATGACATTAGGTAACACAAATTTTGTAACACTTTTTACATAAGGCACATATGTAACACATGTTTGTAACACTTTTTACATTACAATATTTATGTAACACTTTTGTAGCACTTTATCAATATGTAACACTTATATGTAACACTTTTATATAAGTAACACTTTTTAAGTATCACTTTTTTTGTTATTTCTTTTGTAACGCAAATAGGTAACACTTTTATCAATATGTAACGCTTATATATAATACTTTTATATAAGTAACACTTTTTAAGTATCACTTTATTTTTGTTATTTCTTTTGTAACGCAAATATGTATCACTTTATATAAGAATCACTCTTGGCAACACTATATTTTATTAATTGTAACACTTTTTAAGCTATACTTTAGTAACACAAAATTATATAACTATCATTAAATCATGTCAAAGATTTATTTAATTAATTGATGTCAACAAACCTAAAAATTGTAGACATCATGTACTCTGTTTTTTTAACTGAATTTTTGTTTTCTTTTTACAAAGTATTTTAGTTTTGCTTTTATTTTTTTTATTTTTTACGAAGGCAATTAATTCCGTCTTAATACCGACCGAAAATGCGCATGTATTATTTTATTAATATTATTTATATATTTTTTAATTTTTACTAACGGAGACGAATTTCATCGTTAACCTTTTTTTTTATATTTTTTTTTACTTTTTTTAAAAAAAATTACCAATGAAAATTGATGTTGTCGGTAATTACTTAGGAATTTTTTCCATCGGTAAATTAATTTTTTGTTATTTTCTTTATTATTTATTTTTTTTACTGTTAGAACTTTTTTATATGTTGGTAAATTAATTTTATGTTTTTATATATTTTTTATTTTGACCGATTGAATATTTATCAGTCGATAAATTTATTTTATATATTTTTTGATATTTTTAATTTGTTGTGTCCTTTAATATATAATATAATATAATTTTCAAACTATATACTATACAATATAAAATTGATATATACAGTGTATAATATAATTTAATACATATATTATAAAATATAATCTTTATTATATAAAATATGATATATATATATGTGTGTGTGTGTGTGTATGTATATATAAAACAAAGCAAAAGTTGTAATAAGAATCAACTTAGCTTAATGGCAAATTGCCACTTCCATATATAACAGGTCATGGGTTCGAATCTACTTGGTGGCAAAAAATAGTATTTCTACGAAGTGCTACAAAACAAGTGTTACATAAGATTTATATGTATCACTTTAGAAGTATTTTTTTTAAAGTGTTACAAATATAAAAAGTGTTACAAAAAAGTGTTACATAAGATTCATATGTAACACTTTAGAAATATTGCTTCAAAAACTTAATGTAACACTTAGAAAAAGTGTTACTAAAAGCTAATAAAAGTGATACCTTAGACTATAGGTAGCACGGGCAAGTGCAGCGGCATAAAAGTGCTACCTATTGTCTATAGTAATATTTTATGGCCATTAGGTAACATTTTTTGAGTGTTACCTAATGTCATTTATGTTGTAGTGTGAAAATTCGGACAACTTCTACCAAATTAAAATATAAAGTACATGAAATCAAAATAATATTCATATTACACATGGTATAATCAATAATGTACTAGATAGCTTTTTCTTGTAAGGCCAGTACCATATCCAATTCTAACCCAGCTATACCTGAAAACGAGGAGAGGTGTCCAAAGAAATTACCCCACACTGGAAACTTTAGTAATGCACAAAATGAATACAATTGTTTCTTTCAGCCTTTGTGCACTTACTTTCCTTAGCTTGAAATAAACGAAATGTGTGAAATTGAGAGAACAAAATGTTGGTATACTCAGTGTAGAGATATACAGTGGTTCCTTAGTCTTTACTTTTCTCAAACATAAAGCTACCCATAATTAGGATATCTTCATTTCCAATTAAAATGAAAATTATTAATTATTAACAAATTATACGTCAACAAATAGTTACAATTAATTCCCTTTCATTTCCAATTAATTTTACCCAATTCCATTTTACAATTGAGGTCTCAACTCTCAATTTAGTGAACACGCAATAAGCCCACCACATCAAAAACCAAGTTGGAAAAAAAAAAGCACTATAAACAAGAAAAAAAGAAGTAATTAACAACGTTAGTATACGTTCCATGCATCTACGTATTTTCACGATATACACGAAACGTTTGCGTTCTGTCAAGATCGCGATATAATTCGAGCATAGAGAAACTCGTTCCACGTGTCGGGCAAGCCGGGCAGGCACCAGTGGATGCAATCGGCGTACGTGTCCGGGTCGGCCTGCTGTTCGGGCGTGAGCATTTTGCCCTGGCGGATGGTGTGGACGGAGGTGTGGGCATCTTTTCTGTATTCGGACAGGGTTGTTATGTTGAGGAAATGGACAGGCACTTTCATGGACTTTGTCACATTAGCTGCGATAACAAATAGCCTTCGGTCTGTGCCAACGTTGAGTGGCATTGATGTGTTTAGTATTGGGGATGTCTCCTTAGCACATTTGATGCCGTCGGGGTTGTCCCAATCCAAGCTCCTGTGGAATTTTTGTGATAATAAATGGTTCAAATTTTATGGTTAACTCGAAAGATAATTGAATCGTTTGGTAATTAAGTTGAACCTTATGATCAGTAATCTTTCTATTTTAACCATTAAAATAGTAAAGATATAGTAAATGAACAAAGTACTTCACAAAGGTAAACTATCAGAAATTTGAAAAAAAAATTATAAAATTAGTCCGGCCGGTCACTTTCCTCATTAGAGTTTTGATCCGCTTCTTTAAAATCTTGGGAAATTTGGTCTGATTTTGTTGGAAAATCTTAGTTTCGCCAAAAGTTGTTGATTTGGACCGGTATGTTGATGACATATGGACTATATATCAGGGAATTTTCAATTTGTAAGGAAAACTGTCATGTGTTCACTGACTTTATATTTAAGTTTGAGGAAAAAGATTAAAATTATATATACAGTCAGCGAACACGTGACAATCTCCCTCCAAGTTAAAGTTAAAATTATATATCCATGTCATCAATATTTCGGCCCGTATCAACAAATTTCGGTGAAATTATAATTTCGGCAAAAATCAGATAAAATGTCCAAATTTTTTAAAATTACTGAGGTATGACACTTAATTGATTTTACGGACCAAAAAATCTAAAGAGGACAATTATCGAACCGATTTTACAATTTTCCCGAAAAGAAAACCACCTAAAATATGGAAAAGTTGGAAAAAAAAAATGAAAGGTAAATTTGAAGAGAAAGGGAGTTGAGGTAATTAATATTACTTGATGTGAAGCGGAGACATGCTCATGAAGAAGACTTTGGTGCGATTTGGATCAACATTTTGCTCGACCCACTTAGCCCAAGTCCCCAAAACTCGCCTATAAGCCACTGGCCTCTCAATTTCATCGTACTCTGTCGAGCCCTGATCAAACGAGCCTCTCCTGTTTCATTAGCCCAATCATCAAACATTAAATGTACAAACTTAAATCAAGACAAATGCACACACACACACCCATGTGTCTGTGTGTGTGTTTGGTGATCGATGACTGATTGTGGAAGACAGTAAATGAATGATCAATTACTCACAGAATTTTCATGGCAAAAGTGTTCATCCACCAAATGTATGTGTCGAAAATGAGGTAGTCCACATTCTTCCAATTCTTGCCGTGCTTTTCGATGGACTCGGGCATGATGATTCGGTTCAAAATGCTGTGCATATTTGGATCATCTGAGTTTGACTCTACCAAGAATGGGTGTCACGCCCCAAACGTGACGCGACAACGATCAATCACTTAAACAAATAAATCAATCAAATGAAACCAAAGATACAAAATTCCAAGGAAAATAGAGTCTAATGCAATGAATTTAAAATAACCACGAGTACAAATTACATCTTAAGGGTGGCAAGATCCGAATACAACCCAAAAGATTATCTTAATTAACTTACAGTCAAACAGAAATAAAATGAAGGAGTTCAACAAAAAAAAAGAAAAAGGAAATGTCTCTCCACAACACCGATAGGGATTCAATCAGAGGTTCGGTGCCTTCAACGTACTCTTCATCTAAAGGTTAGAAAACAGGAGGGAATGAGACAAAAATCTCGGTGGATGGGGTGATCGTGTGCAAGTGTGGCGATATAAATAGTTAATGCGAGAAATTTAGTTGTATGAAAACGTGTGAGAGATGATGCATGATTTCACACACGATCCACAAGCGTCGTGATAAACATATTAAGTAATATACTTATACAATTTGAGAAAACAGATTCATGGTCAAGCAGTGCACTATGGTCCAAGTAAACATGAGGATTGCGTGACGGATTTGTAACGCCAATCCTATGCAAGACAAGTAGCGGTTGCGTCACGGATTTGTAGCGCCAACCTATGCAATACAAGTAGCGGTTGCGTGCACGGATTTGTAGCGCCAACCAAACGGGTCCGATTAACTCCAGGAATCGTGTGGATCGACGGCGATTCCTTCGTTCTTCCTTGTAACTCCCCGAGCAAGATGGTCCAAGACTGTCACCTTATCGCTCCATGTGCAAAGACAAAATCCACAGTGGAGCTAGCAAGGCTCGGATTTGTCATAATCATGATTATACCTCAAGTACTACGACCCGCTTCCCCTTGGACAAACTCCGTCCCCTCGATTGCGGGATTAGGGCGATGGGGGAAGAGTGGAATAGCGGCCTGAGAGCTGCCGGTTGCCCATCCCCCGACGTATCCATTCCGATCGTGAGCTCGACACACCAAGTTGACTCAGCAATAAATTAAGTACACGTTCGGGTAGTCAACCAGGCAAATGAAAGTATATTGATTCGGGAAGAGCTCAGTTCATAAAAAGTTTTCGAAAATTTGCGTAAAGTAATTATGGCGTTGGTGGAGTTATTTGGATGAAGATGATTATCGGGAGGGTAAGCAATCTTCGATATCTTGAAAGATTAGGTGGAACATAAGTCCGTTATAGATTCGAAATCGCAACACGAGGAAGTCGCCCGCGATTGGGTTTTAATCGGTCAAGACGATCCGATAAGTCAAGTAGTTTTTGAGAAAATAAAATATTTTAATTAATAACTAAAGTCAGAGGGTCCAGGGCTGTTTTAGTAAATGAAAAATAATTTAAGTTAGGTCCTTGATAAAAAGAAAAATTTACAATTAGCCCCGTTTTGTAAAAACCAATACTTTTGGGGTTAAAAATTGAATAAATAAATATCCCGACCTTGAAAAATTATGAGGTCAGTTCCTAAAATCTCTAAATTGTTCAGAGATTCAGGTTTTTAAAGTTTTGAGGTCGAGTTTTTATAAAATTCTCACATTGGCCCCAAATTTGTTAAAATTGTCATTTCGGGCCTTAAGTTTAAAATAATCGGAACTCACAAACCGGGAGGGCTTTTAATGTGATTCCAGTTGGAAAATGTCACTAAGGTTAGTGGGATATTGGAACAAAAACAGTTTTAAAACGCCATAAGTATAGGTCCCTTAACTTTTGAAAATCTCATTTTTGTCCCATTTTGAAATAATTGCCTTTAAGGCTTTTAGGGGTCCAATTGTTATGAAATTTGAACCTTGGGTCCAAAATATAATTATGTTATAGTTAAATTAGTATTTCCAGGTGCATGGGCTGCATAAGTCCTGGAAATTTCATTTGGGTCCTCAAGTTTAATCTTTTACAATTTGGTCCCTCAATTTTTAAAAATTACTTTCCAAGCTCTAAACACTTGGATTTTTGGAATACACTTAAAATATGTTATTTCCAGTCCCTTAAGAGTTAAAATTTCAAATTTCAAAATTAGGGTCTGGTACAGTTTGAAATTTGCAAAATAGCACCTAAACTTCTCAAATTTTACAATCTAGTCCTTGGGCTTTCAAGGGTTGATTTTATTTATCTAAAAACTCTTAAAACTTTATTAAAATATCAAAACATAATTTTTGAACCTGAGTTCAGTCCAAAAATCGAAAATTACAGAGGGGTCCCTTAAATTTTATTTTTCTTGCAATTAAGTCCACCAACTTTCCATTTTTGCATTTTAAGTCCAAAAGTTGAAATTTAATCAATTATGCTCGACTTGTCCAGGTTATAAATCATTCAAAACATAGATTTCAAGAGTCATACACATACATATCCTTCTCATACAAAATTTCATCAAGTATAACAATAAAATGTGCATGTATGCCCTATTTTTCGATAAATCACATTTTTGAGCAACACTTGAGAATTTTTCCAACTTGATACAAGAAAATAGCATGCAATACATAATATATATCTCAAGTGCTCAATAACAAAATACTACATGCATATTTTCAATTTAAAACACCTAGAAGTTGAAAGAATTTTTCCACCCACCTCGTAGTAGTTTCTCGGGTTGATCTAAAATGTGGTCTTCTTCCTTGAATCAACTTCTTGACTAAAACTCTTGAAGATCAACCCCTAAATGGTATCCAAACCATATTTTGGTGTTAAAATTAAAGTCTCAAGTCAAAAGAAAAATACTAGTACCAAATGGTTACTACTCACCTTAATATCTTCAAGTAGTCTCAAAAATGGAAATTTTCCTTCAAGCCTCTAACCTCCACTTGAGATGATGTAGGTCAGCCCCTAAACTCCAAAAATTTATATTCTTGAGTCAAAAATTAATTCTTCATGTTGTCAAGAGAAAAATACTAAAACCATAATTTTCTCACCTTAATAATATGAAATCTTGAATTTCCTCTTCAAGTTTGTAGTCAAATCTAGGTCTCTAATTCTTCAAGAATTTTCTCTAGGAGTACCTCAACAAGAAGGATTCAACATTATTAGATGGTGAAGGTATAAGGTTGAGGATTGGAGAAGAAAAATAGAGTTGGGAGAAATGAAGATATTCTTACCTTATGCTTGAAGAATTTGATCCTTTAGAGAGGAAAATGGAAGCAAGTCTTGTGTTTTTATGATAATTATGAAATGAATAATATTGATAGATAAAGAAAAAAAATAACAAAATGATTGATTCCCCTAAGACAAGGAGCCAAAAGTTGGAGGGAATAATAATCATGGTGTTGGTATTTTTATTTATTAGAATTTGGTGGAAAGAAAAGTTTGTCCATCCTTTAAGCATGTGACCAAAAGTTGAGAAAAGAAAATTAATATATATATGTAAATATATATATACATATATAATTGTAGGTCTTGAAAAGAATATGAAACAACCTCCCCATTTATGGTAATTTTCGAAATTTTTAAAAATATAAAAAAATATTTTTTTTTTAAAAAAAAATTGATTGGGAAATTGGTTGGGATGAATTATAGAATAAGATGAAATATTAGGATAAGG
Organism: Rehmannia glutinosa; assembly: GCA_016081115.2. Lineage (NCBI taxonomy): Eukaryota > Viridiplantae > Streptophyta > Magnoliopsida > Lamiales > Orobanchaceae > Rehmannia > Rehmannia glutinosa. The sequence goes on along the minus strand of CM071929.1, from coordinate 29,133,462 downwards.
ATTGGAATGTACTCCTAAATTGTTGGAGGTCTAATATTCCTAAAGTAGTAGTCATTCGATCAAGTATTAATACTAGAGGAAGAATATAAAATTGCTAAGCTCTAAAAATGCGAAATGCGTAATTGACGTTGGAAGGAATAAATAAAAATAGAGTCGAGTTTCATTAATAATAGGTTTGTGATACATAGACAAATAAATAATCACTACATAACACCGAATCTCACGTTAAAATTCGGGGTCTCACAATGGGGCCCAGTAAAATTCCACCGTGGCATTGTAATCCTGCACAAGTTATGTACAAATCCATCCAGCATGTTAATAATTGATTCTAGTTTTGCTGATCAAGCAATAATTCTTTAATGGTCCCATCAAGGCATCAATGAAGTCCCATATAAGTTAAAAAATAAAAAACAAAAAGCAAGGACATTGACCACATAAATTAGTATTAAGGTTTAAGAAAATAGTATTGTGAATGCACTAGATTATTATGACGAAGACAGAAAGTTGTAATTAATTAGCAATAAATAATGCTGCAGTGACATATATACCTCAATTCTGAAAACAGATAAAGAGCCAGTCTTGTTCAAGCTCTTCCTGCCATGAGGGACAACTGATTGAACAAAACATATCATGGATTCCCATTGATTCCGATTTAAAGAGTCCCCGACGAACATTAGCCTCTTGTTCCTTAGTTTCTCTAGCATTAGTCTTGGTTTGAACCTTAAACAATCAAATAAACGTAGTTATCAGCTGATCAACAAGCAATTAATTAAATTAAAACTAGAGCCATCAAAACGGACTAATGAAAAGGTCTGGCGGAGCCGCAGTTTCCTAATCCCGAAAGAGATGGGGCCTATTTGGTCTAAAGTATCAGGCCAACCCAATACTTTATACATTTACATGTGTTTTCAAAGCATGGGGTGAACTGAGATCCAAAAATGGTGGCCCGATGGAATTTCTTGGTCCAACGAGCCCGGCCCAGTCCATTTAGCAACTCTAATCAAAACCGTGACTATTTCAAGAAAAATATAAGGTTAATTCAATAATATTTACATACCGTTGTGGGTCAATCTAATTGAAAAATATCCAGCTATCTTTCAAAATTACAAATACCCTTTCAACATTTGTTTCTATTTTACAAATTGCACTGTGAGGAGAGTATTTGTTAAAAAAACTCAAAGGGGTTTTTTGAAAACCTTAATTAAGGAGGTATTTGTAATTTTGAAAAACAATCCGGGTGTTTTTGTAATTAGAGTAAATTCCATGGGTAGTTTTTGTAATTTACCGAAGAAAGAAAATAACACCTGATCAATACTTACTTGGGCAAAGAACAATCTCTGGGCTGCCATCTCCAATTCTGGTACAAAGAATCTCGCCGTCCATTCCTCATACAAGTAACTTGTGCGGTCAAGAACTCACATTCATCCTCTCTGTACAACGGGTGCGTAACGTTATCAAAAACCCATTGCCCCGTAAACAAATCACAGTCTTCACGTGGGATCTCAACCTCCTCCTCCCCATCACCATCATCATCATCATCATTTTCCTGATCAACGGCTGGCATTAATTCAATCTCCTTTTTCTCTTCCTCCTCATTTTCCACGTCAGATTTCAAGCTAACAGAATCCGTATTTTCTCCCTCTACCTCAGTCTCCACCACAGTTCTCGAATTCACCACTACCGAAACAGTATCGACATTTCTTTCGTTTTCTTGAAACGCATCGTTTTGGGTTTCTTGTTGGGGTTTGGGACGCGAAAATGGGAACTCGGCGATGGACTTCACGTCCTCGTTGTACATGAAACAGCCGAAGATGAAGACGGAAACGACCACCACGAATACTGACAGGTTACCGCCCTTGCGGCTTCCGGTGGCGGCGGCGGAGGGTTTCATGGCGGAGAAGAGTAGCTTCGGGGGTTTGAATTTGCGGCGGAGAGAGGGCTGCGTGAAATTGAGAGCAAAAGTGGTGAGAAAGAGGGGAATTTAAGGGTTGAGAAAGAAAAATTGAAGATGATGATCAAACAAGCAAGAGTTGAGGAGAAAGTGACTGACATGATTTTTTTTTTTTTGTTTGTTTGAAAAATAAAAGTAAAAATCTGTTGTTGTTGTTGTTGTTGTTGTTGGTTAATTAGTTTATTTGTTGAGAGGGGAATTTGGTGAAATGGGGTTTTCTTGAAAGAAACCGATTAGGTTAATGGTGGCTGGAGGGTTGTCTTTCTCATGGGCTAGCTTACTAATTTTCTGATCATCTTCTTCTAACTACTGAGATTTTCTGTTTTTCTTGTTTGTGTACTCATGCACGCAGATGGTGTGTGAGAAAGCAAAGGAGTTAAGTTAAAGATTTGTTTGGTTGGTTACTAGTGTCATTTTCATCATTCTATTTCAAATTTCATTTTATAACCATATTGTGAATTGATAATATTTAAAATGAAATACAATTGTAAATAGAATAATTGGAACTGTTTTGTGAGGATTGAGTAGTGTGCATATTTGTTCTATTTTTCTTTATTTTGGGTTTGAGGTTGATAAATAAGGTCTTGAAATGGATTTCTTCAATCTGATCACATAAAATTCCTTTTATACGATTTCACAATTTGACCTCAAATATTTTGATCTTTTTTGTACTGAACCCAAGCACTCCAAGATCATCATATCGTTATATTTGTTGGTTGACCTAACACATGGCTAGCTAATTCCTACTTCATATTGTAACAAATAGTCTGACATCACATATATTGTACCTTTGCTGAAATTTCAATTTTTTCGGGACACAGTAAAAGAAGGAACACACACTCATATGAGTTAATTAACGGAAAGCACAAACTTTTACTATGAAACACAAGTAGGAAGATAATTTAATTTTTTTTTTTTATCTTGATGTAAGTATTAAACACATGATATTCCTCTTTTGTATTAAAATACCAAACGAAACATATATATAAGGAGTATAAGATTTGACTTGAACATTAGACAATGAGAATTTTGATAATTAATAAAGTCAAAATTAGTAGAGTCAAAATTTGTCTAATTTGGGTCAAACATTACCCCCTTACGTATTTCGCACAAAAACAATCAATACATTTGTCAAACTTTTTAATTTTTTTAATTTCACTTATAACATTGATTTGTTAACAACTTTGACGCTAACAAATTTTTAAATCTTAAGGCTCAGCTAAACCAAAAAAGAAAATAAAATGAGAGAGATTATTAATAATGATTGTATTCTAATTAGTATCTCAATCTGAAGACCCGATTTGTAAACATATTAATACTTGGTTGTGAGACATTTGCAGAAGTATTCCCTGTTGATTTTATAGGTTGAAAACCTGAAATGATCCCTTAAGGTCACGGAATAGAAACTGAATCTAAGTAAGTCTAATAATGCCACGAACAAAACAGGTGACAGAAAATGAGGGATCTTATGCCTTATAAAATCTGGAAAACAAATTGATTATGGAGCTAAATTTATGTTTAATGAATAGCGTAATAAAATTATAATTATGTAGTAATATGCCACAAATCTAAGTTTAGAGGAATAATTACAATTATTGTTATAAAAGAATAAAACTCTGGGGGCAAAATTGTCTATATAGGGTAAAGTTTAAAAAAATTCATAGTTTGGTAGGTATAGTGTAACAAATCAAAATATGAAGGGTAAACTGATAAAATAGGTAAAATTTAGATGGTTTATTGTATTTATCTCATTTTCAAATTACATAGTTTTAGGATGGATGAGCTTATTGTTTATCACACAATTACTGGCAATATTGGGCTAAGCGTATGTGGCTTGCATTAGACCCACATGGGCCGCCACATATTTCACCCACATGGGCTGCCATATTTTAGGCCCACGTGGCTTGTCTCATCGTGGTTGAATTGTCCAAATTTAAGGTGCAACTTTTATTTTGAAAATTTTCATTTTACCAGAGAATAGTGGTGAAAATTTTTTGGAAGAAAAAAGATGAATTTTGAGAGTGTGTGGTTGAATGTGAGATGAAAAAATAATGATGAAAGTTGATTTGATTTAAAAATAGTAAAATAATGATTGGGTGTGATTGGTAGTTAGAAATGTGTGTGTGAGTGAATAGTGAAATTTGTGGGAGAATGTGTAATAATGATTAGTTTTTTGTGAAAAAATGTGTAGACGTGATTGGTGAAAGAAAAAAATGAGAAAAAGTGAAAGTGAGAGAATAGTATATTTTCTAAAAAAATTCATAAACAATCGCATGTTTGGTAAAAAAAAATTCTCCAGCGGAACGAAAATGAAATCTCGTTTATATCCAATTGCAACCTTAATTTCCTCCTTTTCGAAAAAGGTAGGTTTTGATAATGTTTACAGAAATAGGCATAAATTCCAACATGGATATTAAATCTGCTTCAAAACGGCAAAATTGTTTTTTTAGTCCTCTAAGTGGTTGTACTTGGAGATTCAGTCATATTTTTTTTTCCAATTTTGGATTCAGTCCTTTAGGTGGGAAAATTTCGGATTTTTGGTCCTGTCACCTGTTATAACAGGTAAATTTTACTTATTGGTTGATGTGTCATTATTTTTTTTTAAAATTTTAATTTTAAAGGAAATTTGCTGAATTGGCAAATTACCTGGATAAACTTGTAGGCAAAATTGCCTAATCTTTTTTCTGATTTTTTTATTTTCTCGCTTAGTTCTTATATTTTCTTAAACAAAAATAAATTAACTTATTTCATCTTTCTAGCTTTCTACCACTCCCCACTGCCGTCCGCAGCGCTGCCCCAGCCCCAACTGCCACCAACACTGCTCTCGGCCACTGGCGCCCAACGTCCTTCGTCTTCTTTCTTCATATCATTATTTTATTCCCTTCTTCCCCATTTTCATTTTGCTCCTTATTCTTTTATTCTTCTCATTTTTATTCATTTTTTCTCTTTTTTTTTGTTTTTCTCCTTCTTCTTCCTTTAGCAGGCTAGTTTTGGGGACTTGAGTCTATGTTTTGGGTGGGCCCATGGAGATAGTGGATCTTTGGAGGTTGGGGGATGTGAGGTTGACGGAGGTGTGAGGTTGGGGGAGATGAAATTGGGAAAATTAAAAAACATTTTCGGAAAAATGAATAAAGAAAAAAGATAGAATAAAACAAAGGAGTGCTTTTTTAAAAAAAAAATAAAAAATAAAAGATAAGTGTTTATATAATTATTACACATATAAAGTTTTTAAATTAAATTAAAAATAAACCAGTTTAATTCTTATTTTTTCTGTTTTATGCAAAAGGGGCAAATTTAGTTATTTTAAAACATAATTTTTTTGAGTACCATTTTAAAACATAATCTGATAATCAATTAAATAAATATTAACATTTTTTATAAATTTCAAAATCATAGAGAAATATCTTCAAATATTAAATTTAATTTATCAATAAAAAGAAACCAAAATACCAAGTTGGATATATTATTTTTTATCTAAAAATTTATCACATAGGATGCCAAATGCCAACTCAGCTTTTTCTCTTTAAAATTAATTTATTAATTAAAATTAAATGCCACATCATCTAACAGGTAAAATTTACCTGCTGTAGCAGGTCACAGGACCAAAAATCCGAAAATTTTTCACTTAAAAGACTGAATCCAAAATTGAAAGTAAAACATAACTGAATATCCAAGTGTGTCCACTTGGGTTGAGATCTCCTATTCCACTTTCCCTATTCCACTCCCTATTCCATATGTTGGATGAAAGACACGTGTACAATTGTGACATCACGTGACATCATCTTGCACACGTGTATTTCATCCAATGCAATGGAACAGGAGTGGAATAGGAAAAGTGGAATAGGAGATCTCATCCCCACTTAAAGGATTAAAAAACTAATTTTGCCGCTTCAAAACCATTGTTGTGAAATTGATATACTATAACCCTCTCCCCATATTAAATCCATAGATATTAATCATATATTGTTTTTTCAAGGTTTTCAGCATTTAATGAATAAGCGAATTCTTGAAGTGGGATCCGATCACAAACAAACTTTAAACAGGATCGCCGTGAAGCCCCTCCAATGATTTAAGTTAGTATTCTAAGGAAAAATTCAAATGGACTACATATTTTAATACAATTGTATTTTAAGACTATTTTTTACTAAAAAAGGTAGTCCTGTCTTTAAAACTATTATATCTCATTACTATATATCATTCATTTCTTTTTTTTTTTTTGAAGAAATATATCATTCATTTCTAATTACAAGAGATTGGAATCAAGTAAAAAAAAGATGATGTTTTTCACCATATGTGCATATATACCAAGTATAGAAATTGCTATATATACTCTTATTATTTCCTTCCACATAATGATATATATTTCTTCTACAACAAAAATTTCCAAATGAAATATTAATTGGTTTCAAGATTGACGATGGAATACCAAAGGCCGTAATTTCCTCTTAACTGATTATTTTATACAATCAAAGAATCACTAAATGCAATTTTGACCAACCCCATCCAAGTAATTTACTATATAAATTATAGCACAACCAAAGAACCCTTTCATTTTTCACTAAAACTCCCTGCCTAGCAAAGTAGCACAATAATGCCTAGTTTGTGTTACTTTGCTGCCTTTGTTTTCTGTTTTCTGGCATTAGTTAAAAATGGTGTGTCAATAGACTATGGAGCAGCCCTGACAAAATCATTGTTGTACTTTGAAGCACAAAGATCAGGGAAGTTACCGACCGACCAGCGCGTCCAATGGCGGGGAGATTCTGCTCTTAATGATGGCAAAGATGCTGGCGTACGTATAAACTATATTTTTTTTCGTTGAGTTAGATTATATATAAATAAATTTTCATAATGTACTCTCTTCACTTTTCAATTCTCCTTAATTATATATATGTTTTTTGAATCATGGACCATGGATTAATTTCATCGAACCATATATATTGTCGGGCACAAGTAGATTAGTGGTAATAGGGCAATTTATCGAACCATGGATTAATTCTCCTTAGTTATTTTAACTTAAAAATAATAGTGATAATTATCCGGTGAGTTACTTGATTATTTTTTAAAAAATAAATGCGGTAAATTTCTTGGTATCCTGAAGTGATTCTTGGTCTCTAAGAAATTTATCGGTCCTCATAAATGAATAAAAGGAAATGGACAATACAATTAAAATTAAAAAAAAAATGCTTAAGAAAACCTTTGTTTCAAAAGCATGACTAAAAATTATATTAGTTATTGACAAATGGTCGACAATTCGATGGACTAATTAGAATATTATGTGAAATACTATATTTTTTTTGTTGCTTTTCATGTCAACTTATTTTCATGTATATATTTGGTCTCAATTGTATACATCTACAATGTGCATGGAATACTAAGCGCCAAATTGACACAAAAAATGTGAATTGCGACTATATGTGGTTACCAGGCCAAATTTTTTAACCTTTCACATAAACTAAAACTTTTAGTCTTCTACAATTTTCAATAATCATACATTTCCTTTTTGCCTTGAAAAAATTGAATAAATTTTCTAAGTATAATGAATATTTTCATTGATTGGAACTAAGTTTTATTTATTTCCAATGGCGCCACAGGTCGATTTGGTGGGAGGATATTACGACGCCGGTGACAACGTGAAATTCGGGTTCCCTATGGCTTTTACAGTGACTATGCTGGCATGGAGCGTGGTTGAATTCAGGCCTCAACTTAAGGCCCGAAACGAGTTATCGAATGCTTTGAGGGCTGTCAAATGGGGCACGGATTATCTGGTTAAGGCCCATCCGGAGCCCAATGTACTATATGGCCAAGTGGGAGATGGCGGGTCGGATCACTCGTGCTGGCAGAGGCCCGAAGATATGACCACGCCTAGAACCGTTTATAAGATTGACGAGCAGCATCCAGGATCCGACCTTGCCGCTGAATCTGCCGCCGCTTTGGCGGCGGTGGCCGTGGTTTTTCGGCGATACCCTAGTTATTCATCCACGCTTCTAAACCATGCAAAGCAGGCAACACTCTTCCCAACTTTTTTTCTATCTCTATATATATTTTTCTATTTATCCAATGACGTAGTCAGCCCATGAAAATGGAGTGAGTCAACACACGAAAGTCGGGTGAGCCACATACAAAACTCCAAAAAAAACTATAACTTAAATTCTATTTTATTTTTTAATGAAATTAGGTATATAAAAAATAAGGGGAGTATGGTCCCATGTCTTCGTCATTGTATCTCTCTATATATATATTTGTGCAGTGTGTGTCCTGGCTACCATATATATTGATTGGATAATGTCACCTATATAAAGAATGTTATAATTGGCTAATTGCACATGTCATTTATCTAGAACAAAAGAGTGCAATATGAGATTTTGGAGTCGGAGAAATACCCGAGTGACAAGATAATATATCATTTAATTTATATTTTGTAATATGAGTTGATTTAATAATAATGAACAAAATAACAAAAAGTAGTATATAGTAAAATAATTTAAACACTTAAGTAGGTTTTAGCTTTATAAACAACTCTAATTTTAAATTATGTGAATAGCAAATATTAATAAGTTGTGAATTGTCTCATTTATGTTCGTTGCTTTTTAAATTTTCGGCAGACAATTATATTGCAATTGCTTTCCGAAATGTCCTAGGATATCTATGATGTTGCTGATTTAATAATGAAAATGCGCAATTTCATAGGACACGAGTATTTTAATCAATTAATCTTAAGCAAGAACATAAATCTTGTAAGCTATTGAGGACTATTTAATTCGTATTAATCAATCGTAATTTCACGACAGTTGTTTGATTTTGCTATAAAGTACCCTGGTCAGTACCAAAACAGCATTGGGGCGGGACAATTCTATTCAAGCAGTGGATATGAGGTATAATTCTTAATACATTTCACAATTTTTCTTTAATTACATCCATTCAGTGTTACGCTATACAGTTTAATTTAAATCCAATTTTCCTATTTCATATATATAGGACGAATTGTTGTGGGCTGCAGCCTGGTTAGCACGAGCCACTAATGACAACAGCTACATAGATTTCATTACCAAATCCACGAATTCTGGTGGCACGAGAAAAATGTTTTCCTGGGATGATAAATATGTTGGTGCTCAAATCCTTATCTCAAAGGTATGTGAATTATCGAAAAAATTGCAAAATGATCCTGTAAATTACACGTTGTCAAGATTGGTCCTATTTATTTTTAGATTCTTAATTTTGTATGGATCCTGTAAGTATTAAACTTGCTCAATTTGACTAATCGAGTCTTATTTTCGTAGGAATATTGCAAATCCACCAAAACTTAGCACGTGACTCGCACGTGAGGTGTTTTTTTGTTTTTCAACAATTTATGGTGACTTAGCAATCCGTTTCAGCATAAGTGTCCATATTTGATTGCAGTAATGAATTGTCAGGTCACCAGGAATCGTCAAAATCAAACATTCCTCAAATTTTGGGCCCCACGTGCCAATTTCCGGTTAATTTGCAACATTATGATGAAAATAGGATTCATATTGAGCAATTTCAATATTTACATGACTAAATTGAACATGACCAATTTTGACAACCCTGTAAGTTGTATGACCAATTCTGATCGATCAAATTGCCATTCTGTAAAAATTAATGGCATTCGTGCTTCGATGAAATTTCAATATTACAGAGTGTTCTGGAGGGAAAAATTCCAGGAAATGGAAACTTGGATCAACTGAAGAAGTCCGGTGAGGAGTACATTTGCAATTGCATTCAGAAAGGAAACAGTAATGTACAGAGAACAAATGGTGGACTTCTTTGGTTCCAAGAATGGGATAATCTTCAATACGTTACGAGTGCATCGTTTATCATCGTTGCCTATGCTGATAGCCTTGCTGCGACGAAGAATATTCTCCAGTGCCCTGGAGGTGCCGTTCGGCCTGACGACTTGATCACTTTTGCGCAATCACAGGTACACAACAAATGCATTTCTAAAGGTGGAAATATGTCAAATTGGCCGTTGGCGTTTTCAAAAAATAAAACTTAGTTACTTTTGGAAATAAAAAACTTGTTTTTTACCCATTTTGACTTAAAATGGTAGACATGTGATTCTTGTATTTTTTTAGTAATTGGCCATTTTTCGAAAAATCGATGTTGTGCATTTTTCAGTACAAAGAAATAGGTTCATAGTCCTAAAAAATGTACATTTCCCTTAGAAATGGAAAAAGGGAACATAAACAATTGAATTTAAAAATGGCTAAAAAAGCCTTTGTTTGAAAAAACCTCGGCTAAACAATATTTTTTGTGAGACAAATGATCAAAAATCTAGCAGACTCTAGATATAGGACAAATACAGGGTCGGTCGTTCGTAACATTCATATACTACAAATAAATTTATCATAGTTCCAAATCTTGGTCAGCGAAATGATAATATCTTGCATTTGAAGTTGAAAATGATTTTCTGCCAAAGTGTCTTAAAAAAGTATTTCATGTCGCTTCGATGTCCTACAGGGACGAAGCTGGAAAATGAAAATTTAGGTGACGAGATTTTTCCTTTTTCTGTTTGGAAACATTAGATAAATAGGTGTTTTAGTTATTTTATGGGGTTAAAATTTTAGAATTTAATACTTATAGTAATTTTATTTTTAGGTCGATTACATACTAGGCTCAAACCCGAAGCAAATGAGTTACATGGTAGGTTTCGGATCAAACTATCCGAAAAAGGTTCATCACAGAGGAGCATCAATCGTGTCGATTAAGGAAGACCCGAGTCCGGTGACTTGCCAGGGTGGTTTCGGTGAGTGGTTTCACAAGGATGCCGATAACCCGAATGTACTTGACGGGGCAATAGTTGGGGGTCCAAATCAGAGCGACGAGTATACAGATGTGAGGGATAATTTCCAGCAAGCTGAGCCTGCTACTGCAAATAACGCGCCATTTGTCGGTGTTCTTGCACGGCTTGCCTGAGAATTTAATTTGTTACATGTATTTCAGGCATTATTGTCTTTCTTCAGTCTACCAATGTATTGGAGCAGAAATGTTTGTAGTTGTAAAGATGTGCAAATTCTTCCCTGGAAAATGTTTCTCACTTAATTATTACATTCCCGGCGAGCTTTCAATTATTGTGGCATAATTTGTCTAAATTGGTTATATGTTTGAATGAGATAATTCATTCAATAAAATTGCTTATAACACATTGACATTATTTTTGAATTAATCGACATTGATCAAATTCTTTTCTAGCCTTAATTAATTGCAAATTTGGTCCACAACTTTAGGGCAGTTGCATTATATGACTTTTATTTCTTCACTTTGCAAAATATTGCTTTATTTTAAAAGATCTGGCGCGTTAAGGACAAAAACCCTTAGAAGTTTAGAAATTGCAGATAGATTAACACGGGACAACAAACGAATGGATAATTTATCGCTACATATTATATAAGTATACCCGTGTCGATCTAATTTGCTTCAGTGAGCTAAAAAAAAATTCTTTCCTTTTTGTTTTAAATCAATGACTTTGGTGTATGAAAATATGCACTAAAATGTAATATTATATAATAACTTTTTTTAGTGCAGAATTTACTGCAAACTGTTGGAGATGAAGTGCAGATTTTACAATAAAATAGTGCAAACTACTAGAGATGATCTAAGCTAATGACTTATAAGATATTAATTAGCCCAAACATTAGTAGTGAGTCATCTCGATTAGTCTAACATGTGTTATATTTTAGGTTTCTATGAACAAATTACTTCTCCTCGCTAGCCTACAATCCAAGGTTAGGTACATCTGATTTGTTGTCTAAATCATAATCTTAATAGTTATTGATGTCCGCCTAGGAACTTATCATTTTAGATGTCATTTATTTTAGGGGTAGCAATTTGGGTCATCGGGTTGGGTTCATATTTGGTTTTGTGTTGGTTTCGGGTTATATTTAATATACATCAAATTTTAATTAAAATATAAATTAACTATATTTTAGACAAATTGGTAACATCGTGTCAGTCGGGTTTGGGTATCTCTAAGTAACTTTAAATTGGGTTCGTACCAGGTTATTGTAGCGGGTGATAGATTGTCATCCTTAATTTATTTGCAGAATGTCACTAAATCCTTCTTAATTCGTTGTGAATATATTCATTTTATCGCTATTTCGGGTATAATCTTGCTTTTGAAAAAATACGTTAACTCATTATGGGTACTCAAAGTAGAGGAGTAATTTCCATAACTAAATATACATTATATTGGATGTTACATAATGTACTGCATATTTGGTTATTCAACAATGCATAAATAATTTCTAGATAATACATAGTTATTTGATTTTGTTGCATAGTTTATGACGTCTTGCATAGTTGGATATATTGTACTGCATATTAGTTTTTTTATGATGCATAGATAGTTTTCAGATAATGCATATATAGTTGACTTTTGTTGCATATTTAGTTTTCAAACTCAGTGTTCGTTATTTCTCTGTAATATTGCATCGATTTTTCTTGTTTTTTCTCTGTAATTTTCATGAAATGTAATTTTCGAGTTCTTCACAGTTTTCTTTATTTGCGTTAATGGGGAGAGAGAGAGAGAGAGAGAGAGAGAGAGAGACGTGAGATTGGGAAATTGGGAGATGTATTAGAGAGAAAGAGATTTGATTCCATTTTTGTAACTAACTTGTAATGTTATTTTACCCTACTACCCTTATATTGATTAAATTAATATTTTAATATATTTTTTATCCATTAAATCATACTTATTGATTAATAGTGGGGGATGGTTGAGATTAGTCCATTGTGTCTCACCTATAGACATTGTCTCACTTGATCCTCCCTTATATTTTGATTATAATTGAAGATTACGAAAATATTATGGATATTAAAGGAGAATGGAAGATTTACTTTAATTAATTGAATTTTTGAAAACTTATGATAATCTTACTTTAATTAATTGAAACCAAAAATTATGGAATTAAAAGTAGTAAGATAATCTTACTTTAATTAATTGAAATTTTGAAAACTTATGATCACCGTTTATTGTTGGCAACTTAATCAGAGGAAAAGATTAAAGGGAACAAGCATAAACAAATGGAAAACACCTAACTGATGTAATTTAACTGGACCTTTTTTCTCACGTTATTGTTTTTTTTCTCATTTCCATAACCAGGCAGTCCAGTGAACCGCCGGTCTTCCTCTTTTCGGTCGGTTTTAACCAATTCACTCAGATTCTCGGTGGTCTAAACAGGAAATCCAGTTTATATGGCTTGCTGGGATCGGACAAGGCGATGATTCCTGATTGAACTGGATGATCCGGTCCAGTTTTAAAAATATTGGGCCAAGCTAGCTACCTGTTACCCGACCTACATTGGGTTTGGCTTGAGTTGTTACAATATTTGTTTTAATAATAAGTGATTTTTTTAATACGAAATGATACTTTTTTTAATTAAAGGTGATACTTTTTTAATACGAAATGGTACATTCATAAAAACATGTGATATTTTTTAATAAAAGGTGATATTTTTTCTAATGAAAATAAATTTTGCTTTAGTGAAAAGTGACGCTTGTTTAATAAGAAGTTATACTTTTTCTATAAAAATAGATACTTTGTTTTAATAAAAAAAATAATTTTTTTAATAAAAAGTGATACTTTTTTAATAAATAGTGATTTTTTTTAATAAGAAGTGATACTTTTTTTAATAAAAAATAATATTTTTGGAGTTTAATGTGATATTTTTTTCATAAAAAGTAATAATTTATTTTCTCCATGTTTTTTCTTTGTTTCATGCATGTAGAGAAAAAGAATGATGATAGATGTGAGAGGAAAGGGAGAGAGGGACCACAAGAAGCGTTGGATGAGGAGAGAGATGAAGGACCATAAGAGAAGTGAGATATAAAGAGAGAGAGAAAAAGGTGGCACCATGGGAGCACTGAGAGAGAAGGGACATGTGCATGTGCATATTAGGTAATGGGACTCCGTCCACGGATTTAGATCCGTGAGACGATTTCACAAAAGATTTCTCCTAAAAATAATAAGTTATAATATCTTAGATTTATCTATATTTTGCTCTCTTTAAAGCCCTATATCCCTTTCCCTCAAAAAAAATAAAATAAAATAAAGCCCTATATCCCTTGATCGAAGTCTTTCTCCACTAGCAAATATTTTCGCAAGGACTTACTCTAGTGCGGTGCCATTTTACTTTATTTAATTCTGAGAAGTCTATAGCTGAATCTTTTTTTTTTTAGTAAATGAAAATTTCATTAATCGATCAAATCCTTCTGTAAAGCATTACAAATAAAGGGTGGAGGAACGGACCACCACTCTTTAACACCAGACATAGAATTAGTTGCTCTCGCTAAAATGTGGGCAATATAATTCGCTGATCTCCTAATAAATAAACAAAAAACATACGGTAAATCTTCTAACAAAATCCTACAATCTTTAATAATGCAACTAAAGTAAGAATTATCCAATGAATCCCCTCGAATAGCTTTCAAGATTGACCAGGAATCCTATCCTGAATAGAATCTATTAATATTAATAATGAGTTGGGCACTCCTATCCTGAATAGAATTGAAACAAATATACAAAGATATGCAGGTTGTTCTACTCTCACTTTTATTTTTGTTTTTGTGGTTTTGGGTATAAAGTGGTATATTATATCATTCATCACATTAATAAGTTGCAGTAGAATTAATTAGAACCAATTGTTTTCCAACAATAGAATACTACATTTAATAGAAAAGAGTACTACAAGTACATAATAGATTGATATATATTCACAAATCTAGTGAAAAATGTACCTCTTTAATTTTTTTCGCTTGGAAAAAAACTTAATTACGCAGTAGTTTACTTACACGTTCCTAAAATTAAAATGAAGCGACGCATTTATTTAATCAGAATACAACTAAATTTTATTAAATTATTAGTGAACATTGAAGAGTATATCACGTCAAGGTAGTGTAATTAATCTGGAAAAATAAATAGGCAGAGCGGCATTTAACTACAATTAGACTGAGTGGATCTACCAAACACAACTGAAAAAGAATAAAAAGAAAAAGAAAAAAATGAAACGATTATAATTAACATTTGCCAATCACTTGCTTCCAAAATTAGTGCAAGAATCTGACCAGTATTTGATTAATAACCAATAATTAATCATAAAAAATTATATTTATGATTGATTGCATAGGAAAATTAGGATAACCTTAAATAATAAGCACTGAAAGTGAAATCAAAAAATAATGACAAACTAAGGAGTAAAGTAAAAAACTAACAATGATGATAATTTTTTGACTAAAATATTAAATATCCCATATATGTACAAATTAAAGCATAGTTTTTTTTTGGAAAAAAATAAGGCATAGTTATTTTAGAACTTTGTAGATTTAAAATAATCTCACCACTTAAAATTTTGAACAATAAAATTTCAATTATTTTATGACATCTCTAAATTTAATAAATTTACAAATCCAAAGTAAAATAACATAAAATTGTTTTATTTAATCTTCCAAGACGGTGTATTTCTTAATACTTAACTATATATACATTTTCTCAAAAAAAAAAAAACTATATATACATATTAAAAATGGGATTATGAAAGGAAAATAAAAAAGAATGCATCGACTTTTGGCCTTTTCTCGATAGCAAAAATATTTTTTAACTATAATTTTCAAAAACGTGTTTTTAGTCATTTTTGAATTCAAATATCCACTTTGATACTCACCAACTTAAGAAAATTCTTTTTTACCCAATTTGACCAAATTGCCCCTCCTTTAATTTGGGGATTTTTGAGGGAGGGGCAATTTGGTGCCATATCGTGCCAATATCGTGTCATGTCGTGGCATATTGGGCCAACCCCTATGTACATATACATACACATATCATGATATATATCGTGCCAATATCATATCAACCCCCAATTGTTAAAAAAATATGAAAAATTGTCAATTAATTTTGAAAATTATTTCAATGAAATTTAAAATTATTTGCAATTTATTAAAAAACGTTAAAAATCGACAAATTTATTTTAAAATCTAAATATTAAAATATAAAAAACACGATAATTTTTTAAAAAATAAAAAAATAATCGCAGTTGTTTCAAAATCAAAAAATTATAAACAATTAAATATGAAGATTAAATTTTTTTAACATTTGTCATTTATTAATTTAAAATACGGAAATTTGTTTAAAAATCTAAAAAATTATTTTAAAATCTGAAAAATGGATTAAAAATGAAATTTGTTGAAGGCTTTCAAAAAATTTTACCACAAAATCAAATATTTTATAAAATCCAAAAAGGGAGTAGAGCGATAGAAAAACATAAAGAAATAGCCCCCACCTATTTTTTGCTTTTGTATTCAAGTGTTAGAGGTATTTGGGTAAAATAAATCTTTTTCCATAATTTTCATTTTTGAGTGAAAACGTTTTTTGGAAGTGTGATTGTTTGTGGAAAAAATAAAAAAATTTAAAAAAAAATCTCATTTTTCTCCAAAATTAACTCATTTTTCTCTCTCTCACACTTCTTAATACCCACTTATACGAATTATTTCTCTTTCCTCCCCTATTTGTGGAAAGAATTTCGGCAATTTCTTTAATTTATTAGTATTTTTATTATTTTTCTTTTAATCTTGATAACATAAGGTATAATATGAGATCCATATTGCCTATTTCATTTTTATTTATAATTTTATTGCATTATATTTTGAATTTTTTATTCCACAATTTTTTTTACAAACAATCAACATCTCTTAAAGATTTTCCATCACATCAACACCGTCATTGTTTTTTCTCTGCACATCCAACTTTCACTTTAAAAAAGAAAATCATTACTATTCTCTCAGAAAATGAAAGTGTATGGAATGAAAGCACAACCAATCACAGCCTTATTTTTCATCTCACACCATCATTGCTACTTTGAACAATTTACTCTTAATAACAATATTGTAAAAAGCGCTAGGCGCTTGCTAGGCGACAAATTGGGGCATAGCATCTAGGCGAGGTTAGACGGAATCTGGGCAGGATTAGGCAGGTTTAATCGGGAAAAAATTATAAGCAGACAAAAAAGGTCTGACGCCTAAACGCAGATTAATGGGGGTTAAACGAGAATTTTTACAACAGAGCTTAACAGCCACTATGGTCTATTACCAAAAAAGAAAAAAGAAAAATGCGGGCTGCCAGGCCGCCGGCTAGCTGTAATTCATTTTGTTACTTTTCATCATTAATCAACAAACTTTTGGACTTTTCATCCTGTTATTTTGACCCAACTCAAATCACTAATAAAAATCATGTAATAGAGTTGTAGTCTGTCCGAGTTAAAGCATCATATTAGGGATGGCAATGGGCGCCCCATCCCAGAATCTCATCGCAAATACTATTTCCGTACTATTTTCCATTTTGTGCATTTGGGACGAGGATGGGGAATCCCCATTCGGGGATTGGGGTCCCCATTTGTAGTTTTTAATAAAAAAAATATAAAATAAATTACTTAAAATAATTAAAATAAAATAAATTATAAAACAATACATAAAAAAAATAATGAGAACAATGAAAATTATAAATACTTAAGAGTTTAGCCTTTAAATTTAATAAAATAAATATTATAACTAGAATTAATATAATAATAAATAAATATAATATATATGTAGTTATTGGTTGGCTAATAGCCATTATTTGACATGTTGCATTTCTTCAACACATCTAATTAATTGGACGGTGCAATTAATAGGATTGCAAATTAGTTGGTAGTTTTAACAGTCACCACCTCACGAGTCACAACAGCCCCTATATAAATCCAGAGAAGTCATTCTGAAACAAAAACACACAAAAAAACCCAAGAAAAAATGGATGTCCAAATTGTCTCAACAGAAATAATCAAACCCTCTGTCCCAACCCCTCACCACCTCAAAAACTTTAAAATCTCATTCCTCGATCAAACATCTGCATCTTTTTATATACCACTAACCCTTTTCTACAACACCAAATTCAACTTGGAAAATATTTCCCGAATCCATGTCAACCTCAAGAAATCACTCTCTGAAGCCTTAAAAGTATTTTACCCTCTCGCAGGCAAAGTACAGGACATGTTCACCATAGACTGCAACGACCAAGGTGCTTCCTATACAGAAGCTAAGGCAAATTTCACACTGTCCCAATATCTCCAAAAACCACATCTCAATACCCTCAACAAATTCCTGCCACGTCATCCCAACATCCTGGAAAACGACCCTGATTTCCAGGTCTCAATCCAGGTCACCCTTCTTGCATGTGGCGGGTTAGTGATTGGTGCGTGCGTTTTTCACAGGGTTGTTGATATTGCCACAATGGTGAATTTTATAAGGACTTGGGCTAGTTTTTGTCGGGGTGATTATAGAGAATTTAATAATTTCCAGGACTTGTCCCTGGGATCTTCCATTTTTCCTCAATTGACCTCATTATTTGGCGATTATAATATGGCGAATTATGGTAATCATTATTTTTCCCAAGGGAAAAATTACTCTGTTACCAGAAGATTCGTATTTAATGCTTCCGCCATAGCCGTCCTAAGGGAAAAAGCTAAAAGCGACGCCGTTCCAAATCCGTCGCGCATAGAGGCGCTGACAGGTAGAGACAGAGCAATATCTCCCAAAACAGTTTTTGCTTTTTTAATTTTATCATAACAAAAAAAAATTAACAAAATTTTTCAAAACATGATTTTAGGTATTTTTGAGTTTAATTATCCATTTTGCCATTTGTTTTTTTCATTTATGAGGACCGCCAAAAAATGAACCGAAAAATATCAAATAATACAAGAAGAGTATATGACTATCATTTTTTAAGTTAAAATCAGTGACGCAGTCATAGCTCCTATTAGGGGCATGTGCCCTTATAGTTTTCTTCCTTTTTCTTTTAGTATTTATTATGTATTTTTAATATATATATTAATTATAAATAAAATAAAATGCATCCCTATTGATTTTTTTTTTATGTATCTTATAATTGTATTTTGGGAAATCAGACAAACTACTCCTAAGATTCGAGGTAGTCACGGAAACCCCAAGAGAAGTTTTAAAATTACCAAAAAACCCTTATGAGGTTTGATTCTATCTTACAACTAGTTTGTAGCTCAAGTGGTATTACTTACCCTTTGTAAATGTGTTGACCAGAGTTATCTTTCAGTTTATTTGAAATTTACCTCCCATCCAACCAATACTCCCAACTTATTAAAAAAAAATAGGTTTGATTATATCTTATATGGAATGGGGTAACTGTAATATTTTTACAAATGTAACAGAGCGTTTCAAATTTTTTGTTTATGAAATGGTAAAATATAATACATAACCAAACCTCAAAAGGTTTTGTAATTTTCACAAATTTTTGAGTTTTTTTGTTAGTAGTTCAAACCTCGAGGGTAGTTTTTGTAATTATTTATTGTATTTATTTTGTGCATCCATTGTAAAAAACATTCTGGATGCGTCCCTGGTTAAAATGGTTAAAAAACATGAATGATCCTGCTGATAGGTTTTATTTGTAAACGCCTCATGGTGGCTGTTCAGAAAAATAACGAAAAACCGCCGTCGTTGTTATTTATTTCGCACGCGGTGAATATACGAAAGAGATGGGATCCGCCGTTGCCGGAAAATGCATTCGGAAACTTCACGTGGTTCGCGGCGGCGTTCTACAGCCTGTCGGAGTCAGAAATGGAGGTGTCTGATTGTGTGGAGACGATGAGGGAGGCTTTGGAAGGGATCAACGGTGAGAATCTAAAGGAATTGGAACCTGAGCGTGCCGTTAAAAAACTCATTGAATCTATCGGGATAATCTACGAAAATGATGAAGTTAGGGATTACAGGTTCACGAGCTGGTGTAATATGGGGTTTTATGAGCATTTGGATTTTGGTTGGGGTTAAGGCCTGTTTGGGTGGCTCACATGGGGGACGCCGCTAAGGGAAGGACAATGCATCAGTTTATGTTTATTGAAGGTAAAATTGGTGGTGAGATTGAGTTATGGATGTTGTTTAGTGAAGAGGAGATGGCAATGCTGGAGAATGATCCTGAGTTTATTGCGTTTGCCACACCTAATCCTAGTATTTCGATCTAGTTGTCTGAAACACAAATGTGTGAGACGGTCTCATGGATATTATCCATGAGACGAATCTTAAATTTAAATAGAATTTCAACCCAAACACATACCCGTGAAAAGAATTCATATTTTTATGTGTTTGGGATCCGTCTGATAGACTTAGATGAGACAGTCTTATATAAGACCTTCTCTCAATCGAAAATGTTCATTTTTTTTTTTTCTGTTTCATATGATGTTTTAATAAATTAATTTTAAAAAAATTAAAATTAGCTTTGATTGTTACATTAGACAACTGAATTAAAACGTTGTTAATAAAAAATTTAAATCCATTTGGCCATATGGTTGGTCACCATTTATTGGAAAATTGAATGAAGTAATTACAAAGAATGTAATTTTGTGAAAATGTACAACAATGATCTTCCAAAAGCTAATGGACATTCTGTGAACACTAAGATTAATTGAGAAGCATATTTGTTTTCTCCTGAAGTAATGGATGTTGGAATTTTACAATAACAAATATAAAATTCATAAATACATCCTAGATGCGGAAATTCTAGGATATCAACATCATGCTTATATCATCAAAGATTTATGGAATAGTCGAAATACCTGGATACATCGTAAGATGTGTATGCGAAATACCTTAATTGTGGATCTCCTACGAGCACGAACATAATCATCCACGATAACAAACAGAGTTTGGTTTTATGGCCTTCCTCAACTAAATTTCCGGATTCCTTATGGGACCTTCGTTTTCCATCTTGATGGGGAGAATAGAAAACTATATGCAATTTAGTATATTGGGGACCATAACCATAAAGTTCTTTATATAGGTTACAAATTAGGGTTCTCATAATCCCCTAAGTTGATTCCTATTTGGTAACTACTCTTTGTTTCCATATCAAATTGAGTATTTTAGATTCCACAAGATTTAGATCACTTAATTAGTCCAAGAATAATTAAATGACAAATATAATTGTAATTAAATATGTTGCCCACATATTAGGAATCAAATAATTCCTAACAATCTCCCACTTGAGCTACATATTGTTCCACAAACAATTATATTTCCTTTTGTGTACAACTGTATGTCATTTATTCTTTAACTACTGCCTGACAATCTGGTCCATCTCATACACTAGCATTGAGACTATACCAATTTTCATCACGTTCAATATCGTGACTCAATCAAGATAATCACCATATCAGTACACTCGATGACATAGATCAAATATGGAGAGCAGCATGGAAATGTCATGCAATGTGATCTTAATCATGCATATTTCCAATTGGTCCAACTTTAGTCTTTAATGAGATCAATCTATATGTAATGTAGAACATCACAAATAAACATAAAATTGAGTTCATAAAATAGAATAACCATCAACTCTTCTGCAGAAAACCAAATAGTCCAAAAGCTGAAACTAAATACATAGAACATTAACTCCCACTGAACTAAGATATGATCCATAGTAACACCCATATGAGCAGTATGCTCGTGAATATCCTTAAGTGTTAATACCTTAGTTGATGGATTTTGCTAGCATAAAATTCATCTTTATATGTTCTATGAAAAACTGTCTATTCTGAACTCTTTCCTGAACAACAAGAAACTTGATGTATCAACATCAAAGAGCTTCTGTTGATCAACTATGGCAAGACCATTTTATTGTCACCTTTATCTTTACTGGTAATTCAATACCATTCTTAAGATGCAGTCTGGTGACAATAATTTGCAACCCTATCATTTGATAAGATGCCTCAAAATAAGCTAGAACGTAACTGCTATATTGAAATGAACTATGAGTGTCTGTTTGGCACTCTTTCCAATATAGTTATTCCAATTAGCGATTAAGTATAACCAAAATTGGATCGTAACTGTATGGGCATCCTGTAAAATCGAAATTAGATTACCGAACGATCTCTATAAAGATCTGATTCTGATAAGTGAGAATAAAATTCTTTTGTTCTCTAAGAACACTTTATAAACTCTTTATGACTGCTTTCCAGATGATCCATTATGAGGGTTAACTATCTGCCAAGTAGTTAGACTATGTACGTTGTATCCAGATACGCACATACTTAAGCATACAAAAGATTTCCTAACATAAGTATTCTTTTGCATATCTTTAACTTTATACTCATTCTTAGGGCACTGAATGAGTGAAACTTAATTTATTTGGTAATGGAATTCACTCCTACTGAACGTACGGTATGTACAATTATCAACTTTATTTATCTCATCGCTAAACGAAGAAACAACTTAATGATCATTGTAACACCATAAATGGAGAGCTAGCTCAAAACTAAATGAGCCAAAAAAACCATAATGATTCTAAAGAGTCTTAATAAATCGGAAGAAAAATCACTTTGTAATTTTCCTTCTGATAAAATGTTTGATGACTAGACATACCTAATATCTCTCAACATTGCCCTTTTTGAATCTCTTGGGTCTTAAATATTCATTTATGACCACTGAGTTTCACTTCTTTATGCAATTTGATGAGATTCGTAATAATCAAAGTCATCCATGAATTTCATCTAGTTTTGAGGTTGTTGAGTTTGCCTTTTAGAAGTAACTTCTATATATTGGACAGGGAGTTCCTCAATATTATTTTGATGACCAAATTTGCATCTTGTCAATGTTAGGAATAGAAACCTAATCATTACCAAGTGAAACTATATAAGAAAATGAAATTCCTCATCAAAGATAATGTCTTTAATTTTATCTCAAAGTCAACTTCCTCAAAAGAAAACTTTACATTCCATCCAAAAAAATCTTATAGAGTATCTAACAAAGCAGCAACTTACATCTCATGAGTCCAGTTTCCTTTATAGGGCTAGAGACCTTACCTTATTGGACAACCCCAAATATGCATTTGTCTAATATTAGACTTTTACATATTTAAAATCCTCAAAGGGTTTTAGTATGTTTTCGCTTAGTTTAGAACTCTATAAACACTAAATGTTGCAGTCTTAAATGCTTCTCTATCAGAAATCATGGTAAAGAAAAATGACTAATCATATTTCTTACCATGTCCTAATTTTATTTCAAGTATTTTGTACCATCTACACTAACATGCAAGTTTCTCGGCATGAGGCAATTGCATTACAGGTTATCATTAATGATAATGAACCAAAATATTTGAATATAGAAAGAGATGAAATTTTCAATTTCCATATGAACAAAAATGACAGAATTTTCTCAAAATGGAAATAGAGATTATGTTTCATCTAATTCAAAACAACTAGTCATTAATGATAATATAAGTCCGTATATCCTCATTTATCACTGTTTTGCCATAGCCCCTACAGAGATGTATCTTTCAACATCATTTGACTATTGACTTCACAGACAACCTTGCATTAATATACTTTATGTGAGTAGTAAAACTATAATTTACCCACCAAAACACGTAAAGGTACAAAACTAGACTAGCTGAAATATAAACTAAATTGAGAAGCAATTCATTTTTAAGTATCCACCCTTATTGCAAAAGTAACATGTGAAATCCTTATCATATTTCTTTTGCATTCTAATTATGGTGACCAAATGCAACTTCATTTCTTTTATTCGAAGGATAGTTGCTAAATGAGTACTTAAAGTCTTTTCCCACTCAAACTTTCTTTTCTTGCTCAATAAGACATAAACTTGTGAAAGTCCACTGTTTTGTAGAATGTTGTAATTAAATAACTTTAAAAAAGGTCTTATTGCGTAGGAAAAGAAATGATACCATATGCACAAGCAAGTTGTAGACTGCTCTATCTTTAGTGCCTTAAGTTTGAAAGTGAGATTGGATTTTCCTAATGCACTCCCTTATGTTCCACTTTTCCTTAGTGAAACAAGATTAATCAAAAAATTAATTTGTTTCAACAATCTCTATAGGAAACCTTTTATACTATCCACTTCAGATATAATACCCCAAATGAATTTCCGAGATAGTGACACAAGTACTTGAATGAATGCAATATTGGCAGATATTTAAACTTTAAGCAGACAATTAATATAGAGAACAAAATAATATTACTCACAGTTAATATTTATGTCATATCATAAATAAGATATGGACAAGTAAACCAAATGGGGACCCATGACAAGGCACCTAGTACAACATTAATCTCCATCGAAGGACAGAAAATTAATTGCAAGTGGTAACCTTGTTGTAATGATCAAAATCGACAATAAGTTCACAAACAAAAAGTCTATCGGGCGACGAACTTATGCCCACATGAAAAATCTATATAATCATCACGCCCTTATCATCACATGTGCGTTGTATTCGGCTAAATTGTGTCAAACCGAAGGGCCGATCACAGTCCGCATAATTAACTCCACAACATCTATGTAATTTCAATAAAGTTGCTCTCCACAACAGAGGTCACGAAGGCAACATGCTGCTTTGATTAACTTAATTGATGATTACTAGACCAATTGAACAAGAAAAATCAATAATTGCTCAACTGAACAACGTTACACGCCGCCCCTACTCAATATAAAGATTTAAAGTCTGAATGCCAAATTAGACATTAAATCCGACTTTATTCAGATTTAAAGCTTAAGAAAACAAATTAGGTAACAAACCTAATTTTTGTTAAGCTTAAATCCAAATAGCTTAGTTTGAATTTAAAGCCCCAAATACTAAATTGGGCCAAAATTCAATTAAGTGAAAAAAAAAATCCATTATATTGAACCCAAAATAAATTAAGCTCAACATAATCTTTAGTTGGATTTTAAGCTAAAATCAAAATAGGACCCAAGAAGTCAATACTCTTACAAGGTTCTAACCTAATTTGGGTCGAATTCTTAACGGATTATATTTGACTGGAATTCAAAATTAAAACAATCTTTATGGGTTAAATTAACCCCTTTAAGACCCAACACCCTAATCCCAATTGAAAAAATCCAAATTTCCTTATATGAATTTTGCCCGAACAATATAAAAGCCAAAATTCAAACCTTATAGAGATTTTAGGATCTCTAACAAAAATGAATCCGAAATTCTTATTTTAAATTGGATTAAATGAAATTGGGTCCAACATCAAATACATTTGAGCCCAAAAAAATACAACTTTACATGAACTTAGTCCAAAATTAACCAAATTTGAATTTAAAGTCGTGAAACCAAAGTAGACTTTAAATTAACTATAGTAGATTTGAGGCACATAGAACCAGATTAGACCAATAATCTAACCAAAATTGACCAAGTTCAATATCGAAACTTTAAGCTAAAAAATTCTATCATATAATTTGAGCCAAAATTAGACATAAATCCGAACATCAAATTTAAGCTCAAATTTATATTAAACTCAATATTTTAGCTTAAAGGATTACTCATATACAAATAAAATAAAATAAAAGCCAACATTTTATTTTGTTTAAAGTTAGTCCAAATCATAATCTTTAATCAGTTATTTGATTTAAAGCCTAAAAACCTAATAGGCTCTAAAATCAACTTTAAATTAGGCCCAAAATCCAAATTCACTTAGACTCAAAATTCAGAGATCCAATTCCCAAAAGTTTCCAATAAAATTATATCATAAACAATTGAGCCCAATTAACTAAAAAGTCTAGAAACCAATTAGACTTTAACATAAACTTTATTTAGATTAAAGCCTAGAAAACTTAATTAGGCTAGAATCTAATCTTAATTAAGTCCAAAAATATCACAATTAGACTTTAAAAAACAAAATTATTCAAGCCTAATTAACAATTCAGTGAGGCCCGGAATTCAATTTTCCCCAAGTTAATCACATAAGGTCCATATAATGCAATTAGGCTCATAAGAAAAATATAATCACAGAAACAGCCAAATTGAAATGTAATCACATAAAGGCCCATATAAACCTTAAACTACAGCCAGACCACAAGAAAGGCTTAATATCAAAAAGACCCCATATTCCCCAAAATTGAGGCAGAAAAGCCCTCTTCCCCAATACATCAAACCCATCAAGACTCGTCACCATCTCTCACCACCAACACCGCGCGCACCCACGCAGCTACAATGCTCGGAAAACCAGACGTCGACAACCCTCTGCTGCCAACGACCGTCGCGTCACCCGCTGCACGATGCAAATCGAATAACGCAACAAAACGCCTCCTTGGGCCGCCCAGCATCAAAATCAGACTCATTACCATCTCCTAACTCCGATAGATTGTTGTTTGAAATGGAGAAGAGAGAAAAGACCAGATTGGGTTTGTTTCAAAATTTTTTTTTTTTTGCAATAAATAATTTTGGATAAACACAATTCAATAAAAAAACATTAATCTCTAATTTCCAGATTTTATAAACGCCTGGATCCATAGGGCAGTGGGATGAATTTGGATGAAGTTCCAACTTTGTATCAAACAATAATTTAATACCAGAATTTCTTTATTCATGCTTTTAGAGGAAAACAAACGAGGAATTATCACCAAATCTCAAGGAATCTCAAATCACATATCATGAATTATTAAACCTCAAGAATCTGAAAATCTGAAAAACACGTATTGATATTCATACAGAAAATTTAAATCTGGATCTGACATGAATTACAAAATCTTAACATCACATATCCAAATAAATATCATAAATATTCCATAAATCCCAACGATTAAGCTGTGATGACTGCTCTGATACCACTTGTTGGAATTTTACAATAACAAATATAAAATTCATAAATACATCCTAGATGTGGAAATTCTAGGATATCAACATCATGCTTATATCATCAAAGATTTATGGAATAGTCGAAATACCTGGTTACATCGTAAGATGTGTATGCGAAATACCTCAATTGTGGATCTCCTACGAGCACGAACATAATCATCCACGATAACAAACAGAGTTTGGTTTTATGGCCTTCCTCAACTAAATCTCCGGATTCCTTATGGGACCTTCGTTTTCCATCTTGGTGGGAAAAATAGAAAACTATGTGCGATTTAGTATATTGGGGACCATAACCATAAAGTTCTTTATATAGGTATCAAATTAGGGTTCCTATAATCCCCTAAATTGATTCCTATTAGGAATCTACTCTTTGTTTCCATATCAAATTCAGTAGCCTTAGGACTCCATCGGATTTAAATCACTTAATTAGTCCAATAATAATTAAATGACAAATATATTTGTAATTAAATATGTTGTCCACATATTAGATCAAATAATTCCTAACAATGGACATTCTTGTTAATTATTTAAAAATAAAAATCATAAGAAATTAGGAATATCAATGTATGGGGTACAAATCATAAATATATGGGGCTGGCTAGGAGATTCGCTAATTCTACCACCTACATACATTCTGATAAAAATAATCTTTCAAGCATGGAACTACCTATGTTCAAACTTGCTGGAATATAAAATAGGGATAATTACGAATACTACTTATGAGGTTTTGCTTAATTATAAAAAACTCCAATTATCTTTCAAATTTACTAATGCACCCTTAAGGAGAAACAAATGTGAACGGATATTCGTAACTTTGATGGATAATTGAGCCTTTGTAAAGATCCAACAACAAACTAGAAGTTATTTTATGTATAGTTGTTAAGTCAGTTAAGTTAGTTTGTACAATTAAGTTAATTTCATTCTTCTTTATAAAAGGATCAATGTAATGTAACAGTACCTTTAAACTCACTTTGATATACTAAAAATTTCTCTTCTTCTTTAATGCAATCTCCTCTCTTCAGTTCGTTCTTGTTGATTAATATGGTACCTTTAAACAAATGTATCGGGCTTATGGCATATTACCTCGGCGTTGAAGTTAAACAACATGAAGATGGGATTTTCATCTCGCAAGAAGGCTACGCGAAGGAGATTCTCAAGAAGTTCAAGATGGATAACGGCAAGCCTATTAACACACCAGTGGAGTGCAGGATTAAGCTATCGAAGTATAACGGAGAAGAAAAAATGGATCCAACATTATACAAGAGTTTGGTTGGAAGTTTCCGGTATTTGGCGTGCACAAGACCAGACATTCTCTATGCCACCGGTCTAATAAGTCGCTACATGGAAAATCCAACCACTACTCACATGAAGGCTGCTAAAAGGATTCTTCGTTATCTCAAAGATACGATCAATTTTGGCTTATTTTATTCAACAACTAACGATTATAAACTTGTTGGTTATAGTGATAGCGATTGGTCTGGAGATGTGGATGATCGAAAAAGTACTACTGGCTTTGTGTTCTTCATGGGAGATACCACATTAACTTGGATGTCAAAGAAGCAGCCGATAGTCACTCTCTCAACCTGTGAAGCTGAGTACGTAGCTGCGACAACTTGTGTTTGCCATGCAGTTTGCCTGAGAAATTTGCTGAAGGAACTGGGAATGACACAAGAAGTGTCAACTAAGATTTGTGTCGACAACAAGTCAACTATGACATTGGCAAAGAATCCGGTGTTTCTTGATCGAAACAAGCACATTAACACCCGCTACCACTACATAAGAGAATTCATATCAAGAAAGGATGTACAAGTGGAGTAGTGAAGTCTCAAGATCAAATTGCGGACATTTTCACCAAACCACTCAAGCATGGAGACTTCATACGACTTAAAAGTTTTCTCGGAATGACAAATCAAGTTTAAGGGAAGGTATTGGATTTTAAACTTGATTTAAGTCCAATTAATATTGGACTTGGAAGAATAGTTTTGAAATAAAAGAAAAAATAAGAGTCCAAGCCCAAATGGTCCAAGTTCTAAAATATATCTAGAAAAGTCTTATTGAAATATCTTAGATATTATTTGAAGGAAAACTTGTATAATATTCTAGGAAAATATATATTTTGAAGGATGATTCTAGTACATGAATTATAACCATTAGATCAAATAAATCATAGTTATTGGTTAGGAAGTTGTACTAGTATAAATAGGGGTGTCTTGATCATTTTGTAACAAGCCAAAATTTGAGAAGAATCAATACAAGCAAATATTTCTCCACCAAATACTCTCTTACATTTCTTAGCATAAATAACCTCCTCCTGCTACAAAGGAAAATAATCCCTCTTCCAATTTTCAATTTCTAACCCATTTTCTTCTAAAATTGAGATAACCCTCCTCCAACAGGCCATTAGGCCCAAAACATCGGGTCGATATCATTTCATGTGTATTTTCATAGATTGTGTCTTACAAATAACGACCCAATGGTATTTCAGTGACCCAGTCCGATTTTTCTCTTTGGGCCAACACCGATCGGTCAACCTGACCATTTATCAACTCTATTCATTATTAAATAATTCATGCATCGCACGAGTGCCTCACCTAGTCTTTTATAAAACAAAAGAATTTCTAACAAAGTTAAATATTTTTTAAACAATATAAAATAAAAAAATAAGGCAAATAAAGTGGATCCAACACTGTTCAAAAGCCTAGCTGGATGTTTGAGGTACTTAACTTGTACAAGGCCTGATATTCTTTACGCAGTTGGACTTGTGAGCCGCTATATGGAAAATCTAACCACCACACATTTCAAGGCAGCCAAGAGAATTCTTCGTTACTTAAAAGGTACAATCAACTTTGGTCTGCTTTATTCAGTTTCTAATGATTATAAGCTAGTTGGATACAGTGATAGTGATTGGACTAGAGATACTGATGATCGAAAAAGTACAACTGGTTTCACATTTTTCATGGGAGATACTGCTTTCACTTGGGCATCGAAGAAACAACCAATAGTCACTCTTTCAACATGTGAAGTTGAGTACGTGGCAGCTACATCATGTGTTAGTCATGCAATATGGCTAAGGAATTTGTTGAAAGAATTAAGCATGTCACAAGAAAATCCAACAGAGATTTATGTTGATAACAAGTCAGGAATAGCTTTGGCCAAGAATCCGGTATTTCATAATCGGAGCAAACATATTGATACTCGATACCATTATATCAGAGAATGCATTGCTAGAGAAGAAGTTCAAGTGAAGTACGTGAAGTCGCAAGATCAAGTTGCTGATATCTTTACCAAACCATTGAAGTATGAAGACTTTGCAAGATCGAGAAGTTCACTTGAGATTATAAAATAAGTTTAAAGGGGAGTGTTGAATTATATAAACTTATTTTATGTTTAATTATGGTAGATGAGTTTGGTAGTTGAGTTTAAGTTGTTGGTATGGTAGGTGAATGTGGTAGATGGAAATAAAAGATAACCATTGGATTAAGGTTGGTGAGAATCAATCTTAACCATTGATCTATATGAAGTTTTTGTATAAATAGGTGGTGTAATTGTTGGTTCATTTTGAATCAAGTTAAGAAAGAAAAACAAGTGAGTGAGAAGCAAAGCTTCTAAGTAATATTTGAGTTTAAGTGAAGTTATGATGAGGTGTGTCTTGTAATATTTGAGTGATCAATAAAATTATGTCTTTTGAGAGGTAAATTTCCAACACACGCTTCATGTGTGGGAGCGTACCAAGTCCCCCCAAATTTAACAACGGTCTCATTTAAGGCTAAATCATTTATTAAAACACCATATGAAACATAAAATAAAGACAAAATTTCCAGACAACTAGATCGAAATACTAGGATTAGGTGTAGCAAACGCAATAAACTCGGGATCATTCTCCAATATTGCCATCTCCTCTTCACTAAATAGCATCCATAACTCAATCTCACCAAAATTATTCCCTTCAATAAACATAAACTGATGTTTTGTCATTCCCTTAGCGGCGTCCCCCATGTGAGCCACCCAAACAGGCCTTAACCCCCATCCGAAATCCAAATGCTCATAAAACCCCATATTACACCAGCTCGTGAACTTGTAACCCCTAACTTCATCATTTCCGTTCATTGTCCCAATATTTTCAATAAGAGAGTTAAGGGCACGTTCAGGTTCCAGTTCATTTAGACTCTCACCGTTGATACCTTCCAAAGCCTCCTCATCGCCTCCACGTAATCGGGCACCTCCATTTCCGGCCCGACGGGCTGTAGAAGGTCGCCGCAAACCACGTGAAGTTTCCAAAGCATTTTCCGGCAATGGTGGCTCCAATCTCTTTCTTATATTCACCGCGTGAAACGAATAGTGATGGCGGCGGCTTTTTATGTTTCAGACCCGCCGCCATGAGGCGTTCGTTGATGAAACCTGTAGGAACGGATTCATAATTTTTTTTTACAATGGAGCACAAAATTAATACAATTATAGACGAAATCAAATTAAAATTATTATTAGGAACGCAATTTATTTTTTCAACCTAATTAATATATAATCTGTCAAATTGGCCATTTACGATTTTATGAAAATGAAAAATAGCCATGTTCTTATAAAAATATGTTTTTGAGCTATTTTGACTAAAAATTAAATGTTATACCCGTCTTGTATTATTTAGTTTGGCAAAGTACTTGTATTTTTCAAATAAATTATGTGATACATGTCTCGTACAGAGAATTAAATTAGTCCCCAAAAATGAAAAAATAAAAAAAAGGCACATTTAAACTAAAAATAGCTAAAAAAACATGTTTTCCGTAGTCACTGCTAGAAAACGTTTTTGTTATCAATAAGTAGCCAGAAATCGAACGGACTGCAACTTTAAATATAAAATAATTAATAGAAAAAGGGGGAAAAAATGGCAAAAACGTCTCTCTACCTGTCAACGCCTCTATGCGCGACGGATTTGGAACGGCGTCGCTTTTGGCTTTTGCTCTCAGGGCGGCTATGGCGGAGGCATTAAATACGAATCTTCTAGTAACAGAGTAGTTTTTCCCTTGGGAAAAATAATGATTATCATAATTCGTCATATAATCGCCAGGTAATGAGGATAATTGAGGAAAAATCGAAGATCCTAGGGACAAGTCCGGGAAATTTACTTCTCTACAATCACCCCTACAGAAACTAGCCCAAGTCCTTAAAAAGTTCGCCATTGTGGCAATATCAACAACCCTGTGAAAAACGCACGCACCAATCACTAACCCGCCACATGCAAGAATGGTGACCTGGATTAAGACTTGAAAATCGGGTCCGTTTTCCAGGATGTTGGGATGACGTGGCAGGAATTTGTTGAGGCTATTGAGATGTGGTTTTTGGAGATATTCAGACAACATGAAATTTGCCTTAGCTTCTGTATAGAAAGCACCTTGGTCGTTGCAGTCGATGGTGAACATGTCCTGTACTTTGCCTGCGACAGGGTAGAACAGTTTTAAGGTTTCGGAGAGTGATTTTTTGAGGTTTCCATGGATTTGAGAGATATTTTCCAGGTTGAATTTGGTGTTGTAGAAAAGGGTTAGTGGTATGTAAAAAGATGCAGAGGTTTGATCGAGGAAGGAGATTTTGAAGTTTTTGAGGTGGTGAGGGGTTGGGACAGAGGGTTTGATTATTTCTGTTGAGACAATTTGGACATCCATTTTTCTTGTTTTTTTTTTGTGTTCTGTTTCACAACAACATTTTGAATTTATATAGGGGTTGTTGTGAAGTGGTGATGGGTTGGGACTAGAGCTGGCAATCATGTTGGGCCGAGCTGAAATTCGGGTGACGTTTTTTTTACCGCTTATATTGCTAGTCTGGCCTATATAGTTCATTTTACTTGGGCCATTGGCCCGTCAGGCCGGGCCAAAAGAGACTCGATCTTTTTTGGGCCAGAATTTTTTTGGCCAGTCTGGCAAAATATTCGGGCCGGCCTCTTGAGTCGGGCCAAGATTGCCGGTTCTAGATCGGCCTAGGCGGCCGCCTAGGCGCTAGGCGCCCCTAGGCCGATCCGATTTTCCCACAATCGGCAAAAAAAATTGGTCCGGGCTAGGCGGCTGAAAATCGGGCAAAAAATCGGCCTAGGCGGTCTAGTCGGAATAAATCGGTCAAAAATTAGCAAAAATCGGCCAAAATACAAAAAAAAAAAAAAAAAAAAAAAAAAGAAAAACTTGGTGTTTCTAGGCGCCCGCCTAGGCACCCTAGGCGCTAGGTGCCCAGCTGCCGCCCGACTAGCGCCTAGCGATTTCTGCAACTTTGGTTGGGATGGAGGTTTGATTGTTTGGAATTTCAAAATATAATTGTATTTTTTTATAATTAAACTAAATCTCAAATAGGTTTTTGTAATATAGCCATTTTAATATGATGCTTCAACTCAGGAACTGACTACAACTCTATTACATGATTTTTATTAGTGATTTGAGTTCGGTCAAAATAACAGACTGAAAACTGAAAAGTCCAAAAGTTTGTTGATTAATGATGAAAACCTTCTGTATTAATGGAAACCTTAATTTTCCTACAAACTAACAAAAAGTAACTATACCAAAATAAATTACAGCCGGCGGTCTGGCAGCAATAAATTATTAATGTGATGAATGACATGATATACAACTTTATTACCCAAAACCACAAAAACAAAAATAAAAGTAAAGTTGAACAACCTGCATATCTTTGTATATGTATATATGTGTTTCAACTCTATTCAGGATAGGAGTGCCCAACACATTAAGGGCTACCTCGCGTATTAATATTACTAGATTCAGCCATAGACTTCTCGGACTATTAAATAAAGTAAAATGGCACCGCACTAGAATATGTAATTCCTTTTTAACACATTTGCTAGTGGAGAAAGACCTTTGAGGGATTAGAGTTGACAACCAGGTCGGGTTGGACTGGGCTAAACTTTCCATTGGGCCAATATGGATTTTCGGATCGGGTTGGACTAGAAATTTTTTGAGCCTCTATTTTTAGGCCAGCCTGGCCTTCCTTGGGCCATCGGGCCATTTTCAATATTTTTTATGTATTTTTTATTAAAAAATTAATATTTCTTAATAAATTTATTAGATTATGAAATTAGATTCTGATACTTTATTTTTTTTAATTCAAATGCATACCATAAGATTAACAAGAAAAAAAAATTCAAAAACAGAAACATCCAAATCTCACGTAATTCTAAATGAAAACTCGCAAATCACCCAACCAGAGACTTCCAAATGTTATATAATCTCACATGTATATATTTTAAAAAAAAAAAAGAAGAAGAAGTAGAAGAAGAAGAAGAAGATAATGTCTGGCCAAAAAAAGCCCGGAAAATCGGGCCAAAATTGGCCTGAGCCTGATTGGCCCACCGGGCCAGTTGGGTCTAGCCAAATATGCTTGATCTTTTTCGGGTCCCCAAATTTAAGGCCCAGCTTGGCGTTAACTCTGGGCCGGTCTACAGGATCGGGTCTAAATTGCCAGCTCTATGAGGGATATAGGGCTTTAGAGAGAGCAAAAATAGATAAATCTAATATATTATATTTGTTATTTTAATGTATAGGTTGTAGTATTTAGTCTTATGATAATATTAAGTATTATATATAACAGAGTAATAATAAAACACTCTACTTTATATCCAATAACTCGTACAATAATCTTGTTTCACATAGAATGTGAATATGTCGAATGGCGGAGCAACAATGCAACATGTACCATGAGGGGGCATCCCCACAATCCACCTCCGACTTGTAATATTTGCTTAATTGTATCACTCCACTCCGTGAAATGGCCGTCCTGATCGGGCCGCCTAGCTTTGTGGACCTAATTTAAATTTTCAGTACATTTAAAAATAAATAGTATCCGTCATTTTATACTAATAATTTTACAATAATAACAAACATGTATGTCATTATAAAATATTAATTAACGTTTTTATGTTTAAATAATTTAATAGCATAACCATTGAATAATTTTTTTAATAACTTTTGAAATTACATTATACTCTATGTTCATAATATGTTATGAACACATATTTATAGGATCTTTTATTTATTTTAAATTTCAATAACAATACTATATTACACTTCAAAAATATTTATGATATTATTTATACATTGATAAAATAACATAAAATTCAATTTTATTTATAAATATAATAATACAATTAGAAGATTGTAATTTAAAAATTATATTACAATATAACTAAAATATATAATTTTTAAATATAATGACTCATTAATATATTTTCAAATTTGGCACACTTTGTACATATTTTTTTCAATTTTAAAATAATATTATATTCATTTTTCATCATATATTGGATTTGAGTTTTATCAAAATTTTAAAATATATAAAACAATTCAGAGTTTGTAATTTATCCAAATTGTTCTAAAATAATTTTCTTAAATTAAATATATGATATCACACTCCAAACATGTGTTTCCAGTATTGTTTATAAATTTTAAATATTTTAAAAAATAAATTCAATTTAAATTTGTCTATAATATTATTATAATAATACAATTAAAATATTAAACTTTAATGATGTATATTGTAATATATACTATTTTAAAAAATATATAAATTTTCATTACAATTAAGGATTTGATTAAAATTATAATATTGTATTATAAAAAACAAAAGAGATAATATTATAGCCAATAATGCTGATTTATTTTATATTTTTATTTATATCTTTTTGAATTTTTTTAATACATATTTAATATTGATTGGTCATACTTACATTAGATTGTTAATGCATACCAAAATTAAAATAGACAAAGCTAATAATAAATTACAATAATATCGGATAACAAATAGTTTTTTCGTTTAAAAAAAATATATTTCTAAATTCATTTGTACAATATTTAATTATAGTTAGACATACCTAAATTAAAATGTCAATGTCAATACAATATTAAGATTAAAAAAATAATGATATAATTAATATCGGATAACAAATAGTTTTTTCCATTGCTTTATTGTTATTTAGTCTATTATATATTGTCTCAATAGATTGTTTTTTTAGTTTACATCATAAAAGAAGTGCATAAAACATTAGAAAAACCAATATTTTCTTACATTAAAATAAAGAGTATACATTATGTAATTATATACTTCAATTTATAATTGACATGTTATTTGTTAGTACATATTGTAAAACAAATTGCTAAAAAGTTTTGAACCATCATTTGTTAGATAATTTTTCGGCAAGAGAGATGTTATAAATTTTAATAAATTAAAAATATTTTCCGACGCAAGTTTAATACTTTATATTTTGTCATTATGTAAAATAAATGTGTACTTGTACGAGTTTTACTGTTGGACCCTCTCTACAATGAATTATGGCTCCGCCTCTGCTAAACGATGAGCCACTTTGGTTTGAGCGATATCTTCAACTTCTTCCTTGATTTTCCGAACTATTATTTGGCTCCGTTAATTTCTCGGATTTTCTCAATTGACTCATCAAGTGCTCTAACAAAGAATCGATAACTTTTCCATCTCAGAACCAAATTAATTTGAAATTAACCATTAGAATTTATTAATTGTCTGAGTAAGGTAGTAAATATATTTTGATTAAAATTAAAATGAAAAATCAATATCTAATAAATAAAATTAAACTACTACAATTATATTTTGAATCTTCTTTGAAATCGGCATAAATTGTATGAATCGTATAAATGGTAATGATATAGAATAATTAATACCCGTTGACATTTGTTTCTCCTTAAGGGTGCATTAGTAAATTTGAAAGATAATTGAAGTTTTTTCTAATTAAGCAAAACCTCATAACTACTAAAAATTACCTTTTGACATCGGGTCTGGAGATGTTCAACATCGGTTTATGAACCGATGTAGAAGGAGGCATAGTGGAAAATAGGATTTTTCGACATCGTGCGGAGAACCGATGTAGGATATTAATTCTACATCGGTTGCGTTTCAAACTGATGTATAACGTGTTCCAAAGAGCATTACTCAAAACAAAGTTTACATCAGTTGTTTCAAAACACTGATGTAATTGGTAACAAAACCAATGTAAAACTAACATTCTACATCGGTTCCTAAGCAAACGCTGTAAATTTTTCGCTTTTACATCGGTTGTCCCCCACACATTTATATACAACAAAAATTAACCAAAATACAATATATGAACGATAGAACAACAATAACGTAAATATCATACACCAACAATAGCACAAATCGCAATATTTAGTCGATACTCTAACAATAAAATGGATCATCATATTCTGCAATATTATATATACAATACACAAGGAATAAATAGGGAAAATTGCAATTTTGGTCCCATAACTTTGAGGGGGTGTCAAAACTAGTCTCACTCAATTTTACTTTTTCAAAAACACCCTGTAATTTACAAATTGTATCAGAACTAGTCCCACTCGATTTTACTTTTTCAAAAACACCCTGTAATTTACAAATTGTATCAATTTGAGGACAAATCCCACCGCCAATTGGATTTTTCGCCGGAATTCATCACATGATAAGCACGTGACCTGAAATTTTGGGGATTTCTCACACTCTTTGACACGGTGAAAATAAAATTCCAGCGTGGAAAGATATTTGGGGGGAAGAAAAACTCGTCACCGAGATTTGGAGGGGAAAAAAACTCGTCAACACCCTGTAATTGGGCATGTTTTTTGGGGGGGGGAATGGTGATGACGAGTTTTTTCCCTCCAAATCTCTTTTCATGTTAGCATTTTATTTTCATCGTGTCAAAGAGGGTGAGAAATCCCCAAAATTTCAGGTCACGTGACGGATTCCGGCGAAAATTCCAACCGGCGGTGGGATTTGTCCTCAAATTGATACAATTTGTAAATTACAGGGTGTTTTTTAAAAAGTAAATCAAGTGGGACTAGTTTTGATACAATTTTTAAATTACAGGGTGTTTTTGAAAAAGTAAAATCGAGTGGGACTAGTTTTGACACCCCCCCAAAGTTATGGGACCAAAATTGTAATTTTCCCGAATAAATACCACTTTTTTGGGCGCACACCAGAAGAGAAAAGGTCTGGAAAAGACCCAAGAACATAAGAAATAGCTCAAATTCATCAAAGAAGAATCAAGGGAAGAATCGGGTCGAATTGGAGCTTGAGGATTGAAGATTAATCGAGAGATTATCCATTTTCCTAAGTTTTCTCATTCTTTGTGCTTTAATCTTTCATTTTAGCTTGTCATGAATATGAACAATTTGTCTATGAGTTGTTTAGTTGTAATGAGTAGCTAAACTTCTTGTGATTTCCGAGTTTTGGAAGTAGATTAATTGAACTCTTGTTGAATATTTTAATCTTAGTTGAAGTTATTGTCTTGAAGCCTATTTGAGTACTTTGTTCTTATTCTTGTTTTATCACTTGGCCAATGATTTAACTTGTTTGATATATTGATTCATAATTCGAGAGATGAGTTTCAATATTAGATCTTGAGTACTTGACATGAATGTTTTGCATAATCGAGAGGTTTGTGAATATTTGTGAGGACAATTGATCTTTTGTGCTTTTGGGAGTTGTGTATCTTATGTTGAATAGAGATGCTAACATAGATATTTCAATCTATACTTTATATGGGGGATAAAATACCATTGTGATCGTCTTATAGGAATATTGATAATAACTTTGGCTTTGATTAAATCGTAAAACAAGAGGAATATTAATTGAAACCATAACCCGGGAATCCGTTTCATTCCCTTGATAATTCCATTATTATTTTCATCTTGTGTTTTTGTGGTTATTCTTGTCTTTACCTCCACAACAATCATCCAACTACGATCGTCTAAATAAAAATAAAGTTTTCTTGGTTCAATACTTAGCGCACTAATTTATTAGTCTCCGTGGATATGACCATGTTTATCATATTCTATAAACTACACCGTACACTTGCGGTGAAGCTAAAAATATAGGCGAACACACCACCACCACTTTCTTATAGCCATTCGTCGCGTTCATAAGCTCGATTTTGCGGTGCAATCTGCTTAGAGTTTGGTCCCTCACCTGCTCAACCAATAATGAGCAATCTACTTACCACATACAACTTGAACAATAATAATAACATATTGTTTAATAGTTGCAAGTAATTACACTGGTGCATGTTCCCAGTGTATTAACTAGAATATCTTCATCCAATGACCGACCTAAAAATGAAAATCAATGTCCAAAATCTGCAAATGCAGCCAAGTATATTTTCTAAATTTCAAATTAGGTATGAATAAGTGGATACCTATAAAAACAATTTTGTTGATTTTGTTCTCCTCATCTTTCCATCTGCGGGTTGGAACTGTCTCATACACTTCCCTCACAGCCTGCAAAATATTTACATAAGAGCAAGTCTCTTGTGAGACGGTCTCATGGATATAAATCCGTGAGACAGACCTCTTAAGAGCTCCGTCTTGAGAACATGAACCATGAAAATAAATTTAAAAATAATAATGAACCATGAAGAAACAAAAATAAAACGTAAAAACATGAACTATGAAGAATAAACCCGAAAACCAAAAATAAACCCTAAAAAAACTAAAAATCCTAAAAACCCAAATCAATTAAAAATAAACCCAAGAAACAAAATAAACCCTAAAAAAACATATATAAACCCTAAGAAAAATAAAATCTAAAAAAAAAAAACCTTTAAAACTTTGTGTAAGGGCTCCGTCTCACGGATCTAAATCCGTGAGACCGTCTCACGCAAATTTTTGCCTTTAGATAATTATACAAAAATGTCGTTGATGCTCAAAAGTAATCTTTATCAAGATTATATTGCACTTGTCCATTGAAATAAACCCAACCTCAGTAATATCACAGAGGTGTCAACTTGTTTTCTCAACTTGTAGAAAAAGAAATTAAAATTCAGAAAACATAGTTACCACCTCTGTTTTCACCTAGTTTCTTAAATTTGTTTTTTTTTTTCGCATTAAATCGTTAAAATGAATTTTAAATGGATTTAGTTTATTAAATTAGCCTAATATCTTTTACTGCCAGAATACAAAATTTATACAGATGGCCCCATGAGAGCTTTATGGTGTTTGACGTTCTTGTAGCAGATAAGGTTAATACTGATTTGGATTAGGCCCAAGTCCATGCATGTGTCCAATTAACAATATTCAAAGCTAATTTTATTTTTTTAAAATTAATTTATTAAAACATCATATGAAACAGAAAATAAAAACAGAACATTTTCAAACAGAGAATGTCTTACGTGAGACCGTCTCATGCATCTAAGTCTATGAAACGGATTCTAAACACATATAAAAATATGAATTCCTTTCACGGGTATGGGTTTGGGACGAAATTTTATTTAAATTTAGGATTCGTCTCATGGATTATATATACGTGAGACCGTCTCATAGATTCAATAAAAGTATTAACGACAAGCTCAGGTTCCAATTCCTTTAGATTCTCACCGTTTATCCCCTCCAAAACCTCCCTCATTGTCTCCACATAATCGGGCACTTCCATTTTCGGCTCCGATGGGCTGTAGAACATCACCGCGAACCACGTGAAGTTTCCGAAAGCATTTTCCGGCAACGGCGGATCCCATCTCTTTCATATATTCACCGCGTGCGAAATGAATAACGACGGCGGCGGCCTTTCGTTATTTTTCAGACTCGCCGCCATGAGGCGTTCACAGATAAAACTTGTCAGCAGGAACGGAGCCAGAATTTTTTTACAATTAGAGCACAAAATAAATAAAGTATTGATTAAATTAAAAATAATTAATAGGGACACAAAAAAATTTTAACTTAATTAATACGTAATTTTAAGTGGTAATAGGTCAAATCGGTCACTTATATGTATTGTGAAAATAAAAATAGCTATATTTTTTAGTCATTTTAACTAAAACTTGACGACCACATCCTTGTATTGTTTGGTGTGGTACCGAGAAATGAACTAGTTGTTAAATTTGGGGGGACTTGGTACGGTCTCACACATGAAGCGTACCCAATATGGGGAAGAGAGACTAAGCCCACCAAGTGAGGTTTCATCTTAAAACCAATTGGTGATAGGAGGAGTAGCTCACTTGATTTATAAAGTGGACTCTCTTCCCTTTCTTAATCAATGTGGAACATTCACAAGTGACATATCTCAACACGCCCCTCTCACTTGTAAGTCCTTCATCAATTCATTAATTTAATCAATGTGGAACATTCACAAGTGACATATCTCAACACGCCTCTCTCACTTGTAAGTCATTCATCAATTCATTAATTATCATCACAGGATCCTCCATGCTCAATCACATCATGCGATGGGCTCACTTTTGGGTCGAGCAATGGGGCTTACTCTGATACCATGTTAAATTCGGGGGGCTTGGACGGTCCCACACATGAAGCGAACCCAATACGGGAGAGAGACCAAGCCCACCAAGTGAGGTTCCATCCTAAAACCAATTGGTGATAGGAGGAGTAGCTCACTCGGTTTATAAAGTGGACTCTCTTCCCTTTCTTAATCAATGTGGGACAACTCACAAGTGACATATCTCAACACTAGTCTGTATAAATGAGAAAAAAAAAAAAAGCAAAGTACTGACAATTGAACTTAAAAATAGCTAAAAACATGTTTTGAAAAATTGCTAAAAATATTTTTGTTATGAAGGAAATGACCAAAAAATCTGACGGACTGTCATTTTAAATGTAAATAATAATTTAAAAAAAAAAAAAAAGCAAAAACAACATTGGCAGCTATAGCTCTGTCTCTACCTGTCAACGCCTCTATGCGCGACGGATTTGGAACGGCGTCATTTTTGGCTTTTGCTCTCAGGGCGGCTATGGCGGAGGCATTAAATACGAATCTTCTAGTAACAGAGTAGTTATTCCCTTGGGAAAAATAATGATTATCATAATTCGTCATATAATCGCCAGGTAATGAGGACAATTGAGGAAAAATCGAAGATCCCAGAGACAAGTCGTTGAAATTATTAAGTACTCTATAATCACCCCGACAGAAACTAGCTCAAGTCCTTAAAAAAATCGCCATTGTGGCAATATCAACAACCCTGTGAAAAACGCACGCGCCAATCACTAACCCGCCACATGCAAGAAGGGTGACCTGGACTGAAACTTGAAAATCAGGGCAGTTTTCCAGGATGTTGGGATGACGTGTCAGGAATTTGTTGAGGGTATTGAGATGACAACGTGAAATTTGCCTTAGCTTCTGTATATGAAGCACCTTGGTCGTTGTTCGCCTTATTTTTAGCTTCACCGCAAGTGTACGATGTAGTTTATAGAATAGGGTAAGCAAGGTCGTATCCACGGAGACTAATAAATTAGTGCGCTAAGTATTGAACCAAAATAGTTTTATTTTTATTTAGACGATCTTAATTTGATGATTGTTGTGGAGGTAAAGACAAGAATAACCACAAGAATACAAGATACTAAGAATAATGGAATTATCAAGAGAATGAAATGGATTCCCGGATTATGGTTTCAATTAATATTCCTCTTGTTGTCCGATTTAATCAAAGCAAAAGTTATTATCAATACGCCTATAAGACGATCACAACGGTATTTTATCCTCCCTCTCGAGATGTATATAAAGTGTAGATTGAAATATCTATGCTAGCATCTCTACTCAACATAAGATACACAACTCCCAAATGCACAAAAGATCAAATATCCTCACAAATATTCACAAACCTCTCGATTATGCAAATATTCATGTCAAGTACTCAAGATCTAATATTGAAGCTCATCTCTCGAATTATGAATCAATATATCAAACAAGTTAAATCATTGGCCAAGTGATAAAACAAGAATAAGAACAAAGTACTCAAATAGGCTTCAAGATAATAACTTCAACCAAGATTAAAACATTCAACAAGAGTTCAATTAATCTACTACCAAAACCCGGAAATCACAAGATGTTTAGTTACTCATTACAAATAAACAACTCATAGACAAATTGTTCATATTCATGACAAGCTAAAATGAAAGATTAAAGCACAAAGAATGAGAAAACTTAGGGAAATGGATAATCTCTCGATTTATCTTCAATCCTCAAGCTCCGATTCGACCCGATTCTTCTCTTGATTCTTCCTTGATGAAGTTGAGCTATTTCTTGTGTTCTTGGGTCTTTTTCAGACCTTTCCTCCCCCTGGTGTGCGCCCCAAAAAATGGTATTTATACCCTTTTAGAAGCCTAGGTCAATTTGCTGTCATTTTTGGAGTTTTCTGCAAGAACGCACGGGTCGTGCACCCACGCACGGGCTACCCGTGCGCT
Source organism: Rehmannia glutinosa (assembly GCA_016081115.2). NCBI lineage: Eukaryota > Viridiplantae > Streptophyta > Magnoliopsida > Lamiales > Orobanchaceae > Rehmannia > Rehmannia glutinosa. Next base: position 29,090,663 of record CM071929.1, on the reverse strand, counting down.
ATCCCGTAGAAAACATCCAGTCTCTGTAGGGCGCACGGGTCGTGCTTCCACGCACGGGTTAATCGTGCGCCACCCAAACGTCCAAATTTGTTTGCGGGGTCTTCATAAGAGTTATAGCCCTCTCTTTTAGCTTTCCATAGCCACTTGAATCAGCTCAATATCAATTTTGTAGAGAGAGTTATGACCAAAATACTAAACCCTGCCAGTGTTGGAAATTCCATACGCGTTTGGATGTTCCTTGAGATAAATCTCCTTGTTGTTTGATAATCCATGCTTCTTTTGCCACACGACTCATCACTATGACTCTAGACTCCATATAGTTGGCTTCCAATTGGGTGTAATCGCTCGATTCTTGATGATTCTAGGTAGCAATGCTCATATTTGTCACAAAATCACTCCAAATATCGTTAATCCTACAAAACAAGCAAGCATAATATCTTTTCCACAAAGAGCGAATATATACCATTTCATACACGTTATTGCATGTTTATAAATAATTATAGCCATAAATATGCCCTAAAATACATGCAAAACTCACACTCAACAAACCCCCAAACTTGAACTGTTGGCCGTCCCGGTCAACGCTTTTAAAAACTAGAGAAAACATGATTGGGAGTAATGAAAAGTAGAACGCACAATAACTCCATAAAATTCGCATTGTTTATCGTAGGTGTCAAGCAATGAATCAACCAAACCTCAAACATCTAACATAGAGCACCTATCAAAGAAACCATGGTAAATGTTAAGAATTACGCCTCACAAAGATCAAGTGTATACTCTCATCTCAAATGAATATAGGATGTGTTTACGCTCAATTCAATTCAATGTTGAAGAATTACCATAGGCTTGCAAATCGTCTCATATCTCCGCCACTAGAATGTATGCAATTTGTGAATCAAAAAGGACTTCTCTCTTTGGTTGTAGTGAAGGCTCTTTGGTTAGAGTAGGAAAATATAGATAGAGTGACTCAAACTCGAGCGTATAGACCGGTGAGCATATAAATCATCTACATTAAAGCTTAATATGCTACCCAAATCATCTCTCATTTTCATCAACTCTTCTTATCTCCATCCCCTTTCTTTTGTAAACATTATCACCTCACATACAATTCTTAGCCTCCAAGTTCATTCAATGAAAACTCACATCATAAAGTCAAATTTTTTTTTCTGACTCTTTTATGAATTTTCAACCTTTCTTTTCTCCTCCTTTTCTTCTTCTTTTTTTTTTTGTTCCCATCAACCAATTTTGCACAATTATCCAATTTTTCAATTCCAACTCATTCAACCTCATTCACTCCCTCTACTCAATGTTCTACGCTCAAGTGTAGGGTAACAAATATATCAAGTTAAGGCTTGAATTGTTGCTATCAAGAAATTAGGCAATAGGCTCAAGTTGGCTAACTAGGGATTTCAATATCATCTTAGGTAAGCAAAAGGCTTGAAGGGCTAACAAAAATGGCCTTTGATCATTTTCACAATTCACATACAACATGTGACCCTTGAGAGATACGAGCAAGTTCTAGAATTCTAACAACATGAATGATACACTTAAATCAATCAACAAGACTGCATATGATGAAAGCAGTAAAGGCTCAAAAGCTCACAGGCTTGCAAATACGTAATTCAAAGCATCAAACCATGTCTCAATATCCACATGCTCAATATCATCTATTCATGGTTCAATCAACTCATGCTCAACACCCAATCCAAACAATACAAAATTTACAAAATCAAGCACAAGTTACAATCAAGAGATCAACTGATCACTCCCTACAATCTATGAAAGCAATAAACGTGCTAAACCAAAAAAACGTGTTTCTAATGCAAATGCAACCTAAAATGCTCTACATGCAACTATATGAAAACACACAAAATTAATGACCAAAAACTTGTTCGCCAAACGTCCAAATTTGTTTGCGGGGTCTTCATAAGTAGGGGTGTTCATTTTTCGAATGGATCCGAAATTCGATTCGGTTCGAATTCGAATTTTAGTTTCGAATTAGGATTTTTGAATTTCGAATCGAATTTCGAATCAACTCGAATTTCGAATATGAATATTTGAATCGAATAACGAATTGGGTTTTTTTTTCGAATTCTATTCGAAAATCCTAATTCGAGGTGAAATTGACTAAATTCGATTCAGTATTTCGATTCGATTCAGATTACAATTCAATTCTTATTTTAATTCGAATTCGTATTTCAATTCAAAATTTATATGTATATATTTCACACTATACATAATTATTTATTGTATATATGTAAATTATACACATGCATTTCTAATATATATAAATGAATAAAATAATAATATTTTAAATGAAAATGTAAAATTATAAATATATGCTCTTTCCTTCTTGTTGTTTTAGTTTTTGTTAAGAATAGTTATACTTAATAGTATATGAAATACATTTTACATTTTAATTCAAAATTTTATCTTTAGACCATATTCAAATAATCATTTTTTGTGCTAAAAAATATATTTTAGGTAAAATCTATTTCGCTCTTACAGTCTCACGTGGAGGGCATATGGTGAAATAATCTATAAGAATATTCCACCAGCTATGTACATTGTATGGAAAAGTACAAAACTTGTGTACATACACTATACAACATACATTATACATTTATACAATATAGTCTTTGACTTTTTTCCTTTGTTTTAAATTCTTATTACAATATGCATTATATATTATACATTTGTACACTATATTACATATATTTATCTTGAGATCATATTAAAACAATAAATTATATGATAACACACACTATATATCTTTATCTACACACATACACTTTGTCAATTTGATATCTTATACTTGAGTATAAAAGTTTTTTATCAAGTAACTAGTCTTTAGTATAAAATTGGCACAAAAAAATTTATTAAATTTATATAAGGGAGTTCGTTATGAATTTATGATAGTCTTTAGTTAAATTAAACAATGAAAAACGGTTAGTCGATAATTTGTAATTTTGAAAAAATAAAATCGGAATTTTATTGGGTATAGCCCAAAAATATTATGTTATGAATCCAAACCTTATTCACTTTATCGCAAAATTTGGATTTTTGGATTGACTCAATTCGATTCGAAATCGAGAAATCAATTCGTTTAAATTCGATTGAATTAATCGAATTAGGATCGAATTTCGAATTGATGTTTAAAATTTTCATTCGATTAAATTCGATTCGAGGAAGTCGAAGAATTCGGAATTCGATTCGATGAACACCCCTATTCATAAGAGTTGTAGCCCTCTCTTTTAGCTTTCCATAGCCACTTGAATCAGCTCAATATCAATTTTGTATAGAAAGTTATGACCAAAATACTAAACCCTGCCAGTGCTGGAAATTCCATACGCGTTTGGATGTTCCTTGAGATAAATCTCCTTGTTGTTTGATAATCCATGCTTCTTTTGCCACACGACTCATCACTATGACTCTAGACTCCATATAGTTGGCTTCCAATTGGGTGTAATCGCTCGATTCTTGATAATTCTAGGTAGCAATGCTCGTATTTGTTACAAAATCACTCCAAATATCGTTAATCCTACAAAACAAGCAAGCGTAATATCTTTTCCACAAAGAGCGAATATATATCATTTCATACACGTTATTGCATGTTTATAAACAATTATAGCCATAAATATGCCCTAAAATACATGCAAAACTCACACTCAACAGTCGTTGCAGTCTACGATGAACATGTCGTGTACTTTGCCTGCCAGAGGGTAGAAGAGTTTTAAGGTTTCGGAGAGTGATTTCTTGAGGTTGCCGTGGATTTGGGAGATATTTTCCAGGTTGAATTTGGTGTTGTAGAAAAGGGTTAGTGGTATGTAAAAAGATGCAGAGGTTTGATCGAGGAATGAGATTTTGAAATTTTTGAGGTGGTGAGGGGTTGGGACAGAGGGTTTGATTATTTCTGTTGAGACAATTTGGACATCCATTTTTCTTGTTTTGCCTTTTTTGTGTTTTGTTTCAGAATGTCTTCTCTGGATTTATATAGTGGCTGTTGTGAGGGGTTGGGACAGAGGTATGATTAGTTTGAACTTTGAAATATAATTCTTTGTTTGTTATATAATTAAACTAAATCTCAAATAGGTTTTTGTAGTTTACCCATTTTAATATGATGCTTCAACTAGTATTCTAAAAAGCTTTAAGCGCTAGTCGGACGGCAGATTGGACGACAGATTCAACTAGTTAACCGGAGAATAGTGTAATTGGACGAGGGAGGCCTAGCGCCTAGGTGGGGACTAATCGGGGCTAGGCGGGGATTTTTAGAATAGTAGCTTCAACTGAGGAACGGACTACAACTCTATTACATGGTTTTTTTTTTTATAAAATTTAATGCAAAGTCCAAAAGTTTGTTAATTAATGATGAAAACCTTTTGTATTAATGGAAATGCATTGTATAGATGCATTTCCAAGTCTAGTTTCCATTTTCTAATTTTGAAAAATAAATTTTCAAATTTTATTGGTTTTTGTTTGAGAATGGAGAATGTGTTTGGTTTGTTGTCTGAATTTTATGTTTGACAATGAAAATTTATTTGATTATAGTTTTTAAAGTGTATTTTTAACATAGATTTGTGTGATTGTAGTGAAAATGTATTTAGTTTTTATTTTTTAAGTGTGTTTTCACTTTTCACATAAATTTACGCAGTGCTAGAGCAAGTTTTTGCTCTAAATTGAAGATAGAGCATTTCAAGATGTTCTTAGCTGTTTTTTTATGATTAGGAACCTTCTAGGTGAGGATCTTGTTCCTTTGAACAACAAGGAGCTCGAATCGCTTGAGAGGCAACTTGATATGTCACTGAAGCAGATTAGATCGATACGGGTATTTTAATATAATATGTAGCGATAAATTATTCATTTGTTTGATGTCCCTTGTTAATCTATCTGCAATTTCTACCCTCGAGGTTATCCTAATTTTCCTGTGCAAGAAATCATAAATATAATTTATTTATATATAAAAAATCCATTTTTATTCTTTTCGGAAAAAAAAAACATTTTATTTGATCAATTATTGGCTATTAATCAAATACTGGTCAGATTCTTGAACTAATTTTGGAAGCAATGATTGGCAAATGTTATTTTTGAACCATTACAATATATTAATGAGTTTTGATTAATCTAAGAATTGATTTATTTTTAATAATGTCTCTCTTTCACAATAAAAGTAGTTAATTAGAACTTCATTAGTTTATCTAAAGTGTGTTTTTTTTCATTGATTTCTTAAAATATTGTCATTTCGTATTTATTTGATTTAATTTTCTTTATTGGGTTCATTGTCCAACACGTAATTATAATCGTTTCATTTTTTTTTCTTTTTCTTTTTATTCTTTTTCAGTTGTGTCTGGTAGATCCACTCAGTCTAATTGTAGTTAAATACCGCTATGCCTATTTATTTCCAGAATAATTACACTACCTTGACGTGATTCTTCAATTTTCACTGATAATTTAGGGGGATTTGATGTTACTCAAGTGAGTTGTGCCCATGTCCCTTGTGATTTTGCCAAGTGTCTCACTATGACATATGCATGTATTTTGTTTCAAAAAAATAAAATTAAAATGGGACACATGTCACAATCCTACGGAAGTTGGGCACTATCCACTTGGGTAGCATCTACTTACCCGATAATTTAATAAATTTTACTTGTATTCTGATTAAATAAATGCGTCGCTTCATTTTAATTTTACGAACGTGTAAGTAAACTACTGCATAATTAAGTTTTTTTCCAAGTGAAAAAAAATAAAGAGGTACAACATTTTTCACTAGATTTGTGAATTTATATCAATCTATGGTGTACTTGTAGTACTCTTTTTCCATTAAATGTAGTATCTTTTGTTGGAAAACAATTCGTTGTAATTAATTCTAATATAACTTATTAATGTGATGAATGATATAAATACCACTTTATACCCAAAACCACAAAAACAAAAATAAAAACGAAAGTTGAACAACCTGCATATCATTGTATATGTGTTTCAATTCTATTCAGGATAGGAGTGCCCAACACATTAAGGGCTATACCTCGCTTATTAATATTACTAGATTCAGCTGTAAAATGGCACCGCACTACAATAAGTAAGTCTTTTTCAAAATATTTGCTAGTGGATATAGGGTTTTAGATAGAGCAAAATATAGATAAATCTAATATATTATAATTTATTATTTTTAATGCAGTAGATTGCAATAATATATTTAGTTTATGAAAATATTAAGTATTATAATAGTAAATGTTAACTTTTCAATCTCTTCCTATTTTGTGCTGCATTTCTGTTTAAGTTTCACCATAATTCATGTGTCAATGTGATGGCGATACGACTACGTGAGATGGATTGCATTTTTATCATTTCATATAAGATTATGCGCATTAATTATGATTTATCCTCACTATTTTCTGGCAATCTCCTTCTCCATAGTTTAGTTGCTATTACTAGTTTTCTATTCTTTTGTGATCCATTTCTTTATTGTTATTTAGTCTATTATCTATTATCTCAATAGATTGGTTTTTTAGTTTACATTATAAAGAAGTGCATTAAACAGTAGGAATATCAATCATTTTTCTTACATTAAAATAAAGAGAGTACATTTCGTAATTATATACTTCAATTTATAATTGACTTGTTAGTACATATTGTAAAATAAAATGCTAAAATGTTTTGAACCTTCACTTGATAAATAATTTTTCGGCAATAGAGTTGTTCTAAATTTTAATAAATTAAATATGTTTTCCGACGTAAGCATAATACTTTACATTTTGTCATTATATAAAATAAATATTTAATCGTACGACTTTTACTGTCAGTCCCTCTCTACAATGAATCCTGGCTCCGCCCCAGCTCCTCTCTATAATGAATCCTGGCTCCGCCCCAACTAAACGATGAACCACTTAGGTTTGAGTAGATATCTTCAACTTCTTCCTTTATTTTCTGAACTATTATTTGGCTACATTAATTTCTGGATTTTCTAAATTGACACATCAAGTGCTCTAACAAAAAACGGTTAACTTTTCCATCGTAACCAAATTATTTTAAAATTAGCCATTAAAATTTAAGTACGCTAAAGTTGCAATGACTTTGCTACTAAATTGTAATTATTTAAAAAAAAATCAAAATATAAGTATAAATCTATTAATGTCAAAAGTATAATATTAATATAAGTTTAACTGAATACTAAAAGTAATAGTAAGTGTAATTAAGCAAGTGCACCAAGCTAGGGGTAGAAATGGGTTGGGTCGAGCTAGACTTTGTGTTGGACGGCATGAGCTTACTTTACTAAGTTTAGGTCGAACCTTGGTCTATTATATGTGATAGGATACTTTCGTAGGCTTGGCTGGTCTTTTTGCTTAAAAAGATCAGGCCCGAGTCTAATTAAAGTCTGTTTAAACCTATAAAAATCAATATCTACAAAAAAAAAAAAATTATATTATTTATTTGATTAGTAGGTTATATTATGTGTATATATAAGACATATATAATATTTATATATAGCTCCAAATAGACACATATATAATATAATATAGGTAGACCTATTATATATATAAATATATATGGATTCTATATAATATTATAACTATATATTTATATACTATATATATGTAGGCCACCCTATTTAGTTTAAAAAAGTTTCTCAAACGCTCAGGCATTGCTCGATTATTTAAATAGATTTTATAAAAGGTTTTAGTGTGACCTAATTATTAAATAGGCCAAGTCAAAACAATCCTAATGTAGGTCGGGCAACAAGTAGCTAGCCTAGCCCAATATTTTAAAAATTGGACCGGATCGTCTGGTTCGATCAGAAATCATCGCCTTGTCCGATCCCAGCAAGCCATATAAACTGGATTTCTTGTTAAACCACCGAGAATCTGAGTGAATTGGTTAAAAACCGACCGAAAAGAGGAAGAACGGTGGCTCTCTGGACCGCCTGGTTATGGAAATCATAAAAAAAATAAAATGCGCGAAAAAAGGTCCAATTAAATTACATCATTTAGGCATGGTGTTTCCCATTATTTTATGCTTGTTCCCTTTAATCGTTTCCTCTAATTAAGTTGCCAACAATAAACGGTGACCGTAGGTTTTCAAAATTTCAATTAATTAAAGTAAGATTATCTTACTACTTGTAATTCCATAATTTTTGGTTTCTAACTCTTCCATTTTCCTTTAAATCCATAATTTTTTCGTAATCTTCAATTATAATCTAAATATAATATATTCTTATTTGAAGTTTCCTTATCTTCCGTTCATACTTTTAATTTCCACAATCATCTTTAAAAAAATGTCTCCTAACTTGTCTATAATTTCCTGAACGTTAACTTCCATAATCTTTGCCTTATTTTTTTATTTTATCTATATATATAATAACAAACCTATTTTCAAATATATTTTCCCGCTTTTTTGCACTTGCTGAAAAAGGAATTATATATTTTTAATGGAAAACAAAAAATAAAATAGACATATATGTACAATATATTTGTAATTATATCATTAATTTTGTTGATCTTAATTATGGTATGCATTGACATTTTAATTTCGGTATGTCTAATTAGTGTTAAATATTATACATGTGAATTTGGAAAGATTAAAAAAAAAAGAAAAAAAAATAGTTTGTTGACCGATATTATTGTAATTTATCATTATTTTTGTCTATTTTAATTGTGGTATGCATTAAAAATATAACTTATATATGATTTATCAGTATCAAATACTGTATTAGATAAAATCCAAAAGATTTAAAGAAAAATATAAAAATGAATCTGCATTATTGGCTCGATCTTCGTAATTCTACTATACAATTTATCTCTTTTGTTTCAAACCATCAATTTGATAAGATTTTATTCAATAATAAACGATGGAAAAAAATATAATGTTCTTTCAAACTGGAAAAAATATGTAGGGAGTGTGTTGATATATAAAGTATATTAAATGAGTTATTATACTTGAAAATTATATATTTTGAATGTATTGTGATATCTATATATCTATAATGAGTCAGTATATCTTAATGTGTCGAATGTTTATGTTATATTCAAATTTATATATACAAAAATATTTTTCACGTTTTTGTAAATATAACTTATCCATTATTTTGATGATGCATTTTTTTGTGAAATTGATCACCATTATTACATATTATTCGGTACGAGTTGTTATGAATACAAGTATCTAATAATTAGAGGCGTCAAAATAGGCTCAGATCGAGGGGCTGCATCATAATTTTGGAGGCTTGAAAAGATTGCACCTATGTGACCCAAAATTTTGGTTGACCGGTCATTTCATGTGTATTTTTCATGGGTTGGATCTTATAAATAGTTGCCCAATGGAATTTCGTCATGGTCTGACCAGAATATTTTTCCTTGACTCGATGGACTAGCACCTGTCGACCCATTTGACAATTCTATTGGTTATTAGATATAGCTCGTGCATCGCACGTGGGCCTCATCTAGTATTGTTTAAAAATATTTAACTTTGTTAGATTTGTTTTTTTGTTTTATAAAAAAAATAGGTGGGGCCCTCGTGCGATGGACTGACTATTTAATAAGCAATAGAGTTGTTAAAGGGTTGGGATGGACTGATCAATGTTGGCCCATTGGGCCAAAGAGAAAAATCAGATTGGGTCGCAGAAATATCATTGGGTCATTATTTGTAAGACATAGCCCATGAAAATACACATGAAATGACTAAGTCGGCCCGATTTTTTGGACCTAATGGCCTAGGGCAAATAAGTCCAATCATTTTGGGCTTCCAAAATTGCAGCCGGTTCGGCCTTTTTATTGAGCGGACCCATTTTGACACCTATAATAATCATGTACATATATTCATATCAATCCGTACTCAATGGGACCAAAATCTTATTCTACGATTATTTATAAATTAGATAAATATTATAAACCTGATTTGTAAAGAATTTGAAGTTATTTTTATTTAAAAATAGAAGAATGTCGGCAACTATTATAAATGGAATTCCAAAAGATTATAAATTTATTATTTGATTTAATAAAGTATAAAATCAATGAGTTAAATTTGTAGAAATGAAAGTGTGATATTTATTTACATAAAGTATAATTTCAGTTGTCAAACTAAATGAAGTTTAATCATTGACAACAAAAAATTAATGTCCATTTTATATGTACGTTACTTGCATGGACGAAGCCATGTGGGGGCCAATGGGGGCACTGAGCCCACCTCAAATTTTGAAAAAAAAAGGAGTATTTTGGTCATTTCACATTTTAATTAAAAAAAATAAAAAATAGAAAAATGGGAAAAAAATCTTCAATTATATTTCATTCCTCTTTCCTACCTTCATTTTTGAATCTTGAAAAATACGAGTGTTGCTCATTTTTCCCTTTTCTTAAACTTTTGTACATTGTTTAAGCTCCGCCATAAATATTAACTTGAATTTTTACATTTTTCTCTTGTGCCTCTATTTGTCCTTTTTGGTATATTGATGTATTTGTATTTTGTTATTTATTGTTGAATATTAAGATGTGATTGAATTAATACAATGACTTAATCAAAGCTTCTATGATGTATTGTTTTTCATTTTTATATGTGGTAGTGGACAATTGTCCACTTATGTTTTGTAAAACTGAAAAATAGTCATATTTTTCGAAAATATGTTAGTCATTTTGACACGGTCATACCCTTCTTGTGTCCTCAGATGAGGTACTTAATTATATGTCAAAAAACTGATGCGGTATATTTTCCGGTAGCGAGTGTGGACCGGTCCCTAGAAATAAAAAAAAAAAGAAAATTTGAACTCAAAAATAGCTAAAAAAAATAGTTAAATCAATTTTTATTATGTAGAAGTGGCCAAAAATTCGACGAACTCTTTTTATATTAATATTAGTTGGGCCCCCTATCCAAAATTTATGCCTTGGTCACTGGTTACTTGGTCAACAGTTCACTTGAATTTTTCTTTTTTTATTAATTGTCTGAGTAAGATAGTAAATATATTTTGATTAAAATTAAAATGGAAAGTCAATATGTAAAAATAAAATTAAACTATTACAATTATATTTTAGAATCTTGCTTAAATCTGGCATAAATTGTATGAATCGTATAAAAGGTAATGATATAGGATAATTAATACCATTTAATATATTGTCAAATTTTTTTTATTAAAAAAGATCTATTTTTGTTTTTAACAAGTGCAATTAGGCGGAAAATTAAAAATGGAAACATTTTGTTATTATGGGAGTGTTTGCAAAAACTTCTGCTTCTAGAAAAAGTGATTTATTATAACAGAAGTAGAAGTAATTGAGAATCAGAAGTTGGTAGTGTTTGAAAATAGAATTAAAAGTTGAGAATGAGAAGTTGGGAGTGTTTGGTGAAAAAGTAGTAAAAGTACTTATTTATTTGTAAAATTCAAACTAGAAGCAGAAGCAGAATCTAAAGCATCATTCTCCCTACTTTTAGATTCTGATTAAATGAAGCAGAATTAGAAGAGAAATTGGTATATGTAAACATTAAAAATTACTTTTTTTAAGCAAAAAATTGAAAAACATTTTTAGTGTTTGCAAATACTCCCTATATATAGTTACGAAATATGCATTTTACAAATAGTTAACTTATTCGCGCTACTGGTAGGCGGCAGCAATTTTCATTTCAAAAAATCATCACAAAAGCATCGTTCCCTCTTCTTCAACATCTTCAAACTAGGGTTCTTCAATTCATCGAAAATGGCTGGTAGCAGTAGATTTAGAGTCTCATGGTCTGATCTTCCAAATGAACTTCTCGAGAGGATCGCCAAACGCCTCGAAACTGAAACTGACGTTCGCCGCTTCCGCGCTGTTTGCAATTCCTGGCGCTCCTCAACGACGCCGTTTAAGAAATTCCCTCGTACACCTCTTAAGCTTCCATTCCCCTTCGCCGCCGGCGAAAATTCCCACCCCAAACACGAAGGCGCCTATTTCAGTCTTACCGAAAGAACTGTCTATCGCGTCCAATTGCCCGACAGCAAAGAACCTTGTTTCTGGTTGGTGAAGATTGAATTTTCGAAGGATGGTAAATTGCGCTTGTTGAATCCTCTCAGTGACCGTCAAATCGAGATTCAGCCCGAAATCCAGATGCCTAAGGTGTTGAACACTTTGGATTATCGCGTTTCTGAGGTATGTCAGGCTTATGTTCTTCAGTATGTGAATCCTTCGAAACCTAAGCAGAATGATGAGTATAAATATGCTAAGAAAGTTGTTGTATCCACGGGTGTCAAGAATGATGAGTATGTAGTCATGGCAATTGACGACGGAAATAAGTTGTCGTATATAAAATCGGGCGACCAGAAATGGACTATGGTGCCTGATAATGGTTGGCGTAATAAATTTGTTGATGTTGTATACGTTAAGGGGCAGTTCTATGGAATTGATCTGTGGGGTGGTACTTGGGTATTTGATTCTATGTTTGAGCGAACTAAAATTACTTATAATATATACCAAGGTGCTTCGAAAAGACACTTGTTGGAGTTGTATAATAATGGGGAGTTGTATTTGGTTGAGGAGGTGACGGATAAAGATAAAATAGTTTGCAGATGCGATGATATCGAAATCGGATGTCAATGTAATTTCTCTAGAACTCGCTTTAAGAATACGGCTGTGGAGATCAAAATTTCTAGGATAGATAAACGAAAAGAAGAATGGGTTGAGGCGAAAACGGTGAAAGATCGGATTATTTTTGTGGGTGATGATTGCTCATTCTCTGTTTCTGCCAAAGAATTCGAGGGCTGCAATGGGACTCGTGTCTTTTATACAGATCAATACATATTTTTTCGAACCGAAGAGGAAAAGAAGCCGCATTATCATGACAATTACGACTATGATTATGATGATAACTGTGATTATGATTATAACTATTTTGAGTGTGATTGCTGTAATTCTTCTGATTATGATAGTGGAAGAGTTGACAACTTTGTTCCCAGTGATGATGTTAAACTTAAGTTCAGAGGATTACATGGTCATAACACTGGTGTGTGTGACCTTGAAAGTGGTAAAATAGGGTCACTGCTAATGTTTCATGAATATGCAGACATATTTTGGCCACCCCCCTCTTGGCTCAGATAATGCTTCTTCTGGATACATGTGTGGGAGGTACTTATCTAATGACTTAATTACTTTTATTAGGCTGATTGTTATAACAAAATGCATGCATCTGAACTATCATTGTTGGCATATGATAATCATTTCCTCTGTTAAGCTTGTGAGGAAGCCAAATTTATTAACGGAATGCAGGTTGTTTAACTGTTATCTATTGGAAATATGTATTAGATTTATAGGCTTCCAATGATGCCATTTCTTTTATCAGACTTAAGATGTGTGCCTCACAACTAATGTAAAAATAAACGTTTCATGTCGTGCAAATTTCTCATGTAGCTATTTGTGATTGAAATAATAGAAGCATAGCTCCCTCCATTCCTGGTTTTCTTATGCACAATGCTCTAAATTGGATTGTTTCACTTCTTGTCTATTTATATTGTTATTTTTTGGGATAATTACAAAAACTACCCTTGAGGTTTAGTCTATTACAAAAAGACCCAGTTATCCGTCAAAGTTACAAACACCCCCTTGACATTTGTTTCTATTTTGCAAATTGCACCATCAAGAGGGGGGTATTTGTTAGGTATATACAAAGCTGGGAGGTGGGGGGTGTTGTAACACCTTAGGGGGGATGTTTGTTATTTTGGAAGCTATTTGGAGTTTGTTGTAATTAAACAAACCTCATAGGCAGCGTCGAAGTCAGGATTTTAATTTTGGGGGGGCAAAAAACGGATCGAGTTTATAAATTTTAAACAATGAAAAAAATACTCATATATTAACCATAATTAATGGGTTTTTATATTGTAAGAGAGCAAAGACATCTATTTCAACGTTTTTTTTTTGAAAACTTTAGGGGGGTGGGAAATGAAATTTTGGAAATTTTTTTTTTTTTTTGGGGGGTGGGGCAATACCCCCCTCCGGTCTCCCCCTAGGTCCGCCACTGCTCATAGGTTGTATTCGTAATTATCCCTATTTTATATTCCAGTAAGTTTGACTTTGACAGACATTTGTTTGATACATAGGTAGTTTCAAGCTTGACGGACTATTTTTATCTGAATGTATGCAGGTGGGTATGCAGGTGGTAGTATCTGATGGTGCAAAGAAGATTTGGTTCTGTACAATTTTGTTATATAGTTATAAGAGCAATGGAAGCTTGCCAAACACCATTGAAAACAATTATTATTTATTAGCCATAAATTAAGGTTGTGGTGGGTTTTGAAGAATATTTGTTTTTACCTGGTTTGATTGCTATTTGCGCAGTTTCGTTTGCTGGTTTCTGTTTAATTCTTTGTTTCTCATATAGGATTGTGTTTATTTTCCTCTGTTTTCCAACTACTCCAAAACACATGCGCATATATGTATGTGATGAGGGATAATGTTGATGCATTTGATGGATGCAAGTTTCACTTAGTTATAGCTTGTATATGGTTTTTTTTTTTTTAAAACAAAGTTCGACCCCTATCATTGTAGAGATTCAAAAAGAGTAATACCCGTGGCCACTAGGTTTTATAGCTTGTATATGGTTATGACATAAGCTTTCATTGTGTGCCCCAACTATAATTCGTTGGAAACAATTGTGCGTCCCTAAGGCCGTCAGCCTGTGTTTGGAACTGGCTCCATTGGATTTTTTTTTTTTATTTGGTGAGATATTGATATTGTGATGGTGTGGAGATTGTGTGGAATTGAAATTAGGGATAATTACAAAACTACTTTGAGGTTTGGTTTGATTACAAAATAAATAAAAAAATCTAGAGTATTTTGAAAATTACATAATAACCCATCAAGCTTTGATTTTGTATTATACTTTACCCCATTCATAAGCAAAAATATTTCAAATACCCCCTTACATTTGTAAAATTATTACAATTACCTCATTACATTTAACTAATCAAACCTCAATGAGTTTTTGTAATTTTCAAACATCTTTTGAGTTATTTGTAATTAACCCAAACCTCAGGGTAGTTTTTGTAGCTATCCCTTGAAATTAGTTGTGGTTCTAAAAGCCAGAATAATTTTAAGCGAGTATTTGATTTTTTTCGTAAAAAATGTGAAACAAATGTTGTACAGAGCCTATATCACTTTTTTTTTTAATTTCATTTTATATTTCATTGTATTGAATTAACATCACGTATTCAAAATGATGCTATACTTAAATACGTGTGGTATTCATACAATATAATGGAATAGAAAATAAAATATGAATGGAACATGAAATTTTAGGTACAATATTGAGAAGTGTCCTATAGATTCATGCATATATTTCGTGCATTTTCTTAGTGGTAATCAATTAGTATATGAGAATGAGGTGTTAATGAAATAGGTAGTCCCTAGTTCATGAATAGTTTAGTAATGGGAGTATCACAGGTTTAGCTAATATATTTAACATAATTTTACTTCAAATTTTTATTTAAGAACAATTTGATACGCAAAACTATTTTCCTCCATTACTTTTTCTTTTGAAACTTTCCTCCATTAGTCAAGTAAAAATTTGGTCATTCTATTTCTTTTGTATTCTACCAAGCACAATTTTAAAATATCATCATATCATTCCTTTCCAATAGTTATTTCATTCATAAATTCATTCAGTTCCTATCAATTCCATTCATGCGGAACAATCATCACGAGGAACACTCACAAAGTAATCAAATTTTATATTTTATTTTATCAAAGAAATATGGCTCATTTTAATTCACTCTACTGGTTGACATTTGATAGTTGTTTTATCATATGCATTTGGCCATTTGCCATTTGGGTTCAAGAAAGCAATTAAAATAAAAGTATTCCGCTCTAAACACTAGGATTCCAAAACAACAAAAAGAAAAAGAAAAAGAAGGGGTCTTGATGTTGTTAAACAACTGAAAAGATTGTACATCGGATCTGATAAGTGTCATCTAGGAATTGGTTGCATCCAAAAAAATCTTTAAAAAATCTCAGAATTTTTCAAATGGCCAATGATATTACGACATGTTGACCCTTTCTAGAGAATTCTTAGTCTATATATTTTTCCCGAATCATGAAAAAGCTTTAGCCTAGTACAATTATATGCCTCCACATAAAGAGAAAAAGAAAACGATGGCTACATAAAGCATCTGCTACACTGCTATTAAATATGCACTCAATCACAAAAATAAAACTGGTGTTCTGATAGTTGATAATATTGCTTTATTTTATTTTATTTATGAAGACATTGTCATCTCCATTTTCCAGGTTTTCTTGAGATGGTGGAGGATTTTTTAAGATTAGATCAGATTTCTTTTTCTAATTGTGTGATTCCTTGATCCAAGAGGTTAGAGCTTATGGATTCATGATCTATGTTGCATGCATCCATTTCCAAATGTTGAACAATTTATAGGTAATATTATATTTGTTATGTGATTAATTGAGTTGGGGCATTATTTTTTTTATTTTTGGTAAAATGTTTTTTTTTTAGAATATCTCACACTCATTGCCCTATTCACTAAAAATGACCTAATGTTTAGGTGATTTCTTTTAAACCATCCAAATGTTGTTATTTAATTATTAGGGTCATCCCTTGAAAATTTTTATTGCCTCTTCTTTTAAAACTGTGTATTTTTGGAATAGATCCGTGGATGTCCTTCTATTTTGTTTTTGTGATTATCCGATGTTTAGTTTCTCAATTTTTTAGTTTTGGTATTTATTTTCTCAAAAAAAATATGTTTTATTGGATTTTGAAACTGAATGTTCATATATAGAATTAAAAGCTTCACTGTCTTGTTGATGGGATTCATTTGTTCCCAGTCAATTCGTAACCATGGAGCGAAATAGACTTCAAATCACCCAACTGGTTTCTGCTTTTCTGAGCAGCATTATACTTTGGGTAGTTGAGGATATTTTTTTTTTCCATTTTTTTGACTCTATATTTTAACTTCTTTTTTCTTTTATCAATTAACAATTGATAATTAAATGCATCAGTTAAAAACTTCATATATGTGAATAATAACCATATAAATTTTGGCACTACTTAATTATCTTATTTCATTTATTAATACGTCTTAAGGTTTTTTATATTCATATCCGCACCAGGACTCCAGTCTCCAAGGCCTGTCTATTTAATTTCTTTAATTTTACTTTGCTACATATACATATATTTATATAAATGTTATATATTTCTTGGAAATATAAATTTTTAGAAAAACTTTGTCACGCCCCAAACGCGACGCGACGGCGATCAATCACTTAAACAGAAATAAACCCAACAGTCTAGAAAACGATGCAACAATCTAAAGTGAATCAAGGTCTAAAGCAGCGGAAAAACTACAAGTACAACAAGATTACAATTACATCCCAACATTTTTCAAAAAAAAAAAAAAACAATTACATCCCAATAACTTAATAGCTTACAGTCCAGAACTAGGAATAAAATACACATTATATCACAACTTAAGTGTCAAATGGGTCCTACGCCCTTCAATTACAGTCCCGAATTTCAAGGAAATAAAAGAGTTCAACATCAGAAAAATAAAAGAAAATAGTCCAGCAACATAGATAATGATAGGAAATGAGTCCAACGGGCGAAGCTCGAGAGTTCAATCCAAGGCAGGTTCAGCTTCTTCGACAAAGTCATCTTCTAAGGTTAGAAAACAGGAGGAGGGGTGAGACAGAAATTTCAGTGGATGGGGTGATCTTGTGCAAGTGTGGCGATATATATAGTTGATGCGAGAAATTTAGTTGTATGAAAATGCGTGAGAGATGATGCATGATTTCACACACAGTCCACAAGCGTCGTGATAAATATATTTAAGTAATATACTTATACAGTTTAAAAAAATAGTCTGTGGTCATGCAGGCACTATGGTTCAAGCAGACAGGAGGATTGCGTACGGATTTGTAATATCAATCCTATGCAAGACAAGTAGTGGTTGCGTACGGATTTGTAGCGCCAACCTATGCAATACAAGTAGTGGTTGCGTACGGATTTGTAGCGCCAACCAAACGGGTCCGATTAACTCCGGAATCGTGTGGATCAGACAGCGATTCCTTTGTTCTTCCTTGTAACTCCCCGAGTAAGATGGTCCAAGACCTGTCACCTTATCGCTCCGTAGGCAAAGACAAAATCCACAGTGGAACTAGCAAGGCTCGGATCTGTCATAATCATTATTATACCTCAAGTACTACGACCCGCTTCCCTTGGACAAACTCCGTCCCTCAGTTGTGGGATTAGGACGATGGGGCCGGAGAGTGGAATAGCAGCCGAGCTGCCCGGTTCCATCCCCGACGTATCCATTCCGACTGTGAGCTCGACACACCAAGTTGACTCAGGTAGGAAATTAAATATACGTTCAGGTAGTCAACCAGGCAGTCGAGTATATTGATTCGGGAAGCAGTTCATGAAAAGTTTTCGAAAATTTGCGTAATGTAATTATGGCGTTGGTGGAGTTATTTGGATGAAGATGATTATCGGGAGGATAATCAATCTTCGATATCTTGAAAGATTAGGTGGAACATAAGTCCCGTTATAGATTCAAATCGCAACACGAGAAAGTCGCTCGCGATCGGGTATTAATCGGTCAAGGCGGTCCGATAAGTCAATGGGTTTTTGAGAAATTAAAATATTTTAATTAAGAATTGAAGTCATAGGGTCCAGGGCTGTTTTAGTAAAAGAAAAATAATTTGAGTTAGGTCCTTGATAAAAAAAAAATTTCAATTTAGCCCCGTTTTGTAAAAACCAATACTTTTGGGGTTAAAAATTGAATAAATAAATATCCCGACCTTGGAAAATTATGAGGTCAGTTCCTAAACTCTCCAAATTGTTCAGAGATTCAGGTTTTGGAAGTTTTGAGGTCGAGTTTTTTATAAAATTCTCATATTGGCCCCAAATTTGTTAAAATTGCCATTTCGGGCTCTAAGTTTAAAATAATTGGAACTCACAAACCGGAAGGGCTTTTAATGTGATTCCAATTGTAAAATGTCACTAAGGTCAGTGGGATATTGGGACAAAAGCAGTTTTTAAAAGAAGCAAGTATAGGTCCCTTAACTTTTAAAAATCTCATTTTTGTCTCATTTTGAAATAATTGCTTTTAAGGCTTTTAGAGGTCCAATTGTTATGAAATTTGAACCTTGGGTCCAAGATATAATTATGTTATAGTTAAATTAGTATTTCCAGGTGCATGGACTGCACAAGTCCTAGAAATTATATTTTGGTCCTCAAGTTTAATCTTTTACAATTTGGTCCCTCAATTTTTATAAAATCACTTTCCAAGCTCTAAACACTTGGATTTTTGGAATACACTTAAAATATGTTATTTCCAGTCCCTTAAAAGTTAAAATTCCAAATTTTAAAATTAGGGTCTGGTACAGTTTCGAAATTTGCAAAGTAGCCCTTAAACTTCTCAAATTTTATAATCTAGTCCTTGGGCTTTTAAGGGTTGATTTATTTATCTAAAAACTCTTAAAACTTTAATAAAATGTCAAAACATAATTTTTGAACCTGAGTTCAGTCCTAAAAATCGAAAATTACAGAGGGGTCCCTTAAGTTTTATTTTCTTGCAATTAAGTCCACCAACTTTCCATTTTTGTATTTTAAGTCCAAAAATTGAAATTTAATCAATTATGCTCGACTTGTCCAGGTTATAAATCAATCAAAACATAGATTTCAAGAGTCATACACATACATATCCTTCTCATACAAAATTTCATCAAGTATAACAATAAAATGTGCATGTATGCCCTATTTTTCGATAAATCACATTTTTTAGCAACACTTGAGAATTTTTCCAACTTGATACAAGAAATAGCATGAAATACATAATATATATCTCAAGTGCTCAATAATAAAATACTACATGCATATTTTCAATTTAAAACACCTAGAAGTTTGAAAGGATTTTTTCACCCACCTTAAAGATCGGTTTGTTGGTGAAAATGGGATAAATCTCTCTCGATGAAGGAGTGACTTAGGTCAGCCCCTAAGTCAAGGAATATCAAAAACTATAGGAGTTATAAGAATGTGGTTAAAAATTTAGGGAAAAGAAGAAGATGGTGAGAAAATTGGAAATACTACACTTACCTTGTGTAGTGAGTAAAATGTGACTAGTAATGACTTCCAAGTATAAGATTTTGGTCACCCTTAATGTCAACCTCCAAGGTCAGCCCCTAAAACTCCAAAAATGAAAATGGAGTGTCAAAATTTGGAAAATAGAAGAGAAGAAGAAAGTGTACTAAAAATTCCATTTCTTACCTTATAGTCCAACTTCTTCACAATTTTTCTTCAAGATGACTAGTCTCTTAACTTCTTCAAAGGTCTTCTAGGTATACCTCAAATTCAAAAATCAAACTTAAATTAGAAGGTGAAAAGAGGTGAGCTAGAAGGTATAAGAATAGATTGAAGAAGAAAATTTCTTACCTTGTGTAGTGTATATGGTTCGAATTTTTGAAGAAAATGGGAGATGAATTCTTGAAGTTTTGGTTAAGTGTTAGTGAAGAAGATGAAGAATAGGTAGAGAGATGTAGGAGGATTTTTAGAGAGAGGTAAGAGGAATTACAAGACTTAGAAGAAATTTGGTGTTGATGAAATGAAATGGGAAGAATAAAAATTTTGTTTTGTTTTGATTAAATGATAAGTTAGAGTAATAATTGAGGGAATTAGGGAAGAAAGTAATATTTAGGCAACTTTATTAGGGACAATTAGCCAAAATGCTAATCTTAGGGGGGGAACTTTTAAATTGATCTTGTTTGACCAATTGGATGATTGAAATGGTGGGATTAATTTAAGATGTAGGTTTGAATTAATGGTGTAAAAATACACAAGATGAATACACAAGGTGTACATGTACAAGAGTTGGGAGATATTTCTACACCAAAAAATACACCAATGCCGTCCCCCTAAGGGTATTTTGGTAATTCCACATATTTTTTTTGTCCCAAAATTGATGATAATAGATGAATAAATATCAATCTCCAAAATAATTAGTGATTTCCTTGATCACTTATAAGTCTCATGATCCCTTAATCTAAATCGAATTCTTAATTCTATAAATTATAAATCCCTAAAATAAATAGTTTCTTAAAATTCTAAGGTGACTAATAAATACACCAATAATAATAATGATGATCATCCAAGTGATCTAAATGCGAATTAAAATTAATAAATGATTATGATCACAAATAGAATTTAAAAGAATTAAATGCAAAATATATTTATCATTAATATCTACCAGTCAAAGTGACGCGGTAAAATAGTCAAAATAATACAAAGACGATATGAAACAAGTACATGATCGGATAAAAATCGGGGCTTCACAAACTTAGCAGTCTTTCACAAAAAACAAAAAAAAACAAAAAAACTTAGCAGCAATATTTTAAAAAATGTATATAATTTAATATTTTTAAAATATTAAAATGAGTTCTGTGGATATAATTTGATTTTATTTTTGTCCTTAAAAATCTTGATGCAACGAGCTGAGATTAGTTTTAACTGATATATTGCTTAAGTAATATTTAAAAATTGGTTATATAGCATATAAAAATTTTTGCAAATGAATATTTGATGTGCAAATTTTGGCATGAATACATGCATAGGAATATTTATTTAATATATCTAAAGTACTTCTAAAAAAAATTTACATAAACCATAATGAGTCTATTATTAATTCTGAATTATACAGCAAATATTGATCAAATTAACAAATCCACATTCTTCATTAATTTCATCCTTCGAATTGGTGAGAGTCATTTGTTTTGTTATTCTACAGGGATAAATTTGAAGATCGGTGAAGATGGTGGGTCACTCTTCTAAGGGAGAGAAGAGGAAAGAGCAATGTTGTAAAAAGTGTTAGGCGCTCGCTAGGCAACAGAGTGGTTCCGTCTAGGCGGAGTTAGGCGAGATCTAGGCGGGATTAGGCAGGACTAATCGGAAAAAAAATCGTAGACGGACAAGGGAGGCCTAGCCCCTAGGCGGGGATTAGTTAGGGCTAGGCGGGAATTTTTACAACAGAGGGAAAGAGACCTCAGGGAGAAGAAAATTTTAATATGAAAAGAAAAGAAAAAGAAAAGGAAAAAGGAAAATATAAAATTAAAGAGGATAAGGAAAAAAATTAGAGAAATATATATTGATCCACAATGAAAAAAAAGTATAGGACATATGTATTGCATGAATTGTAAATGCAATTGAGAACAACAGATTTGTTCCAGGAAATAAATTTTCCTTAATGTCGAATGAACAATAATAATATGAGCTGTCACCACCAAGGTATCAGCAAAATTAAATTAATTAAATTAAATTAAAATTACTACGTTAATTCGAATTCATTAGGTTAATAATAATTAAGTCGAATCATTTATTTAAATTGCGTCCGTCATATATATTCAATATGACAATTTTAAACTAATTGTGTATAATGAGTAAAGATAAAACACTATATCAAAATAAAAGAATGTAATTGGAAAATAATGAGTCAGATTAATTCGGGCGACGAACTCTCGTCCTTGAGATGCTATTCTCGATAAACATTAATTGAATGTTATTTTTTTTTTTTTAAGAAAGACAAACATTGAATGTTAAACAAACATCTCAATTATTTTTACACGGAACACTTGTTTTTTTTTTGTTTTTTTTTTGACACCAAAGCAAAACTTGCAATTTTATTCACGCACAGGCATATCCAAAATTACAAGTTCTTTGAGCCAACTAGAAAACTCCTCAATAGTCCAAACAAAAGGACTTTGAAAAGAAGAAGAAAAAAATGCAATACCATGTGCTGATGTGCACAGCCATTGGCCTCTCTTGGCAGATGCACAATTTCAGTATCAGAGCAAGATGACATCAATGAGCTGATAGATAGAGCTCGGGCTTCAGTATACCCTTTAGTTTCACTAACAGCAGCCACTGCTTGGGCTGCCAATAGAGAATCTGTACCCACAATTTTCGGCATCAATCCAGCTTGTATTGCGATCCGTAAACCTTGTTCGATAGCCATGAGTTCCAAATCAAGAACTGAAATTGATGAGGCAATTTTCCTCCCAAAAGCCAGGACTGGGTTACCACAATGATCTCGGACTACTCCACCAATACCAAAACTCCCAACTACAACATTATATCTTGCATCCACATCAAGACGAAAGCAACCATTGGGAAGGGGGGCCATCTAGAAACCTTATTCTTAACCTTATCAACACTATTACACTGTCTTGCTTGTGAGAAGCACTTTAGAAAATTATCTGCACTACTGAGAAGCCCTGTACCTGAGAACTTTCCATCATTATGAATCGCCCTTTGTCTTTCTTTCCAGCTCAACCATGTGAACATTGCAAATAGTTCAAACTCTTTTTTATCCAATTTTAAAGACATCCACTCACAAATCTCCAGTATTGAACCATTCTTTGCCATTTTAAGCCAACCTGCAAAATCTGCATGTTTCCATTCCTTCGCTATAACTGGACAGAAAAATAGTGCATGAGATGATGAGTCCACACCAAAACCACATAATTTGCAATAAGCTGGAGCAGGAACATGGTGAGCTATCAAATTAATACCAGTGGGGATAAAATTATACGAGACTTTCCACCAAAACATACGGACTTTTGGGGGGATATTGAGGGACCACAAAAACTTCCACCATGTAGAGAGGCCCTGTGACGATTGATTTTCTGGAGGATTATAAAATCCACTTGCTAATTTATAGCCTTCTCGAACTGTGTAGCATCCTTTACTATCAAGTTTCCAATATCTAGCATCAGGGGAGGGGTTATTTGGAATGGGCAGTGCACAGATATTGTTGCAAATGTACTGCGGAAATAGAGATGAAATCAGGTTGACATTCCACTCCCCCCCGCACATGAGATCCCCAACTTTTTCCACTTGATGTATAAACTGGCCTTGGCGAGGGATATAATTTTGTAGAGAATGTACCCATCGATCTTTGAAGATACTAATATTACGGCCGTCCCCCACTCGCCAATACAATCCCGCTTCTAGAATGTCCCTACTCCAGAGCAATGATCCCAAATAAATGAAGGATTGTTTCCCAGAGTAGCTTGCATAATATCAACATGTTTGAAGTATCTTGCCTTTAACACCTTCGCCACCAGTGAGTTTGGGTTTTGGATAATCCTGTAGATGCAAGACTAATTTTATAGTTTTGAGTAAGTCTTATGTAAGACCGTTTCACATATTTAAATTAATAAGACGGATCCACCCATTTTACAAATCAAAATAAGTTAGATCCAAATTCAAATGGATTAGCTAATACGTTTCATTTTAGGATTCGTCTCACGAAACTAATCTGTGACACCGTCTTATATGAGTTTTTGTCTATAGTTTTTCCTTCGTGGAAAGTTGAATGTAGCTTGTACTATATCTACTTTTACGTCGTGTCCATGTATGAATACATAACATAATAAGATTTCAAACCTGTCAATTTTATTTTATTCATTCCACCTAATATATAATTTTTAAGTTTATCACATATGTCCATAAAATAAACACGTGGATATATTAATAGCGACATGTTGAAGAGCCCAAAACTAATGTAATATGCGGCCACAATACATGTTGGCCCAAAGGGGTTGAGCAGTCTAATGGGTCGATAAGTGGACTGCTGCTGCTTGTAAGAAATTGGTCAAAATTTGCTCTTTAAAAATCAGAATTTAGCTTCAAGCGTGAAATGATTTAACCCAAAAAAGTAAAATATCCCTTTAATATTTATCAGCTTTTCTATAGTCAAGATAAATTTAATGTGGTGGTGGCGCCATCTCCAGTAATTTGCATTATTTTAGTGCATATTTTACACTATTTCTGTGCAAAATCTACACTCCATTTCCAGCGATTTGCAGTAAATTTTGCACTAAAAATAAATATTCCATTTTAGAGCATATTTTCATATACTAAGATTATTAATTTAAAACAAAAAAGAAACTAAAAAATTTGGTGCAGTTACAGTGTTGCGCTATTTGCTAAATTTACTGATACTAAACATATTCAGGATAAATAAAACTTGTTTTATTCACTAACTGATCAGGTTTATATACAGAGAATTGAGAGAGGGAAATAGAGAGAGGAAAGTTTGTTAGATGTAACAAACTTAATCGTCATTCATTCTGAGAAAATAACTACCAAACTAACTTCTAATACTTATACTCCAATATGCTCCCCCTGGCGAACCGGGAGGATCCCCAAGTGTGAGCTTCGACATAAACGAAACGCGCGGTGAGAGTGGTTTGGTGAAGACATCGGCCGATTGATCCTCACTTGGCACAAAACGGACATCAATCTCATTTGAATGAACCTTTTCCGAACAAAATGGACGTCAATTTCTATGTGCTTAGTGCGAGAATGAAATACGAGGATTCGAGCGAGGAAGTTGCACCAAAGCATTATCGGACCAAAGGATGGAAGTAGAGGAAATATTGAAGCCAAGCTCAGAGAAAAGTGCCTTTACCCAAATCAAATCAGTGGTTGTAGCAAAGAGTCTGTACTACTGATTCGGTTGTACTCGAGCAACAAGCTTGTTTGTTTCTTAGAGCCCGGACAATAGGATTACGGTCAGAAAAATGCAAAAGCCACTAGTAGACGCCGATCATCAATGAACTAGCCCGATTGGCGTCAGAAAATCCCTCAAGAGTAAACCGAGTGAGTGGAGTGAAATGAATACCATGGGTGATAGTGCCTTTTAAGTATCTTAACAACCTTTTGCAAGCAGACCAATGACTCTCAGTAGGAGAATGAAGGAACTGGCTTAACTTGTTGATAGCAAAAACAATATCTGGTCTAGTTAATGTAAGATATTGTAAAGCACCTACGGTGCTTTTGAAGTGAGTGGCATCAGAAAGAGCAGGAATGTCATCAAGCTTCAGCTTAATGCTAGAACAACAAGGGGTGGAAACCGGTTTGCAATCAGTCATAGAGGTTTTCTTGAGAAGATCAGTAATATATTTTGCTTGATTCAAAAAAATGCCCTGAGGACTGTGATGTGCCTGTAGCCCAAGAAAATAATTCACAACACCAAGATTCTTAAGAGAAAATTTTGCATTCATATCAGTAATAATTTTCTGAATAAGATCACCATCGCTGCCAGTTATAAGTATGTCATCCACATACACAAGAACCGATAAAGCGTAATTCTTCCCGAAAATGAACAAGGAGCATGCGAGGTTGAATCTTTGAAACCAATGAAGGAAACCTTTGAGCTTGTCATACCAAGCCTTAGGGGCTTGTTTGAGTCCATACAATGCCTTAGTGAGCTTACAAACATGATGAGGTGCGGCGAGTCAACATAACCCATTTGGTTGTGTCATAAAAACTGAATGATGAAGGTCACCTTTGAGGAAGGCATTATTGACATCAACTTTTCAATTGACCAACCAAAAGTGACAGCCAAAGTGAAAACAATTCTAATAGTGATAGGTTTGACAACGGGCTAAAGGTATCACAATAGTTAACACCGATTATTGTTGAAAACCCTTAGCAACAAGCCTAGCTTTGACTGTCAAGACTTCCATCGACTTTGTATTTCACCCTAAACACCCATTTGTGATCAACCACGGACATGGAGTCATCATAAGGCACTAATTCCCAAGTTTGGTTACGAATAAGTGCTGCAAATTCATCATCCATGGCAGTTTTCCATCTTGGTTCAGACAATGCATGTTGTATAGTAGGAGGTTCTAAAGAAGAGGAAACTGAAGAGAGATAGAGTTTAGGCCTAAAAACACCAACTTTTGATCTAGTTACCATAGGGTGAGAAGAAATAGTAGGATTAACATGAGAAGAAGTAGTAGGTGCAGTAGGGATAAGAGGAGAGGGTGCAGCAGGGATGACTGGGAGAGGAGATGATGAATGAGATGATGAGGAAAAATCAGGATCAGTAGGAGATGATGCTGAGGCAACTGGTGATAAAGGATGATGAGGAGAAGGAGAAGAAGAAGAAGATAAAAGAGGTGGAGAAGGAGGGAAACCAGGAGGAAAAGGCAAGATAGGAAGAGATGAATGAGATATAGAGGGCTGAGAAGAAGTAGAGGATTGAAATAAAGAGGGATAAGGAAATTCTTCTTCATTGAAGAGAAACAGAGACCTAGCTATGTAAACTCTTCCGGAGGATGAAGGCATTTATACCCTTTGTGAAAAGGACTATAGCCAAGAAATATGCACTTAGAAGTTTAATCAAGTTTATGATTGTGATAGGGTCTCAAATATGGAAAACAAGCACATCCAAAAACCTTGAGAAATGTGTAATCTGGTTGTGCATTGTAGAGTAAAGAAAATGGTGAAACATTGCCAAGAGAAGGGGAAGGTAGCCTGTTTATGAGGAAGGCTGCAGTAGAGAAAGCATCTACCCAAAAGGAAAGAGGTAAAGAAGCTTGAGCTAAGAGAGATAAACCAACTTCAGTGATGTGAAGGTGTTTCCTCTCAGCTTTACCATTCTGTTGATGTGTGTAGGGACATGAAAATCTATGATGAATTCCTAACTTGAGAAGAAGAGGAGATAAGGCTTTGAACTCACCACCATTATCAGTTTGAAGGGCCAAAATTTTGGAATTAAATTGCCTTTCAACCATTGAATGAAACTGAACAAAGGTAGAGTATACATCAGATTTATGAGATAAGGGAAATAGCCAAGTGTATCTTGTAAAATCATCAACAAAATGAACATAGAACTTGTATCCATTACTAGAAATATGGGCTGGACCCCATACATCAGAATGCACAACTTGAAAGGGTGCTGTAGTTTTAGTAGAAACAGATGGAAAATGCATAGCATGTTGTTTTCCAAGTTTACAAGAGTCACAAAAAGGTAGAGCATTAACAGACTTTGACAGATTCAGTTGTTTGAGAACAAGTTGTAAAGTTGCAGGACAAGGATGGCCTAACTTGTTATGCCATACCATTACATTTTGTTTCTGAGCAACATTACAAGAAGGAAGCACATCAGGAGATGAAGCAAATTTATTCTGAAAATTACAATACTGAACAGAGATAGGAGATACAGACTGAGTGGAGATATGAGACAAATCGAGTTGATAAAGTCCATCCTTAAGTGTTCCTTGCAACAACACTCTGTGAGTCTTCTTGTCCTTAACAAGACAAAAAGAATCATGAAATTCAATATAAGCTGAGTTATCTTTGGTAAATTGTGATATACTGAGCAAATTCTTTGTTATATCAGGGACATACATCACATTTTTGAGGAGTAAAGGTTTGGAACTGATAGAACAAGAAGAAAGACTAGGAATAATGGAAGAGCCAACATGAGAGATAGGAATTTGAGAACCATTACCTACAACAAGTCTGTCTTTACCAAGATATTCGGACTGCACATCAAGATTTTGAAGTTGCGAAGTAATGTGATTTGTTGCCCCACTATCAACATACCACTCGGAGGCAAAGGACTGAGAGCCTTGTGTTTGAGGGCTTTCAGATGATGCCAAGAAAGCCTGAGTCATAGAAGCACCTGTATTTGTTGTAGGACCAACAAAGGAAACATCAAACCGCTTAAAACATTTTGAAGCAAGATGATTATTCTTTCCACAGATTTGACAAACAGGTTTGCCTCTCCCAAACCTACCTCGACCACGTCCTCTGTGAAAAGAATTACCATGAAAACCACCCCTGTGATTAGATTCAGAGAAATTTCCTCTACCAAACGAGTTTACACGGAAAAACCTCTCTGTTGCTACGGCGAGGAGAACGATTTGGATGAACCAAATTTGCAGAAAAACCATGAGAATCAGATAAAGAGTTGAATTGCTGTTGAATCCTCATTTCATGAGTCTGAAGGACAAACTGAACTTCAGATAAGGATATAGAATCAAGTCTAGAAGTGAGATTGACTATAACAGATTCAAATTCAGATCCTAGACCTCCTAAAATGTACATAGCTAGTTCTTCATTAGAAATGGCATTTCCAGCTGCATGCATACCATCTGCAACATTTCTCATTTTAAGGATATAATCATCAATCGACAAATCTCCTTTCTTAAGAGTTTGTAGCTGAAATCTAAGATTCATGACTCGTGCCTTTGACTGACTCCTGTAAAGGCTATCTAACACACTCCATAATTCAGCAGAGTTGGTGCAACGGGCAACATGCCCCATCATTGACTCAGTGATGGACGCAAATAGCCAACAAAACATAAATTGATCATTTCTATGCCATTGGACAAATGCAGGATTAAGCTCCGAAGAAGAAGCATTACCAGATTCAGATGGTAGAAATTTCGACGGAACAATCGTATTTCCGAGAAGAAAATCCTCAAATCGTCGCGCGTAAGCGGTGGAAGTACTGCGCAAGACGCCGAGAAACATAGTTTCCACGATCTAACTTAGAAGAGTAAGCGTGTTTAGATTTGGAAGAACACACAAAGAATCGAGAGATTGCCATGAGAAGCGGTGGGGAAAACGAGAAAAAAAAGCTCGTAGGAAAAGTAATAATGCTGCCGAGAGATCAGGAAAAGATAGCGCTCGGATACCATGCTAAATTTGCGATACTAAACATATTCAAGAAGAATCGAAACTTGTTTTATTCACTAAGCGATCGGTATATATACGAGAGAATTGAGAGAGGGAAATAGAGAGAGGAAAGTTTGTTAGATGTAACAAACTTAACTGTCATTCTGTTACAGAAAATAACTACCAAACTAACTTCTAATACTTATACTCCAATACTATTTGTGGTGCAAAACTGTTCAGATCTTTAAAATACGCAATGATGGAACAAGTTTTGACTCCAAATTATATGTTTTTGAGAAGGCGAGAATATTATATGTTTTTTAGATAATTAATAAATAAATATTTTTTTAATTTTTTAAGGGGATAAAATTCTTAAATTCAATAAATTTTATATACGAGATTTATATTTTATACTGAATTTAAAATTTCATAGATTTGATGAGGCTATCCGCCCGCTAGTTCCTGCATGAATGCAAATTGTAGGTTTTGAAGCGTATGCGAAACAATGATGTTTCATTGTGTTTGTCATGCAAAATTATGCCTAAATTCTTTCATTGATTGAGTTCTTCTTTGCCAACATGGTTTGACTACTAACTGAATTCATTCCACATTTCCACGTCATATAATTCCAAATAAATTTACTTGTGGCTATATATTAATGTGGAGATTAGGATTTAGTTATCATAAATTTGTTCATTTTGGTATGCTCTACCCTCTAGCTATTCATGTGGTCAACAACTTAATTATTTGAAATATATAATATTGAATTTCTGAAATATTATAAGATTTAATCTAAATACTTCTTCTATTTATATATTAATTTTAGGGATAATTACAAAATTACAAAAAAAAAACAATAATATATATAGTTAAACTTATTCAACGTATAGATTAATTAAAAAACTAAGCGTCAACAAATTACGTCATTTGTATAAATTATCCACGTGCAGATCAAATTACTATAATCTTTTCATCGATCTCCATAATTTGAGTAATCGAATCGTAATATTATGTAACTAAATTCACGAGAAGGGAAAAGGTGAAATAAATGAGAAAAATGAATTACAAAGTCGAGAAGCCAATTACTATAATCTTTTCATCGATCTCCAGAATTTGAGTAATCGAACCGTAATATTATATAACTACCCTCACGAGAAGGAAAAATGTGAGATAAAAAAGAAAATGCATTACAAAGTCGAGGACTTTGTCTTGAGCGATTTATTGCAATCTCTCTGCATAGGAGGAGCGAGAGAGAAAAAAGAAATAGTATAATACGAAATTATGTGATTGCAATAATAATATTTAGTTAACTTATTCATCATATAGATTATTTAAATAACTAAACGTCAACGAATTCCATTATTTGAGTACAAATTACCGAAATTTGAAATCCAGTTACTATAATCTTCTCACCGATTTCCAAATTTGAGTAACCAAATCGTAAATTTTCGTAATATCGTATTTTTTCTCGAGAATAAATAAAAACTAAAATGAGATTAAGAGAAAAAAATTATAAAGTAAAGACTTTTTTCTTGGGCAAGTTGTTACAATCTCTCTACATGAGTGCGTGAATTATGAAAATCTTCGAAATCTTCTCACATGGTAAACGACAGCGTATTTACTCCAAACCTTGCCACCATCACATTATATATAGGCCCAATTAGAACATCTCAAAACTCAATTCACATACAGAGAAAGAAAAACAACAAATAACAAGAAGAAGAACCCGAAAAGATCCACAAAAAGAAAAAGGAAAAAAAAAACATGCATTGTTCTGTAGCAGCAGAAAACTCGCATGTGTTCACACCATCGCCGAGAAAAACATCGTCGACTTTTTGCAAGGCCGTCACTTCTCCTCCATCGCCATCAATATCTTCTCCATCGTCATTTGTGCCCAAATATATACGAAAGGCGTTATATGAAGGAGATGAAGAGGAATTAGGGTCTCCAAAGGTGGCAACGATGTTGAAGAGAAAAAGACCGGCGAAGATTGATATTCCAGTGGCAAGTTTAGAGTTTGACGATATTAAAGCGATGTCGGATTTGGATAGGTGGAGCGAGGTGGAGTTTGACGGTGATGGGTACTCAGTGTACTGTAAAAGAGGGAAAAGGGGTGGAGTTATGGAGGATCGATACGCTGCCGTTTTGGGTCTTCAAGGGGATTCTAAACAAGTTTGTTTTTTCTATTTTTATATTTCAATAATATTTTTCTATTAGAGGTGATCCTGAGTTAATTTTATTGGTCTATTATAATATTATCGATTTTTATATTGAATGGTATGGTTGTTGGTAGTACTTAAGTTGAAATTTGAACTATTGAAGATTGGTTGATTTGATAGTTCAACTTGTATGAGGGTGAATTGATATGCATTTACAATTTTTTGTGAGGGTAAGTTACATGCATATAGGAATTATAAACTTTTGATTTATAAATGATGAGTATTAAACAATGGTTTATATTTTTTTTTCCTCTTTTGGAGGGCAATGTTGTGTTGTCATGATAGAAAAAAGATGGATCAAGTAGTTTACACTGACGATTATCATTAAACTATGCTATAATATTATCATCTATTGTTGTTTCAGGCTTTCTTTAGTGTATTCGATGGTCATGGAGGAGTTGAGTTGTAGAATTTGCGTGAGCATTTAGAGAAGAACATTATGAATGAAGTTTCAAAGAAAAGTGAAGAGATTGAAGAGGCGGTGAAGGCAGGATACCTCACAACAGATTCTCGAGTTTTGAAGAAAGATATCCGAGGTGGGACTTGTTGTGTGACAACAATGATTCACAAAGGAGATCTTGTGGTTTCCAATGTTGGAGATTGTCGTGTTGTTATGAGTCGGGGAGGAGTTCTTTGAGGCCACACTTTGTTGATCATAGGCCCTCAATGGATGATGAAAAGAGAGGATTGAGAGTTTGGTAAGCATTATCTATCTTTTCTTCATGAAGAAATTTGTAAAGAATTTGATGTCATGCGTTGTTCTTTGATGAGTTTGAATTTTTCTTTAGTAGGGTGGCTATGTGGACCGTTCGTGGTGTTTGCAGAGTACATGGATCTCTTAATGTATCAAGAGCAATTGGAGATCGTCATCTTAAACAATGGGTGATAGTGAACCGAAAACTAAAGTATTGAAAATTGAACAGAATGCGAGTTTTAATCTTAGCCTCGATGGCCTATGGGAAAATGTATGTAAACTTTCCCATAATCTTTTTTCCCTGTAATTTCATGCTTGTTCAACAATTGGATGCTAAATCATTTTACTTTCCATTTTAGGTCAGCAATCAAGAAGCTGTAGATGTAGTCCGATCTTTATGTGTCAGCGTGGACAAGCCAGAACCATTGTTTGCTTGCAAGAAACTTGTCGATTTGTCACTGACAAGAGGATCTCTTGATGACATAAGTGTTATGGTTATTCAATTGATTTCGATTCATTGAGTGAATAACATGAGGAATTTACTTAGCTGAAGATTTTTTATGGTGGATTAACATCGAAGATGAAGTTCATGCGTATCAGTTTAGTAGATTGAACTAGGCCTATATTAGTTTTTTCTCGTATATTGTAGTGGATAAAGTTCAACTTTGATAAAAATACAATTTATTGGAAGCCCATACTGTACAACTTCTAATATTATTCTTCAATGTCAATTCATAGGTTTCTTAATGAACAGTCTGTCGACAAAAACAGATGGATACTGTAACACCCCATTTTCATGTTTTTCAAAATAGAATACGATTTATAAATTGAAAGTGTGATTTGATATGAAAAGTGTTTTATAAGTATTCTAAAAGAATTTTTATCAACCAAATAATAATATTAAAAAAAATTAAATGACATTTCCAAAAATATATTATTCCATAAAATAATTTTAGCTTCAAAAAGAAATAGTCTAACAAAGAAAATAGTAATTAGAATTGATTATTCTAAAATTTTACTTCGGGTCACCGCCACCACTTGTCTAGCCAACTCCATCATCCATCTGAAATAAAAATTTATTTTGGGGTGAGCATTTAACGACTCAGTTGGGCGAATTTGTCCAAGCTAAATACACAATATACATTACAAAATAACATGCTTAACATTGAAAATGTAACTGTAGCTATGGCAATGAAACATGACTCGACTTCTAGGGATTTCACCAGGAAGGAACTTTTATGCCTGGACCTCTGTATGGCCCCACACGACTATAGACATTTAAAATATGGCTCGCACTGCCGGGATTTCACCGGAGGGAACTTTTATGCCCCGGACCTCTGTATGGTCCCTCACGACTATGGACATTTAGCATGTATAAGCATAAATTATCAAACAACATATAAAGGCATTTAACAAGGACAAATAAAGCGGAAAATCCCCTACCTCAAAAGTAGCGTAGCGTAGAATGTGATGAAGAATTTAAGTTTCGAAAATCTTCGTTGCCTACAAATTAAATTTTAAACTACTATTAATATATGTGTGTGTATGTATGTATATATATATATAATTGAAATTCAAGACTAGGATTATTTGGGTCAAAGTTGGCTTGGGTCAAAATTAGAATTTGAAATAATTTTCCTAAACTCAAAATCCCATTTCTCCTTTTTCTTTTTCCCCTTTTTTTTTTTTTTTTTTCTTTTTCTTTTCATTTTCTCCTTTTCTTCCTCACTCCCTTCTTTTTCCCGTAACCCATTTCCCCTAAAATCTCTCTCTGCAATCTCACCCAACTACCTCATTTCCTTTCTCTTTCTCTAACCCATTTGGGCCATTTCCCCTAACCCATTCCTACCCTCCAAACCCCCATTTCCCTATTTCTTTCTTCAAAAAAGAACCATTCACCTTCCTCTCTCTTATTTTTCTCTCTCTTGTCTAAATTCTTCTTCCCAAAGCCTTCTCCATTACAACCATTCCACACACCTACACACACACTCGCCGAGAGTACAGTGGCGCAGGCGCGCGACAATTTCGAGAAGGAGTCAACCAAGGACATCCTTTTCTTCTCCCTCTCTTTCGCCTATTTTGATTTCCTTTTTTTTTTTTTTTTCTTGTTTTATGGTGGTCCGATGGTGGTGGTGGCGGTTGGGGTGGCTTTGGTGAGTATTGGTGATGGAATGAAAAGGAGGAAGAAATTATTTCTTACCTTTGAAGGTTGCAATGGGTAAAAAATATCTTGTGTAATTAGAATAACTAGGAAATTGTACTATATATAATATCATTAAAATTTTAATTTAGGTAATGAGAGTGATTTAGAGAAAATTTAATGTAGTATAATTTTAGTTTTAATTTTTCGTAGAAAATCACGGTTAGTAATTTATGGTACAGAGCTATAATCCCTCAATGTATCTGGATTGTGTTTTGGTATAAATTTGTTGGATGTTAAAGCGATGACTAAAAGAATGGAAGGTATAATCAATTGCTAATTAATTTCATAATAAAATTTATTAGCTAAAATTAGTTAAAAATTTGAATTTAGATATTGACTTTTAAATAATATTAATTGAAGACTAATAGGATAATTGGTATCTTTTTGGTGTTACCTTATTTATATATATGATATGGGTTTGGGCTTGGTAATGGGATTTAGATTATTTTTAATGGACCAAGATATAAAATAAAGTTAAAAAAAATAGTAATTTGTTAAGTAAATGTAATAGAACTTTCAGAAATACCAAATTTTAAAATCCCTAATTATCAAATAATCGAGCCCTAATTTCTATTTTTCCCCCAAATTTTCGGGTATTACAGATACTTTTGATAGGTTTTCACTTTATTCGCAATATATATATATATATATATATTTTCCTGGTGTGCATCACTTTGATAGTGATGCGGAGTTGACTGTAACCACACCCAATTTGAAAATATGCTTTATCAAGTAGGATTTTCCAGTGTGCATCACTTTGATAGTTATGCATTATTATGACAACTATTTATCTTCTTTATGGAAAATGCATTCACTGGAAGAGAGAGTTTCAAACTTGTTGTGTTAATAACTTTCAAAAGGTGTAAAGACTTTTGCTGTAATGTGAAAAATAAATTTTAAGTGTTCGATGAAGCTAACAACTAAGTTAATCTATCAACAACAGTATCAAGTATTAAATGTCAAATGATCTGTTGAGTGATTAACTTAATTGTGAATCTTAAACACCAAGTCACCTGATTTTCGTTAATATACTCCATTCCTACATATTAATTCCTAAGTTTTCATTTATTATGATTAATTTGCAAGATCTATAAAAGTATATTCAACCCCATTTCAAAACTTTTATCTAATATATTTGTGACTTACGGTCCTACACAAACTTGAAGGCAACATAAAAAAAAGTGCATATATAAAATAATTCAATTAATAGTTAAAGTCCATGTTCGAAAATTAAAATAATTATTTAAATGCAACTTGTCTTATAGTTTTGGCGAAAAAAGTATTAATCAAATCAGTATGATTAGGGGTGTAGATGAGTCGAGCCGAACATAGTACTGGTCAAGCTTGTTTAAATTTTAATCGAACTTTAAAAATTGTGTTTGAGCTTGGTTTATTATTAATCGAATCGAGCTCGGACGAGCCTTAGTCGAGCTGAGCACAAATCGAGCTCAAGTAGCTTGATAGTTTTACACCTATTTTATTCTTTTTTTACTAATCGAGTCAAGCTCGAGTTGAACTTTACATCTTATCGAATGAAAAAATATGTCCAAGCTTGGTTCATTATGTTAATGAACTGAGCACAAAAGAGTTTTTTACGATCAATCTCGAATTGAGTATCGAGTAGCTTTGTTTGTTTTTCAGCCATAAGCATGATCAAATTGTTCAATGATTCCTTTCTCATTTGATATCCCACTCAATCTTTTTTGTAGCATGGTTGATTGGAGAATTATTTTGATGAGCTTCAACTTCGAGATACTTTTTTCTGCATATAATCAACAAGAATTTATAAGTAATGTACACATCTAAAAAAACACTCAACCATTTTCTTCAAATAATCCACCATATCAATTGCATATTTTATTTCTCTTGGTAACATTTCAAGAATGATAACTCGAAAAACAATTCATTTCCATTAATATAAGAACATTAATATAAGAATAATCATTACGTGTCGAGATTCTTGAAAATTCTTTTGAGGATTTTAACAACCTTTTATCATCAACACATTACAACATCTCCAAATTAAATAAAAAACCAAAAGTTTCTTCATATTTTTAAATTGTACAAATCATGTTTCTATAAAAGAGCAAACTTGATAATTTACAAAGAGAAAATATTTAACTCTAAAAGATTCATCAGGAAACTGTGTTATTTATTTCATTGATACTTTCATCAAATTGCTTCTTTTTTCGAACAATACGTTTTTTTCGAAATACAGTTTCGATGCCTATCTCACTTACCATTTTTTTAGCTTCATTCATGATCTTATCAAGACCATTTGCTCTATACAATTCGAGAAATGAAATAAGTCATTGCAAAAGAGTGATAACAACATCAATGTCTATGTTTTCCGATTGAAGAAATTTACTCACAATGTAATGACTTTTAAATTTGAGAAATTTTAAATTTAGGGTCTTAAAAAAAATAAGTGTGATGATTTTATTAACAAGGTTAAAAGAGTCGATCTTCCCATCCCATATGGGTCTTTCATTCTGGTGGGAGAGCTCGACCACTAAGTCGCAAATGATAACTTTTAATTTATTTACCTACATAATAAAATAAAAATAAAAATCTTGCGGGTAACTTGACTCGAGCCTAGGCCACACTTCAAAATTTCAAGAGTGACAAACATTCAACTACTACGATGGATTTACTTTTGGTGCAATATTTTATTTATTTATATATGTATTGTATATAGGTATACAAAACTTTGGGCTCTAATTTTTGTAATTTTTTCGAGTCCCGGTGGATCAACTCCTTCACCTAACCTAACGAGCGACTCTAATGAAAAATTACAAAATAAGATTTTGATCTTTTTTATTTATTATCAATATCTTTTTCATGATGTTAGGCGTTAGTGATGAATTAAAGGTTCATTAGAATGTCAAAGTAATTTAGATTTAAACCAATTAAATATGGCAATGGGTTGAGTTTGTTTGGACAAAAAACAACCATTCAGACCGATCCTAAATTTAGATTCGATGAGTAGATCCATTAAATTATGTTGACACATTTTATAAATTGAAAAACAAAAAAGTTTAAAGAAGTATTTCTCTTAATAAAACACTAATATTTATTTTTAAAGTTATACTAGAAAAAACTATGATAAATCGAATTTTAAATTATAAAAAAATTAAATAAGTTGTTAGATATCAAATTTGCATTTATAACATCGAATATATTTAATTTTAGTAAGATTTTAATCTTTAATCACATGAGTTGGAATAAATATTTAATAATGATAAACTTTTATTTTGCTCTTGACATTTTGATTCCAATTTGGATTTCATTGAAAAATTAAACAATCATCCCATTATTTTGGAAAGTTGGGATTGTGTAATTTAATATTGGTAGGTTTTTATTTCGTGTGATCTCCATGCATAGCTATAGTATTTTGGATATACCAAACTTTAAAAAATAAATATTTAAATCTTGACAATAAGATAAATATTATTTCCCTCCTAATTTTATACTTTCTTACATTGAATAAAATATATTATTTTCTCAAAATTGAATTAAATTACCAAAAGATGTACAATATAATCCTTATAAAAGCCATAATAATAACAACATATAAATATGTATCCAAAATCGTGATTAATTTGAATGATGATTGGAAAATAAAACTTACAAAATTGATAAACAAATGAACACGTAATCATTCTAGAAATAAAAACATCTTAACAGACAATTACATGATATGTATAATTATATTATTCACATATGCAAATATTTCAAAAATATAAGATAGAAATCTTGACAAAGTCAAATTTAATTTAACTGCTGATTTTCTGTCTTTTTAACTTGAACAATAATAAATAATCTTATAAAAATTAAATTCAATTATCAGAAAAGAAAAATTGTGAAATCTGCAATTAAGATACAAAACTTCTAGGCAATCAACACATAATATTCAATAAAAAAAATTCGAAAAGAAATAACATAAATTAAAATATGCAATTAAAATTATAATACGTAGCAAAAAATAATAATATATATTTTCCTTATTTATCCTTATTAGTTCACCTATAAATATGAGTTCTCGTTGCTGTTAATTTTTACTACTTTTCATTCTTTGTAGTTTGAAAACTCCTTTTTAGAATAAAATTACCAGTCAATCTTGCTCTCTCATGACATAACCAATTTAAACAGTCTGGAATATGTATTCATGACAAGTCTGAAATATTTTTATTTTTATTTCAATACAAAATTAAATTTATTATATCATAAAACTAATGTCAGTTTCCATTTATCTTATTGCATGAAGATTTAATACATGGAACAATAAGAAAGGTGCACATCGAGAAATATAAATGCATGTTGATTGATGGTCATGTATACATTTTTTTTTTTGAGGGAACATACTTCTATTAATTTAAGTTCAAACCGCCGAATTCAACCAAATCGGTACAACATAAGATCTAAATTCAAAATCACCACGAATGAACACAGAGGAAGCTAAAAGATGAGCGGCTACATTACACTCACGAGGTACAAACGAGCAAATAATGTGGTCCCCCCCAAGAAGTAGTAGTCTTTTATGTCCAGAAATAATGTGGACGGCTTCATCCCCAGGGTCCGGAACAGACTCGCCGCACGCATAAGCTAATATCTTTGAGTCAGTTTCTGCATGAGTGACATTAAGCCCCACAACTTTTGCAAACTCCAGCCCTTCCATGAGTGCTAATGCTTCTGCCAGCAATGTATCAAAATGGCCACAAATGTATTTGGCCATACATGCACAAATCACACCTTCGGAGTCACGAATGACAACTCCAACACCAATTGCTCTTCGATCCGATGAAATAGATGCATCGACGTTCAATTTCAGATCACTCCCTTGCGGAGGCTTCCAAGATAACTTCCTGTTGACCGGGCCAGGTGGATTAATCAAGGACATGATCTGTTTGATACATGTTTTTATCTTAATTTTGATGATTTTATTTTATCATCAAAACAATGTTTTTAAAGGTTGTCCAAATACTCCTAAATGATTTAAAATGATTTTAATATTTTCCGGAGTATTTTCTCAAAGTTTATTTTCGTCTAACAAGGACAACGCTTTTAATGATTTTACGTTATTGGGTTGTCACTCTCAAACGATGTTTCTAAATGTTGTCCTAATACTTCCGATCGGTTTAAAATGTTTTTACTAAATTTTGAAGTATTTCTTGAGTTTTATTTTCGACACAAATTGGACAATATTTACGTCTCGTGGTCGGCCAAAGGTATCTATAGGGCAACCCATACTGAAGATGTTTTTAGAAACAGAAAATGAGACGGAAAGAAAAACAAGCGGTCGGCCGGTGCATGCAAGGCGTCGGCCAGGTCGGTCGGCCGGTCGCCAGGTCGGCCGAGTGCACTGCAAGTTTCGTTTTGAAAGCAGAACAAAACCTTGCATTTTTGAAAGCGAGGGGACCGGTTGGGAGATGGTCGCCGGTCGAGGTAGACGCGTCGGCGGCCGCACGCCCTGTGTTATTTTTCTTGTGTATTCTTCAACGTCTATTTACGTGCGACGGTGCATCTATGTATTGACAGCAAAAATATGACCGTTTGACAGCAGACAAACTTTCCTTAAAATGTGGGATTGATTTCTAACAGCTATATTCTTGATTTTAATTGTATTTTTCTGTAGATTTTCAATCCCCAAGAGGAGCCTATGCTTGATCAATCATCTCCTATAAATAGAGGAAGTTTTGGAGCAACCAATACAACAATTGAGATACAACACAACAAGATACACTTCAAGCATACACTTGGTCTTTCATTGTCATTATTCTTGTTGTAAAATTGCCTAGCTTATCACTTTCACATCTTTGAGGTCTAGGCTATTCTTGATTACACTTGCACTCTATTGTATTATCAATTATCGAGTTGTAATCTTGAATTTGTGGTCGTCATTCAAACACAAGATATCCTTGTGAGTGTTCTTGTGGTAAGAGCACACTTGGGTGAACTAGGTGTTAGGTGTGAGAAGATTGTGGTAATCTTCTTGTTGAGGTGTTGAAGAGTGTGGTGCTCTTGAGGGTGAAGATTGTGGTAATCTTCACAAGGTGCCGTTGAAGGAAGATTGTGGTAATCTTCAAAGGGAGATTGTGGTAATCTCCAAAGGTGGTGTTGAAGAAGAGTGTGGTGCTCTTCAAGGTGTTGTAAGTTGAATTTGTATTAATTTTGGTAATTAATAAAATTCTTTTTCTTTCGAAATCCATCCCAGGATATCTTTGGGGTGGTAGAGGATTAGGCCCTAGGTGGGTTGAACCTCTTTAAATCGGCGTGTGTTGTCTACATTCCGCACCTTCATTATTTTGTTTGAGCATTCGATTGTTAAAAAGGGCGAAATCGTCAAGATGGAGATAATCTATTCACCCCCTCTAGATTATCGTAGCGCTTGGACTTACAAGTGGTATCGAGCAAACTCTTTGGCAAGCTCGTTTCACATCGCGAGTGAAGAGAAGCGATCAACGGCTCTGAACGAAGCTCATCTATCCGGCACCTCCACCACCAAGCCACCTCGGTTTGATTCCAAAAATTTTATATTTTGGAAAGAAAGAATGGAATGCTATCTACAAGGTTGCGGGTTCGACATTTGGAACACCGTTATTAATGGAGAATCCATTCCGACGAAAGATACACCATACACCTCAAAAGGCTTCAAAAAGCTCAATGATGAAGAAAAGAAAATCATCTCCTTAAACGGTAAGGCTTTAAATATTTTATATTGTTCATTTACTAATTTAGAATATGAACATATTGTAGGAATAAAGTCGGCACATGGAGTATGGCAAAAATTAGAAGCCATCTATGGAGTATTTGCAAATGAAAGGAGTCAAACAAAAGCATCTACTTCTCAAGATCATACAAGCTCAAATCTAAGGAATAAGCCTCCTACAACTTCCAATTATGAAGAAGTTGAATATTGTTTTATGGGCATCAATGAAGAAAATGAGGTATGTCTTAAGCCCTCTACTTCTTATGATATTGTTATTCAAAATAATTATAGTGATTTGCAAAATGATTTTGATGATCTACAAGATGAATTCCAAAACTTACTTGTTAAATACAAAAATTTGAAAAAGGAATTCATTGTTTTGAAAAATGATAAGGATAGTTTATTTACTTCCTATGAATCACTATCATGTGCTCACACCACCACACTTGACAAGGTTAGAAACCTTGAAAAAGAAAATAGTACTCT
Organism: Rehmannia glutinosa; assembly: GCA_016081115.2. Lineage (NCBI taxonomy): Eukaryota > Viridiplantae > Streptophyta > Magnoliopsida > Lamiales > Orobanchaceae > Rehmannia > Rehmannia glutinosa. The sequence goes on along the minus strand of CM071929.1, from coordinate 29,048,931 downwards.
TGTTGAGAATATTGATTGCATGAAAAGGATTTATTAAAATCCAACTTGAGTACCAATAAAATGTCCAATATTGTTGATATTCATAATTGTGATAAAGGACTTGATCATAAGCCTAATGTTGTTAATCATATGAAAAAGGATCAAGTCAATATGCATATTGGTCATTATGCTCCTATAGAATTATTACTTGTTTTTATTGTGGCAAAAAGGGTCATACGGCTAATTCTTGTCGGGCTAGAAATAGCTCTAAATATTGTTGGAGACCTAAAAGTCTCAAAGCTAATCTTAAAGGACCCAAACATGAGGGTACCACAAAACAATGCACTATTAGGTACCCGGCAAAGCAAAAATCGGAGAAAATTCATGCCACCAAGAAAACATCAAATGAGCGTTTCATTTGATCAAAGAAGGAACTACTCTCAACAAAGCCAATTTCAAGAAGAACGTATAATCAAAAATGGGAAGAACACAATCCTTGGAAATGGCAAAGACATCATCAACAAGATGATTTTCAAAGAAGAAGAAATCATCAACCATGGGAAGGTAACAAACCTTGGAAATGGAGTAATCAAGGAAGTCATCATCAACCAAGTGACTTCCAAATGGGAAGATATCATCATCAACAATGGGAAAGACACAACCCATGGAAACGCTTTAAATTGGTAAATCGTATCTCCCCATTCGTATATGCATTTTTATCTATGCATTCTTTTAATTGTGTCTTAATTGCAAAATGAATTTTCAAGTATTTATTTTTAAAATAGGTCTCTTATATATTTATGTGTTTCAAATTTTTTTTAAAAAAGAGACCTTGCATAATTTTCTAAAACTCTTGAGCATTTTATTAGACTTATGTGGCTTATTATCTCTTATGAAATCTTATAGCATAAGCTCTTTTTGTCATCTCATATCATTTGCCTACACTTGAATTTTCTATGAAAATGTTGTCTAAGAATTGTGTAGGATACACATTTCATACTCATTGGCTTTTACGTCATCAAGTTTCTTAAACCATCAAGGTATGTCTACTCATATTTTTCTTTAAACTCGATATTATGCACATATCTTTCAAGATATTTCATTTTGACCCCTTAAGTGCCCCAAATTGAACTTGCAAATATTTTCTTTTAAAAGGCACTACGTGTTTAGTCTCGATTTTATTGTTTATATGTTTTCCCAAAACCCATATTTGTTGGATATAGTCCAAACTTATATTTTTGCAAAGTTTTAAAACTTTTGGGGTGAAATATCGAACTTTGGAAAACCCTGTGAAAGAAAAAAAAATTGCACTGGGACGGTCAAAGCAGGGGCGACCGGTTGCCCTGCACCTCGACCGGTCGCACCCTACCTCGACCGGTCGCCCAGTGCAAAATCATCGATTAAATATGTTCTGTTCTTCGTTTCAAAGCGAGAAAGAATATTTCTCTCAAACCCTTAATGGCGATAATATCACCCCCCTTTTTCTCTAGAATCTTCAATTCTTCATCATTTTTCACGATTCTTGTTGCTAATCTTCTTATTTTCTCAAGAATCTTTCATATATGGCTCCTCCAAGAAATTCCACCGATCAAAATCCCACTTCTAAGAGAAGAAAGGGCGGAGAGAAGTATCTTGAGAAATCAGCGAGACGGCCGAACAAAGGGATATTCGAGCGCTCAAAGAAATGTGGCTCAAGAAGGTGATGATGTTCAAAATCCCATTCTCTCTCGGGCCCAAATCACCGAGCTCCGCGGAACAATTTCGCTCGAAAATTGCCGTTGGGCGAAAGGTAAAAAATCTTTTGTTACTCAAGCTCCTAATTCCCGCAATGCTATTAATTTCATCAATAAGTATGCGGAATGGTACTATGAGGATTCGGGGATGAAAGGTAAATCTATTGCTCGGACTAAAATGTGTCGTTTTAGTTCATTTACGAATGAGTATCCTACGATTAGAGGATTTTTTGAGGAGCAAGGTTGGATGTATTTATGGGAGCATGCTTATGTGTTGTATGATGATGATATTATCCAACTCTTTTATGCCAATATGTGGGTCGTATATGATAATGATAGAAAGCCGATTGCCGTTAATTCGCTTATAAAGGGTCGCCATTTTAGATGGACTCCCAATGATATTTGCCGGCTTTTACATGTTAGAGAAGGTGGTTGGGATTATTTCTCTTGCGGGACTTGGAATGATGAAATGTTGGGGGTATCGATGAAAGAAGTCAAGACGTATTTGGGAGTATGGCCTAAGTATTCTTTGTTGGCAATGACACTTGAGCATCGCATTTTATCGGTCATTGTCGCATATTGCATTTGTGGTAAGTCGGGAAAGATGCCTAGCAATATGGATTATTTTTTGACTTATAAGATTGCTAGGAGAGAACCACTTAACTTTGGCGCCATACTTATTCAATGTCTAATCGAGTCCATTACTCAAGGTAATAAGAAGTTGGTTATGGGAAATTGGATTTGTAAACTTCTTATTCAATCGGGACTTCCTTCGTCGGAGTTTAACTCGGAAGTTTTTCAAAATGACTTCGACATTGATAATATCTCCCAAATAGTCACGATGCGCAAGAATATGGACATCCGACCAACCAAAATGGCGAGAGAAAGAGGTCAAGAGTCTCCCGATCCTAATGACATCTTTGATGACGCCGGGCCGCAAGATTGGTGGAAGAAGGCGAACCGAGCAATCCGGAGGGTAATCCAGGTGCTCAACCGCCTAGGAGGTATACTCAAGCCGAATTTGATGAGATGAGGGCTTTTCATGAGACGAGGTATGAGGCTTTGGAGCAAAAGACCACTAAAATGCAAAAGTCTATCGGCAAGTTAAAGAAATTCATCAAGGACTTTATTCCCGGATCTTGCTTCTCCTCGGATGAGGAATGATGTTACCCCACCCCCTTTACTTTCTAGCATTTTCATTAATGATGTTTTGTATTTTGATGAATTTTTGTAAAACTCATTTGTACTAATGATATTTGCTTGTTTTTCTTAAAAAGGGTTAATATTGCAAGTTGATAATGACTTGTGGATGATCATGATTTTTGATGGAGTATTTGATGGTAAAAATACTCTAAAGCATTGTTTGATAATTGGTATGAAGTACTTGATGGTAAAAGTGCTTCTTTTATTGCTTTGTTATGCTTAGTTGAATATGTTGGGACATTTGATACATGTATTGTTGAAAGCATGACTTATTACTTGTTAGTTGCTCTAATTTTTGGCATTTGTAATGCCTTGATCATTCTTAGCTTATCTCAATTGGGTTGAACCCTTGAGAATCTACTTTGAGCTTCTTAATTGATGAACAAATTATTGCATATGGTGCATATAATTTTTTGAGCTTTGAAATGAGGTTGATTGATGATATGAAAATTTTTTTTTGGCTTGAACCATTTACAAAGGTTATATAAAACTATTTTTATCTTTCACGCCCACAATGTGTTCGATGAAATGTTTCAATGAAAATTTCAACTTCTACATGATTCTCTCGCTTTCAAAAGTCTTCTATACTCTTTGAGATCATGTTTTGGGAAATAAAACGAGCGTATGAACTCTTCATGATACATTTCTCCCATTTTCCTTGGTTTTTTAGCCTAAATTGCTCAATGGTTGATAAACCATTTCTTTGGCGCACTTTGATATACTTCTATGATGTTTCTAACATTCTTTTTGATGATTCCAAAGGGGGAGAAACAGGAAATTGGCTCGTTAGCTCAAAGAAGCTAATAAAAGCTCTTGATAAAAGCTATAAGCTATGGCTCATAAAAGCCATAAGTTGTGATTTTTTTTAGTCCAATTGTTGCTTGATGGACTTATATTATTGTTTAATGTTGTTTTGTGGAGGGGAGCTTATAAGCTCTTGAACAAATTGTAAAAGCTAAAGCTTTTAGCTTATGGATTATTGCTCTTACATTATTCTTGATGTGCTTGTGGATAGGGGGAGCTTGTGCTTATTATTGAAAATATTTACTCCCTACTTGGTTGCTTTTTGGAAATTTTGGTTTCTTCCAAACGGTCAAATGTTTTTACCGGAAAATCATTTCTAAAATTGCTCTCTTAGTTTGTGTAAAAATTGTTTTGGTTTGTAATCATCAAAAAGGGGGAGATTGTTTGATACATGTTTTTATCTTAATTTTGATGATTTTATTTTATCACCAAAACAATGTTTTTAAAGGTTGTCCAAATACTCCTAAATGATTTAAAATGATTTTAATATTTTCCGGAGTATTTTCTCAAAGTTTATTTTTTCTAACAAGGACAACGCTTTTAATGATTTTACGTTATTGGGTTGTCACTCTCAAACGATGTTTCTAAATGTTGTCCTAATACTCCGATCGGTTTAAAATGTTTTTACTAAATTTTCAAGTATTTCTTGAGTTTTATTTTCGACACAAATTGGACAATATTTACGTCTCGTGGTCGGCCGTCATCATAGGGCAACCCATACCGAAGATGTTTTTAGAAGCAGAAAATGAGACGGAAAGAAAAACAAGCAGGTCGCCGCTCAAGGCGTCGGCCGGTCGGTCGGCCGTCGGCCGCCTGTGGGTCGGTCGTACACTGCAAGTTTCGTTTTTGAAACAGAACAAAACCTTGCATTTTTGAAACGAGGGGGACCGGTTGGGAGATGGTCGGCCGGTCGAGGTAGACGCGTCGGCCGTGCCTGCGTGTTATTTTTCTTTGTGTATTCTTCAACGTCTATTTTCGCGGCCGTGCCGCCTATGTATTGAAAAAAAATATGACCGTTTTGACAAAGACAAACTTTCCTTAAAATGTGGGATTGATTTCTAACAGCTATATTCTTGATTTTAATTGTATTTTTCTGTAGATTTTCAATCCCCAAGAGGAGCCTATGCTTGATCAATCATCTCCTATAAATAGAGGAAGTTTTGGAGCAACCAATACAACAATTGAGATACAACACAACAAGATACACTTCAAGCATACACTTGGTCTTTCATTGTCATTATTCTTGTTGTAAAATTGCCTAGCTTATCACTTTCACATCTTTGAGGTCTAGGCTATTCTTGATTACACTTGCACTCTATTGTATTATCAATTATCGAGTTGTAATCTTGAATTTGTGGTCGTCATTCAAACACAAGATATCCTTGTGAGTGTTCTTGTGGTAAGAGCACACTTGGGTGAACTAGGTGTTAGGTGTGAGAAGATTGTGGTAATCTTCTTGTTGAGGTGTTGAAGAGTGTGGTGCTCTTCAAGGGTGAAGATTGTGGTAATCTTCACAAGGTGCCGTTGAAGGAAGATTGTGGTAATCTTCAAAGGGAGATTGTGGTAATCTCAAAGGTGGTGTTGAAGAAGAGTGTGGTGCTCTTCAAGGTGTTGTAAGTTGAATTTGTATTAATTTTGGTAATTAATAAAATTCTTTTCTTTCGAAATCCATCCGGATATCTTTGGGGTGGTAGAGGATTAGGCCCTAGGTGGGTTGAACCTCTTTAAATCGTCGGCGTGTGTTGTCTACATTCCGCACCTTCATTATTTTGTTTGAGCATTCGATTGTTAAAAGAGGACGAAATCGTCAAGATGGAGATAATCTATTCCCCCTCTCAGATTATCGTAGCCGCTTGGACTTACAAGTGGTATGAGCAAACTCTTTGGCAAGCTCGTTTCACATCGCGAGTGAAGAGAAACGATCAACGGCTACGAACGAAGCTCATCTATCCGCACCTCCACCACCAAGCCACCTCGGTTTGATTCCAAAAATTTTATATTTTGGAAAGAAAGAATGGAATGCTATCTACAAGGTTGCGGGTTCGACATTTGGAACACCGTCATTAATGGAGAATCCATTCCGACGAAAGATACACCATACACCTCAAAAGGCTTCAAAAAGCTCAATGATGAAGAAAAGAAAATCATCTCCTTAAACGGTAAGGCTTTAAATATTTTATATTGTTCATTTACTAATTTAGAATATGAACATATTGTAGGAATAAAGTCGGCACATGGAGTATGGCAAAAATTAGAAGCCATCTATGGAGTATTTGCAAATGAAAGGAGTCAAACAAAAGCATCTACTTCTCAAGATCATACAAGCTCAAATCTAAGGAATAAGCCTCCTACAACTTCCAATTATGAAGAAGTTGAATATTGTTTTATGGGCATCAATGAAGAAAATGAGGTATGTCTTAAGCCCTCTACTTCTTATGATATTGTTATTCAAAATAATTATAGTGATTTGCAAAATGATTTTGATGATCTACAAGATGAATTCCAAAACTTACTTGTTAAATACAAAAATTTGAAAAAGGAATTCATTGTTTTGAAAAATGATAAGGATAGTTTATTTACTTCCTATGAATCACTATCATGTGCTCACACCACCACACTTGACAAGGTTAGAAACCTTGAAAAAGAAAATAGTACTCTTGTTGAGAATATTGATTGCATGAAAAAGGATTTATTAAAATCCAACTTGAGTACCAATAAAATGTCCAATATTGTTGATATTCATAATTGTGATAAAGGACTTGATCATAAGCCTAATGTTGTTAATCATATGAAAAAGGATCAAGTCAATATGCATATTGGTCATTATGCTCCTAGAATTATTACTTGTTTTTATTGTGGCAAAAAGGGTCATACGGCTAATTCTTGTCGGGCTAGAAATAGCTCTAAATATTGTTGGAGACCTAAAAGTCTCAAAGCTAATCTTAAAGGACCCAAACACATGAGGGTACCACAAAACAATGCACTATTAGGTACCCGGCAAAGCAAAAATCGGAGAAAATTCATGCCACCAAGAAAACATCAAATGAACGTTTCATTTGATCAAAGAAGGAACTACTCTCAACAAAGCCAATTTCCAAGAAGAACGTATAATCAAAAATGGGAAGAACACAATCCTTGGAAATGGCAAAGACATCATCAACAAGATGATTTTCAAAGAAGAAGAAATCATCAACCATGGGAAGGTAACAAACCTTGGAAATGGAGTAATCAAGGAAGTCATCATCAACCAAGTGACTTCCAAATGGGAAGATATCATCATCAACAATGGGAAAGACACAACCCATGGAAACGACGAAATTGGTAAATCGTATCTCCCCATTCGTATATGCATTTTTATCTATGCATTCTTTTAATTGTGTCTTAATTGCAAAATGAATTTTCAAGTATTTATTTTTAAAATAGGTCTCTTATATATTTATGTGTTTCAAATTTTTTTTAAAAAAGAGACCTTGCATAATTTTCTAAAACTCTTGAGCATTTTATTAGACTTATGTGGCTTATTATCTCTTATGAAATCTTATAGCATAAGCTCTTTTTGTCATCTCATATCATTTGCCTACACTTGAATTTTCTATGAAAATGTTGTCTAAGAATTGTGTAGGATACACATTTCATACTCATTGGCTTTTACGTCATCAAGTTTCTTAAACCATCAAGGTATGTCTACTCATATTTTTCTTTAAACTCGATATTATGCACATATCTTTCAAGATATTTCATTTTGACCCTTAAGTGCCCCAAATTGAACTTGCAAATATTTTCTTTTAAAAGGCACTACGTGTTTAGTCTCGATTTTATTGTTTATATGTTTTCCAAAACCCATATTTGTTGGATATAGTCCAAACTTATATTTTTGCAAAGTTTTAAAACTTTTGGGGTGAAATATCGAACTTTGGAAAACCCTGTGAAAAAAAAAAAAATTGCCTTTGGGGCCGGTCAAGCGAGGGCGACGGTTGCCTGCCGCACTCGCCGGTCGCACCCTACCTCGACCGGTCGCCCTTGATGCAAAATCATCGATTAAATATGTTCTGTTTCTTCGTTTCAAAACGAGAAAAGAATATTTCTCTCAAACTTAACAAATGATAATATCACCCCTTTTCTCTAGAATCTTCAATTCTTCATCATTTTTCACGATTCTTGTTGCTAATCTTCTTATTTTCTCAAGAATCTTTCATATATGGCTCCTCCAAGAAATTCCACCGATCAAAATCCCACTTCTAAGAGAAGAAAGGGCGGAGAGGGTCTTGAGAAATCAGCGAGACGAAGCCGAACAAAGGGATATTCGAGCCGCTCAAAGAAATGTGGCTCAAGAAGGTGATGATGTTCAAAATCCCATTCTCTCTCGGCCCAAATCACCGAGCTCCGCGGAACAATTTCGCTCGAAAATTGCCGTTGGGCGAAAGGTAAAAAATCTTTTTTGTTACTCAAGCTCCTAATTCCCGCAATGCTATTAATTTCATCAATAAGTATGCGGAATGGTACTATGAGGATTCGGGGATGAAAGGTAAATCTATTGCTCGGACTAAAATGTGTCGTTTTAGTTCATTTACGAATGAGTATCCTACGATTAGAGGATTTTTGAGGAGCAAGGTTGGATGTATTTATGGGAGCATGCTTATGTGTTGTATGATGATGATATTATCCAACTCTTTTATGCCAATATGTGGGTCGTATATGATAATGATAGAAAGCCGATTGCAGTTAATTCGCTTATAAAGGGTCGCCATTTTAGATGGACTCCCAATGATATTTGCCGGCTTTTACATGTTAGAGAAGGTGGTTGGGATTATTTTCTTCGGGACTTGGAATGATGAAATGTTGGGGTATCGATGAAAGAAGTCAAGACGTATTTGGGAGTATGGCCTAAGTATTCTTTGTTGGCAATGACACTTGAGCATCGCATTTTATCGGTCATTGTCGCATATTGCATTTGTGGTAAGTCGGGAAAGATGCCTAGCAATATGGATTATTTTTGACTTATAAGATTGCTAGGAGAGAACCACTTAACTTTGGCGCCATACTTATTCAATGTCTAATCGAGTCCATTACTCAAGGTAATAAGAAGTTGGTTATGGGAAATTGGATTTGTAAACTTCTTATTCAATCGGGACTTCCTTCGTCGGAGTTTAACTCGGAAGTTTTTCAAAATGACTTCGACATTGATAATATCTCCCAAATAGTCACGATCGCAAGAATATGGACATCCGACCAACCAAAATGGCGAGAGGAAGAGGTCAAGAGTCTCCGATCCTAATGACATCTTTGATGACGCCGGGCCGCAAGATTGGTGGAAGAAGGCGGCAACCGAGCAATCCGGAGGGTAATATCGGTGCTCAACCGCCTAGGAGGTATACTCAAGCCGAATTTGATGAGATGAGGGCTTTTCATGAGACGAGGTATGAGGCTTTGGAGCAAAAGACCACTAAAATGCAAAAGTCTATCGGTAAGCAAGTTAAAGAAATTCATCAAGGACTTTATTCCGGATCTTCGCTTCTCCTCGGATGAGGAATGATGTTACCCCACCCCTTTACTTTCTAAAGCATTTTCATTAATGATGTTTTGTATTTTGATGAATTTTTGTAAAACTCATTTTACTAATGATATTTGCTTGTTTTTCTTAAAAGGGTTAATATTGCAAGTTGATAATGACTTGTGGATGATCATGATTTTTGATGGAGTATTTGATGGTAAAAATACTCTAAAGCATTGTTTGATAATTGGTATGAAGTACTTGATGGTAAAAGTGCTTCTTTTATTGCTTTGTTATGCTTAGTTGAATATGTTGGGACATTTGATACATGTATTGTTGAAAGCATGACTTATTACTTGTTAGTTGCTCTAATTTTTGGCATTTGTAATGCCTTGATCATTCTTAGCTTATCTCAATTGGGTTGAACCCTTGAGAATCTACTTTGAGCTTAATTGATGAACAAATTATTGCATATGGTGCATATAATTTTTTGAGCTTTGAAATGAGGTTGATTGATGATATGAAAATTTTTTTTTGGCTTGAACCATTTACAAAGGTTATATAAAACTATTTTTATCTTTCACGCCCACAATGTGTTCGATGAAATGTTTCAATGAAAATTTCAACTTCTACATGATTCTCTCGCTTTCAAAAGTCTTCTATACTCTTTGAGATCATGTTTTGGGAAATAAAACGAGCGTATGAACTCTTCATGATACATTTCTCCCATTTTCCTTGGTTTTTTAGCCTAAATTGCTCAATGGTTGATAAACCATTTCTTTAGCGCACTTTGATATACTTCTATGATGTTTCTAACATTCTTTTGATGATTCCAAAGGGGAGAAACAGAAATGGCTCGTTAGCTCAAAGAAGCTAATAAAAGCTCTTGATAAAAGCTATAAGCTATGGCTCATAAAAGCCATAAGTTGTGATTTTTTTTAGTCCAATTGTTGCTTGATGGACTTATATTATTGTTTAATGTTGTTTTGTGACAGGGGGAGCTTATAAGCTCTTGAACAAATTGTAAAAGCTAAAGCTTTTAGCTTATGGATTATTGCTCTTACATTATTCTTGATGTGCTTGTGGATAGGGGGAGCTTGTGCTTATTATTGAAAATATTTACTCCCTACTTGGTTGCTTTTTGGAAATTTTGGTTTCTTCCAAACGGTCAAATGTTTTTACCGGAAAATCATTTCTAAAATTGCTCTCTTAGTTTGTGTAAAAATTGTTTTGGTTTGTAATCATCAAAAAGGGGGAGATTGTTTGATACATGTTTTTATCTTAATTTTGATGATTTTATTTTATCACCAAAACAATGTTTTTAAAGGTTGTCCAAATACTCCTAAATGATTTAAAATGATTTTAATATTTTCCGGAGTATTTTCTCAAAGTTTATTTTCGTCTAACAAGGACAACGCTTTTAATGATTTTACGTTATTGGGTTGTCACTCTCAAACGATGTTTCTAAATGTTGTCCTAATACTTCCGATCGGTTTAAAATGTTTTTACTAAATTTTCGAAGTATTTCTTGAGTTTTATTTTCGACACAAATTGGACAATATATTTTCGTCTCGTGGTCGACCGGTCGCCCATAGGGCAACCCATACCGAAGATGTTTTTAGAAAGAAAATGAGACGGAAAGAAAAACAAGCGGTCGGCCGTGCCGCTTCGGGCGTCGGCCGGTCCGGTCGGCCGGCCGCCTGTGGTCGGCCGTGCACTGCAAGTTTCGTTTTTGAAGCGAGAACAAAACCTTGCATTTTTGAAACGAGGGGGACCGGTTGGGGAGATGGTCGACGGCCGAGGTAGACGCGTCGGCCGGCCGCCTGTGTTATTTTTTTGTGTATTCTTCAACGTCTATTTACGTGCGGACGGCCGCCTCTATGTATTGACAAAGAAAAATATGACCGTTTGACAATGCAGACAAACTTTCCTTAAAATGTGGGATTGATTTCTAACAGCTATATTCTTGATTTTAATTGTATTTTTCTCAGTAGATTTTCAATCCCCAAGAGGAGCCTATGCTTGATCAATCATCTCCTATAAATAGAGGAAGTTTTGGAGCAACCAATACAACAATTGAGATACAACACAACAAGATACACTTCAAGCATACACTTGGTCTTTCATTGTCATTATTCTTGTTGTAAAATTGCCTAGCTTATCACTTTCACATCTTTGAGGTCTAGGCTATTCTTGATTACACTTGCACTCTATTGTATTATCAATTATCGAGTTGTAATCTTGAATTTGTGGTCGTCATTCAAACACAAGATATCCTTGTGAGTGTTCTTGTGGTAAGAGCACACTTGGGTGAACTAGGTGTTAGGTGTGAGAAGATTGTGGTAATCTTCTTGTTGAGGTGTTGAAGAGTGTGGTGCTTTCTTCAAGGGTGAAGATTGTGGTAATCTTCACAAGGTGCGTTGAAGGAAGATTGTGGTAATCTTCAAAGGGAGATTGTGGTAATCTCCAAAGGTGGTGTTGAAGAAGAGTGTGGTGCTCTTCAAGGTGTTGTAAGTTGAATTTGTATTAATTTTGGTAATTAATAAAATTCTTTTTCTTTTCGAAATCCATCCCGGATATCTTTGGGGTGGTAGAGGATTAGGCCCTAGGTGGGTTGAACCTCTTTAAATCGACGTGTGTTGTCTACATTCCGCACCTTCATTATTTTGTTTGAGCATTCGATTGTTAAAAGAGGACGAAATCGTCAAGATGGAGATAATCTATTCACCCCCTCAGATTATCGTGAGCTTGGACTTACAAGTGGTATCGAGCCAAACTCTTTGGCAAGCTCGTTTCACATCGCGAGTGAAGAGAAACGATCAACGGCTACGAACGAAGCTCATCTATCCCAAGACCTCCACCACCAAGCCACCTCGGTTTGATTCCAAAAATTTTATATTTTGGAAAGAAAGAATGGAATGCTATCTACAAGGTTGCGGGTTCGACATTTGGAACACCGTCATTAATGGAGAATCCATTCGACGAAAGATACACCATACACCTCAAAAGGCTTCAAAAAGCTCAATGATGAAGAAAAGAAAATCATCTCCTTAAACGGTAAGGCTTTAAATATTTTATATTGTTCATTTACTAATTTAGAATATGAACATATTGTAGGAATAAAGTCGGCACATGGAGTATGGCAAAAATTAGAAGCCATCTATGGAGTATTTGCAAATGAAAGAGTCAAACAAAAGCATCTACTTCTCAAGATCATACAAGCTCAAATCTAAGGAATAAGCCTCCTACAACTTCCAATTATGAAGAAGTTGAATATTGTTTTATGGGCATCAATGAAGAAAATGAGGTATGTCTTAAGCCCTCTACTTCTTATGATATTGTTATTCAAAATAATTATAGTGATTTGCAAAATGATTTTGATGATCTACAAGATGAATTCCAAAACTTACTTGTTAAATACAAAAATTTGAAAAAGGAATTCATTGTTTTGAAAAATGATAAGGATAGTTTATTTACTTCCTATGAATCACTATCATGTGCTCACACCACCACACACTTGACAAGGTTAGAAACCTTGAAAAAGAAAATAGTACTCTTGTTGAGAATATTGATTGCATGAAAAAGGATTTATTAAAATCCAACTTGAGTACCAATAAAATGTCCAATATTGTTGATATTCATAATTGTGATAAAGGACTTGATCATAAGCCTAATGTTGTTAATCATATGAAAAAGGATCAAGTCAATATGCATATTGGTCATTATGCTCCTAGAATTATTACTTGTTTTTATTGTGGCAAAAAGGGTCATACGGCTAATTCTTGTCGGGCTAGAAATAGCTCTAAATATTGTTGGAGACCTAAAAGTCTCAAAGCTAATCTTAAAGGACCCAAACACATGAGGGTACCACAAAACAATACACTTGGTCTTTCATTGTCATTATTCTTGTTGTAAAATTGCCTAGCTTATCACTTTCACATCTTTGAGGTCTAGGCTATTCTTGATTACACTTGCACTCTATTGTATTATCAATTATCGAGTTGTAATCTTGAATTTGTGGTCGTCATTCAAACACAAGATATCCTTGTGAGTGTTCTTGTGGTAAGAGCACACTTGGGTGAACTAGGTGTTAGGTGTGAGAAGATTGTGGTAATCTTCTTGTTGAGGTGTTGAAGAGTGTGGTGCTCTTGAGGGTGAAGATTGTGGTAATCTTCACAAGGTGCGTTGAAGGAAGATTGTGGTAATCTTCAAAGGAGATTGTGGTAATCTCCAAAGGTGGTGTTGAAGAAGAGTGTGGTGCTCTTCAAGGTGTTGTAAGTTGAATTTGTATTAATTTTGGTAATTAATAAAATTCTTTTTCTTTCGAAATCCATCCGGATATCTTGGGGTGGTAGAGGATTAGGCCCTAGGTGGGTTGAACCTCTTTAAATCGACGTGTGTTGTCTACATTCCGCACCTTCATTATTTTGTTTGAGCATTCGATTGTTAAAAGAGGACGAAATCGTCAAGATGGAGATAATCTATTCACCCCCCCTCTAGATTATCGTAGCCGCTTGGACTTACATGATCTTCCAATATTATGATAATCATCTAGTATTCGTCCCACCAGTTCGATTATTTCATTGGGATTGAGCCATTTATTATTGAACTTGCCATTGTTCCTCGAAAACCATAATGCCCACAATAACACCACAAAGATTTCTAGTTTATTAATCTCTAATGAAAGACAAACATTATAACAGAAGACATCAAACGACGCCCGTTTTAGCGAGTGTACTATTTCCCGAAAAACACTTCGATTCCAAATGGACATGGCATCTTTGCAATCCCTGAGTGCATGTTCAACAGATTATGGTATTTTCCCGCATCGGCAACAATTTAGTGAGCACTGCACACCTATTTTTGCTAATTCCGATGCACAGGGGGTAATACGGTTGAAAGCTCGCCATGAAATTTTTTTGATCTTGCTTGGTATCCTTAAATTCCACAACTTGCGCCACCAAAATATAGGATTATTTGCAGGCATAGGAACATCAGAATTGGCTTGTTGCAAGGCTAACCTATACCCCGAACGTACTGAATAAATTCCAGATTTCTCGAAGTGCCAAATAATTTTATCAGGATAATCGAATCGGCCTAGCGGTATTTTTAGGATATATTTTCTATCAAGAGGCCAAAAGAACCTCTCAATGACAGGATGATTCCATCACCCGTTCAATATTAAATCAACCACGCGCCCGGGACAGTTATTTGTGGGAGATGAATAGGTTTGAAAGATATAGGCCTGGGAATCCATGGATCTTCGTGTATTCTCACCATCTGACCATTTCCGATTCGCCATCTTAACCCCCAACGTAATAATTCCCTCCACCACATAATACTTCTCCAACAATACGAGGGATTCCTACCAAGACCAACTTCAAGGAACGATGTATGAGGAAAGTACTTGGCTTTAAATATTTGAGATACTAATGAAGACCCATTTTGTACGAACCTCCATGCCTGTTTAGCGAGAAGAGCCTGATTGAACAACTCCATATCCTTAAACCCCATTCTTCCTAGTCCTTTAGGACGTCTCAGTAGCTCCCACCTCATCCAATAAATGCGTTTTTCATTAATTCGACCACCCCACCAAAATCTTGCCACCAAATTTTGGAGATTCTTGCAAATAGAAGAGGGAAATTTAAATATACTCATGGCATAGTTAGATGATGCTTGGGCCACCGCCTTAATTAAAACTTCTCTTCCACCCGATGAAAATGAGTCAGCCTTCCACGATTGTAGTTTACGCATCACACGTTCTTGGACCTCTTGAAATGTGCGTTTTTTGCTTCTGCCAATAAAAGCTGGGAGTCCCAAATACTTATCTCCTTCATCAAGATTTTGAGAAATGCCAAAAAAATCACAGATATCCCTTTTGACATTATCTGACATGTTTAGGCTGAAGATTACCAATGATTTCTCAAGATTAACCTGTTGTCCTGATGCTTTCGAATAAATCTCCAGAATTTGAAGAATAAAATTGCAATCATCAGTCCTAGCTCTTCCAAATATAATAGAATCATCGGCAAATAGCAAATGATTTATTGGAGGGGCATCCGTGCGACTGATATCCCTCTAATGAGGTTCGCTCTTTCATATCTACGACATAATGAGGAAAGACCTTCCACGCACAGTAAAAATAAATACGGAGACAATGGGCAACCCTGGCGAAGGCCTCTTTCGGGGATAATCTGAGCAGTAGCAGTTCCATTAAAACGGATGGAGAACCTAGCAGTAGAGATACAATCGAAAATCAATTTGGTCCAGCTTGGCCTAAATCCCATTCTTTTCATCATCTCGATGAGGAAAGACCACTCCACCCGATCGTAGGCTTTACTTAGAACGAGTTTTAGCCCCATTAGACCCTCCTTTCCGTTTGCCTTACTTCGAAGGGTGTGAATTGTTTCAAAGGCAATAAGAATGTTATCTAATATTAATCGCCCCAGAACGAAGACGCTTTGCTCCTCTGAAATGATCAATGGCAGAATCGTCTTAAGTCTGTTAGCAAGCGCTTTAGCAATCACCTTATACACTACATTACACAAGCTGATGGGTCGGAAATCAGAAATCTGACACGGCTTCGCCTTTTTGGGAATTAATATGATTAAGGTATCATTATATTCACAAATTGGATCACCCGAATTCAACACCCCCAGCGTTGTCCTTACTAGATCCGCACCAATGATATCCCAATTTTTTTGGAAGAAAATGGGATGACACCCATCTGGTCCGGGAGCCTTCAGAGGACCCATGCTAAAAAGAGCACTTTTGATCTCTTCTTCATTAAAAGGTTCGTCAAGTCTGTCAAGAGAATCTTGTGGAATCCGGAGGTCGACTGCCTCGATCACGTGTACCATGTCGTCCCAAGAAGGGTTAGTTGACTTGAAGATATTCCGGAAATAAGTTTCAATCTCTCGAGATAAGACAGATTCGTCAGTTGCCCAATTTCCATCGCTTAATTTGAGTTCTGAAATCCAGTTCTTCCTCATGCGGGCTGTAGCTTTCCTGTGGAAGAATTTTGTGTTACGATCACCACCTAGGAGCCAGTCAATCTTGTTAGTCCAAGTGGCTACGATAATCTAGAGGGGGGGTGAATAGATTATCTCGGTTTTTCAGATTTTGCCCTCTTTTTTGAATAATCAAACAAAGACGAGAATGTAAATGCGGAAATAAAACAACACTCGTTGATTTAAAGAGGTTCAACCCACCTAGGGCCTAATCCTCTACCACCCCAGTATATCCGGGATGGATTTCAAAAAAAAAAGATTTTATTAATTTACCAAAAATTAATACAACACCTTGAGGATTACCACAACCCTCTTACACCACCTGAGGATTACCACAATCCTCTTACAACACCTTTGAAGATTACCACAACCTTCAAACACCTATCACCTAGATCACCCAAGTGTATTCTTACCACAAGAATACTCACAAGGATGTCTTGTGTTGAATGATGACCAAAATCAAGATTACAACTCAATAATGATTGATACAATATGAGTACAAGTGTAATCAAGAATTAAAAGCCTAGACCTCAAATTTGTGCAAGTGAAAGTGCTAAGGCTAATACAACAAGATATATGAAAGTGTTTGCTTTGTTTGCTCTTTGCTTGTATGGAGTGTTGTGTCTTGTTGCTTGAATGAAGCCTCTATTTATAGGAGAGGTCTTGGCTTTGATTTCCGGACATTGGCTCCTCCTTGGGGAGTGATTTGCTGCAAAAGAAACCATTTAAAATCATCAATATATTTGTTAGAAATCAATCCCACAAAATAGGGAAAAGTCATGCGAGAAAATGCAACGGATAGTTTCTTTGATAAAAGGGGTTCGGCCAGGTCGCACGAGAGATAAGATTGAAATGAAATTGCGAATTTTTACACAGGGGGGCCGGTCGAAGGGGTTCGACCGGCCGCCTGGTCTTGACGGTTGGGGTTGATAGAAAATCAAAACAATCGCATTTGAGAGGGCACTCCCAGTGCCGGTCGCCCGGTGGTCGGCCAGTCGCCGCCTCACCGGTCGCCCACCTCGGTCGACGGCCGCATCTCCCCATTTTCTCTTACGACCCATTTTTTCTGTTTCAAAACTCAACTCAGTGCGGGTTGCCCTATAGGGCGACTGAGTCGAAACTGAAACAAAAGTGTTGTCCAATTTTAAATCGAATATAAACTTCAAGAAATACTCAGAAAAATAGTAAAAACATTTTAGATCGATCGGAAGTGTTGGGACAACATTTAGGGACATTGTTTTGGTATAAAAACTCATTTGAACAAAATCATCAAAATCATGATAAAAACATTTATCTAACAAACTCCCCTTTTTGATGATTACAAACCAAAACAATTTTCAAGAGGACGATTTGAAAAAGCGAGAATAATTTTCCGGTTTATGAGTAAACTATCCGTTTAAAAACATTTTACAAAAGCTCCCCTATCAACAAGCACATTAATAAGAAATATTGCATAAGCTAGAAGACAAGCTTTTACAAAATAAACAACAACTCCATGAGCTTAGAAGCTCCCCTGTCACAAATACTTATTATCCATGCAAACAAGTTCATAAAACAATCATTGGTGAGTTTTCTTCACAACTTATGGCCTTAATAAGCCATAGCTTATAGCTACTATCATGAGCTTTTATTAGCTTCTTTGAGCTAACAAGCCAATTTCTGTTTCTCCCCTTTGGAATCATCAAAAAAATGTTAGGATGATAAAAACATCATAAAAGTATATCAAAGTGCGCCAAAGAAATGGTTTATCAACCATTGAGCAATTTAGCTTAAACACCAAGGAAAATGGGAGAAATGTATCATGAAGAGTTCATACGCTCGTTTTATTTGCCAAAACATGATCTCAATGAGTATTGAAGACTTTTGGAAGCGAGAGAATCATGTAGAAGTTGAAATTTTCATTGTGACATTTCATCGAACACATTGTGGGCGTGAAAAATAAAAAGAGTTGTATATAGCCCTTGTAAATGATCCAAGCCAAAAAAATTGCATCACCAATTCACATCAAACATCATACAATACAACATAATAACTAAGCTCATCAAGATCATAAGCAAAAAATATCAAGAAATATACAAGAAAGCCATAAACTCAAGGGTTCAACCCAATTGAGCAAAGTAAGGAAAATTCTTACCATTTGATCGGAAAAGATGAGGATGATAAACATGCTATATAAGGTCGAAGATATGAATTGAATGCATGAAAATCAATTTTGAGTGAAAATTGTGTGCATTTGGCAAAGGGACGAAAAATGGCAAAAAGAAGTGAAAATAACAAATGTCAAGACGAGCGAACTTAAACCAAAATTTGGCCTAGGGCGGCCGGTCGTGGTTGAGGGCGGCCGTCGGCGTTGAGGGCGACGGTTGCCCTCAACCTCTTCACCATATTTTTTTTGTCAAATTTCAAAATCCGATTTTTCAACCAAAAATACGATTTTTCGCCCCTAAGTTTTAAAAACATGCAAAATGCAAACGTAGACCTCATTTAATATGCATTATGCCTAACCGAGCTCGTATTGACGCAAAAGTCTCGGAAGTTAGCGGTTTTGTAAAAATGTCCGCTAATTGATCTTGAGATGGCACAAACGATATCTCAATTTTTCGTTTTGAAACACAATCCCTTAGAAAATGATGTCGAATCTCAATATGTTTAGTACGGTTATGATGAACCGGGTTTTGAGCAATGTTTATAGCGGATATATTATCACAAAAGATAGGTACGTTTTCAAAAGAGCATTTGTAATCCGCTAAGGTTTGTTTCATCCAAAGAAGTTGAGTACAACAAAATGCGGCGGAAATATATTCGGCCGCAGTAGTTGAAAAGAAACACGTTTTGCTTCTTTGAAAACCATGAAACTAGGCAATCGCTAAAAATTGACATGATCCGGAATACTTTTCCGATCATCAATATTACCCGCATAGTCCGAATCACTATAACCTTTAAGAGAAAAATTTTCATTCTTTGGATAAAATAAACCATATTGAATAGTGCCTTTCAAATATCGAAAAATCCGTTTAACGGCACTCATATGAGATTCTTTTGGATTGCTTTGAAAACGAGCACATAGGCATACGGCATGAAGAATGTCCGGTCTACTAGCGGTTAAATAAAGTAAACTACCAATCATACCTCGATACTTGGATTCATCAACCGTCTTGCCTTTTTCATCTTTGTCAATTTTGACATTGGTTGCCATAGAGTCGAGACGGTTCTTCCTTCTTCAATGCCGAACTTCTTCAAAAGTTCTTTTGTATACTTTGATTGCGAAATATAAATACCTTCTTGGCATTTCTTAATTTGAAGTCCAAGGAAGAAATTTAGCTCCCCCATCATACTCATCTCGAATTCACCTTGCATTAACTTGGAGAATTTCTTGCACAAAGATTCATTAGTAGCACCAAAAATAATATCATCAACATAAATTTGCACAAGTAAACAATCTTGCCCTTTTTCAAAAACAAAGAGTGTAGTATCAACTTTACCTCTTGTAAAACCATTTTGCAAAAGAAAAGAGCTAAGTCTATCATACCATGGGGTGCTTGTTTTAAACCATACAAAGCCTTTTTAAGTTTAAAAACATCATTAGGCCTAGAAAAATTTTCAAACCCGGAGGTTGTTTTACATAGACTTCTTCTTGAATAAAACCATTTAAGAAAGCGGATTTAACATCCATTTGGTAAAGCTTGAAATTTTTAAAACAAAAATAGGCAAGTAAAATGCGAATAGCTTCTAAACGTGCTACGGGTGCAAATGTTTCATCATAATCAATACCTTCTTCTTGACAATACCTTGAGCTACTAACCTTGCCTTATTACGAACAATGTTGCCTTGATCATCAAGTTTGTTAGGAATACCCATTTTGTACCAATAATTGTTTGAGATGGAGGACAAGGTACTAATTCCCATACATCATTTCTTTCAAATTGATTCAACCCCTCTTGCATTTCTAAAAACCAATCTTCATCCTCAATAGCTTCCTTAGCATTTTTAGGCTCTTTTTGAGATATAAGAGCTTTCTCGGCAAAATTTCTTGAGTCATTACTTTATCAAGGGATCACCAATAATAAGATCTTTTAGATGATCTCCTTAAATTTCAATGCTACGGGAAGATTCAAGTATCACCCCTATCTTGAGGAACATTTGAACTTGAAGGTTGATCATTTGAAATAGAAGGTTTATCATTATGAGCATCACTTTGAACAATAGGTTCAACAATATCCTCTTCATCACTATCGTCATTGGGTATTCTTTCAACACCCGAGGCTTCATTAAATTTGACATGAATAGATTCTTCAACAACCATGCTAGTCTTATTGTAAACCCGATATGCTTTGCTCTTGGTTGAATACCCCATAAATATTCCTTCATCGTCCTTAGGATCAAGTTTGTCCAATTGATCCTTAGTATTCAAAATAAAGCACTTACATCCAAATATTTTGAAATAACTAATATTTGGAGTTCTTCCTTTCCAAAGCTCATATGGAGTTTTATTCATTTTAGGACGAATATAAACTCGATTAATGACATAGAAAGCGGTACTTACGGCTTCGGCCCAAAAATATTTTGGAAGTGAAAATTCATTTAGCATGGACCGACTCATTTCTTGAAGTGTCCGATTCTTCCTTTCGGCTACACCATTTTGTTGAGGTGTCCTTGGAGCCGAAAAATTGTGTGTATATCCCTTGGTTTCACAAAAGACTCTAAACTCACCGTCAAATTCTCCGCTCGATCACTTGAATAGTTTTAATAGTATCTTCCTTTTCATTCTCAATGTGTCTACACAACTTAACAAACTCATTAACGGCATCACTTTTATTTGCAAGAAAAAGAGCCCAAGTGTATCTAGAAAAATCATCAACAATTACAAAAGTGTAATGTTTTCCACTTAGACTAGCCGTACCAATATCCCCATACAAATCTAGGTGAAGAAGTTGTAGAGGCTTGGTTGTGGAAATTTCATTTTTGGGCTTAAAACTACTCTTAACTAATTTGTTCTTTTGAAAAGTGTCACATAAGCCAAGATTTTCAAAATTCAATTTGGGTAGTCCTTTTACATGTTGGTTTTTGTAAATATTTTTCAAACTTTTATATCCAACATGTCCAAGTCGCCTATGCCATAAACTCGTTAAATCATTGTTGGCGACAAGACAAGAAACATTTTGACTAACCAAATCACTAGTAGAAATTTTGTAAAGATTGCCTTTTCTATTTGCTTCACAAATAATTTCATCATTTTTACGAATAAGGCATTTTTCTTTATTGAAAACAACATTATAATTTGAATCACAAAGTTGGCTAACACTTATCAAATTAAATTTAAGCCCTTCTACTAAAAGAACATTATTAAGAGAGAAAGAAGAGTTACCAATTTCTCCATTTCCAAGAATTCTTCCTTCCTTTGCCATTGCCGAACATGACCATACCCTCTTCTTGGAACTTGATGTTGGTAAAAAGTTCTCTCTTTCCGGTCATATGGCGTGAACATCCGCTGTCCACGAGCTATTTCGAATCCTCCATGGTTGTTATAGCGCCTATTACCTACAAACGAACCATTTTTAGGTACCCTATAGTTTTGGGGTCCATGGGGGTTAGCCTTGAGACCTTTGGGTCTCCAAACAAAGCTAAAATTATTCTTCAATTTACAATTGCTAACATAGTGACCAACTTTACCACAATAAAAGCAAATAATATTATGGGCACTTTTAGACGTACAAAATTCGGACCTTGGTCATTTTTCTTAAAGACTTTTTGAAATGGTTTGTAACAAGTCCTTGTTTTGAATGCTCACCTCTTTGTGCATCTAAAATTTTAGTAACCTTATCCGTGCTTAAATTAAAACGATGCACATCCTTTTTCAAATTATCAATATCATTAGTGAGCATTTGTTTCTCGGTTTCAAGAGTTTGAATTTGAGTAAGGGTAATAGCATGAACATGATCAAGAGTCTCATAAGATGTAAATAATTTATCCTTTTCTATTTTAAGCTCTTTATGCTCCTTCTTTAAACTCTTGTATTTAACAATCAATTTTTGAAATTCATTTTGCAACTCATCAAAATCACATTGCAATTCATCAACTAAGGAGGAGGTAGAGGAGTTAGAGCGCACCTCATTATTTTCATCTTCTATAGCCATAAGACCATGTTCGGTTTCACCTTCCTCGTCGGATGTCTCGAGTAGCTCATCCCAAGTTTTGACATCCGCATTTAGAGCCTTCTTTTTCGGAAAAGGCTTCTTTTTCTTTTGTTCCTCCTCATTGAGTTTTGGGCAATCGGCTATGAAGTGCCGGATTTTCCGACTTAAAGCAAGCATTATCTCTTGGTTTTCTTGCTTTATTTTTATTTACAAATTTTGCAAATTTTCGAACAAGTGCGGCCGTCTCCTCATCATCATCATCATTATCATAGTATGCATTATTAGAAGAGGAAGCAAGACCTTTAGGAATATTTTGCATACCCGATTGATTGATGGTTGGTTTGGTATTTTTCCTCTCCTCGAGATAGACTTCATAGATGAGGAGGTTCGATGAGCTCGTCAAACTTGAGTGTCTCAAGATTTTGTGCTTCCGTGATTGCCGTCACCTTTTCGGACCATGAGCCGGGAAGAGCATTCAATACCTTAGTCACTTTGTTTCTTCTTCGGAGATGACTTTACCGAGGGCCACAAGAGGATTGACAATGTTGTCAAGCCTTTCCACCATCTTGGAGATCTTTCACCATCATACATGTTAAAGTTTTCAAAGTCTTTAACAAGCATGGTCTTTCTAGCTTGCTTTGACCTTCTTTGTCCCTTCATATATACTCTCCAATTTTTCCCAAACCTCATGTGCCGACCTTATGCCTCGTATGCGATTGTACTCGGTGGCGGTAAGTGAGCAATGCAAAATATTTAAGGCCTTACCGTTTAGAGAGAAAGCCTTCTTATCATTTTCATCGAACTCCTTGAAAGGTTTAGGAGCCGAGGTGCCATCCTCCATTTTTTTGTTGGTTGATCAACTCCTTCAATAACCACATTCCATATGTCAAACCCGCGCCTTGTAGAAAGCACTCCATACGGTCTTTCCAAAATGCGTAGTTGTTGGCGTCGAACAATGGTGGCTTGTTGGTGGGCGCGGTGGTGAGATAAGCGTCATTCGTAGCCATGGATCTTTCCTCTTTACTTCGAACGAGCTAGCCAAAGAGTTTGGCTTTGATACCACTTGTTAGTCAGTGGCTACGATAATCTAGAGGGGGTGAATAGATTATCTCGGTTTTTCAGATTTTGCCCTCTTTTTTGAATAATCAAACAAAGACGAGAATGTAAATGCGGAAATAAAACAACACTCGTTGATTTAAAGAGGTTCAACCCACCAGGGCCTAATCCTCTACCACCCCAAAGATATCAGGGATGGATTTCAAAAAAAAAAAGATTTTATTAATTTACCAAAAATTAATACAACACCTTGAAGATTACCACAACCCTCTTACACCACCTTGAGGATTACCACAATCCTCTTACAACACCTTTGAAGATTACCACAACCTTCAAACACCTATCACCTAGATCACCCCAGTGTATTCTTACCACAAGAATACTCACAAGGATGTCTTGTGTTGAATGATGACCAAAATCAAGATTACAACTCAATAATGATTGATACAATATGAGTACAAGTGTAATCAAGAATTAAAAGCCTAGACCTCAAATTTGTGCAAGTGAAAGTGCTAAGGCTAATACAACAAGATATATGAAAGTGTTTGCTTTGTTTGCTTTCTTTGCTTGTATGGAGTGTTGTGTCTTGTTGCTTGAATGAAGCCTCTATTTATAGGAGAGGTCTTGGCTTTGATTTCAGGACATTGGCTCCTCTTGGGGAGTGATTTCTTTGCAAAAGAAACCATTTAAAATCATCAATATAGCTGTTAGAAATCAATCCCACAAAATAGGGAAAAGGTCATGCGAAAATGCAACGGATAGTTTTCTTTGATAAACAGAGAGGGTTCGACCGGTCGCACGACAGAGATAAGATTGAAATGAAATTCTTGCGAATTTTACACAGGGGACCGGTCGAAGGGGGTTCGGCCGGTCGCCCTTGGTCTTGACGGTTGGGGTTGATAGAAAATCAAAACAGAGAATCCGCATTTGAGAGGCACTCCCTGTGCACCGGTCGCCGGTGGTCGGCCGTGCCCTCACCGGTCGCCCACCTAGTCGACCGGTCTCCTCCCCATTTTCTCTTACGACCCATTTTTGTTTCAAAACTCAACTCAGTACGGGTTGCCCTATGGGCGGCCAGGTCGAAACTGAAACAAAAGTGTTGTCCAATTTTAAATCGAATATAAACTTCAAGAAATACTCCGAAAAATAGTAAAAACATTTTAGATCGATCGGAAGTGTTGGGACAACATTTAGGGACATTGTTTTGGTATAAAAACTCATTTGAACAAAATCATCAAAATCATGATAAAAACATTTATCTAACAAATCTGTGATCTCTGGTGCCAATAATATTCCTCGTGAGCCAAAGAACGCTCCAAATTACGCTCAACCTCTTTAATTCTCTCGGAGTCCATGCGTTGAGGAACAACCTTATTAAGATGAGAAAGCTCCTTTTGAAGACTCTCAATGCGTTTACGAATACTCCCAAACTCCTTTATGCTCCACGATTTTAGTGCCATTCCACAAAATTTCAGTTGACTTTTAAAAGACCCTCCATTGATCTTACTAAGCCTCCAATTGTTTTGGAAAACTTATGTGAACGAATCAGCTGTCAACCAGAGTGGTTCAAAACGGAAAGGTGGATTGCAATGACGGTGAGGTTGCCCCACCTCCTGTCTGAAAGTTGTATGTAATAAAATTGCCCGGTGGTCCGAGCCATATAAATCTAGATTTTGCACCTTATAATTGCTGAACATATCCAGCCAACATTGTGTCCCCAGGAATCTGTCCAAACGTTCCAAAACATTATTCGCATTATTTGAACTTTTCCGCCAAGTAAAGCATGGGTCTTCGAACCCCAAGTCTATGAGCCTACAATCATCAACGGTCTCTTGAAAGGCTGAAACTGAGGATTTATTAATTTCTAACCCTCCCATTTTCTCAGATTGGGATAATACTTCATTAAAGTCTCCTCCAACTATCCACGGGAGATTAACTTGGGATTGAATCCGTCGAAGGAGTGACCACGATGAAGATCTAAGATTACGGTCCGGGTGACCATAGAAACCCGTAAATCTCCATGTAAAACCATCCATCACTATAATAGAATCAACAAAAGAGTTACCCCACATTTTAATCGTGACATCCACATCATGGGCCCACAGGATAGCCAGGCCGCCACTCCTACCCAAACTATCAATCATCAATCCATATGGAAAACCAATAGTTTCTTTAAAGTATTTAGCTTTGGGACCACAAAGTTTCGTCTCCGTTAAGAAGACGATGTTTGGGGATGTATTGCGAATAAGAAGTCGCAATTTATTCACCGCTCGTGAACTCCCCAATCCACGAGCGTTCCAGCAAAAGATCCTCATTGTCCTCGGCGCGGTTGCTCAGCAACCTCCGCCGATATTGCATCAATAGACTCGAAGGGAACTCTGCGTTTAGAAGCCACTGCATTCACGCCTTCAGCAGGCGTAGATTTTCTTTTCACTGGCGTTAGCTTAGTATCGGAAGAATCCACCTGTTGTTTATGTACTTTGCTCCGAGCTTTATTCTTCCATTTTTTGTAGGACTGGAAACCACCCCCTGCACTAGTTCCAACTCTAAAAATAACTTTAGATGGGCTCATAGAAATGGGCCACGGGGCACTTACTGTGATCACTTTATCTGGTATATAATCCTTATCCTGTTGAGGATCCTGATGGGGCTCTGGCCATTGACTTGTGTTCTCCCTCGCAACCAGTGAGATGTCTGGAGGGATATCGCAAGTTGGCAAAACAGGAAAGCAATCCTCAGCGTCGGGGGGCGTCAAAAGGTCATCGGACTTATCCCCCGAACTCGGCGAAACGGAAGAGATAGATCTCTGAGGAGAACTGCTTCTGACCAGATCCATAGTGGGTGTCCTTGATCTCCCCATAACTTCAGCCTTAAGCCATTTGCCATATGGAAACGTCCCAGATAGTATAATATTCTTAGCATTCCCATGCTTGCAATCTGAGAAACCATGCCCAATAATCCCACAAACGAAGCAAAAGTCCGGGATCCGCTCGTACTTAAAATCGACCCATACTCTTTCACTGTTCGATCCGAGTCTAATAGGAGCTCCTCTTCGTAGGGGTTGTGAGATATCGATGAGAACACGTACCCGCAGAAATTGGCCCAAGCATCTACCCTTCTCATCAGCATCCACTTCCAAAGCAATTCCCAGGCTGTCACCGATTATCATTCCAATCTTATCGAACATACCCACATCCGGGAGATTATAGACTTGCACCCAAAGGCGAGCATGATTAATCTCACCCAAATCTCAAAAGTTGAGTCCTTCAAATTCTTGTAAGACGATCAGAGATCTATTGTAAGTCCACGGTTCGAGGTTGAGAACTCTC
The DNA here is from genome assembly GCA_016081115.2 of Rehmannia glutinosa. Taxonomy (NCBI): domain Eukaryota; kingdom Viridiplantae; phylum Streptophyta; class Magnoliopsida; order Lamiales; family Orobanchaceae; genus Rehmannia; species Rehmannia glutinosa. The sequence continues at coordinate 29,022,192 of CM071929.1, read as the reverse complement.
TCTATCTCACAAGGATCATCGAAAATGAAGAAGAATGAATCCACCCCAATATCCATAATTCTGAACCCTCCTTCCACCCTCCAAAGCCTCGTAATAGTGTCCTTAAAGAGTTTCTTATTGAATGGGCGTCGAGTAAGAAGTCGCCCCACCAAACCTTTCTGAAGCAATCGTTTACCTTCATCAACTAAAGTGTCGGCGATTCCTATTTCCTCATCCTCCTTATCTGTTATTGAAAGCTTTCGCCACTTTCCCATAACATCATCCGTGGTAGGGGATAGCGGCACCGAAAAACCCTAGCAGACCACGCAAAGCGGGAGAAAAAGGAGCCACACAAAAGCGAGACCGCAATAGAAATACTCATGTATACATTTTTATATTCATTAACATTATGATTCTTACATTCATCCAATTTACGTTGAACGACACAATATACCTCGTGCATTTGCACAGACAAAATACTAGTTAAACTTAATTTGTAAAACTAACACACTAGCTTAAAAATTTGCTTCGTGGATTGCTGTAATACGAACTTATGATTACACTTTAAACCAAGAATGTGTACATTGTTAATATTTAATAAGTGATTAAAAATGCTCAAATAAGTCAAACTTGTGAGTTTTCGTAATAACTTTTTTTTTTTTTTTTTTAATTTGTACATTTCAAACCCACATGGGTAGCATCATTCTATTGTATTAATAAGTTATCTGAAATATTAATAACAGGATTATAAAAGTCTATTTTCCAACATTATTGACTTATTTTTACATCTCTTTTTTTTACGTGAACACTAAAAACTCATAGCATTTAAGATGTTAAATAAAATTTGTACTAATGTCATTAATAAATTATATGATTCAACCCCAACAATTTTATGGACTGCAATGAGGTCAAATTCGGATCCGCCCGAAATAGGGGCTAGTTTTAATAATGTAAATAAATTTGAGTCGGGTACGTGGTTTTCAATATAGATTATATTTTTCTTTCGTTAGTTTTATAGAATGGATACATGTTTAGTTCAATTAAATACAATAGAGAAATAACAACACAATGATTATACATCTACTTAAGCTCATCATAATTTTAAGATTCATTGAATTATATTTAACTCTTCTTTTTTTGGAATTAAAACTCAAATCTAAATATCTAAATATATAATAAAAGAGTAATAGCAGAAGAACATCTTTTATTGGTTAGAAAAACTCCAATTAAACTTGAGGAATTGCAGGAACGCCAACCACAGACGATTAGCCTCCCCCACCACACACACTCTCAAGGAAAAAAGAAAATAAAAACAAAAAAGGAAACACACTGTCTCTTCTCTCTCCTATGTTTCAGATCTCTCGCTCGACAATTTCGACTCACCAAATTTCCATTTTTGCTGTGCTTCGTTTATATAGATATATATATGAAATATATATACACTTGTTAGTATAGTTTATTTCTCGTAGTAACCCCTCCCCTCTACACCCTACCTTTCTCTCTCTAGATCTCTCTTGTTTCTCTTTGGTTCCCCGAGGGTTCGAGGGTTTCTCTTCGCTGCTCCAGATCTTGGGAGCGCTTGCTGTTACGCCTTCGTTCTTGACTCTTGATTCCCCGATCCATTTCCAGATCCGAGATTCCGATCTCGAGACTTTGATTCGTCGCCCGTCATGGCGGCCGCTAATGCTCCGATCACCATGAAAGAAGCCCTCACGGTATTCATTTGATTATTATTTTAACTGAATTCCCATCGGTCATTTCATTTCCAGCTATTTGAATATTCAATTGAAATAAAAGTATTCATTTTTGTTTAATTAATACTTGTGGATGTGCCGATAGTGTTGGCCATTGCGGGAAATTCTGCAATTACTGCTTTTGATTTGCCTGTCTGGTTTAATTTTAGATCTGTTGATTCTTGTTGTAGGTTTTTGTGATTCGTGTTGGTGTTAGTGTAACTAATTTCGGTGAGTGTGATGTTTTGATTGCAGTTGACTAGCATAGGGATCAATCCGCAGTTCATTACTTTCACAAATGTGACAATGGAATCTGATAAGTATATATGTGTTCGGGAGACAGCACCTCAAAACAGCGTGGTGATTATTGATATGAACATGCCAATGCAGCCATTGAGGCGGCCTATTACTGCAGATTCCGCGCTTATGAACCCAAATACTAGAATTTTAGCACTAAAAGGTGAATAAGTTCTAATCTTTACCTTTTTTATGAATTGTTTACTGCCCTTTTGTCATATCAAATGTATTTTAAACAGTTGGAATATTGTTATTAGGGTGTTCATTGGTTATTTATTGCTTAATGTCAATATGATGCATTTCAACATAGTAGGGTTTTTTTTTTTTGTGTGTGGAGTGTGCATGGAGTGTGCAGTACCTCTGTACCTGTGATGAACTAGGGATTTGCGGAAGCAGGTTTGAATCTTAGTTTGTCCGACTTTGGAGTGTCTTTGTGCCGTGTAATACGATTTTGTGTTTGTTTCGCAATCACAGATTTTCTATAAAAATGACTTGGAATCTTGTGCAAATAAATGCAAATTAGGAGAAGTAGAGTCTGTGGAGAGTATGGCAAGAGTAGCTGTGAGCCTGTGAGTTCGGGAGTTAGGGAATCTACATCAGGACAATCTCAGATGAGAGCTGAAGATGGTGGCACTTTCTTAGTTATGTTTTAACCTTCCCACATTATTATCATGTGAAATATTTTCTAACTGTGGTGTCCAATACATGTTATTATTTTATTAAATGATAATTGTCAAGCTAGTTATAAGGACAAGCCTCTACCGCTGTTAACAATGGAAGTAGGTATTTTAAGTCAGGATTCTGATGTCAAGAAGGACACGAAGATGGCGGCTTTTCCCATGTTGCGTTGACGTTGCTGCATGTTATTATTCTATTGGGAAATTTCTCGTAATTTATGAGGTTATTGGTGTGAGAAATACCAGCAATCACTTCTGCTTTCTGTTCGACAACATATTAGGTTGATTTATGTTACACTTGTTTTTGGTTAATAAAATTGCTGGTAACTGCTACGTGATATACTTGTTCAAGAGTGTCATAAATGGGGTCAATCAAATTACTTTTATTAATCATGCCTTTCTTACCCTTGGTCCATATACTGAAAAAATTAGTTTCCTTGTTGAAGCTCAACTTCCCGGAACTACACAAGATCACTTGCAAATATTTAACATTGAGGCAAAAGCGAAACTGAAGTCACATCAGATGCCTGAGCAGGCAAGATCTTATTACCCTTTGAATTCATTGGTGCTTAATGTATTTGCATGTGCAGCTTGTCTTGTTTTCTGTGGTGGCTAGAGTCTTCTGATGTCTGCATCATCTCATCATGTGGATATTCTGCATTTTGACAGGTCGTGTTTTGGAAGTGGATTACCCCTAAGATGTTGGGTTTGGTTACACAATCCGCTGTATATCATTGGTCAATTGAAGGTGCGACTACATTGTTTGGCCTTCTAATTATCTAGCATGGTTTTACCTTTTTTGTTTTTCTGTGCTGTCTTTTGCCTTAAAAGATTTTCTATCTTTCTGAGTAGGTGAATCTGAACCAGTAAAGATGTTTGACAGAACTGCCAATTTAGCAAACAACCAAATAATCAATTATAAATGCGATCCTTCTGAAAAATGGTTGGTTTTGATTGGGATTGCTCCTGGCTCTCCTGAGGTGCGTGATTGTTAATTTTTTCTTACTCATTTGAAAGTATTAGGATATTGGTTGCAATCATATGAAATTGACATGGTTATTGTTGGAAAATTAGGAAAGAAATGTTAACATCTAAGGTTACTGTTTTTGTATGGCTTATGGATTTCAAAGAGTAACTTCTGTTGAATAAGAGGAAACAAAACTGTAGATGCCAGAATTTTGAAAAGGAAGAATGAAATTATATCTGTGTTGTAAAGTCTTTCTTTGGAGTGGGATTGTTCTCTCTTTGCTACTTCTTGTTCTTGCTCTGACATGCTACTGAACCTGAATTTTCTGACAATAATGTATATCTAAGTGCTCAATTTACTGTGGCATATATGGCATACTTTTTTTTTGTGTGTTTAAATTTAACAATACATGATTCACTGTCTCATTTGAGGCTAAATTAAATTTACTCAAATTCCTAATTTAGATCTTTATGTGCTTTACCGTTAGCTGTGATGTTATATTGAATTGTTTTAGTGGTGGTGCTTTGCTGACATAATGTTTTCACTTCACGTGGTTCTATGTAATGTGTTGGTTAATGCTTTTCCATGCTAATCTACTCGCTTCAATTGGAATTATTAAACAATCTTTTTTCCTCTCCTATGCTTACTGTGTTATTCTTTTTGGAACACTAAGCAACACACAACGTTTACATGTCGATTACAATTATGTGGAGATTTTGCACTTCAGTGGCTATACAGATATAACTTTCAAAATGTCTATTGTTTTATGGGATTTTATGACAACAAACTTACTGAGATCAATTCTTTCTTTAGCGGGCCCAACTGGTCAAAGGAAATATGCAGCTGTTTTCTGTGGATCAGCAACGTAGTCAAGCTCTTGAGGCACATGCTGCTTCATTTGCCTCTTTCAGAGTAGGTGTTCCTTTCTTAGATTTGTTATGCACTGTTTGCTGTTTCTGCAAATTTGTTTTATCTTTTTTAATACCTTTGAGCAGATAGCAGGGAATGACAAGGATTCCATTCTTATTTCCTTTGCGACGAAGACCTCTAATGCTGGTCAGATTACATCTAAGTTGCATGTTATTGAGCTTGGTGCTCAGCCAGGTATACCTTTTCTAAAGCAATTGTTTGAATAATATATTACAGCTCTTTCTTATGATGCTTATATTTTCTTATAATGCTTATTAGTCGGCTTATAACTGGCAACCTATTTCAGGGAAACCATCTTTTACAAAAAAGCAAGCGGATCTGTTCTTCCCTCCAGATTTTGCTGACGATTTCCCAGTTGCCATGCAGGTATTTCTTCTTGGAATACTTTCTCTGTGTTTTATGTTCTTTCTCTCTGTGTTAATTTTGCATGCTCATTATTTTATTTTATATTTTGTTTTATTTTGCAGATATCCCATAAGTATAGTCTTATATATGTGATAACAAAGCTTGGGCTGCTTTTTGTATATGATCTGGAAACTGCCACGGCTGTATATAGAAATAGAATCAGTCCAGATCCCATTTTTCTGACATCAGAAGCTTCGTCAGTTGGAGGCTTCTATGCAGTTAATAGGCGAGGCCAGGTTTTACTTGCTACAGTAAACGAATCAACTATCATCCCGTTTGTCAGTGGCCAAGTATGTTTATCAGCTTTGCCTTGTATTACATGTAAATAAATTTTGTTCATTGCAAATATTGAATCTTAATTGGTTCATGCCAGTTAAACAATCTGGAGCTTGCTGTCAATCTTGCCAAAAGAGGAAATCTTCCTGGGGCAGAGAATTTGGTAAGTTATTGGGGTTTTAATGCTATTCTTTTGCGCGATTGTTGATGCTTGGTAAGCCTTTCATTTGTTGAACATGTTTGTGGTGTAGAGTTGAATTAGGCGAGAACCGTTTCCCTATGAAGAGCTGGGCTACATTCATGAAGTACTAACAATTTCAACTATCTTCGTTGTATTAGTGACTTGATAGTTGATAAACATGTGAACTGATATGAATAGTGACTTTCTTTTGGGCATATCCCTGTATGATTTGCACGTCACATTTAGAATACCCCATACAGCTGCTTGTCTGAGCCTCAGAAACTTTTTTTGGTTCTCCTTGACATTATTTTTCTTTTTTTAAATGTGATTTTTCATCTAGTTATTTATTCTATTCGGTACTGAGAGTTTACCTTTTTGCGATCATTAATTCCTCAGGTTGTTCAGCGTTTCCAAGAATTGTTTGCTCAGACAAAATATAAAGAGGCTGCTGAACTTGCTGCTGAATCTCCACAAGGCATCCTCCGGACACCTGATACTGTTGCCAAATTTCAGGTACCTCTTGTTCATTAGCTATAAATTATTTCCTTCAGTGGTAAGCATGTTGTGGGTGGAAATAGGAATTCCTGAGGACATTATGTATGGATGTGTTTTCAAATGCAATTTTCCACTTTCCAGCTATTCCAAAAAATGAGTTTATAAACGTTTAGGAAATTCTCAATAGAAATAAAGTCATTTTCAGTTTTCATTTTTTTATGGAAATATTCTTTTGAAAATACTACCAAACAATTTTTCACCATAATCACGCAAATCTATATGAAAATATCACGCAAATCTCTGTCAAAAATACATTCAAAAAACTATATCTAAACATATTTTCATTTCTAAACAGAAATTCTGACAACAAACCAAACATATTCTCAATTCTTACACGAAAACCAGTAAAGTTTGAAAATTCATTTTCGAACACTGGAAACTTGAAATTGGACTTGAAAACACATCCATACATCCCCATAGATCATTTCCCATGTCTGCAGCTGGAATGTGCTCGGAATCTTGCGTATTTCCTTAGGTGATTCAAAAATTCGTTTTACATGTTGTGTTGTCTTTACAGAGTGTTCCTGTACAAGCTGGGCAGACACCACCATTGCTGCAGTATTTTGGAACACTGTTAACTAAAGGAAAGCTTAATGCATTTGAGTCTTTGGAGTTATCTCGTCTTGTGGTCAACCAGAACAAGAAGAATCTATTGGAGAACTGGTTGGCTGAAGATAAACTGGAATGTAGTGAAGAACTTGGAGATCTTGTGAAGGTTTGATTTCCAATATAAAATTGAAAGATCCATTGCTTTCAGATTTTTTTTTATAAAAAGTATTCCATCAAGTTGTGACTTGTGAAAGCTCCCATCTTTTATTGAATAAGAACTTGCCTCGTATCTACTTGTAGACTGTTGACAGTGACCTTGCACTGAAAATATATATCAAAGCCAGAGCTACACCTAAAGTTGTGGCAGCTTTTGCTGAACGCCGGGAGTTTGACAAAATCTTAATATACTCAAAGCAGGTCATTGACGCAATTACTGCTGAATTTCTTGCTCTTTTCTTTTATTTGGTCCAGACACTAATAACATTTGGTTCCAGACAATGTTATTAGTGTTGGAGGAACTGCTCTCCTTTTGGTTGTTATGGATACAATTTTTTAATGCATTGCAATGACAATAGTGCTTATCTTGAAACAGGTTGGGTATACGCCCGACTATCTGTTCCTTCTGCAAACCATTCTTCGGGCAGATCCTCAGGTATGCTGGGATCTATAAAGCACATTTAATTTTCTGATTATGTGGAGTATATATACTGCTTTTGTAACTCTCTTTATTGAGTTATATGATGAACTTAATAGTTGGAATCACAATATTTAATGTCTTGGTGTATGCAGGGAGCTGTTAATTTTGCCCTGATGATGTCTCAAATGGAGGGCGGCTGCCCTGTTGATTACAATACCATTACCGATCTCTTTCTTCAGGTTTAAATTTATCTCCTTTGTTTGAAATTGCCCGACTCGCATTACCAACTTTCGCTCTTCTCTGTGTTGAAAGCATGTTTTTGTGTACGTAGATTTTTGTTATGTTTAACTTTGTAATATATATCATCAATCATTCTTTTTTCAGAGGAACATGATCCGTGAAGCAACAGCATTTCTGTTGGATGTTCTAAAACCAAACTTGCCAGAGCATGCATTCCTGCAAACTAAGGTCAATCAGTAATTTTTAACTCTTGCTGTTGTAAATCAATTTCAGTCTCCTGTATCTTGTTGATAACATGGATTACCACTTATCTCTTTAATTCAGGTCCTGAAATAAATCTAGTGACTTTTCCAAATGTTGCTGATGCTATTTTGGCAAATGGTATGTTTAGTCACTATGATAGGCCTCGCATTGCACAACTATGTGAGAAAGCTGGTCTTTACGTGCGAGCACTTCAGGTTTAAATGTCTATTCATTTATGTACTCCTGTTGATATATGAAGTATGCATGTCCATGTATGTGAAACAATTTATCTTTGCTTGCAGCATTACTCTGAATTGCCTGATATCAAGCGTGTCATTGTGAATACTCATGCAATTGAGCCACAGGTTATTAAACTCTCGTCGCTTTCTCTGTCCATCCCTTATTATTTGCGCGTTAGTGCTTAATGATTAGTCATTACAGGCACTTGTGGAGTTTTTTGGGACACTTTCCAAGGAATGGGCAATGGAGTGTATGAAGGATCTTTTACTGGTCAATTTAAGAGGAAACCTTCAGATAATTGTTCAGGTAGGGAAGGTGTTACACCTGCAATTGTGCATGTTTTTGTCCGATCAAGCGGTTCATTTTCTTATGCCATTGTAGAAGTGTTAAAAATTCTTGTCAAGAATCATGATCTTGGAAATATGAATTTGAGTTGTTTACAACCATTTGGAGTGACGTTAGTCTTATCTTGCGTTATTTGTTGTTAAACTTTATGTAGGTCGCAAAAGAATATTGTGAACATTTGGGAGTTGAGGCATGCATTAAGCTGTTTGAGCAGTTCAAGTCATATGAAGGACTGTATTTCTTCTTAGGATCATATTTGAGCTCCAGGTATTCTATCTATAGAGTACTGGGCTTCTAATTGCCATGGCATGATCTGACCCACTTATAACCTACTTGCTAGTTTGTGTACTAATTATTGGAGTCTGGCAGTGAGGATCCTGAGATTCACTTCAAATACATTGAGGCAGCTGCCAAGACTGGACAAATTAAAGAGGTCGAGCGTGTAACAAGGGAATCAGATTTTTATAATCCTGAAAAGACCAAGAACTTTTTAATGGATGCAAAACTTCCCGATGCACGGCCATTGATCAATGTGTGCGACCGCTTTGGTTTTGTGCCTGACCTCACACATTACTTATACTCTAACAACATGCTTCGCTATATTGAAGGTTATGTGCAGAAGGTATGTATTTTTCTTGAACTTTTTCCTTTTGATAAAGAAAATTGTCCTTATACAACTGAATCTTTGCTGTCTCTTTAATTAAGGTCAATCCCGGAAATGCTCCATTAGTTGTTGGGCAGCTCTTAGATGATGAGTGTCCTGAAGATTTCATTAAAGGCCTTATCCTTTCTGTCCGTTCGCTGCTTCCAGTTGAACCTTTGGTGGAGGAGTGTGAGAAAAGGTACCTTTTCTGCTCCATCATAACTTTGCTGCAAGGCAGCTTTTTCCTTGATATGCTCATGAAATCTGGTATGCAGGAATCGGCTTCGCCTGCTTACTCAGTTTTTGGAGCATCTTGTGAGTGAAGGAAGCCAAGATGTGCATGTTCACAATGCTTTGGGTAAAATCATAATAGATAGCAACAACAATCCAGAGCACTTCCTCACCACCAACCCGTACTATGATTCACGTGTTGTGGGTAAATACTGTGAGAAGCGTGATCCAACCCTTGCTGTTGTCGCATATCGGAGAGGGCAATGTGATGATGAACTCATTAATGTGACGAATAAGAACTCTTTGTTCAAGCTGCAAGCTAGGTTTGTGATTGTGTGGTTTTTAGTCCTGGTTTGTTACTTTCATGTCTGTTGTAGAAGTTGACCAATTCTATCGATTGTCATTGTTTCCTCAGGTATGTTGTTGAAAGAATGGATGGTGATCTATGGGCAAAAGTTCTTGATCCTGAGAATGAATTTAGAAGGCTGCTCATTGATCAAGTTGTATCCACTGCTTTGCCTGAAAGCAAAAGCCCAGAGCAAGTTTCTGCTGCTGTTAAAGCTTTTATGACCGCTGATCTTCCTCATGAACTAATCGAGTTACTTGAAAAGATTGTGCTTCAAAACTCAGCGTTCAGTGGGAACTTTAACCTGCAAAATTTACTTATCCTGACTGCAATCAAGGCTGATCCGTCGAGGGTTATGGACTATATTAATAGACTTGATAACTTTGATGGCCCAGCCGTTGGAGAAGTGGCTGTGGAAGCTCAATTGTATGAAGAAGCTTATGCTATTTTCAAGAAGTTCAATTTGAATGTCCAGGCTGTTAATGTATTGCTGGACAATATCCGCGACATTAACCGAGCTGTAGAATTTGCATTCCGAGTTGAAGAGGATGCTGTTTGGAGTCAAGTGGCTAAAGCTCAACCGGGAGGGACTGGTGAGCGATGCAATTGAATCATTTATCCGCTGATGATGCCACCCAATTCCTGGAAGTAATCCGAGCTGCGGAAGATGCCGATGTTTATCATGACCTGGTGAAGTATCTTCTCATGGTTAGGCAGAAAGCAAAGGAGCCCAAGGTGGACAGCGAGCTTATTTATGCATATGCCAAGATTGATAGGCTGGGTGACATTGAAGAATTTATTCTGATGCCTAACGTTGCCAATCTGCCTAGTGTTGGTGATCGCTTGTATGATGAAGCTTTATATGAGGCTGCAAAGATTATTTTTGCGTTTATTTCTAACTGGGGCAAGTTAGCAATTACTCTAGTGAAGCTGAAGCAGTTCCAAGGTGCTGTTGATGCAGCACGGAAGGCTAATAGTGCGAAGACATGGAAGGAAGTCTGCTTTGCATGTGTGGATGCGGAGGAGTTCCGTTTGGCTCAGATATGTGGTCTCAATATTATTGTGCAGGTACTTTTAGATTGTCAAATTGTTTCTACTACTAATTCTGATAAAATCGACATCCTTTTCAATTTCACAATCAGATATCTGTGAACTTCTATTTGTCATGTCACATCATTCTATGATTCTTATAGGTGGATGACCTGGAAGAGGTTAGCGAGTATTATCAGAATAGAGGATGCTTTAATGAGCTTATATCTCTTATGGAGAGTGGTCTAGGATTGGAACGTGCACATATGGGTATCTTTACAGAGCTAGGTGTCCTGTATGCCAGATACCGCCACGAGAAGCTGATGGAGCACATCAAATTGTTCTCTACCCGTCTCAATATTCCCAAGCTGATCCGAGCATGTGATGAACAACAGCACTGGCAAGAACTAACTTACTTGTACATTCAGTACGACGAGTTTGATAATGCTGCAACCACTGTCATGAATCATTCCCCAGAAGCTTGGGATCACATGCAATTCAAAGATATTATTGTCAAAGTTGCCAATGTGGAGCTATATTACAAAGCTGTGCACTTCTATTTGCAAGAGCACCCTGATCTCATCAATGATGTTTTGAATGTCCTTGCTCTTCGCGTGGATCACACTCGTGTTGTGGACATCATGAGAAAGGTTCACGTTTCATCCCTGATGTGTTATATCATCCCCTCATTTTACAACTGTTTATTCCAAGTCTCAGTTCTAACTTTATTCTTAAAACATTTAATTTTGCTCCATTTAGGCGGGCCACCTGCGTCTTGTTAAGCCGTATATGGTAGCAGTTCAGAGCAACAATGTGTCCGCGGTGAATGAAGCTCTCAATGAGATCTATATAGAGGAGGAAGATTATGACAGACTACATGAATCAATTGACTTGCATGATAACTTTGATCAGATTGGCCTTGCTCAAAAGGTGAATTTTAGTTTGCTACGTGCTCATTTTTGTTCTCTCTATTAAAGGCTTGCATTTATATATACCTTCTGTTTTTTCGTAAGCAGATTGAGAAACATGAGCTGCTTGAGATGAGACGTGTTGCAGCCTACATTTACAAGAAGGCAGGCAGATGGAAGCAGTCAATTGCATTGTCGAAGAAAGATAACCTTTACAAAGATGCAATGGAGACAGCTTCACAATCTGGCGATCGTGAACTTGCTGAGGAGTTGCTTGTTTACTTCATTGAACAGGTATTATAGATCTTGACATATATACTATAATTCATATTAAATATTTGAAATTTTCATTAGAATAGACATCAACAACACTATTTTCCCTCTGGCATGTCCTAATATTGCATGGTGCTCGCCATCTAAAGTTCCATTTTGCATTTATGATAATTTAGATTTATAGGAACTCAGGTATAGTTTTGTTGTAACCTTAATTCGGAATGGATAAATGTTGCTCAATGCTTGTTGCTCAAAAATGGGTGTTTAACTTTTAATTTTATTTTTACTTATGCTGGAATAGATAAAAAAATTTAACATCTTTAATCTGCTTTTAAATTTTGTGGTGCTCTGAGAGGTACATTTAGGTGCATGCCATGCTGTTCATATGTCTGGTTGCTGATGTGTGCACTTCAATTCTTTTGAAGTACTCAAGTACCGGATTATCATAGTTTATTTTGATTGTTGGAATAGGTATCTTAACTATTGTTTCTCCTTTTTTTTTGTAGGGAAAGAAGGAGTGCTTTGCGTCGTGCCTGTTTGTTTGTTATGATTTAATTCGCCCAGATGTTGCGCTCGAACTTGCCTGGATGAATAACATGATTGACTTTGCCTTCCCATATCTGTTACAGGTGATTCTCCATCCCACCTTCACTGCCTCATCTGTAGTTATGCTCTTCTTTAGGTTGCTCATAATATATAAAAGAGCTACCAAAAGCTAATTATGAATTAAAGGGTTCTTTTGTTGGTTGCTATTTTCATATGTAAGCATGTGTCATCTTTTCCATCTCTTGCAGTTTATCCGGGAATACACTGGCAAAGTTGATGAACTAATTAAGGACAAGATCGAGGCTATGAAAGAAGAGAAGGCTAAAGAGAACGAAGAGAAGGATGTCATAAAGCAACAGGTATATACTTTTAAACAAACTTCTTTTTATGCAAGAGTCGCCTGTTGTCATTCAGTGGGATATAGGGGGTGTTTGAAAACACTTCAGAGAAGTGATTCACCTTTTGGCTGATAAAAAATAGTTTTTACCTTTTAGTGTTTTCAAATGTTAACTTCTGCTTCTGATTTCATTTTGAAATATCTAAAAGCACTTTCACAACTTAATCAATTTTCAGCTTCTATTTGCAATTCTCCACTACTTTTCACTTCTACTTGCAATTCTCAACTACTTTTCACTTCTACTTGCAATTCTCAACTACTTTTCACTTCTACAATAAATCACTTCTTTTTTTAAAAGCAGAAATTTTTGCACACACTCCCATAGCTAGTTTGTTTTAGTTGGGAAGTATTGCATATCGATTGTCACATCTATCATTGGATTTGGTTTTAAGCTGATTGTATCCTCAATTATTAACAATGCAATTGTTACATTTTTACATGCCTGAAAAAGTATTATGTCTGGATGCTGAAGTTGACTGGGTTTACTTGGTTATTTTCTGCAGAATATGTATGCCCAGTTGCTGCCTCTTGCTTTACCGGCACCACCAATGCCAGGCATGGGAGGGTCTGGTATGGGAGGGGGTTATGCTGGAGCACCCCCACCCCCACCAATGGGCGGTATGGGCATGGGCATGGGCATGCCTCCAATGCCACCATTTGGAATGCCACCAATGGGGTCCTACTAATGTGTGGTGGAGATTCTCGAAAAGTAGTGCTTGCTTAGTGAGGGGAGGAGGACTAATGGTTTGGGCTTCACGTTTTTTTTTTTTGTATTTTCTGTTCTCTTTTCTTATCACCTCTCACCTTTGTTGAAGTTGAGGCTCAAAGGTGGAGGTTTACTTCAATTTAAAGAAATAATGTGATTCAGTATTGTCTTGTCATAGGGTGTGGATATATTTTCTTTGTAATATTCTTTGGTAGCTGAGGCATTTTTTTGCAGCGTTAGGCAGCAAGCTGAGGTGAATGTGTAATATTAATTAAAAAAAAGCAGGTGGCCAACATGATGAGGAGACATTTTGTACTAATTTCTCACTTTCAATTTGTGCTTTAGTTTGAAATTATAATGCCTCGATTATTTTCTGTTGTATTTCTCTAATGACAAAGTTGGCTTTGTTCTTTCTATGCCTTGCTTTACGGCATTAAAGTTGTTTGGAAGGACGGATGATTAAGTTATGGCGCAAAACAATCACACTTGTACATATGCGCTACGTTGACATGACCTGCAAAGGTGGACTTGATTGAAATCTACCCTTTCAATGTTGGCCTTGGTGGATATTATTTGAGAGAGCATTTCATCCTTATGAATGTTTCATTTACTTCAATTTGTTGTTTGGTTAGTAACTCATGGGTTTGGAATGAGCAAAGGCCTGATGCCCTGATTCTCTTTTAAAGTCAAATTTGGTCTCTGATGCCTAATCAATCGGAAAATGGTTACTACATCGATTTTTTAATAGACAAAAATGTTCTTTACATCAATGCCCTTTAAAACTCTAATTTGCTTTATGGTCCACTTTCTATTTCAGATCCCTTCATTCTCTCTAAATTCTTCACAATTACTCTAAAAATCAGCTCATTAATTCGTGGGATTAATAGTTTAATTTTTTATTAAGATTTTATGTGGCTTGTATTACAAGTTTAATAATTTTTCTTGGAGATTTACAGGTGGGTTTTTACCCATTTCCATTTCCTTTTCCTTTTCTTTTTTGTGGGGCGCGTGGATATATTTGACGCAAAGGATACAATTCAAGAGCAAAAATGTACTTTATTCCTTATTTCTTTGGCATCATGAAATCAAGTACAAAACTTTGGCTACATAATAACATGTAACTATGCAGTTGCTGTACACGCATGTATATATATACCAAGGTGAGGTTACATGCAAACTGCCATTACAAACTCGTTGAACTAAAGATATGAAAGAAAGATTCCACTTATAAGCTTAAATGTGAAAGAATAAAAGTGAGGCAAATAACACTTTCCCAGAACACACGGCCTTATATCATGCAAAACTCAATCGTGCTCATATACACACGTAAACATTACATCTTCGAACCATCACAGCTCTGAAAAAACACTTGAAACGTGTTGAGACAGTACAATTCACAAATCATGCCATGATATAGAATTAGTTCATCTCCAGTATTTGATTAAACAAATATCCAGACAAAATGTCAACCACCAAAAGAACCTACCATATATTATACTAAAGCCACAAAATGTACACGGCCCTTCACTGAACTCCAAGCCACTCATTAAACATTGAATTAGCCAAATCATCCCTCCAAGAAGACCAAACCTGAGACTCGTCAGCACTAATGAAATCTGTGTGTTTGTCCTCAGCTGTATCCAAGTTCTCTTCAAGGTTTTGCTCAAGAGGATCCACAGGCATCTCATTACGGATAAAGTTGTGGAGCAATGCACAAGCCATGATAATGCGATTTTGTATCTTGATTGAGTAATTTGAACTATTCCTTAAAACTGCCCAACGCATTTTCAGAAGCCGGAAGGTTCTCTCTATCACATTGCGGGCACACGAGTGTTTTAAATTGAAAAATTCTTCCTTGTTCTGAGGAGTTGATCCTGTGTCCCCCCATTCTTGCAAGTGGTACTTCACACCTCTATACGGAGTCAGAAAGCCATTTCTATTTGTATATGTATTATCACAGAGGTAATAATTACCTGTCAAATTTAAGCAAAACAATACCAAGGATCATAAGAACTTCACCAGTGAATCTACTCGAAATATTATTGAACCATGAAAAGGGAAAAAATATCATGCTTAGGTAAACAAATGATTACCATTCGGTACTTTTAGGCCATTTCTTCTGCTCAAAGCATCATGCAATACTCTATCATTTGTGGCAGAGCCCTCCCAGCCGGGCAGCAGATAAATAAATTTCATGTCTTGGTTGCATACTCCAAGCACATTAACAGCTATATCCCCTTTTCTTGTTCTATACCGTGCCTTTTCAAATTCAGGCACCTTCACATTGATATAAGTACAATCTATTGCCCCTAAACAACCCTATTCATAGGACAGTTTGGAGATAAATTAAATTCTAGAGTTTGGAAATTGTTTTCAGCCACAATACAAAATTTGAATGTCATATCAAATTGAAAATCTTGAGGAAAGTGGTTTCCATACCTTAAACCATTTCCAACTTTCAATGGTACAATGCTCGGGTACAGGATCTGGAGTCGCAAGGAGTAAAGGATATAGCTTCAATAGAGTTTCCAAAACTTCATGAAAGTACTTACTGACTGTATATCCAGATCTAACAAAGTCTTGTTTTACAACTCGGTTTTTCCTATGATGTCCCAGTACAGAAAGAAACATTGCAACTTTCTCATGGACTCTAACATTCCTAGTATCGGTGATTCCACCTACATTCTCCAATAGATAACATAACTTTAAGAATGCATTTCTAGACATTCTCAAGTTCTCAATACAGTCTACGTCACTAATATTTATAATCCTTCGCAAATGAGAGACTTGTGCAGGTATCCTGCTAATCATGTTATATTTTACCAACTGATTACTTTGCCTACTGTTACGTCGGCGAATATAAGCACGACGTGCATGCACAAGTAATTCTAGAAAAGAAACTGTTCCTAATGCCATCTCTTGCAATGCCAGTAAGACCTGAGCTTTCTCCCTCGAAGCATCCATGAAAGGTGTCACTGTCAAGAAAATGGTACTATAACCATCATAAAAGCTTCTACAAATGTCTCAGACATGGCAATACTACAATTACAAAAAATTAAAGGAAAAACTGAATCAAATTTACAGGCTTTCCACCGTAAATATCAATCATCTTACGAAAGAAGAACTTAACCCAAAATCATAAAAATGTTGTCCAGTTGGTAAAATAACCTCATAAAAACATTTCATCAAACAAGTAACAAGCACCACAAATTCACAATTGCATCAGGAAACCTACCATCTCCTATAAACTATGACCAATGATCTTCGTGTGAAACTGCAACGAAAGTGACATCTACTTACCGTGTTAGCCTTCAAAAGTTGACAATAGAAAATCTTGATGGTTCAAGCTGAAATACACTCCATCACCCAACCAACCAAATATGAAACACCTTTTCGTTATGGTGGTGGTTTTCGTAATATTTGAAAATGTGATCTTTCACAATCCTGAACCACAGGTTCACAGTGACCTGTTAAATCTCGCAGGTTTTGAGGCGACTACCGGAAAACTCAAAGCGGAGAGTCATTTGGGTGAAGGCATTCTGGGAGGAAATGGGACGAATTTGTTGGGGTTTTAGCTTTTCAAAACTTGAATCCTTAAGCTAATTCATGGATTTGGAAAGAAAGCAAATTGACAATGTGGAAGAATGAAAATCCGAATATGACAAGCGCATTTCTGAATTCTGAGATGAACTTGGGTGTATAGGGTTTGTCAGCGAGTTGGGGCGGAAAATGGGCATGAAACGTTTGGTAGAGGGCTTTTTGTCAAAGCGTGTCAATGAGATTATCATTTTAATTTTTGAGGTGTTGTAGAGAGGAATAGATTAGGTGAAAATATAATAATGTGATTGTGAATCAATAATAAATCTTATTTTATCAAAATAAATTTATTTTTAAAATAAGAACATCTTACTTATAAAATCTTTTAAATAAACTTAGCAAATACCTCTTTAAAAAAAAAAAAAAAAGCTTAGCAAACACCTTCTTACTATTAACGTCACATTTCCCTTTTTCTTTATTTATTATTCATTTGATAGTGTAATATGTACCTAATCGGCTGAATTTCAGCTCAGCTCAGCTCTAATGGCTTCACTTCACTTCTTGGCTTTGATTTTCTTAACCCTAATATCGGCGCTTATCATCAGAATCGTCTCCGTCGTAGTTTATCACCGAAGAAACCGAAGAAATTCCGTGGGATTCTTTCACCCGTACACAAACGACGGCGGTGGAGGCGAGCGAGTGTTGTGGTGCGCCGTCAAAGCCGTTCAAGAAGAGTTCCCGGATCTTGAATGTGTCATCTATACCGGCGATCATGACGCTTCCCCGAAATCCCTTGCCGCTCGAGCGATCGATCGTTTTGGCGTCAAATTAATTCGCCCTCTTAAGGTATATTGGGGTTTCAAACATTGTTTACGTATCAATTTGATCGTATTGTACATCCTTTTGGTTCGGTTTAGGAAATACTTTTTATGGCTTGGATGGGATTTTTTTCGATGGTTTTATTATGTATGTGGTTTGAGTTTTTGCCTCTTAAATAGTTAATTTGTTTTGTTTAAGTTTGGAGAAACCAAAAATCATGAATTGCATTATTTTGTGAGTATGACGTTATAATTTAGTTTGAGAAGGGTATGGGTGTGGATAGCATATAGTCTTTTTGTTTATGTACACAACAGGAGAAAAGTAAGTGAAGAAATGAGCCTTTTTTTTCTTCTTCATGTTAATGGAATTGAGTTGTGAATGGAAAATGAACATCATAATATAAGAATGTTTTGCGAGTGTTTGAATTTGTTTTGGAACTTTGGGAGAATGTATTGGAAATATGATGTATTATGATGGAAATGTATGAGAATGTGATGTATGTTTTTTTTTTTTTTTTAAAACTGTGAGAGAACAAATGGGACTGAAGTTGTTTTTGAAAAAAAAAAAAAAAAAAACATTCTCTTTGATTGTTGAATTATTTTTGCTCTCTCTGTTAAGTTGTGTTTGTCTTAGACAGGATTGGACGTTTACCTTGTGTGTGGCATACTGAAAGTATTTTTCAGCACTTCATGGGGTTTGTTCCTGTTTCATTTGATATAACTAGCAGAAGAGTATGCAAGTTAGACTTCTTTTGCGGAATGGGACCCTTTTTGTGGAGAGTTGTTTCTTTATATTTTTATTTTTATTATTTTTGTTAAATGCTTTCAAAATTTCAACTTAGAAGATTGTAGCAATGATCTGCTTGCTAATTTTTTATGGTTATTTTCTGCTTATGGCAGGTGGTACATCTGTATAAGAGAAAATGGGTTGAAGAAACTACATATCCTCGATTCACTATGATTGGTCAGAGCCTTGGTTCAGTGTACCTTTCATGGGAAGCTTTGTGCACGTTTACTCCTCTCTATTATTTTGACACCAGTGGATATGCATTTACATACCCTGTTGCGAGGATTTTTGGATGTAAAGTTATTTGCTACACACATTACCCAACAATTAGTTTAGACATGCTATCACGGGTTCATGCACGGAGTTCTATGTATAACAATGATGCTTTGATTGCTAAGAGGTATTATTTATTGCTTCTCACAATAAGCTTTTACATCATGTGTATAGCGGTTTTGGAAGAACTCGAAAGGTTGTGATGTTGATTCCACCCTAATGAAATTGACTTTGTTAGTGTTCACCCAAATAATGATAAGAGGCCCTGGTACTTTACATGCATGTGTGCCCCTTGTGAGGTGTCTGTCCCTGACCTATTGAAATTTCAGGAGAAAGAGTAGAAGAAAAATGAAAACTTAATGCATTTCTTACTAAATCTGAACATTTGCTATCGTTTCCTCCCCTCCATTTTTGTCACCCCAGATTTTCTGATTTAAGTTGGTAGTTCATTGAAATATTCTTGCTATTTTTATATCTGTTATGGTTTTGGGTTTTGGCACAAGATATGTTGTGATGTTTACGCATGGTGATCTAAAGTCATTCAAGTTCTGATGATCCTATAAATTCTGCTCTAGTTTCTCTCTATTCATGAAGCTAATAGAACTTTCTTTCCTCCAGTGTCTTCTTCTCGCAGTGTAAAGTTATTTATTATAAGCTTTTCAGCTGGATGTACGGAATTGTAGGCTCTCATGCACATCGTGCAATGGTTAATTCTTCATGGACGCAATCCCATATTCAGAAGCTTTGGGGCATTCCAGATCGTATTAAGAGAGTCTATCCTCCCTGTGACACTTCTGGTCTCCAGGTTCGCATTTTGTACCTTATTTTCTAAATCATATTTGCAGCTCACTTAGGTGAGTAATTTGTATAAACCCTTCTTTACATATCAACTCACATGAAACTGAACTATTGGTATCTTCCTTGATTCTGATAATTATGTGTGAGTTGAGTATGCTCATTAGTAAATAAAGAAACGGAAAATTTTGGGGGTTAGATTATTTTGAAGGAAAAAAATGGGAGAAGTAGGTTAACAAGATGGGCGGCCCCACCTCTCTCTCTCTCTCTCTCTCTCTCTCTCTCTCTCTCAAGTGTACCATGTCCTATCATTGAGAATGGAGGATCAAAGGAATAGTAAACTTACTATGTATGATGGAAAATTAAAATAATCTATCATGCATGTTCTTGGCTTTCCTATGTTGTGGTGTCAGTTCTGATATCTTATGTAAGGATTTCTGCTGCTAGTGTAAATACTGACTTGTCGCCTGCATACAGGCGCTACCATTAGAAAGGTCGACACAACCAATAAAGATTATTTCTGTGGCTCAATTTCGTCCAGAGAAGGTGGGAATTTTTTAGGATCAAGGTATTCATACTTATGGGATCATTTCACTTCCTTATCTGTCGGATATTTGGTGAAACTCAACTTAATGTTGATGCTTATTTTCACAGGCTCATCAGCTTCAACTTGAGGCATTTGCAGTTGCCATAAAGAATATGGACACAGACCTGCCAAGACCTAAGCTCCAATTTGTTGGTAGTTGCAGGAATGAAGCAGATGAGAAAAGGTTGCAAAACTTGAAGGACCGGGCCAATGAGCTGAAGTTGGACAGTGATGTGGAGTTCCACAAAAATGTAACCTACAGGTGTTTGAAGATTTCACTATGTGTAACAACCCTGAGTTCTATCATATCCTAACATGATTCTACTGATAGTCGAAAAGCACTTATGCTGAGAGCGAATGTGCAGTCTAAAGACTGATAATCATGTGCTGCAGATTTGCAGATTCTAAGCAAATACTTAAATGTTTAAATTCTACACTTGCCTTTTGGAGGATGATAGTTCTACTCAGTATTATGTGATTGCGGATCACAATATATTTACTTTGTGCACATTCATCTTCCTGAACATATTTTCTATCTTTCTTTTTGTTTATTTAATTAATTGAAAGTAGTGTGTAAGTGAGTTTTGTAGTGAGCGTGCACTTTACAAGGCTTTATTGCATGTAAAATGTATTTTCTTTTTCATTTATAGTTGTGTAAATGTTTCAAATGTATGCATAGTTTATTCTCTCTACTGAAAGCTGCCATGGGAGCTTATCATCTCTTGCCTGTGTTCTAATAAATGCTTTATTCCTTTTGATATATGTAAATTCCCTCCAGCAACTTTATCATTTTGTTTTGATGAACTGTTTACTTCCATCACATATTACAAATTCTATAGGCTTGACACTTGGTTTCTTTAATTCCTTCTCTCTTGTTCTTCAGTGAGCTGGTGAGTCTTTTGGGTGGTGCAGCTGCAGGAATTCATTCCATGATAGATGAGCATTTTGGCATCAGTGTAGTAGAATACATGGCTTCTGGTGCTATACCAATTGGTTTGTTCCCACTTGATGGTCTTTGTTTTTGCTTTTCTATCATGTAGATTCTTGTTTTTCATAACATAGGTTTCTAAATTTTCTCAGCTCATAATTCAGCTGGCCCTAAGATGGACATCGTGTTACATGAAGATGGAAAGCAAACAGGTTTTCTCGCCCAAAATGTGCAAGAATATGCAGATGCCATCTGTACCATTATTAAAATGCCGGTATCTGAGCGGCTTGAGATGGCTGCAGCTGCAAGAAAACGAGCTTCACAGTTCTCAGAACAAAGATTCTATGAAGATTTCAAGGCTGCAATTCGACCAATTATGTTGAGTACTTGATGACAAAAAAACTTATTCGTAGACAGAAGTTTGTTAAACATACACAGGCCAAAAGTCGAATTTGTTAAACTTAGACCGAAGATACACCAGATTCAAATTATAAGTGAAATGAACAATTTTTGTAGACTGAAGTTGATGAGGCCTTTATTTGCGTTTGTTTTTCCTTTAAGCAAATAACAGAAGAGAGATAAAGGGCTACAAAGGAGAATTATTGGTGGTAGTTAAGCTGAGATAATTGTCTATTTTTCAATTTGATGAACTTGCAGTTAAGATGCTTTTTTGTTGCTGAGGTAATCCTTCTTTCATAGTGGTGATATCCGAAAGGTTAAAAGGAAATCATGAGTGCTAAAATTTGCATCTCACATTTGTTACACGTCACTTGTATTGAATTGCATTTTGCTTTTGCATATAATAAACTTTTAAACAGAGAGTTTAAACCTTTTAAACCGGCTGCGGAGCATGTTACTGAAGGCTCAACGAAAAACTGATAGGAGGGAAAAGCTCTCTGGCCTTCCTGAAGCACCTACTAATTTGTTTGATGACAGCAGAAGAGGGTTGCCGGAGCAGAGTTGGACTATCAATCTCCTGGGAATAAGGTACATTGCGTGAAAGTTGCTGCCATCTATTTCAATGAATACTAAGTTGGATGTTATATGCCTTTTGTTCCATGTCTACAGAAAATACATATCAGATTATTAGGTACCACGCCTTTTTTTCTTTCTCTTAGCTGCAATTTCAGATCTTGCACTAGATGTTTGAGTTAATAAAATTTAGCTTCAGCGAAATGTGCTTATTGATTGTATGCAGTCGTTTTTCTTCTCCTTTTCTGGACTAAATATAAACTTTTACCTTGTTTTAGAAGTCTGTTGAACTATTATAGCTTACTGTTAACTGCTGCCGGTCACTGCCTTTATGATTCATACACCATTATTTAAAGTATGTTAGATGAGAGTCCCAACCTTGCATATTATGATGTTATCTTCAGGAATATCTTTCTTTTCTTTTAGAAAAAAATAGAATAAGATTTTTTTTTTGTGTTAGTATCTTCAGAGGACAAATGTGAAATGTAGTACATGGTACTGTGGAGTCTTATTTATATTTTTCTGGATGATAGAGTCGCTAGCTGTTTCCTGTTTGTAAACCAACCAGCAGATTGCAACTATGGCCGATTCGTTTCTACTCGTCTTTTAAGTTCTGTAAACTCCCTGGAATACAATTAAGTAGACATCTGCAGAATTCTAATGATTCAAGCCAATCCATACCTTAGGCCTGCCCATGCAAAAAATATGCATGAGCGTAGACACATTATGAAGCTTCTGATGTCAAACTACGAATGCCAGGTTATGAGGTAAATAGACCTGGTTTATAAATCTTATGTGCAATTAATTTACTTATGGTACTTCACATCCACATACAGTATGGGTTAATTATGAGTACAATACATTCTGTTTGGTATTCCTTTATTACCACCCTTATTCACAAACTTATCTGGACTAATTAATACTTTGCCAATTTCATATATTTACTGCCTTTCTTTGAAGAGTCTGGGTTAATGTCTTAGTCAAACAAAACATGGCCATCTGGTTTTATGTTTTATTCTCCAACTTTTTGTCCAGCTAAAGCATATCTTTTAGGTAACAGTTTCGTAATTGCATAATTTTCGGATATAATTGAAAGATAATTGGAGTTTTTTGTAATTAAGCTAAACTTTAGGGTAGATATAATCCTCCATTTTTTTAAATGTCACGCATCCAAATTTAAGTGAACAATAAGCGGTTAAGACGCGTCGATCGATCATATTATACGAAACATCAAAGTAGGGTGTCAATCGTGTTATGTTTGTGTTTAGAGGTCGTGTTCGCATAGGAATAATAGGTCATCACGAACATGAACATGACCCGTTTAATTATTCGTGTCAAGAAACACGACATGAACACGACATGTTTATGACACGGATAACCCGAACACGACACGAAAAACTTATATAATTTAAATTTGGCACGAAAAAAAATAAAAAATAGAGAAAAAGCTAAAATTACAAATTAGAAATACATTAAATTATTAGAAAATATTAATAAATGCATTTAATAATTTTTCCATCATATATAAACAACTAAAACATCATAAAATATTGAAATAATATATCACTATAAAATCAAATGGGTTAAATAGGTCAATCATGTCGACCTGACCTGACCTATTTATTTTTCGTGTTAATCGTGTTCCACCTGATTTTGACCCGAACCTGCTAAGGGTTGTACTTGTACTTGCTAAATACGTGTTAGGTTCGTGTCGAGTTATCGTGTCGTGTCACAAATTGGCGTCCCTCCAACAAAGTTCATGAACCCAGTCACTAAACCAACAACCGACCGGTACCCTTTTTTGCACTTAAGATATGCGAAAACCTTAAGGGCTACACAGTACTTGTAAACACAATGTGGTTGTGGGGGTGGTAGATCAATTGTCGTATCAATCTTTAGTACCCCACTTTATGGTAGATTTTACAATTGCAATTGTGAAATAGGGCCCTACACCAAGACTTAAGGGGTTGAGTGTAATTGAAGCCCTTTTGTTTTGTTGCGCAGGACAAAAATCTTAGTCAGCCGGAATTCATTTCTGTAAAAGTTAAAACAGATAAAAACAACATTGAAATGATTGAGCTAAGAAAGAAGAACTAGGTTCAAAACTTCAACACATTCTTGATAAGTTCGAATTGATGTTTCTTCATTATTTTTCTTTCTCGTTCTCGCCTAATAATGGCATCCATGGTGGGACAAAGAATTTTTGGGAGGTTATCAGCAATGAAAACTAAAATGTAGGTCTTGATTGTTATGTTCAACAAGAAAACTCTATTTTATTGGGATTGAATTTACGTTTCTGAAATATAATATGTTATTTTCTTGAATATAGTACATAGAAAATTATTGTCAATTTATGTATGCTCCACCAATCCCAGATGCTGATACTAGTAGTAAATAAATTCGCAGCGAGATTTGACAATGTAGCACAGTGGAAAGGCCCTGCCTGGATTGAATATGTTGTCCTTACTAGGACAATCAATATATATATGTACATATTATACATTATATATATATGAGGGATAAAGTTGTAATTTCTCTTTTATTTGACGATTATTTAATTATTAGCCCATATCATCGGTTGCAACATGCACATGAAGCCCAATATATTATACCAAGCCCACGAGGCCCAACTTATTACATCATACCCTTAAAGCCCATCATCCCATATATAAATAGTCATTTCGTATTGATAATTTAAGTACAATTTCACTTGCTTAATTCCCTTACACTTTGAATTATTCTTCTACACTTTGTTAACTTAAGCATTGGATGAACAATTCCCATGTAATCTTGTTTGTGAGTGGAAGGTTGGTTCGCATGTGATTTGGATATTTGACTTAGATTTGATCACATTTGTTTGGGTACTTTAAATTGGAGCTTGCTGACATCCACAATGTGGTTGTTCGAATTCCTCTGGTAACGATTTACAGGGTGGAGGAGAACTTCTTGTGTGGTGACTCAGTCTTCGGCAGCCTAAGGACCCTGACTAGTTAAGACATAACCCACGCTTCACATTCTCCACGAAGTTCTAGGGCAAGGGTAGTGGGGCCTTCATAAATGGGTTCATCTTTTTTTTTTTTTTTATCAATTGTAATGTTTATATCGGTTTGATGTAATAGAATATTAACAAAATCTAATCAAGAATCATCAAATTTGACCAATTTCTAGACGTGCTAAATAGTCTATTTGCCGTACTATCAGCTTCCTCGAACAAAGTAAAGAAAACTAAAGAAGATAAATGTAAATGAGAATGCCCCTACATAGTATTCTATTTAAACGTAATAAAATCATAAGGAACTTGAAAGTTCATTTTTTTAATCCCGTCCAAATTCTTTTTTAAAATCTTGATATTCATATTTGCACCTCACTAATTTTGGATTTGCTTAGTGTTCGATGCCTCTTAATCCAATAAGATGTAAATCGAGGGATGTGCCGAGCGACATATTTCTAAAGGAGAGAATCAACGTGATTTGTCTCCCAGAATAGGCCTTCACAATATTTCAGTGATAATCAACTCCATACAGTATTTCAATCCACGTCGCCATAGAAATGCACCCGACATCACCCTTAGCCCTTACCACTCAGGCACTCCCCTATGCCCCTCGGGGCTTCTTTC
Organism: Rehmannia glutinosa; assembly: GCA_016081115.2. Lineage (NCBI taxonomy): Eukaryota > Viridiplantae > Streptophyta > Magnoliopsida > Lamiales > Orobanchaceae > Rehmannia > Rehmannia glutinosa. The sequence goes on along the minus strand of CM071929.1, from coordinate 28,996,547 downwards.
CAAATTCCTAATTTATCTTCACATGTACATAAAAATCATGCCTAAATATAATTCAAAGATCCTCTTGTAGATAGCAGATCCAAAAAATATTTTCATGCTTTTTGAGATGACTGGTAGATAAGTCCAAGAATAGTTCCCAAAATTCCCATCTGACCAATGAGAAAAAGTTAACTAGACATCACACCAGTAGTCACCATCTATATTTAGAGATCACATATCCAATTTATACCACTAGTGGCCACTGCAAAAACAGTGCCCACTAGATGTGGTATAAAAAACAAACCACTCCAAAATATAAACTCAAAGTTTAAAAAAAAAAATACTAAAAGGTTTTGTTTCTTGAAAATGGAAAATTGCTTTTGGCCTGAAGAGTACAATGGTTCTTGGAATTACAGCCAAACTGAGGCTGCCTATCATTGTTACCATCCGCCGCCGCCGTGCCGCCTTGGGCGCCGCCGTATGAAGGGGTGGCGGAGGATAGAACCGCCGGTGGTTCTAGAAGCCATAGTGAAGCTGAGAAGAGGCGCAGGGACAGAATTAATGCACAGCTCGCCACTCTCAGGAAACTAATCCCAAAGTCTGAAAAGTTTTTTTTTTTTTATAATTTTTTTTTAGTGAGACACACACAGTGGGTGGCATCAATCATCATCCTTTCTTTATTTTGATATTTTATATGAACTTTACGGCGAGTTATCATATGATTGATTGTCTGCATTTCCATTATTGTTTCTTTGTTCTGTCCTAAATATTGCAGATGCCTTTTATCATTTTTCATAGACAGAGTAAATTATAATAGATACTCTTAAAGGCTGCAGCCTAATTTTATAAAAATTCAATAATCCTTCCAATTTACAAATATTTCTTAAGATATTGTATTTTTTAAAAAATATACCCCGTTATGAAAAGAAAAATTGTAAAATAGAAACGAATATTAGCTGAGCTTTTTTTTTTTTAATTACACAAAAACTCAACGATGTTGTTTATACTGTCTCCGTCCAGCTAAAAAGACCAAGAGAATAATTCACACAAATTAAGAAAACATAATAAATATAATTGAGATTATAATCTTTTCCCATATTCTTTGTGCTTTACCTTGCATTAAATGAGGCAAAATGAAATTTGTTAAAAACAAAATGAATTAAATAAGTGTATTTTAATCTGTTGATGTGTTGATTAATACTCTCAATAAGGAAAAAAACCTTAGTTGCGACGAACATAAAAGAAAAAACAGGCCTATGTTAGTGGACGGAAAGAGTAATTAACCTGCATAACAGTTCAAAACTAAACCTGACATGTGATTTATCATTTACATATATTGCATATAAAATCATTGAGACATTTAGTTCTACACAATTTATTGAGATTCTACCAAAATCTCTAGCCTGCCACAATGCATTTATCTCCATTAATCTCTGTTTCGATTCAATCATGAAATCATGGTTAACACTCTAATCAATTGAGCTAAGCTCATCAATACATATGAAAGTAGCTTTAAAATGATTTGTCCATTTAGAATTTCACCATTTGGTATAAAAAAAATGTTAATGCTTGATCATACGATCATATTTTGCAGATGGACAAGGCAGCTCTATTAGGACAAGTAGTTGATCACGTCAAAGAACAGAGTAAAAAAGCAAAAGAACTGACCAAATTCTCCACAATCCCAACCGAGACCGATGAAGTAATAATCATCGATCACTTAAACACAGAAGAAGAAAACAATACATCATCACAAGACAATCAAAATATCTTCATAAAAGCATTGGTTTGCTGCGACGATCGGCCTGAATTATTTGCCGAGCTGAATAGTGCAGTCAAGGGCTTAGGACTAACCATTTTTCAAGCTGATATCACAAGTTTGGGAGGAAGAATGAAGTGCAATCTTGTTCTACGCGCAAATATTAGCGTCGTAGAACAAAATTCACTTAAACAGTCGCTAAAATTAGCGTTGAGTCGAGTCGTTATATCGTCTGGAGTGTCGAGTTATAGTGCTAGGAGTAAGAGGCAGAGGTTTTTTTATCCTAATTATTCTCGATGATTTTCTTGTTGATGATCTTTACTCTAAGGTGGATTTTGTCAAGTTGAGGAATTATGTTAGGTGGTGTAAGAATTAAACTGTGTAATGTTTGATTTTTGATGTGTATTCTAGAGATTATTAAGGAATTAATTTGTTGATATTATTAGTTTTTGTGCAATAAAAGTCTAAATTTTGTGCCAAGTTATCATCGGGTAAAACTTGTCCTAAAATGTAGGATATTATGTTTCTTCAAATCTTGTCTAGGATTATGTAATGATGTTTCAGCCTTTAAGGCTTTTTATTTGGGAGAACTTTAAGTACATGAAATGGAGCCTAAAGCTAAAAGTATGAAATACAAATTCATAAAATTAAAATAAAAATTTTAAAATTAAAAAAATGAACAAACAAAAAATAAAAAATGATGAGACATGAATATGAATTCAAAAAAATTAAATAAAAGAATGAAAAAAATTAAACATTAAACATGATAAATATTATTAACCCTATTTCAAATTAATTAACTCTAAAAATTACTAAAAACTAAAGATGAAACCTAAAAAGAAAAAAAAAAAAAAACGTTGCATTTTTTTATAGTAGTTCTAGGTTCCGTCTTATGGCAGTTTTACTATGAGACGGTCTGATAAACGTTTTTGCCTTTTATTATAGGCTCAATTCATCAATAAAAATTAAATAACCTAGCGAAATATACACTCCACATATATATAAATTGATCCAGGGACGAGTAAGCCATTAGGCCTTATAAATGGGGCCGTTCTTAGTGGTCCAAGAATTAAGTTTTGGACAGCAGTTGAAAGCCAGTATGTGGCCCTGTTTATGCATAAGTTGGGCCTCAGGCCCACTCATGCACATGTCCAGGATTTACGGGTTTCATGATCGGACAAAAATTACACGCCAATGTCACAATGCATTTGTTCTTCTTGTTATAATGTTTATTAAAATATAGTTATCAGTTAGTAGGCTAGTAGAAGATTGAATTAAACTCTGTATAAAATTAAAAAAAAAATGACGTGCTTGAAGGGAAATCTTTAACAATTGAAAAGGTAAAAAAAAAAAATGAAAATGTGCTTGATTTGTCTGATACATACTTATCATTAGAATATACATTTTTGTTTCCCAAACGTTATATAATTTATAAATTTGCATCCAAATTTACAAAAAGGGGAGTCCACTGACTCGATTTCTCTTGGAGACAAAAAAAAAAAAAAAAACCAAAACTTTAGAACCCAAGAGGTCTATTCAACAAATACTATCCCTAAGGTTTAGCTTATTACTAAAAAAACAAACCAGTAATCTTCATTTGTTTTTGTCTTACCAATTGCACCCTCATGAGAGGTGTATTTATTTGGTAAATATAAACATTAGTGGGGTGTTCTGAAACACCTTAATGGGTATTTATGATTTTGAAAAATAATTGGGAATTTTTTGTAATTGGCATAATTAACCTTATGGATGGTATTTGTAATTATCCCATTCTATTAATTGTGAAAAATTGCAATGCATTTTTCCTCATTTTATTGGTGATGAACTCAAAATAAACCATGAAATCTAAAACAAACATCAATTAGAACAATCGTTCACAAGAAGTTCCATAAGATAACTGGACTAATTAATCCATTATTCTCAAATAATTATACTTAGGACATCAATGACATTAATTCAGACACCATAAACACAAACTAAATAAAATAAAGACAACCAAACTTATTTTGGACCAAATGACACATTGAAGTCTGCTTAAAACCTAGAAGAACCCACATTCACCTTTACAGGCTCTTCCTTCTTCACAGAAACAGTTGAAATGATGTTGTCTTCTTTCTTCACAATCTCAGGCTTAACATTGTTCACTGGAACCACAGTTGCCCTTCTGACAGGGTTTGAACAAATGTACACATTGTTCACTCCAGCACAACCAGTACAGCAATCTCTAGTGTCCATTTCAAGATTTCACTTAATTTGCTCTAACAAAAATAGCTAAATTAACCTTTGTTTGCTATTAAGTATGAAATCATCAGGCTCTCTGGAATGATTATGATCCCTTGAGGCTCAGATATTTATAGTGGTGATTATTTAAGGTATATACAATGATGATTCATGTATATCATTCTTGAAAATAGAAAGGGCCGTTCATAAATCAGGGAAGTTGATCAGAAATTTTAGTGAGTCTTGGTACAGTGTATAAGTCTGTGGAAGACTTCAGAACATCAAGATTATTCTACTTTCAAAAAAGGGATAATTACAAAAACTACCCTAAGGTTTGATCTGTATTGCAATTTACCCTTTCATAAACAAAAACATTAAACGCCTCCAGTATATTTGTAAAAATATTGCAATTATTCCTTTATATTTAACACATAATCAAACCTCAAGGGGTTGAGATTCGTTATAATGCATCTCTGGTTTTTCTAATTAACCAAAATCTCAGGGGTAATTTTGTAATTATCGTTTCAAAAGGAAAATAGAGAAAAAAAAAGAAAAAGAAAATAAAACGTTTCTTTCGTTTGTTTTTTCTTGCTGTAATTAGAATAGAGAGATGGCAACTACGACCGCTTCCTCTGACATCATAATGATTTAATATTATTATAGATTATATTTATTGATGTGGATAAATTAATTAATAATGTTATAATTAAATAAAAGAAATATAACTAATTACGATTTTACCCCCAAATACTTTTCATCCAAAACATTTTACCATTTTACAGTACGCATGTGGTATGAAAATAATTTGAATAAAAAAAGGAAAAGAAATGTGAGATTGACAAATGACGGTCAACTCCACATTTTGAGACATTGCGATATGATGCCCATACTATGGACATTTGAGTTCCAGATCTACTCTCTCGGAGTCAGAGTTCCAGTGGGTCTTATGGGCTCAAAATTATAAATGGCCCATGTATTCTGCACAATCTGCACCAGTCGATAAATATACCGATTTAAACTTCGTAAATTTATATATATTTTATGTTTGCAAAATAATTGCAATCATCATATTGGCATCTATATATATAAGCGAGATTGAGATACGTTCTAGATTATTAGAGTTTCTCTGAAAACAGAAAAATGTAGATTGGCAGGTGCTGCAAATAAGAAATTAAATAGCCAATGTGAAATTAAACAAAACTTGCTCATTTGTTTCCAATGTGATATTAGTTTTCATATTCTCACTCTTTCATATTTTTATCTAAAAGTGCATTTAAATAGCTTACTGTATGAATTAATTATCGTTCACCCGAAACTGGTTTTGGAAATTCAATATACTAAACTCATGTAGATTACATTTACCATATTTATTTGTTATTTCAAATAAAAGAACTCACTTAAATAATTGGTTAAAGTTTGTTCAAGATCTAATTTAAAACCAATTTCCGACATACAATAAATGTATACCTAATTATATATTAATGAATAATGAAATAAGAATGCTCATGTTGACAAGGAGTGAGAGACAAAACATCAAACTAACTTCTATGCTTTCTAAATTTTCAATTTTTTTCAAGTACTATAGTCTTACGAGTATTTTTTTTTTATTTTTGATCGGTTTATGAGTAATTTAATATGTTGATTGATTGATGTATAAAATTGCTTTAAAAGTAG